>OZ021705.1:7511174-8762620 GCA_963978555.1 Galerucella nymphaeae | reverse complement strand
AACTCGTGGAAAACTCATTATGGATATTCTATTAACGAAATTCCCCACAATTTGTTCTATTCACCTTATATTACAACGTGAAATAACCGATATTACTGTTATTACCTTAGTACTTTGGATCATAATAATATTCCGAATGTCAGCATATTTTCAACTTTTTCAATTATTAGCACATGATAACATATGGGTGACAAACAATACGACTAGCTCGAGCACGGGAGGATAATGATTGCATATATGTATACCTACCTACTGGAAAAATTGTCTCTGATACAACAGCTGAAATTAACATTACAAGCGTTGAACTCAATGCTAAGCATGATTATGTTAAAATCCATATTATAAATCTCATTTGAAAATATCAACATATAGTTATTCCATTTAGGAAGCGAAAGTTACACGAATTGCCCGCAATTTTGTTATTGCTTTCTTTCGAACCGACAAACATAACTTGAATACATCTGACCCTATTTTATTAGACAATTCCGACGTTAAAAGTATAATACTGTCACTTAATGGCAATTATTGGCCTAATGAAATAATGCTATTGGGTTATGGTAAAACTGACTGCAATGAGGCATATTTCAACTATACTGAATTATATCCCAGCTACTTGACTTTGTTACCGATTGATCGAAACGAAAAAAGTATAAAGGCATTCACATCAGTCTGTTGATGTGAACCTTGATATTGAAACAAACATAGGTTTTCCCGATATAACAATTGCGTGATGGAAAAGATCCCCACATCGAAATTGTTAAACGCTTGAACTACGTTGAACTAAAAAAGACTGCAATAAATATGTTTTAAGATATATAAATAAACTTACTTTCAAGGTACTCTCAGTTCTTGCAGATATATCTGATATGTTGGTAAATTCAATACCATCTTTCCATATATGAAGATATGTATTCATCTGATCACAAAAGTAAGGATTTGGCAAATTACCGCATTCCACGAACAATTTCCACTAGAAACAAAAATATGAAACACCATAATAAAAATTTATTGCCTCAGAAACGTCAGTTCACATGAAGTGTTTATGTTTATTAAAAATAATATACTATAGTATAGACAAACCAACAATTTAAAAATAATAGTATATACCATCAATACATACAGTATGGTCCAAATGAAATGAATACATTCATTATCTCGTGAACCGATGATTCTAGGGATATCATAAATACTGTCGATTTTAATTGTTGACTGGCGTTTCGTAGGATCATCTTTTTATTGTAATGCGTTTCTTATTTATTTAAACAGTTTTTACCGTGGGATAAAACTTTACGCTCACTATGGCTAATTACTATTGGTTTATTGCAGAAACACTTACACACTATAATAAACTTAATTTATATACACACTACTTAGGGCGAGTTGTATCAAACGCCTAAACTCTGTTTAATGTTGACTGATGTTTAGACTGATGTAATTGTTGATTATAAATATATCAATCAGACACAGTCTAAACATCAGTTATCATTAAACCGAGTTTAGGTGTTTGATACAACTCGCCCTTAATGTATACTAATTTATCTATACTCGGTACAATAATTGTCCTAATTTATCTTTAACACTTGAATATTGTACTATTTATATTCACGATATTCACTAATTCACTATCTGTTCACTCACTGTAAACTATTTGCCGATTCACTGTATACTGGGAAACTGTTCGACTCACTCAAAAACCCGCGTTTATATAGGTAATTCTTCGCAACTCTAGAACCTTCTTGAATTCACCAACTTCTGCGTTTGCGGAGCTTCCAGAACAATCGGGAATAAACTATCGCATTATTGTTATGGAATCTTCTAGAAAGGTCGCATTCGCCAAAATTTATAGTTCATGACAGGGCCGGCCTCAGAAGCACTGAATACGTAACATTATTTTGGACATCATCCATGTCATGATGATAACGTCATTAACATTTTTAAATATAAGAGCGGGTCCTGCCATGAAAGGAATTGAAAGGACTTTTAAATATATATCCCATCTTATCAATATCTTTAAGTTCAACGAAACAGAATGATGAATTTACTGTGTAGCATTTTTTCCTAAAGTTATTCGGATAATACTAATTTTCAAGCATAGAGTAATAATAAAACTCATGCTTAACACTCGAGTTTGTACTTACATTATATTATCTCTGAGTTGCACCTATGTACTTACCTCTTCATCTTCTCTTTCCGCTTTTGCTGCCTCTTCATAATGTTCAACGGCTTTCTGCATGTAACTGTTGGTTTTTGATAATTGCTCATCACGAATTTGTGCTTCATTGCTATCCTTCTTTTCTCTCTCGATTGCAATTAGTCTTTCTTCAGCAAGTTTAATTTTTTCCAGTTCAGTTTGTCTGATTGCGTCTTGTTCGGCTTCCATTCTCAACTGCTCCGCCATTTGAGGAGTAATCTTCTTATCTTTTTTCTTTTTGCTGCTGCTTTTCTGCAACACAATAAAATACTCTTTAATTTGAATGTCAACAAAATATTTCGATTGGAAACCTTTTGCTTCTTTGAGTCCTTGCTTACTTCTGTTTCTGTGATACCTATAGGTTGTTGATAAGATTTATTTGGTTCAATTAGGCTTATAATTTGCAAACAAATTAATCTTAAAATACATTTAATCTGAAATTGAAGCAGTCTTGGATTGAATTTTAATGAAAAGTCTACCACTACGTTTGACATTTCTTAGGCATAAATGTTTATCACTCCTACTTTTTATGGAAACATCAATTAATACTTCAACATAGCGTATATAACAATAAGACTTTCTTAAATAGGGTTATTATAAAAATCTAAAGTCTACACTAACAAACCTAACCATTTCTATGACACAAAAGCCCGAATCAGGCAGGAAATGAAGACGAATTTATTACCAGGCTGTCACTGCTTAGTGGACAATGCAGAACAGCTTGAGCAGTGTAAATTTCATCTGGTTTGTTTTTGTGTATGGCTATCCTCAATCAATATTTTTGTGAATAATCAATTGTCATAGGCAACTTTTGTGTTTTGTCCATTCTGTACCCGCAAATCAAGAGAGGAGAAATGTTTATTGAAAAAAACTGGTGCTGACGGCATCATGTAAAATTTGTTCGTTCTGTATGATAAATTGCCATTTGAAAATTGAGAAATTGACCGTTTCAGTTCTTGACCCTATACAATTAAATGAATTTTTTCATTTTTTATTTAAAAGATGTCTACTCAATATATTTGAAATACAAAAATATTTCTTACTCGTTGATGGAACTGTGGATGTTTCCGTTTTTAATTTCATAATTTTGAGCATAACATCCTCTTCTTCTGGTTCTTCTTTTTCAATTTTTTCGAGTTTTTCTTTTTTTTCTTTCTTCTGCTTTTTATGCTTCTTTGGCTATTTAATCATTATAATCAAAATTAATTATTATTAAGACATGTTATAATAAATATTTCCATAAGGCTCTAGGTCAACAGGTCACAGATTCATAGAAAATATTTTGACAGGCATGACATTAGGGTTGTACCGGGAGTGAACAGCAGCTTCGTTATTATGAATAGAGCATTATTATTGTTCCGGATTATACGTTGGCATGCTGATCAAAAATTAACGGATTAGTTTTGGAAAAGATGGATCAAGGAGTAAGTTCCGACATTGGTGAAAAGAACTAAGTGGTTTACGGATCAAAATCCTGTGCGCTTAATTGATGTGGTTATTTCAAGTAACACCAGGTCGAAAAAAACTATAATAGTTAGGTACCCGTTGAAAGACGAAAAAATTTGGATTGTAGATGTTCGGCGCAGCGCTCTGGAACCGTACTACATCGTCTCGTGACTAAGATAATTCCGCTGGAATTATACAAAGAGTAATTCATCCAATTACTGGGGGGAGAATGCTAGAAATTTGGTAATTAGAGTTTTTATATTTACTAGGTACTTGTGTATTTTCTTTATTTTAAATCAGCTATAACCTCTTCAAGTAGTTATGGTAACCAAATTATAGACATAATATAAGATTTTTCGAAATAAATTCAATTTTGACAATCTATTTATTCCTAGAAAATAAAATCTAACAAAAGTCTCCCAAACAGAGGTGACCTTGTCTCAAACTCCATTGGAATTAGTGTTCTTTCTCTAGTCAGTTCCGGATTTCCTCTAATGGAATTTTTTGTGATTCTACAGAACGATTCCAGATCTGAAGTATTCGTTCAGGCCTTCTTTAACTAACTAATAGATTCAAGCAAAACCGGACTGTCAGTCAATATACAGTGTGATCCATTTAAAATACGCATCGAAAAATCCGCAATCGACTGCTTCACCGAACTCCGCTACGCGTCATTCGGTGAACGTCACGGAGTTCGGTGAACGGCAGACTCGTGCGGAAAAATTCATTTTCCGCACTAGTTAGGTAAATAGCTATTCCAAAACTTAGAATGATTATTATTCTGCGATATGTACATTTCTTCAATTTAAGGAAAAATATTTGCCGACTATTTGTTTAATAGGAGTTTTTGTGGAGATGTGGCAATAATACCGAAGTGTACTCTTTTAAGAATTTAATTCCAAGCTTTCGAACACTACGTATTTATTTTGATATATAGTGGACAAATATTTTGAAAAATGCATGGAGATGGTAAGATAGCTATAGTATTTCTCAAAATAAGTGAGGAGGCTTGAAGTAATACCAGATTTATGAAGTATATTCAAACAGGAATTTTAAGTAGCAGAAGTCAATATTCAGGAAATGATTTGTTTGTATTTTACTCAAGTCTTTTTGTTACCAGCAGCCTCCTCCTCTCCCAGCTGCCTATTGTTATACATTTCTAATAACTATACCGGGTAGGAAGGAATGTTAGAGTGGTGTCACCATAAAGACTGAGAACCTGGAATAAGTACGGCTCCAAAGCCGAAGTAGGTGTAACAACTGGAATTATTGAGCTTCAAAAAGATAGCTTTCCCAAGCGGAACACTTCTCTTCCGTATTTAATTAATTACTGCGTTGAAGAAATTAATCGACTAGTTAACTCCACTGAAGTCACTCGATTCAACTCTAAGCAATCCAATCTAGTATTGGAACATTAAAGGAACTCGTTGCAGGGCTTGGGTAGCTTGGGTACCACTGCACGAAGGTTGTTACAATCGAGAATAATCACTGGAACAGAAACCTTGCGGCTCGGCAAAATAGACAACAAACATAGCCACAAAAAAGTGGGTGGACAGTAACCACTATAATGGTGGGTAATCTTAACAGGACAGAGACAGACGAATCAGTTCATAGGAAGTAATTCGCCAACATTCACGACGGAATCTATTTGTAAAGACTCCTAACAGGGCACTGCTGTATGATGAAACACCTATGTAGGGGTTGCGGCATGACTGACGAAACGTCAGTCCATGTTTTCTTAGAGTGTCCACACTGGGCTGTACTACGCAGGCGAATCTTCGGAGTCCCTGTTATGGCCCCTGGAGACACAAGCAGGCATCCATTGAAAAAGTTTGTGGCCTTCATAGAAGGGCTCGGCTTCATGGATGTCTAGGTAGCAGGAATGGCACAATGGGCCCGCCAGTGGCCTCAGTGCCGAAACCTTGGCTTGAGTTTGTCCAGCCTGCAAAGTTAGTAGTAGTAGTAGTAGTAGTGTGCTAGACATAAAGCTAATGGGCTTGATAGATGGAACCGTTTGCTGATTCTATTTAAAGGAAAAATGAGCTTAATTACTATTGCTTCGATATGGTCGACCATCCGATTGATGTACGATGAACTGATAGTTACTAAGTAAAAATTATATTTTTTTTGTTGGTGAACCCTTTAACCTATGTAAATCACGCCCCATCGTGTTTAAATCGAACTTTCAAAAACGAAGTGTACTGTCTAATGTTCTAAATAACAATTTTTCTATTATTGATTTGACAGGAGTAGGTATTTTGTCAAGTCAAAACCTCTATTTGAAAAATATTTAACAATTTCAGTTTTGTAGATGAAAATGAAAAGTACAGTTGATATTGTTTGATATATTAATATTTCAATTTTTCAAATCGGAGGAAATGGTATTTAAATGGATACTATTAACATTTCCATGACAACGCAAAGTATACTAATGTCGTCCGTATGTCCTCACGCATTCAACCATTCACATTATGAGTTCTTATTTCCATTTTCTTTTCCTTGTAGTAGTGGTGAGAGATAGCAGTATTTATAATTTCAATATACTTTATTATACTTATTATAAGTGAAACGTCATACCTTTTCTGAATCAACTACAAGTTGATCGGCCTCTTCGTCGCCCACAGATAATCTCACGTTCTTACCTCTAATAATTTGTTTTCTTCTTGAAGGTATCTGTTTCACTATTATTTTTTCCTCGTCTGGCAGTGTAGATCCTGATGAGTACGACTCATCATCGTCCTAAATATAATATATGGAATCACAAGTGCACGTTAATGATTTCTACTTAGATGTTAACCTGTATTACTTGACTGACACTTTTAACAAATTTTTTAGATCTTGATTTCGCCACATTAGATTTCGTTTTCAGCAACTTGGAACTGGTCGTACCTTCAATAATGATTATAATTACAAAAAGTATTATTGCTTCATAAAAATTTCATTGCAAATGTAAGCTGCTCTAAAAAATGGTTGCCAATATGATAGCTGCATTAGAATAATAGCATACTGCTATGCAGCTATTGCAAGTGACCAGTGAAGGTTATTGAGATTGTTTTGATGGGGTTGATGTTAAGACGCACTCGTCTACATCAACTATTTGTATAGTTGGCAAAGGTTTTTCTAAAATTTTCTCCTAGCTTTTTTGACAATCTTCATTTATGGTGATGCATGGAGTACTTAGTAGAATCTGTTGATGACAAGAGAACATGCCCAACGGCGGTTATGTAAGTGATTCTCAACTTCACACTAACATGGTGATGGAATTGTTACAGAAAAAACAGAGACACATACTTAGTAGAAAGTAAATAAATTAAGAAAAAACACATCCTCGCTTCCTATAAATAAAACAAATTCGATACGAAATTAAGCAGAGAGAAGGAATGAGAACCAAATATCATTATCAGACATGGGAAAAAGAACACTTATCTTTCACCATTGCCATGTTCAAAATTGATAAAGTATATAGAAGGCAAATGATCATCATTACGTCGTTGGAAAGTCAAACAGCTATTAAGGCAATGAGCTCTTGTGTAATCAGTAGTAATAAATATGGGAATGCTTATGCATACTCATTGAACTAGCGAGAACAATTAACTTACTGTAGATATTATTTAAATCGATATTTGCCTTGATCTTTTTCAAGTAATCTAAACCTAATAGAATGTCAGAATGGAATTTGAAAACGCAATACTCTAAATTATTCGGTTCCCTATAATTAGATATTTTTTCTACATTCATGCAAAAAACAACACTTTTGTGAAACACATTTAATGGGAAAAGTGGTTCTTTTTTGCACTAGTGCAATAAAATTTTTATTGCACTCATCTGTCATTCTTGTGTCAGTTTTGTGATTATTTATGACAAACATTTAAATAAAATAAAAACCCAGAGCAAGTGTCTGATCCTGCTTCAATACAACAATAATATATGTATATCTTACTACTTAGTCTCAACGAATTACAATTATTGCAAAAATCTTCAATTATTTAAAATTTAAATGGTCAAGGCGAAAACCAGTTATGATTGAGTACTGACAAGGTGGAGGCCATAAAGATACAAAAAAGAAGAACGGTTTGAGTTTGATTAGGTTAAGTTAGGCTCCCAACATATTATATTCGAATTTTCCAGTTTTTGCATGAATGTAGAAAAAATATTGTATACAGCTCTTGCAGAACGTGTTTTTTGCACTCGACGTGTTTTCTAACTCGGCCTAAAGACCTCGCTGGACAATTTCACGTCGCGTGCAAAAAACACTCACTTTTTGCACTTGTTGCATAAATAACTATTAAAAGTAGGAATAAAAGTGCAGTCATTTTGTTGACTACTTTCAAGAGCTGAATTTATCTTTCACTGCACTCTGTCGTTCGAGAATCTAATCTCCGTCTCTCTAGTTTTGGCTTGAAAATGTCATCCTTGGAGGGTGTCGATATCTGCTTGATTCCACAGTTTTTGTACCCGGTCGTGGTACCCACACACCAAAATCTTGACTCCACGTTTTCAGCATTCTTCCAATAACTGCCCAATCCAATCCATCAATTCCGCAGGCCAATTTCGTGATTTCCAGGTCCACAATATCCAGGTCCTCCATCATATCCTTCAGTCTATTGAATCTCTTCCAAACATTTCCATAGGACGGTTTATCTCGGGAATGTAACTTGGTGACCAGCTCATACATGTTTCCCTGGCCCTTTTTTAACTGTATCACCCTTCCGACTTCTGCATTCTGCTTCCCCAGCTGCTGGAGTCGGCCAAATTTCTTGGAGAATATCACTGCAATAACATGCATTCCTGGAATGTCATCACATCTTCTTGGTCATGATTTCCAGCATAGGTGCTCAACCTATTGAATACGGTACACCATATCACGATCTTGTAAGGACCTAACCACGAGTTTCGTAGCTTTGACTATAGTCCACGACGGCGTTTGGGGTTATACAGGCAAACCAGGTCACCATTCTGAATTGCTCAATCCTCAGTACCCGACTTTTGGATGTTTAGCATTTAACACATTTCTGGATACGAAATGTCTGTCTTGGTCTGAACTCAGTTCCACTGTGACACCAAAATCGACAAATATACTCCTTCACCAAGACATCCGCAACGGTGGCAGCTTCCTGATTGGGTAGGGCATAGGTTTCTGTCCATTCGCTAAATTAGTTCATTGCCATGAGGATGTACATGTTTCCTGGGTCAAATACGGGGAATTTATCAGCGTTATCTATTGCGATCCGCTAATATAGACTGCCTTCGTTATACTATCGTATCGGTGCCTTAGGTCGGGTTCGAAGCTCGTTGCCTGCAGCGCATACGGCTCACTTTCTGTACCAGATCCGAACGACTGCTTGGCAATTGGGCCAGTAAAACCGTTGTAAAACCCTTTATGGAGAGGTTTTGTCAATCCCAGATGCCCCCGGTGACCCTATCATGAATTTATTGGAGCGCTTCATGTTTTCCGCTACTGAGTAAAATTTTTCCCTCATCCAAGGACTTTATTACACGCTTCAGGACTCCATTGTCCATGGTAAGGAAGTTCCATTGGGCCCAGTTGAACTTGACGGCTGCCGAAACACCTGCGATTTCTTGCTATTATGGTCTCCGATTATTCTTTTGCCAGCTGATGACTAGGCCAAGATTGACGTCTTCCTCTTGATATCTCTGGAACTTGTTGTCACTCCAGTTGTCATCTACCACAGCTGTTCTGCAACTTTTCTACTCTTTCTCCTCTTTTCGTCGGCAATGTGTGCAGTTGTCTGGACATGGCCTCCATGACAAGGCATTCTTATTGCTCGTCCTACCCGGTGTTCAATTTTGAAGTCAAATTCTTGAAACCTCTTGTTACGATACTTTAAATTGAAGATGAATGAACATAAATTGGTTCATTTATAATAATAACTTTAGTGATATGCTTAGGATCCCAAACATCTTTAAACGGCAAAAACAGATACGTTTGAAGAGAAGAAGATTAAATAGTAAGCATTACTTTTTATCTTCTGTAAGTTTCTTGTGGCATATTATTTATTCTATTATCTCCTATTTTTTGGAAATCAAAACTAAATATTTTGTTCATCTTGACAACGGTAGCTGGAACGGTACCGGAACGTCGAAATGAAAAACATAGCATTATTGTGGTTTGATTTCCAAAAAATAAAAGAAATACTTACTTTATTACTTTTTATGGTCTGAACATTTCAACTTATATAGAGTAAATTGGGGTAATATGGCAACATAAAATTCAAATGCCCACATTCTAAGAACCAACGCGCCTAGCTGAAACACGATGGCTGCACGTTAGAGCTTACACAATATATGTATGTGTTCAGAGTCGCTCGATGCCATATTCACACACAGCGAAAGATTAGAAGTAAAAATGCATAGTGATACTCTATTGCCATTTTACCCCATACCATGGGTAATATGGCATCATACGATGGGTAATATGGCAACATGCTATTCTCGTAAGAAATAAAATATTTCATGAAACTGAAAAAAAAACGTTATAAGTACAGCTAATTTGGCGAACAGATCCTCTACCATGTCTAAGATCTTCAATGGCATTGCCCAGATCTTCTTCTGACCATAAAGCTCTAACGTTTTTCCGAACAAAAGTACGAGGCATCTGAAACCAAAAAAAAGCAGGTAAGGGTAATACGCTCGGGGTAATACGCCGCAGTTGAAAAAATGTGACGCATAATACCCCATATTGCATCTTATGACAAATAAAATCAAAACACATATTTATCATACGTTTAACAGAGTGTTCCGCCAAAAAAGAGTAAGGTTATGAATCATTCTTTGACACACTTCTATTAAAATTGACGAAATCTGCTTAAGACTTCCTTCACCACTGTATATAACTTAACATTAGAAACTATTTTACACGGTGCTTACCTTTATATCGACGTCACTCACTAAAAAACTAATGGTTTCGATTTGCGAATGATTCACGCTTGTTTTCTGTCTGACACAAATATGGATGAACGACCATTGTTGCCAAATGTTGACTTGGAACGGAAATATCAAACTGCGGCGTATTACCCAGCGCGGCATATTCCCCCAATTTACTCTACTTAGTTTACAGAATTTTGGCAAGGAAATATAGAAATTTAGCTGAGTATTTAGTGTTAATTCAAAAAAGAGAATTTAAAGCATTGTTATTGCTTGACTACTCAAAGATAAAAAGAAAAAATTAATAATCAAGCTATCACTAACCTACTGATAAATTAGATTTTGTAGCCGAATCTATTCTTGTATGACTTTGTGAACCTACAACCATTGTCTGGGATTGATATTCCTCTTTGGTCATTGAACTGACGGGTATTATAATTGGTGCATTAAGCTTCTTTTCAACTTTTTTCTTGCCTTTCTTGCGTCTTTGCTTACCAGTTCCACCGTCTGCCGCTGTATAGATTATAAGATATTAAAACGGTTCATGTTTACTTAGATTTGATTCAATTTTTCAACAATCAATTACAGAAGATGACATAGTATTTTATACAAATGGTTTGTATATTCACGAATGTAACTATTACGTGGGTGAAAACTGTATGGATGATTCGCATCCAATATTTTTTTGTTAATTTGCTCACCCAAGCTAAGTTGGAGCTACCCTATCCATGAAGATGCCCATGCACTTTATTTCTGCGATACAGGATTTCTAGCTCACGCTAGATGTTGATGCCTACCAATTTTATACCGAAACAAAATCACTAATGAGTCTAGAAAATATAGCCTGAAAATTACCATTTTACAATGTTCCTATCCAGGTGACTGATTTTGCGCGACAAGAAATAGTTGCACTTATCCTGATCTATGAAGTAGTTGTGGAAAATTGTTTAACGAGGTAAGAAGGGTGTGATTCCTGCGAAAATAATATTTTTCGTGCATATCTTCTCACTCTCCTATTTTACAGAAAAAACATTATAAACTTTTTTTCTACTCAAAAAATCTATAAAACTAAAAATATCGATTAGGTACGAAGTTATGAGTTATGGAGTTGATTACAATATGAGTAATAAACAAATTTGAAGTCCGATGTAATGTTTACATCTAACTTTAGCCTCAAATTCACAAATAACGTGTATGAAAACTGGAATAAGTCAGGTGCCTATATTATTTTTTAGAAATATGCAATTCCGCAATCGTGGGAATGATTATTTGAAACAACCTTAGTTTTAAAATGCAATATATCGTATGCTCAATGAATTTTGCAATAAGTTCATTGTTACAGCATGAAAAAATCTTCATCCTAAAAAAAGTTTCGTCTAGATTTCTCCAAAAACAATGGTCCGTCAAACTTTAATGCTCAGTGCTCAACAATTCCAAGGTGCAATAAGAAAAAAGATATTCTTGATCGCATTACGGAATACTTTCATTGTTTAAAATATTTATTTTAAGGGGAACAGATAACTAAGCTGGAAGTCATTTCAAAAATTCATGCATCTGGCGACCCAATCGAGATTCGAGTCACTCGAGAAAACTTATCGCAGCGCGCCCTCTACCCCGAAGAAGCTTTAGTATTGATACTTTTCTCGGGAAATATTCAAGATACAATGATAAATTGATAATTTTTTTGAAACTTATACTACTCAACAAAAGGAATCCATTTTTATTATCTAGAATTCTATAATTCAACATTCCAAGTCGTCGATGGCACTATTATGAAGTATTTAAAGTTAAACCATTCTGACCATTACGTTACGGAATTAAATATTTCTGAAAAATAATATCGACACTTCACCTTATCACGGTGGAAACTACTAACAAAACAGCATAAGTAAGGGAGATGCGCAGCATCGTACAGTGCGAGAATCAATTAATTTGTCGTCATTTGCAAATTAATTAAGTTACAGATTCCAAATATCGTACGCGAGTTATAGCCATTGACCCTTATAACTACCGTTATAATAATAATTGAGCCCAACACCCGGATGTAAAAGGAGAAATACTTATTTTACTTTTTCACAATTTTATACAATTTTACTTATATGTTTTTATTCAAATTAATTCAGTCTGATTTTTATATTCTTAACAGTAACATTAAACTTGTATTTCAATAGTTTGATTCATTTTTGTATTCAAAATAATAAAAGTTGTTAAAAATAAAGTTTTTTGAGAAAGAAACTTAAGTGGCGCAGTCAGTAGGATTTTCGCCAGGAAATCTATCGTAGATAAACCGTGAGTTTCAACTCTTTGGACGAAAACCAGAATCAACTTCAAGTTCCAGTTCCCAAGGAATCCATCGAGGAAGCCAAGGACAGATACTAGAAAAGGTCTATTGCAGTAAAAAAGGCACATATGTGGTAAGAATTTTTTTTCATGTCAGACTCCTCTTCTAACGACGAATCCTTAAGCGAAATCGACAATTGTGAAGAGTTAGATTTTATTGATAATTTTAGACATTTAACTATAATGGCACCACCAGTTTTAGACATCAAAAATTTGTCAATTATCCCAAATTATGATGGAAACATAAATAAATTGCATCGTTTCATAAATGCTTCCGAATCAATTTTACGTCACTATTTGGATAGTGAAAATATCGGTAATTTTCAGAATACATTACTTCTTAATGGTATATTAAATAAATTAGAAGATAAAGCCGAGGAAATAGTAGCCATAACTGGCGCTAAAACTTGGAATGATATAAAAAATGCTTTGATTTTAAATTTTGGTGATCATAGGGACGAGAATTGTTTAAATCAAGATTTAGTTGATATAAGCCAGCGTAATAGTGAATCTCCTTACGTATTTCATGAAAGAATTTTAAGTTTGCTTAATTCAATTTGTAATTACATAGATTTACACTGCGAAAATGCAGAACGTGATTCAAAAAGAAATTTTTTCATTAAACAAGCACTTAAGTCATTTTTAGCTGGTTTAAAGGAACCATTAGGGCCTATTATTCGTGCTATGAGACCAAATACACTAGAACAAGCGATTCAATTCATTAGAGAGGAGGATAATATTAAATATTGTCAGAGAAATCAAAATTTTGGAAATTTTAATTTTAATAATAATATTCGGAAATATCCTAACCAATCCAATATCCCACGGCAATCCCAACATTTTCAACAAACATCCCAAAGAAATTTTCAAACTCCCCAACACTTTCAACAAATATCCCAAAGAAATTTTCAAACTCCCCAACAATTTCAACCAACAACGTCTCAAATGACAAATAATCATTCACCTCAATTTCCTAGAGGACCAATACAAATGCAACGTAACCCAAATCCACCCAATCCTAGATATCCAACAAATTCACAAGTTTTTGGAAAACCTCCGAATGTTTGGAAACCAAATCCAAATAACGTTCAACCCAAACCCGTTCCTATGTCTGTTTCAACAAGAAACACCACACCTCAATTCCGAAATACTAATAATTTCCAAAATTTCAACCAGAAACCTAATTTCCATTCTGAAGAGTTATTTAACACAGAAATTGACGAAACAAATTACGATGACAATTTTGAATATGCAAAGAGAACTCTGAAAATTTTCAGGAAACTCAAGCTGCATACGAAATTACTTAATAGAACTTAATATTTCCACAGACAAAAAAGAATTACCCTACATTCAAATCTCCAATCCCCCTATTAAACTATTGATAGATACCGGTGCAACAAAATCTTTTCTGAAACCTGAACTTGCAGAAAAATTTTTTAAAGATAAAATATTCAGAGAACCTTTTACAGTTTCATCAGCATTTCAAACATCAAGTCATCAAAATTGTGCAATTATTCCAATATTTTCTGAATTTAATAAAAATGATAATTTTAAGTTTCATCTTTTCAATTTTCATGAGATTTTTGATGGTCTTATAGGACTTGATAATATAAAATTATTGAAAGCACATTAAGATTTTGTAAAATCACATTTAATTACTCCTGAAACTATTTTACCAATTTATTATCTAGAAAGTAATCCCACTATTTTTAAGAGGAAAATTGATCCTTTCACTTGTATTTTGACAAAAGTACCTGTTTCCCAAATAGAAGGAGACATTCTTATTTCTAAACAAATAATTAAAAACTGCGAAATTCCATCCACTTTATCACACGCAAATAATGGCACAGCTTTGGTAGAAATCCGTAATAATACTAATGACGAAATTATTTTTTCTTTATCTAAGCCATTACAAACTTCACCCTTTGAATATAATTGTTTTGACTTATTTCACATTGACATCCAACCAGACGAAACACATGACCAATCTGACATTGATGAACTTTTAAGAACATATTATTTGAACTCTGAGGAAAGAGATCAAATCATAATACTCTGTCGAAAATATTCGGGAATATTCCACAGAGAAAAAGACCCACTCACTTTTACTAACTGTATTAAACATTCCATAAAATCATACAGATATCCTTTTATTCATAAAGAATAAGTGCAAAAACAAATAAAATCCATGTTGGATCAGAATATTATTCGACCTAGCAACTCGCCCTGGTCATCTAATATATGGGTAGTGCCGAAAAAAGCCGATAGTTCTGGCAAAAAGAAATGGAGGATTGTAGTAGATTACCGCAAATTAAATGAAAAAACTATCTAGCGGATGTACTAGACAAATTAGGTAGATGCAATTATTTTACGATTTTAGACTTTTCTAGCGGATTTCATCAAATTGAGATGAATCCCGAAGATATCCAAAAAACTGCTTTTAATGTCGAAAATGGGCATTATGAGTATGTTCGAATGCCGATGGGACTAAAAAATAGTCCTGCGACATTTCAACGTGTCGTAGACAATATTATGAGGGGTTTACAAAACGAAATTTGTTTAGTTTACTTAGACGACATAATAGTTTTCTCGACATCTTTACAAGAACATATTACAAATTTAGACAGAGACACAAATTTTAAAATTCAAATCGACAAATGTGAATTTTTGAAAAAAGAAGTTGCTTATCTTGGTCATTTAGTAACACCTAACGGAATAAAACCAAATCCAGATAAAATCTGTGCAATACTACGTTACCCAATACCTAAAACAACTAGAGATATCAAATCATTTTTAGGTTTACTTGGTTATTATAGACGTTTTATAAAAGACTTTGCACGACTGACAAAACCTTTGACATCCTGTTTAAAAAAAGGATCAAAAATTGAACATACCGCTGAATTTATTAGATGCTTTGAAACTTGTAAAAATTTACTTACTAACGAACCTATTTTACAATATCCAGACTTTTCTAAAGATTTTATTTTTACAACGGACTCTAGCGGATTTGCCTTAGGGGCAGTATTATCGCAAATATCATCTGGAACTGGAAAGCCTGTGGCTTATGCTTCCAGGACTCTCAACGAGTCTGAACAAAATTATAGCACTATAGAACGTGAACTTTTAGCTATCGTATGGACTACAAAATACTTTAGGCCATACTTGTTTGGTAGAAAATTTAAAATATATTCTGATCACAAACCTCTTGAGTGGTTAATGAATCTAAAGAACCAAATTCTAGACTTGTAAGGTGGAGGCTTAAACTCGAAGAATTTGATTACGAAATTGAGTATAAAAAAGGCTCTGCGAATTCTAACGTAGACGCACTTTCTCGGGTTGAAATAAATACAAAAGAATTAATTGACTTTTACACTGAAAGCTTTGATGACTTTTTTTTACAAAACCAACGAGACGAAGATCAAGATAACGAATCCATAATTGTAAACGTAGACAAACCCCCAAATACAAACGTAGACGAACCCCCAGTTACAAACGATGACGATAACGACACATTTCATACAAGCGCTGAGGACCCTATTTTAGGTATGAAAATTTCTGAAAAATGTCTTAACTCTTTCGACCATCAAATAATATTTAATTTTGTCTTACACTCTCCCACAAGACCTAAAACAGAACAGGTATTTCCTAACAAAAAACGGCTTCATTTGCAAATTTCTATTAAAGATTTCCATAAAGATGTTATAAATGTTTTCAAAAATTATATTGATCCAAAATTTACTCATGGTGTGCATTTTCAACGTCATGAGTACATCCCTCGAGTATTAGACATATTAAAGACAACTTTTAAAAATTTTGCTTATAAACTAGTACAATGTAATGAAATATTAACAGACATAACAGACAAGGACGAACAACACGAAACTATAAGACTATTTCATGAGGATAAAAATAATCATCGTGGAATACTTGAAACCGAAACAAGAATTAAACGGACATACTTTTGGCCCAAAATGAAAAATGACATAACAGACTTTATTAACAAATGTGATATTTGTCAAACAAACAAATATGACAGAAATCCACCGAAACAGAAACTAATGATAAGTCCAACACCCTCAAAACCACTTGAAATTATATTTTGCGACACTCTTTCTGCTCAAGGTCACAAATTTTTGACAATAATTGACACTTTTTCAAAATATGGTCAAGCATATCCACTATCAGCATTAAACGGTATAGAAATTACAAGAGCATTTTTAACATTTATGTCTCATCACGGTGGCCCGACTTTAATTATAATGGACAATGGTATATTGAACTTAAAAATTCAATTGTGCAAGAATTTCTAGATGTCCATAAAATAAAAACCCACTATGCAACCCCAAATAGTACACAGTCAAAAGGTGCAATTGAACGTTTTCACTCTACTATTATCGAACATTTGCGCATCATTAGAGCAAAAAATGATGGTAAAATAAATATTCTTAATGATATGACCTATGCTATTTTAGGCTATAATAATTCGATACACTCTGTAACAAAACAAAAAGCAATCGATATATTAAATGGACATTTTGATTCAAAAGAATTATTTGATATTAACCTGGACCAAACCCTTATTAATAACTACGTTCAAGAACATCGACAAGCTACGACGGAAATTTATAAAAAATTAAACGAAAATCTAAGTTCCCAAAAAGAGGCGACCATAACCTACCACAATCAAAACCGACATGACCCATTACAATACGAACCTGGCATTGACATATATAAAAAGAATACAACGCAAACTAGGAACAAACTTAACCCAAAATTTTATAAAACAACAACCCTCTCTGACAAGGGTATAAAAATAAAAACAAATAAAAATAAACTTTTACATAAACAATATATCAATCAACAATTGATTTCACGAGGCCAGCCGTTACTACTTCCCGAATTGAAAGTTACCTATGGCGAAAAAGAAGAAAACGTTCCAGAAATTTCCTTAGAAACAGTTCCCTTGGATAAAATTCACAAACTCCTTAATAAACAAAGTGAAATCCAGCCTATAGTGTTAAAACATTTACAAAAGACTTCTATTAATTATAGTAACATAGTAATTTTTATTTTAATAGTAGTTAGTGTTCTATGGATAGTAGTTAGTTATATCGTTAAGAGAAAAATCAAGAGAAATAATTCAATTGAAGATGAACCAAGAGCAGAAGTGAAATTAGAAGAACGTCCGGAGGCAAGTCCTAGGGCATTTTTCACTCCATGAAACATGCCAGAATCTTAGGAGGGAGGAGCTATAGCCATTGACCCTTATAACCACCGTTATAATAATAATTGAACCCAACACCCGGATTTAAAAGGAGAAATGCTTATTTTACTTTTTCACAATTTTATACAATTTTGCTTATATGTTTTTATTCAAATTAATTCAGTCTGATTTTTATATTCTTAACAGTAACATTAAACTTGTATTTCAATAGTTTGATTCATTTTTGTATTTAAAATAATAAAAGTTGTTTTTAAAAATGAAGTTTTTTTAGAAAGAAACTTAAGTCGCGTTATTTGTGAATTTGAGGGCAAAATAAGGTGTGATATAAAAAAGTCATAATAATAACATAGGGTTTTCAATTTGTTTATTGATGATATTGTAAATAATGCCTTTTTACTCATAACCTAATCGATATTTTTACACGTGAAGTGTCTAGTTTTGTAGATCTCTTGTGGAGAAAAAAAAGGTTCCCACCTTACTATGGATTCCAGGACACACTGGAATAGAAGGATTTAGCAGATGAACTAGCAAAGAAGGGGACTAAAATACCTTTCTGAAGGTCTGAACCCTTTTGCGTAATCAGCCCCAATGTAATATTGGAAGAAATAAGTGAAGCCGAAAGAAAAAAAAGATCCGACCATTGGAAAGATCTAGCAGGGCTTAGACAATCATAGATTCTTCTGGGTGACTACAACCTGTTGAGATCAAATGAATGCATAAGTCAAAGTAAAAATGCGCTAAGAGTTTCAACAGTTTTCTGAAAAAAACTCAAAATAGTGGAGAAAGAAGAATGCAGATATTGTGGCATAGAAGAAAAAACCTCCATCCACATACTTTCCAACTTCGCAGCACTCCAGAACCTGGGAGATTACTGGATAGAAGACGAACATTTACCTAAGTTGAAGCCTGCAGATATCCTGAAATTCTTTCCGGAAGTAGGACTAAAGGAGCTACTAGTTTGAGCGACTCTCCTTAGAAACTAAGTAGAAGTAAGGGGGCACAATATATCTTTCAAGTCTCAGTGAGTGTTACCCCAAAAAATACATACATACATACATACATACATACATACATACATACATACATACATACATACATACATACATACATACATACATAAATACATTCTGTAAATTGAAGGGTAGAGAGTTATGCACGAAAATTTTATTTTCACTAGTATTACCACTACAGGTCAAATCATGGTGTAAGAATAGACAAGGTGTGTTCTTCCGGAGAACCGATTTTTGACTGCTTTTGAGCTGTCCCATTTTCGGCCATATTGGTTGCTACAGCTGACCGTATATTTACACTAGTGCATGATAGGATAGAATATAATAATATAATGATACGCTACTAAATTACATAACTTTCGATTCATTTTCAATTTTTTTATAGCAAAATAAATCAGAATATATCATTAGGCAGATATTCAATTGAACCATCTTAAATCGGCGCGTTTATCTGATTGGTTAAAAAGTTAATATGGCCGATCTTGGGAAAGATTTGCCATTGGTCGGTGAAAATTGATGCGCAAGAGCACATCTTGTCTATCCGTACAGACTGAGTCAAATTATTTCGTCTCGTCTTCGACTCGCGATCATTTTCATGAGCTCTGAAAAATTTCCGGATTTAATTTGACCTCGTGTGGTATTTAGTAAGAAAATTCAACACCAAATGTGTTTATTTCCAACAACATCAATTTTCGTATTCATCAAGTACCTACTTGCAGAACATTGAAGACAATCCAAGAATCTTTAAATAAAGAACAAATAACTTCCAATCAACCTGCCATAGTATATAATAATTGCGTTTGTCCACGACCACCTAATAATAAGTCAATATTTTGCCTATATGGTACCCATATATCTACTGTCGTGAATTATGGTTCATAATACACTGGAGTGTATTATGGTTCATAATTCACGACTAGAGATGGGGGTACAATATGAAATGAACTGTTAAATCTGTGAATTTTGTTCAGGAAATTTGTGTCTGAAATATATCGTATCGATAAAATTTTGTAATTTTTAGTATTGATACTTTTGTCCACGACCACCTAATAATAAGTCAATATTTTACCTCCTAAAAAAAGGTATATGGTACCCATATATCAACTGTCGTGAATTATGATTCATAATACACTGTAGTGAATTATGGACTAGAGATGGGGGTACCTACAATATGGAATAAACTATTAAATCTGTGTATTTTGTTCAGGAAATTTGTTTCTGACATATATCGTATCGATAAAATATTGTAATTTTTAGTATTGATACTTTTCATAACGATATTTTCTAATATTAAGTATTTTAAAACAATATATTTATAACGGTACGTTGTATTGATACTTTACACATTATCACCCATCTCTATATATGTCAAATTATATTTTTATGTAGATGTCAGAACATTTTGAGGTTAGTAAAACCAAATCGTTTCAATCTTTTATTTAATAAAATAAATTAATGGTCGTGGACAAAGTATAGTATTCTACTCGCAATTTATGGGTGACTTGGGTGACTTGCACTCCTCGCCTGCGGCTCGTGACGCAAACGTCACCCATCGTGAATTATGGCTATCATAAATTGCTCGTTTAATAATATACTATTATTACTATTCATAACGATATTTTCCAATATTAAGTATTTTAAAACAATTTATTTATGACGGTACCACAGATTATAAAATAGAACAGATACGAATCCCGGCAAAACATCAAAGGATTTTCAAGTCCGACTTCAATTACCTTGGACCTTTAACTCGGTATGGCCGCGATGTTGTCAGTTTAAAATATTTTCATAATTTTTTACCAAATTGCAATGTTGACTTGGGGACAATAACAATACACTCCCCCGTGATGTTTATTCATTTTATAAAAATAATATACTAATGTACACTATTTTCAGTTAATATAACCACAACCTACAATCGATTAGTCAAATAACACATATAATATCGCGGGTTGACAACCTTCAAACTGAAGTGTCATAAATGGCGTTTTGTTTTTTGATTTTTGAGCCAAGCCGTCACGGTTATTGTGCATGGTTGCCAAAGATGGTTAGTGAAAAAAAGTATATATTTATTGTATGAATTTTATACATTATAATCTTTTAAATTGTAGAATTCTTTTAATGTTAATGAAATTGATTTAAAAACAAGTAATTGTCGAATTGTATAACTATCACACTGAAAATAAGGCTTATAAAATATTCGACCTCTGATCGTGAATTAAGGGAAATATTATGCAAATTGATAAACCTGTTGAAAAGTTTCGCGAAGCAGCCCGAACGGAGTCGACATACGACGATGGACCTTTAAATGGGTATGTCCACCCATCTCTCTCCTTTTTACTGTTCTCTGTCAAGCTTTCGCATCTGTTCTCTTTTATAATCTGTGACGGTACGTTGTCTCTATATATGTCAAATTATATTTTTATGTAGCTGTCAGAACATTTTGAGGTTAGTAATACCAAAAATGATCATTACTGACTTTTATTTAATAAAGAAATTGAGTGTCGTGGACAAAGTATAGTATTTTACTCGCAATTTATAGCCAATATTCACTCGTCTGACTTCAGTCACCCATCGTTAATATTGGTTATCATAAATTGCTCGTTTGATAATATACTATTATAATATAAACATTAATCATAATGGTACAAGGAATTTAGAAAACATCTAAGCTTGTAGTTGAAATTAATCAAAATTATCATCTGATCAAATAAAAATATTATGTCATTATGAACGTCAAAAAAATTTCCACTATAATTCGCTGTTAGGTACCCACCAGAAAAAAATTTCCACTAAAATTCATCCGTTGCTATGGTGATCTGACAGAACCACACGTTCTGATTGGTTAAAAATCACATGTGTGGAATTTTCACTGAAATCACATCCCTTCTTACCTCTTTAAAATGCAGATGCAGATGGCCTTATTATCGGTCATCCCAAAAAGCCGCATTGTGGAAGTCCGAAAAGGAACAGTCTTTTATTAAATGAAGAAATACTCAAATTTAGCTCATTACGACTTTCGGCTCCATAAGCTGAACTGCTCTTTGAGCTTCAGAAATCTGATCTCAGAGTAGTCACAGAAATTCTGACTATACCTGCTCTAATACTCTCATCTCTGTTAGATAGGCAAAGTGAACTGTGGCGCATGCAGATTCTGCCAAGATGCAGATGAGGTGGCGTAACACTAGTAGAAACTAGAAAATTCGTCATTTTTTCAAAAATTCATACCTCCATGTATCAATGAGAGACTATTCTTAGCGACTTTAACGTTTTTTTATTTCCTGGACGATTTTCTTAGGGTATATCGTTTCTCTATAATGGTAACCTATATACAGGGAGAATCACCACCAACAGGATGGAAGTTCATAGCAAAGCGGTAAAAGTTTTAAAATGTTTGTCAGTTTAGTAGGCTACATTTTAAAATTATTTTTAAATATACAGGATGTTCCAATAAATTGTGGCGTATCTAAGTTATATTTTTCCTGATTGGACCCTATATATTATTTGCATTTTCTGATGGCTACTAAAAAATAAAATAGGTACTCCTTTGTAATGGTTCCTTATAGCTGTATTTTAATAATTCTCCATGTTCAAAAAAGTTTCCTCTTTCCAATATAGATTACTGTATCTACAATCTCAAAAAATTTTGCGGCGTGTTTACTCCGTAATTATCACGTTCTACAACTCCAGAGTCACTATATAATATAATATAATATAAACATAAAGAAGTTCCGTTATTAAAATTATACAATTACCGCACAGATGAGGGAAAATATTACATTCGATATTGCATTCTCGGAATACTTCTCGCCAAATATTTCAGTGTATATTTCTAGTAATTTTTTTTCTAGTAATATTGTATTATACATTATAATTATTATTTTTATAAATTCCATATTATATGTTCCTTATTTTATCATGTTTTTTATTATGGCACCCAAACCCAAGACTAATACGAGACGAGACACAGTTTAAACAACTTTTGCGTAATGAAGTCAGTTCAAATTTTACTTTATATATAATGAACGATCAAAAATAAGTAGTAACAATAATTATTTTTAATGATGGTTATTAAAACTCACCTAAATCCTCCACCTCACTATCCATATTATTTATTATTTCGTTTTCGTACTAGAAAACTATTATGACAATTTGAAAGATGATTTATACTTTTGTCACTGTCTAATAATCGACGCTTTGACATGTTCACAAGGAACTCATGTTTATAGGTGCTAAGAAGATCCGTGCTGCACCTCACGCTTTTACCAGTATGACATGGTTTTTTTTCAACTACATATAATTTATTTTCATTTTGTTTGGTTTTCTATTGAGGCGTGTTTTTCAGTTTTCCAAACTATAATTTATTTTTTCTACTCCTGATTTATAATATACTTATGAAAAGACTAAAATCTGTATCATAATGATATTCATTATGATACAGATTTTCATTATGAGACAGATTTTTAAGACAATAAAAATGCGACATTCGCACAATATTTAATATAGCCATGGATACCTGGTTGACATTTCTGAAATTAATTATATTAGGTCTGTTCCCTGCAATAAAAGTGAAGCACTGAGCTATACGATTTCATTTATTTTAATTATGTTTTAATGCTTCTTGCAGTATGCAAATGAAATATACAAAGATAGTCCCAAATTTAGCAATTTTACATGCATTTTTTCAACAGATAGACCTGAATTCTTCAAAATTATATAGCTCAGTGCTACACTTTTATTGCAGGCGAACAGACCTATTTAGTGACACTTAATTTGATAGCTGTCAAATAATTTTGATTTTCAAAAGTAACTATATTTAATAGTTATTTATGCAACAAGTGCAAAAAGTGAGTGTTTTTTGCACGCGACGTGAAATTGTCCAACGAGGTCTTTAGGCCGAGCTGGACAACACGTCGAGTGCAATAAACACGTTTTGCAAGTGTTGCATACAATATTTTTTCTAAATTCATGCAAAAACTGGAAAATTAGAATATAAATATGTTATGGCCGCTTGCACCATTAGAAGCATAAGCTGAGAATAACTTATAAGGCGAGTTTAAAATTTAAGGGTCGCTTAGTGAAAGTTCATTTGCACCAATGTTTTTGCTCGGCTTCTTAGCAAAGTGTTCAATACATTTGTCAACCTCGCTTTTTAAGTTGAGTTTTATTAATTTCCCTATGGTTTCTGGTGACTTTTCGTTTTTGTGGTTTGAAATAATGTATTAAAAACAGTTAAACGTCAATTTTTGAATTTTTGAAAATCAAAAGACTTTATTCTTGTTTTCTTAATAAGAAAATTGCTTATAATGGACACAGTTAAAAATAAAAATATCAGATTGTCAAATTATACAGGTCAGGAAAAAGAATTGCTAATATTTTCATCCAATTCTTCATAATAGTTTTTACGATTGTACCGTCTTCTTGGAAATCCATTTTCGGGAATATCCATAGGTACTTCCAAATAATTCTCCATAAACATCCTTCTTCAAAAATAAAGAAACACACCTGAAATAGGAAGTACGCAAAACGAAAACAGAAAAATATTTGACATATATCAATCAAAACACAATAATGTTAGGTTAGAAATCTCCACTTTGAGGATAAGTGGAGTTTAAGCTAGCGATTTTCTAAGCTTAGCTAAGTGGAGCTTTAAATGACAAGTTGTTCATGGTGCAAAGCAAAACATTCCTAAAGCGCCCCTTAACTTTAAGTCTACTTAAATATCAATTGGTGCAAACGGCCATTAAGAACCTAACCTAACCTAATTAAACTCGACCCGTTCTTCTTTTTTTGTATCTTTATGGCCTCCACCTTGTCAGTACTCAATCATAGCTGATTTTCGCCTTGGCCATTTAAATTTTAAATAGTTAATGATTTTTGCAATAATTGTAATTCGTTGAGACTAAGTAGTAGGATACATATATTATTGTTGTATTAAAGCAGGATCAGATACTTGCTATGGATTTTTATTTAATTTAAATGTTTATTGGCCGTTTGCACCAATAGAAGCATAAGCTAAGAATAACTAAGGCGAGTTTAAAATTTAAGGGTCGCTTTGTGAAAGTTCAGTTGCACCAATGTTTTTGCTCTGATTCTTACCTAAGTGTTCAATACATTTGTCAACCTCGCTTTTTAAGTTGAGTTTTATTAATTTCTCTATGGTTTCTGGTGTCTTTTCGTTTTTATGGTTTGAAATAATGTATTAAAAATGTTAAATGTCAATTTTTGAAAATCAAAAGATCTTATTATTGTTTTCTTAATAAGAAAATTACTTATAATGGACACAGTTAAAAATAAGAAAATCAGTTCGGCAAATTATACAGTTCAGGAAAAAGAATTGCTAATATTTTCATCCAATTCTTCATAATAGTTTTTACGATTGTACCGTCTTCTGGAAATCCATTTTCAAGATAATTCAATACTTCCAAATCATCTTCCATAAACATCCTACTTCAAAAATAAAAAAACCCACCTGAAATAGGAAAACGCAAAACGAAAACCCGAAAACAGAAAAATAATTGACATATATCAATCAAAACAGAATAATGTTAGGTTAGAAATCTCCACTTTGAGGATAAGTGGAGTTTAAGCGACCGATTTTCTAAGCTTAGCTAAGTGGAGCTTTAAATGACAAGTTGTTCATGGTGCAAAGCAAAACTTTCTTAAAGCGCCACTTAACTTTAAGTCTACTTAAATATCAATTGGTGCAAACGGCCATATGTTTGTCATTAATCATCACAAAACTGACACAAGAATGACAGATGAGTGCAATAAAATATTTTTTCTTCAAACGTGTTAAACATGCCATTTTTAGCACTCCATAGAAGCCTTAGAAATGCAACTTTATGGCACTGAGTGCCTTAAAGTGTTTATGGCACTGAGTGCCTTAAAATGTTTATGGCACTGCTGGTAAAAGTGAGTTGTCAAATTTTGAAAGCAAACGTCAAAATATTTAGATTTTATTTATTAACATTAATATTAATAATACAATTTGTGCAATTTGACAAATTAATTTCCTGCACTGCTGTTTCACCATTTTCCGTGGATAAGGAGGAATGATGCGCAGAAAAAATGGAATTTCCAGTCGAGGTTGACGCCACAATATCAAATCAACAATGGTTGCTAAGGTACTTAATAATACGATCTAATTTAAAATTATCTCCTTTGGATGTATTAATAAAATTATTGCATTCTTTGAACGTTTGTAGAAAAAGTATTGTATGATATACGTGTTAAAAGTACCTTTTAAGGCACTCATGTGAATTGCAGAATTCGCTTCGCTCATTCTGCAAACCTTCACATGCGTGCCTTAAAAATGTACTTTTAACACTTATATCATAAATAACTATTATTGCACTAGTGCAATAAAGTACCACTTTTTCCATTAAATGTGGTTCACAAAAGTGTTGTTTTTTGCATGAATGTAGAAAAAATTAATTTTACTAATAATTATTGATTAAATAATTTTTATTAATCGGAGTAGAAAAAATATTGTATGCTACTTCCATGTAATGGCCATTAATACACTCGCATATTATATACGCCTGCGGCTCGTTTCGTATCCTACAATATACTCGTGTCTTAATGGCTATCGTTACATGTTCGTTGCATAAAATACTATCAATTAATAATTATTTAGTTTAATCAATTTTAAATATAGTCACTTTTGAAAATCAAAATTATTTGATAGCTGTCAAATTAAGTGTCACTTAATAGGTCTGTTCGCCCGCAATAAAAGTGTAGTACTGAGCTTTATAATTTTGAAAAATTCAGGTCTATCTGTGAAAAAATGCGTGTAAAATTGCTAAATTTGGGACTATCTATGTATGTATATTGCATTTGTATACTACAAGAAGCATTAAAACCTAATTAAAATAAATAAAATCTTATAGCTCAGTGCTACACTTTTATTGCAGGGAACAGACCTAATATAATTAATTTCAGAAATGTCATCCAGGTATCCATGCCTGTATCTCGAATAATAAAAATATCTTGTGATGGCGATATTGATAAATTAGCTTAAACGTCAATTAACTTTGCACTAACAATCTCATTTATATTTTTTAATCACTGATATGGCGGGTGATTCTACGCTATCCTTCTTATATCAAAATGTCCGTGGACTAAATACAAAAATTTCCACTATATTTCGAAATATACTAAATTGTGAGCAAAATGTCATTTGTCTTACGGAAACATGGCTAAATGCATCCATACTAAGTGAAGAAATTTTTTCATCATACAAAGTGTATCGACGAGACAGGGAAACGACTTTTTCTACAAAACAAACAGGAGGTGGTGTCCTCATAGCCGTCTCCGAAGAGTTAACTAGTTATGCTGAGGATTCTTGGCGGTCCGAAGCAGAGGATGTATGGGTCACCATCGTTCCTCTTAGTGGAATTCGAAAGGTGCATATAGGGTGTGTTTACATACCTCCCAGAGACATGGCTGCATTAAACTTTTTCTGTACTAAGCTCATTGATATTTATTTAAATAATATAAACGATACTTTTATCATATGTGGAGATTTCAATATTCCTGAAATTACATGGTTATTAAGTGAGGGAGATTATTGTAAACCAAATAATTATATTAATCCTAGATCTAGCTTATTAGTCGATACTATGTCTCTGGTTGATATGGTTCAGTATAACCCAAATGTGAATATATCTGGCAACACTATTGATCTCATATTTAGCAGTAGTTTTTCAATTAAAAATGTACGACTTTCACCTAATCCATTAGTTCCCGAGGATCAGTACCATTGTACCTTGGAATTCGATATGGATATTCATTCCAATATTTGTACTAGAGTTGTTAATCAATATCGCTGGAATTTTAAGTTGGCAAATTATCATGAAATCAACCGTCTTTTATGTAGTGTTAACTGGGCATCTAAATTTTATTCAATTGATATAAATAGAGCCATTAATCTGTTTTACAATATCATTGACCAGATCATTCACTTACATGTACCTCAATATCCCAGCTATTATAAAAAATATCCTCATTGGTTCTCTTCTTCTACAATAAAAGTAATCAAAGAAAAAATTAAATTTCACTGTCGATGGAAGAAATACCATAATAATTTGGATTATCTAACATTTAAAATTTTACGAGGCAGATCAAAATTTTTAATAAATGAAGATTATAAAAAATATTTGACTAGTGTAGAAACGAATATCATTCATAATTCTAAATATTTTTGGCAATTTGTAAAAAGCAAAAGAAAAGCAAATAATTTCCCTAATAACTTGCTCACTGCTCAAGGCCCTACCACCGACTTACAGAAAACTTGTGATATATTTTCAGATTATTTCTCATCTGTTTTTGTAAGTAGTGATGCTAGTAACTTTGATAATATCTATACTAACACACCGTTGAACATTTCTAACTACACAATTACTCGTGAAATTATTGATAAAAAAATTGAAAATTTACCCAATAAAGGTCCTGGGCCAGATGAATTACCTACTGATTTTATCAAAAATTGTAAGGAATCGCTAATAGAGCCATTATTTTTGCTATTTAATAAATCTCTCAGTTCAGGTCAATTTCCTGATACATGGAAAACAGCCTTTATTACACCAATTCATAAATCGGGAAGCAAGAATAAAGTTGAAAATTATAGACCTATTTCTAAATTAAACATTTTTAGTAAGATATTTGAAAGTATCATTTTTGAATTCCTTTATCATGACGTAAAAAACCTACTTAACATTGAACAGCATGGTTTCATGAAAAAACGTTTGGTAGATACAAATTTATTCCTATACGTTGAATACATACTCAAAAATATGAATGATAGACATAACGTTGATTCTGTGTATACTGATTTCAGTAAGGCCTTCGACAAAATAGATCATTCCGTCCTTGTCTTAAAACTTTCTGAAGTCGGTATACATGGTAATTTATTAAGATGGTTCGACTCATATGTTAGAAATAGGTCACAAAAAGTAATTTTAGGTGCTCTCAAATCTAAGGCTGTGGTAACTACTTCTGGAGTACCCCAGGGGTCCCATTTAGGTCCTTTACTTTTCAATTTATACATAAATGACATCTCTAGTTGCTTCAAATTTGCTAAGTTTGTAATGTATGCCGATGATTTGAAAATATATCACTCAATTTCATGTGATTACGATAGAGTTCGACTGCAAGAAGACTTATATAATTTATCCGACTACTGTGTGAGAAATAATTTGTTTTTAAATGTCTCAAAGTGTAATTATATACAATTTTCTCGTTGTAATTCAGACTTAAACCACAATACATATGAAATTTCCAATAGCGTATTACACGCTGTAGACACGGTTAGGGATCTTGGTATTCTTTTAGACTCTAAATTACTTTTCGATCGGCATATTTGTAATATAACTAGAAAAGCTAACCAGCAGTTGGGCTTCATATATAGAACATGTTTCGAACTCCATAATCCTCTTACCGTTAGATCATTATATATGGCGTATGTAAACAGTATATTATCATTTGGCTCTACTATTTGGAACCCACGTTATTCGGTCTATATTTCAAAATTAGAAACAGTCCAGAATAGATTTATTTCATATTGCAAAAGAAAATTTTATCCCAATGTGGACAGGCAATGTATTCGTTCTAATTTAAAAATAATTTCACTAGAGCATAGTAGGCAAATTGCGGATGTAATATTTATTCACAAAATCCTCAATAACAATATAGATTGCCTTGAACTTACAAACTTCATAACACTTCGTATACCCAGCCACTCAACTAGAAACAATTATACTTTTATCACACATCAGGCACTCACCAATTATTTTCTAAATTCTCCTGCTCACAGAATAATAAATACTTACAATAAATTGTCCAGTATCGTTGAAATGGATATTTTTCACCACAGTGCAGATTTGATTAAAAAACTACTGAAAGACTATTTTATGCAAATTTAATTTTTGTTTTATTACCTACTCTCTTTTTTGTATACTTGTTTTCATTTTTATTTAATGTAGTTATATGATTATATTTAAATTTTCTTTTTTATCTAATTTGTAAAATTATTTGTAACTATTAGTGGATACTTTTATGGGTTTGTCCGCTTTGTATCCCAAATAAATAAAATAAAATAAATAAAATAAAATATTAAATATTGTGCGAATGTCACATTCTTATTGGCTTGAAAATCTGTATCATAATGATACAGATGTCTTTTAATAAGTATATTATAAAACAGGAGTAGAAAAAAAGTATTAAAGAACTGATTGAATTGTGAGTCCAAAGCTTTTACTGCACTATGATCGATACCTATAATGATTTGCTATCGGTTAATTTATTTTTTTTCAATAGACCTATACCTACACAGGACTTCACTCTATTGTTTATGTTTAGAAAATGATAATAGAGGTTCAGTCATTATGTTAAACTTAATTATTCTACTTTGTTTTACACAATACAAATATTAAGAAAACTTACCATTTTTCAAAATGTATCTCAGTTTTCTGTATAAAATAATGTAGGTATGTAGATGTAAAACTTATTGATCAAACTAATTCTTAGTTATGAATGAGTTTTCCGTAGTACGGATTTCTCTACATGTAAACTGTTGGATTATTCTTTTCATATAATCAGGATTTGCTTACGAATTTATAGAAATTAACTAAATTAAGATTATAGTTAAGCACGTTGTGGATAATTTAATAATTCATAACATTGCTTTCTCTTAAAATCTTGATAAAGTTGATAGTTTTTAAGATAAATGATCAATAATGATTCAAGACACTGCGACGCATATGTGTGAGCGGGTGAAATTAACAAAAAACTGGTATAAACAATGAGATTTATTAAAATCTCTATTAACAATATTATTACCTATAATATTGTATAAAGAATTAAAAACATATTATTTATATCTTGCTCTCTTTTTAATATATTTTTCAAGGGTCGAAGGAAGGTACCCAATTTTGAGATTTTTCGAACCTTTAAAAATTTATATCTTTGAAAATATTAACTTTATCGTGAAAAGTCATGAGACCTATTTCATTGGTATTTCAATGAAGAATATAAAAAGAATTTGTCCGGTTGAAAAGTATGTAACAATTCCTTGCAATTTCTTAAACAATTTCGGTTTAAACAATATGGTAACATGCATTTATATCATCAGTAGGGCAAATTGAAGAGGATCGCATGAAAAAATTGAAGTGGAATAGTTTTCTCCTGAACTACTATACAAGTTTGAAGTTTTTAGGTGGCGATTTAAAAACTTTCTGGCAGCGTCATCTCCATGGGGTGCTAAAGATTTTGGCTAAACGTAAATTCACATAAAATAGCATCTAGTATTGTAGTTTTTGTGTGTAGGCACCTAGTTAATTGTTTTATTAATTTTTTCATGATTTATTTTCCGTGGACCGTACATTTTTAAGCAATATCAATGACCAGATCATTAATGATGTATGATTTGGGTATAGGCAACTAAACATACTAAAAAGTTATTTGTGTAGTGCATGGTAGTGCTGACATGTTATCTATGGTGCTGACTTCTCCAATAGATAACTTCTAAAATACACTTCGGTTAATTATGTTATATTATTCTATAAAATGATTATATTTATTATCGTTAAGATATCCAAGTCATGGGACTGCCTACAGTAATGAATCTCTTTTGAAAATTTAATCGTAACGTAGATGTAAATTTTCACAAAATAAATCAAACCTTTTTGAAAATTTCATTTGTAGATATAATATACAATTCATTGTTAACTGTGTTGCATAACCAAAAGTGTTGTGTATAGCATAAAAGCAAAGAGTACAACGTGCCTATAACGCGAAATCCATGACTTTGTTCAAACAAAAAATGCTCAACGCTCACGCAGGTTTTCACTTCAATAACAAAAAGTGACACGAAAACCTGTACTATAGTAGTATTCTAGTAGTTATTTGAAAGTTTACAACAAGATGTCCAATAAATACTTTTGAATGAAACAAACATAAACAAAATAAAAAAATTATATTATATTTCTCTATGGAAACAAATACATAATTATGTTTTTCTACATTCATGCAAAAAACAACACTTTTGTGAACCACATTTAATGGAAAAAGTGGTACTTTATTGCACTAGTGCAATAATAGTATTTTATGCAACGATCATGTAATGATAGCCATTTAGACACGAGCATGTTGTAGGATACGAAACGAGCCGCAGGCGAGTGTCGTATATAATATGCGAGTGTATTAATGGCCATTACATGAAAGTTTCATACAATAATTTTTCTACTCCGCTTAATAAGAATTATTCAATTAATAATTGTTTAGTTTAATTAATTTTGAATATAGTTACTTTTGAAAATCAAAATTATTTGGCAGCTGTCAAATTAAGTGTCACTTAGACCTGTTCGCCTGCAATAAAAGTGTAGCACTGAGCTATATAATTTTGAAAAATTCAGGTCAATCTGTGAAAAAATGCGTGTAAAATTGCTAAATTTGGGACTATCTATGTATAAAATTGCATTTGTATACTGCAACAAGCATTGAAACATAATTAAAATAAATAAAATCGTATAGCTCAGTGCTACACTTTTATTGCAGAGAAGAGACCTAATATACTTAATTTCTGAAATGTCAACCTGGTATCCATGGCTATATACTAAATATTGTGCAAATGTCGCATTCCTATTGGCTTAAAAATCTGTATCATAATGAAAATCTGTATCATAATGAATTTCATTATGATACAGATTTTGGTCTTTTAATAAGTATATTATAAAACAGGAGTAGAAAATAGTATTTTATGCAACGAACATGTAATGATAGCCATTAAGACACGAGCATATTGTAGGATACGAAACGAGCCGCAGGCGAGTTTCGTATATAATATGCGAGTGTATTAATGGCCATTACATGAAAGTTTCATACAATAATTTTTCTACTCCGATTAATTAAAATTATTAAATCAATAATTATTTAGTTTAATTGTTACTTTTGAAAATTAAAATTATTTGACAGCTATCAAATTAAGTGTCACTTTATAGGTCTGTTCGCCTGCAATAAAAGTGTAGCACTGAGCTATATAATTTTGAAAAATTCAGGTCTATCTGTGAAAAAATACGTGTAAAATTACTAAATTTGGGAATATCTATGTATATTGCATTTGTATACTGCAAAAAGCATTAAAACATAATTAAAATGAATAAATTCGTATAGCTCAGTGCTACACTTTTATTGCATGGCCACAGACCTAATATAATTAATTTCAGAAATGTCAACCAGGTAACCATGGCTATATTAAATATTATGCGAATGTCGCATTCCTATTGGCTTAAAAATCTGTATCATAATGAAAATCTGTATCATAATGAATTTCATTATGATACAGATTTTAGTCTTCTAATAAGTATATTATAAAACAGGAGTAGAAAAAATATTTTATTGCACTCATCTGTCATTCTTGTGTCAGTTTTGTGATGATTAATGACAAACATAAACATTTAAATTAAATAAAAATCCATAGCAAGTATCTGATCTTGCTTTAATACAACAATGAAATATGTATATCTTACTATTTAGTCTTAACGAGTTACAATTATTGCAAAAATCTTTAATTATTTAAAATTTAAATGGTCAAGGCGAAAACCAGCTATGATTGAGTGCTGACAAGGTGGAGGCCATAAAGATACAAAAAAAGAAGAACGGGTTGACTTTAATTAGGTTAGGTTAGGCTCTTAACATATTTATATTCTAATTTTCCAGTTTTTGCATGAATTTAGAAAAAATATTGTATGCAACTCTTGCAAAACGTGTTTTTTGCACTTGACGTGTTGTCCAACTCGGCCTAAAGACCTCGTTGGACAATTTCACGTCGCGTGCAAAAAACACTCACTTTTTGCACTTGTTGCATAAATAACTATTATCTGATGGCATGTTATGTCACTCAATTTTGATGACATAAGGAAGCTCATTATGGGACTAAGTACCATAATGAAATTCTATAAGGAAAACATGTAATGGTTTGATCAAAAAAGTTTATTCAAAATGCATAACTATGTACAAAACTATTTATTTGAATGGTAAAAGAACAATTACTACAATTTGTAATATTAATTCCAATGGATTCTACAGTTTTTACATCAGTAGTTGATGATTGTTGGCAAACTTGTAATCCTGTTTGGTTGTTGGCACCAAAAATTGCTTCTGATATTTTGCAGTTTTTAATTTTTCGAAAATGTATTGATATAAATGCCATCAGATAAAATTTTGTATGTAATACGAATCATAAACAATCATTATGGCACACGCCGTGTTATCGGACTCGGCCACAATAGAAGTGAAAGTTTATAGGATGACCTTGAATACAAAAATGAGGTTTCAAACCCATCCACCTAAAGCGCTAGTTGCAATTGAGTTGTCTAAACAGGCCTGGCAGCTAAGGCCCAATATATTATATTTCTCTATGCTAAGGCCTTTATGCCCGGTTTTATAAGCTCGAGTTACCCCTGCCCCGAGAGTTAACCCGTTGACCGGTGGGTGATACAGCGTTTTATAAAGCGGGGTTAGAGTTAACCCTGCCCCACCATTTGGCTCGGGTTAACTCTCAAGTTAGCGGTTGTCATGCGCAAAATGCTAAAATGTGAAGATAATATATCATATCCGATATGTATATTGTTCTATGATATATATTTTCAATGTGGACATGGATGAAGTGAGAGATATATTTGAAATTTTTGATGACTTCCTAACAGATGATGAGGAAGACATTATTCAAATGGTTGAGGCACCTCGAGAACCTAGGGTTTTTAGAAATAGAATAGAGTCCTTAGATTACTGGAATGATAAAGAATTCGTAGCACGTTTCCGTTTATCTAAACATTCAACTGAAGATATTATTGAGCTTGTGATAGCTCATATATTAACAACATTTTCCATGCCACTTTTAACAAAAAATGTGAGGTTATAGGTTGCACTCGAATCATAGAAGACACTGTGGACTCTGTTTTATGGACCGAAGTTTTCTTCTTTTATATATTTTTACAGTGATCTATGGATTTTAACCTGAGAGTTAATCCTCGAGGTAACTCGAGATATTTAACTCTACTTTATAAAACCGGGCATTTAGCACGAAAAGAAAAGATTTTAAAATTAATCACAGCTGTCATAAGTTGTCACCATTTTTTATTTACATCAGTATTAAACATAAAAGTTTGTTTTATTGAAAAATTAAATTGATGTCATATGTTTCCTCAAGAAATTTTCTACTAATCATAGTATTATATTATTGAAAAATGTGAAAACAAATTATAACAAAAATAGCATGAAAAAGTGGAAAAAACTTGATCAAAAAGTTATGGGAAATACGTAATATTATCTCTCTTAGGTATTACTTAACACGTTGTAAAATGTAAATTGCATTTAGGGATTCCTTTAGGTGTTATCTAACTTCAGGAAATGGTTAGTGGAATCAGGCATTAGTAGTTCCATTGTCTGTAATTCGAATGAACAAACTTCCATTGAAAAAAATCGTTATGAAATAGTTCTGAACCCATCCACTGCGAACGCTGAAATTCTTCTTCCCTTAGTATGTTTCTTGGCCTAAGCTGCCTTGCCTATTTCGACGACTCAATTGCGACTAGCGCTCCAGGTGGATGGGTTTGACATCTCATTTTTTCATTCTAGATAATACTATTGGACTTTCACTTCTATAGGTTAGACTGTTTTGTGGATTCGGCTACGCCTCGCCCGATAACATTCACGACTTGTACCATAAAATGATCGTCTTTATGATCCTTATTACATAAATAACTATTAGTTTGAGAAACATCGTACAGTCGAAGGAAAAGTGTTGTAACTAACACGTATATAGGAGGGAGATAAACAATCCCAATTAATACACTTTTAAAAGAACTGTGAAGGAGTTTTGTGCTTAACGATAAATTGTGTATGGATAGTTGCCTATAGTCAGTCGGCCATTTATGATATCTGCCACATTAGTAAATGTAGCTTATGTTGCCTATAGTATCGAAGAAAAGGTTGGGTTCATCATCATCAGTCCGTCTTTCTGTCATTCTTAATCATGTCAAGCTTTGTGTTTATGATGGTGTAAATATTTTGTATTATGTGTATTTGTGCTTGAAACTATTGCATTTTATTAATTAAATATAACGAATAATTTAAGGATTATGCGGAGCAACAAAAATTAAGTAAAATTCCCTCTAAACATGTGAATTAGACCGTAATACAACTATTTTTTACTTTAAACCGGTATTAAATGAACTTTTGCTCTAAAATTTCGTGTACTTAGACTGAGGTAATTAATTACTTCTCTCGTCCAGATTTACCTGAAGAGGATGGTATTAAGTAGTATGCGTGTGTGAAACTTGCGAAGAAAATTGCCATTTATGAAGTTTTTGTGTCTACAAGTGTTATTATTTAACCATGAACAATACACTGTTTTTTCCAATACTAGCTATATTGGTTTTCCTGGGTAAGTGCTTATTTAATTAATCGTTTATCTTGTCATACAGGGAACACCTTTAAATTCTACTATTGATAAAATGTGATAAAATATCCACCAACTACTTTTGAGTCACTAGGTAGCAGCTCTACCTTCTTGTAGCCAAATTATTTTTCAGGATTAACCATTAATTGCAATCCCATATGGTTTTAGTTTGTTATAAAAATCTAAATGCAACAGGAAATTTGGTCCTGGTGAGGAATCCTTTCTTCTCTTGAGTAGTTTTCTACTTCTAAGAATAATTCCAATAGTGTCCAATTCTTTCAATAATACTCTACTATACTATAATATCTTGCCGAATATATATCCAATCCATAGCCATCCTCCTACTTCTCAACTTGGTTTGTTACCTATGATATCCAAAACTTCTGGCAAGGAAGTAAAATATTTTTTTCTATAGAGTCCAAGAATCTTCAATATTTTCTTCACAACTCGCTTCACAACTTATACTCTGTGATTTAAATTCAAAAAAAGCCATAATTTATAAGTATGACCCAATAAAAAGTAATATAATAGTCCACCACTTCCATTTTAAAAGAAATTGTAAGAAATTCAATAAAAATTCATTTAAATAGGATAAAAATGATAATCCCAAAATATAACTAAAAAAATTTATAAGGGAAAATGGTAGGCTTTTATTTCCAATTATATAATTCATAAATAGGCTAGGCACATCATTATAGACCAGGCCCTCCCTAGGCTTCCCAGGTCTGATGGCTAGTTATGCCAGTGGCAAATGTATAAAAGTAATGGTCGCTGGTCATCATTAGTAGTCAGAAAAAGAAAACTGTGTAGGTAACAAGAAATGGAGGTTTTTATGAAATGAAAAGAAAAATGAAATATAATTATGAAGTGTTATGACTTGACTTACCTATTAGATTCAGCTTGTTATTTTGTAATGTTAGTTAGGTCATTTATTATCGAGTTTATTATAAATACTACACTTCTCGACATTTATTTCCTTTTGGTTAATGAAAATTTTTGAGGTGAAGCAGAGGTAATATGAGTTAATCTTTCAGATAATATTCATTAGGTTTTGGTCTACATCAAATCAGCTTTTTTATTTGATAAAATTGTAAATATGAATATTTCAATCGAGATTTCAATGATATCAAGTATTTTCATATAGTCTCTATTGCATGTAAAAATTTCTCAAAAAGCTTCAAGGAATTCTCAGAAATTCCCAGACAAGTTCCCAAATATGGTTTATTTCAAATATACATGCAATAAATGCATTTTTAATATTCTAATTTTGTGTCAACCTACAAAATGTGAAAACTTTATGCTACTGATTTGAAGACAAATAATGTCAATTTTACAACATGGCGCGGGTTTTGACAACAAATTCGCGAATATGACTGAAACTTCAAGTGGGTTCTTCTTACTTGAAACAGAGTCTTCTCACTTTGTGTATTTTTGATTCTGTTCCAATTTTATCATTTTTTATTTGAGAAATGTATACCAAATACTGTTTTTATACCCTGTATAGTAAAAAAGTGTTTTTAAAATGTGGCCATTATTTATTATATATATTAAGTATTATATTTATTTGAAACATTTTCTGATAACATCTTCCCTCGATTCTTCCGTTTACATAAAACGAGAAATAAAATAAATCAAGGCATATAAAAGTTAAATTTATTTCTTGTTTAAGTATATGAATTTAGTATCGAAGAAAAGGTTGGGTTCATCATCATCAGTCCGTCTTTCTGTCATTCTTAATCATGTCAAGCTTTGTGTTTATGATGGTGTAAATATTTTGTATTATGTGTATTTGTGCTTGAAACTATTGCATTTTATTAATTAAATATAACGAATAATTTAAGGATTATGCGAAAATTAAGTAAAATTCCCTCTAAACATGTGAATTAGACCGTAATACAACTATTTTTTACTTTAAACCGGTATTAAATGAACTTTTGCTCTAAAATTTCGTGTACTTAGACTGAGGTAATTAATTACTTCTCTCGTCCAGATTTACCTGAAGAGGATGGTATTAAGTAGTATGCGTGTGTGAAACTTGCGAAGAAAATTGCCATTTATGAAGTTTTTGTGTCTACAAGTGTTATTATTTAACCATGAACAATACACTGTTTTTTCCAATACTAGCTATATTGGTTTTCCTGGGTAAGTGCTTATTTAATTAATCGTTTATCTTGTCATACAGGGAACACCTTTAAATTCTACTATTGATAAAATGTGATAAAATATCCACCAACTACTTTTGAGTCACTAGGTAGCAGCTCTACCTTCTTGTAGCCAAATTATTTTTCAGGATTAACCATTAATTGCAATCCCATATGGTTTTAGTTTGTTATAAAAATCTAAATGCAACAGGAAATTTGGTCCTGGTGAGGAATCCTTTCTTCTCTTGAGTAGTTTTCTACTTCTAAGAATAATTCCAATAGTGTCCAATTCTTTCAATAATACTCTACTATACTATAATATCTTGCCGAATATATATCCAATCCATAGCCATCCTCCTACTTCTCAACTTGGTTTGTTACCTATGATATCCAAAACTTCTGGCAAGGAAGTAAAATATTTTTTTCTATAGAGTCCAAGAATCTTCAATATTTTCTTCACAACTCGCTTCACAACTTATACTCTGTGATTTAAATTCAAAAAAAGCCATAATTTATAAGTATGACCCAATAAAAAGTAATATAATAGTCCACCACTTCCATTTTAAAAGAAATTGTAAGAAATTCAATAAAAATTCATTTAAATAGGATAAAAATGATAATCCCAAAATATAACTAAAAAAATTTATAAGGGAAAATGGTAGGCTTTTATTTCCAATTATATAATTCATAAATAGGCTAGGCACATCATTATAGACCAGGCCCTCCCTAGGCCCCCCAGGTCTGATGGCTAGTTATGCCAGTGGCAAATGTATAAAAGTAATGGTCGCTGGTCATCATTAGTAGTCAGAAAAAGAAAACTGTGTAGGTAACAAGAAATGGAGGTTTTTATGAAATGAAAAGAAAAATGAAATATAATTATGAAGTGTTATGACTTGACTTACCTATTAGATTCAGCTTGTTATTTTGTAATGTTAGTTAGGTCATTTATTATCGAGTTTATTATAAATACTACACTTCTCGACATTTATTTCCTTTTGGTTAATGAAAATTTTTGAGGTGAAGCAGAGGTAATATGAGTTAATCTTTCAGATAATATTCATTAGGTTTTGGTCTACATCAAATCAGCTTTTTTATTTGATAAAATTGTAAATATGAATATTTCAATCGAGATTTCAATGATATCAAGTATTTTCATATAGTCTCTATTGCATGTAAAAATTTCTCAAAAAGCTTCAAGGAATTCTCAGAAATTCCCAGACAAGTTCCCAAATATGGTTTATTTCAAATATACATGCAATAAATGCATTTTTAATATTCTAATTTTGTGTCAACCTACAAAATGTGAAAACTTTATGCTACTGATTTGAAGACAAATAATGTCAATTTTACAACATGGCGCGGGTTTTGACAACAAATTCGCGAATATGACTGAAACTTCAAGTGGGTTCTTCTTACTTGAAACAGAGTCTTCTCACTTTGTGTATTTTTGATTCTGTTCCAATTTTATCATTTTTTATTTGAGAAATGTATACCAAATACTGTTTTTATACCCTGTATAGTAAAAAAGTGTTTTTAAAATGTGGCCATTATTTATTATATATATTAAGTATTATATTTATTTGAAACATTTTCTGATAACATCTTCCCTCGATTCTTCCGTTTACATAAAACGAGAAATAAAATAAATCAAGGCATATAAAAGTTAAATTTATTTCTTGTTTAAGTATATGAATTTCACCGACTACGGATCTGCTACTGTTTACTGTACAAAAATGTATAAAGTTTTATTATTAAATCCCTAAGGCCACATGTCGGGTCAACGAAATATTGTGAAATGTTCTTTACATATGAGCAAAATAGTAGTATACCTAACTAGTGCGGAAAGTGACACTTTCCCGCACGCTTTTGCAGATGGCCGAACGACAATTTAGCGGAATTCCAGCAATCGCGTGCGGAAGTCACTTCACACGTGTTAGGTACACTATTTTTTCCTCGATTTTTCCTACTAGCATGCGGATAAAATCCAAAAATGGTTAAAAACACATATTCAGATACATACCAACAAATTGGTTATCATTTTACATTGATTTGATGAGGCTTATACCATGCAGGTCCATTAAACAATTATTGAAATATACTTTTTTTTCTATTAAAAAATTCTAATAAATTTCTTAATTTCATTATTATTATTATTTTATCTACTTATTCACATTTTACAAGAGTTCACAATTTAATCTTGTCTGACCATGACTTGAAGTCTCGCTTGAAGTCGAGCCTGAAGTACTCCTATATCTTTATTTCCTCAATAATTAATTCGAAAATAAACAACAGTACTTCCTCTCAGCTTCCATATTATATTCTACTGTTTTCTTTTTGCATTTAATTATTGTCGAGTTCACAGATTAGACACAGCGTCCCTTGTGATGTCAGAACATCTGGCAGGCTTATAAACTGAATCGATGAAAAGTGCACTTCGGCGCTAAATCCTTCGATGTATGTGAATTTGTGAGAGATTCATGGCTGGTTTTTTTATAGGGTGCTTTCGGAAGACCTTCCGTTCACTTTATCCAGTAAATCACTAATATCCCAGTGGAATTCCGTTTTCTCTTTCACACCTTATCATTCAATCACGTAATCTGAAAAAATTATCTGACTATTCGAAAAACTCGTCGAAAAATATCGCTAATATTACTGAGGAGAAAAAACCTCGGAAAAAACTGCCACGTGAGTCGCACTCACACACAAAGGGCTCCGTACCATTATCTATAATAAAAGCATACATACAATTGAAGTTAATATAATTTTTCTACTCCTGTTTGTAATATACTTATTAAAAGACTAAAATCTGTATCATAATGATATTCATTATGATACAGATTATTATGATAGCTGTCAAATAATTTTGATTTTCGAAAGTAACTGTATTTAAAATTAATTAAACTAATAATTATTGATTAAATAATTTTTATTAATCGGAGTAGAAAAAATATTGTATGCAACTTTCATGTAATGGCCATTAATACACTCGCATATTATATACGCCTGCTTTTCAGTTTTCCAAACTATAATTTATTTTTTCTACTCCTGTTTTATAATACACTTATTAGAAGACTAAAATCTGTATCATAATGATATTCATTATGATACAGATTTTCATTATGAGACAGATTTTTAAGCCAATAGAAATGCGACATTCGCACAATATTTAATATAGCCATGGATACCTAGTTGACATTTCTGAAATTAATTATATTAGGTCTGTTCCCTGCAATAAAAGTGTAGCATTTATTTTAATTATGTTTTAATGCTTCTTGCAGTATGCAAATGCAATATACATAGATAGTCCCAAATTTAGCAATTTTACATGCATTTTTTCACAGATAGACCTGAATTTTTCAAAATTATATAGCTCAGTGCTACACTTTTATTGCAGGCGAACAGACCTATTTAGTGACACTTAATTTGATAGCTGTCAAATAATTTTGATATTCAAAAGTAACTATATTTAAAATTAATTTAACTAATAATTATTGGTAAAATAATTTTTATTAATCGGAGTAGAAAAAATATTGTATGCTACTTCCATGTAATGGCCATTAATACACTCGCATATTATATACGCCTGCAGCTCGTTTCGTATCCTACAATATGCTCGTATCTTAATGGCTATCATTACATGTTCGTTGCATAATAGTATATTACGTAACGTGTGTGGTAAGAAGCATTTTACGCACGAATGGAAAAGTTACGCACGATGCCGCGTAGCGGCGAGTGCGTAATTCCGTGAGTGCGTAAAATGCTCTACAACACTAGTTACGTACTATACTTTACCTACGACCTACTTCTACATGTATTTATTCTCTTATTATTGATAATATTTGAGCAACATCAACAATATTTGGCTATTTCTGCGATTTCCATGATAATATTAAATCCATCTCACTTTCACTCTACATTTTTTAATTGAATAAAGCTTTCCACAAAATACACAAACCATTATAAGTTATAAGGATAATAAAAAAGTGTTTTAAAAGTTTCTTGACAGTTCTTACGCAAATCGCTCTTGCAGCCTATACCTAAGTTTAATGTTTTGACGGCTTATGTCAGATTTTTGAATAAAATGGCGACGTCTATTGACAGTTGCTAAGATGTTGCTAGGGAAGCCGTGCGATTTACTTTACAGCTGTGCGTTTTTTTTACCGTGCGTAATAGACGTCATTACATTAGCGCCGACTGTGTGTTATTGACTGATTACAGGGGGGGTCGTAGGTAAAATACTATTATTTAGCTGATTGATTTTACAAGTGATTTATATTCATAGCTTCGGTTAGTATACAGGGTGGTCCTTAAGTAATTGTACCGGGTGTCCCAATAAGAATGGCTCTCGGCTATATTTCGGGAACCGCTTATAGTACAGCTTTGGGAAAAAAATTTATAACAAAAGTGACCTTGAGAAAAACCTGGAAATTATTTAGAGTTGTAGGTCCACCGCCAGAGGGCGTAATTGAATACCAAAAATTATTAAATGCACTTCTACATTTAGAATAACAAGAGTAAAATACGAGAAATAAATTTATACTCCAAAAAACGGAGAGATTTTTATCAATTTTATTAATTGACATGAACAGAAAACAAGAAATTCTAACAACATTGTCCAAACGAAGAAAGTCCAACCTACAAAAACTGCTCAAAATGACCTCCATTATGTAGAAGTGCATAGTTTCCAGATACATATTCTTATACAGGGTGTTCGAGATATTCGAAACATATTGAATGGGTATGTCCTAAGCACGGCTCTGTAATCACATTTTTTAGTGGTCTGTACTCGTTAACATACGAACTCAATTGAATTCATAGGATGCTTCTCTAGATGCATTAAATGGATTTCATATCAAGCTAAAAAAAAAAACAAATCCGATACCATTGTTAACCCCCAAAACGTGCATAAATTATAACTTTGACGGTAAATTTTTGGTAGTAAAATTGTCTGCGGAAAAATAAAAACGAAATAAGTAGATTCTATTTTTTATACCCTTTCCTTTAGAAAGAGCAATTTTCAAAAAATCTATATACAGGGTGTTGTTTTTAGAAAAGACGAGTTTTGAAATTTTTTGTTAAGCCGGACCTGCATTATCTTTTTGGAGATGCTTTTGATGGTTATTAAGTGAACCAAATCTCAAAATAATATACAGGGTAACTCGGAAGTTATGAGGTTCGAAAGAAATAAGATGAATTTATAAAACACCCTGTATCTCGGTTATAAAGTGCAGAAGGCACATTAAATATAGGTTTTTGGAACCACCAAAGTGATCCCCATCTACAGTTAAAGTTAGGCCCTTTCCCAATGAAACACCCTGTATAATAAATTCTAGCAAATTTTCTCTCACAGCTCAAGAGTCGGACATTTGTTGAATGTATTCCACGATTGATTACCAAACATCTCTTTACAGGGTGTTCAGAATTATCAGTTGAATTATTAGATCATTGAATGCGTTATAACGGGCTTATTTCAAATGGAGCACCCTGTATTTCAATAATCCATCATACTCAAAAAATGTCCTCTTTCGAATGATATAAGGGTGTCCTATACCTAGGTACTATCCTTTTCGCACAATTTACAATTTTCTTAAAATTTATCGATTTTAAAACGTCTACAGTTCTATCTTAATTTTACACTAATTATCTTGGATAAGTTATTGTGAAGAAAAACAGTGAAGCTTCTAATAAATATGCACACCATAGATAACATAATACAGAATGCACACTTGTAGTTCCTGTGGTACACTAACTCTTTTGTTACCGATAAGTATTTGAGTACATAATAAAACAAAAACTCATAAAGCGAATACATAATACATACTACGAAACGAACAACAAATTATTAAAACCAATAAATGAAAAATTACTATAATAGCCCTAACACGGATGAGTGTAAACGTTTGTGGAGGGATTGTGGGCTAATATGTTATCGGCCCGTATGTTTTTGACGGATACCTGGACAGAAGAAAATTTTCAAGTTTTTTGAAAAATATCTGCTAGATCCCTTTCGAAAACCTACCACTTAGCATCAGAAAGAAAATGTGGTTACAATTAGACGTAGCTTCAGATCACTTTTCTCACTCACTTTTCTCGTGCTGATAGGAATTACCTTAATAGAAAATTAAGACATAAATGGATAGGTAGGGGAAGTGCTTGTAATTGGCCAGCTAGGTCACCAGAACTGACCAAGATTGATTTCTTCGAATGGTGTTATAATAAAAATATCCTACAATATGAAATTAATAATTTCGGACGCTTTCGCGTCTATAACACCCGGTATGTATGAATAATGTAAGTACATAGTTTGAAGCCAGAATGAAGTGTTGCACTGCATAAGGTGACAAGCATTTCGAGCATCCATTATAGTTATTTTCCAATTTTTGCTTTTAATAATTTGTTGTTCGTTCCGTAGTATTTATTCTTTGCTTTATTAATAATGTGTTTTTGTTTTATTATGTACTCAAATACTTATCCGTAAAAAAAGAGTTAGTGTACTTCAGGAACAACAAGTGTGCATATTTATTAGCAGCTTCACTGTTTGTCTTCACAATAGCTTTGTCAAGATAATTAGTATAAAATTTAGAGAGAATTGCAGATGTTTTAAAATCAATTTAATATGCAATTTAAGAAAATTGTAAATTGCGCGAAAAGTATAGTACCTAGGTATAGGACACCCTTATATCATGAGAAAGAGGACATTTTTTTGAATATGATGAATTATTGAAATACAGGGTGTTCCATTTGAAATAAGCGCCAGCTATAACTCATTGAATGATCTAATAATTCAACTGATAATTCTGAACACCCTGTAAAGAGATGTTTAGTACTCAATCGTGGAATACATTCAACGAATGTCCGACTATTGAGCTGTGAGAGGAAATTCACTAGAATTTATTATATCAATGAGTTATTAATTTTTTTCGAAATGTTCACATTTTTAAAAAAGTCAGCATAACTCGGAACCCTCTGTATTTAGGTATAGGGAACCATCATAAAACAGTACTTCATTTTTTGGGTGCAATCAGAAAATGCAATCAAATATAGGGTGTTCCATAAGAAAAAATATAACTTTGATACGCCACACTTTATTGGGACATCCTGTATAATTCAAAATAATTTTAAAATGTAGCCTATATGGATGTACAAACTACTAAGGTGACAAACATTTCAAATTTTTCACCGTTTCGCCATAAACCTCCGTCCCGTTAGTAGTGATTATACTTTAGTGGATTTAGCATTCAATGTAGTTTTTTGTGGTTTAATAAATTATTTTCTGCGATGGAATAATATTGTTATTTTTATGAATGGGAACTGCAGAATTGCGAAATTTCAACGTGGTTGGAACATGGTTGGAACTGCAACGCGGTAAACAATTTCTCGAGAATGGCAGCTTATCAATAATACAATAGTTACTACGTTTGAACTCCTACCTGTGCTGAGTCGTGGTATCTCTGGGTAGGGAGAGCATTGGTTTAGTCATTCTTCACCGCTTTGTAACAGCATGTATGCGTTACAGCATAACAATAGTATATTATTAAACGAGCAATTTATGATAGCCATAATTCACGATGGGTGACGTTTGCGTCACGAGCCGCAGGCGAGAGGCGCAAGTCACCCAAGTGAATTATGGCCATAAATTTCGAGCAGAATACTATACTTTGTCCACAACACTTGATTTCTTTATTAAATAAAAGTAACGATTTGGTATTATACTAACCTCAAAATGTTCTGACATCTACATAAAAATATAATTTGACATATATAGAGATGGGAGATAATGTGTAAAGTATCAATACAACGTACCGTTATAAATATATTGTTTTAAAATACTTAATATTAGAAAATATCGTTATGAAAAGTATCAATACTAAAAATTACAATATTTTATCGATACGATATATGTCGGAAACAAATTTCCTGAACAAAATACACAGATTTAATAGTTTATTTCATATTGTAGGTACCCCCATCTCTAGTTCATAATACACTGTAGTGTATTATGGTTCATAATTCACGACAATTGATATATGGGTACCATATACCTTTTGTTAGGAGGTAAAATATCGGCTTATTATTAGGTGGTCGTGGACAAACAATGTTAATACGCTGCCCGGTCTGGACACACCTATAAAGCAACACGCTTGAAGAAGTTATGGCAAAATTATTAAAATTTATCAATGTTTGAGGTATATTCGGTGAGATAATTTTTCATGCAAATAGTATTATTCTCTATTAATGGGTCGATTAAATAAGTATTTTTGTCTCCAAATATTGAAACTGCCGTATAACTGCCAGATTGACAAGTTTACTTTTACGTTTACGTTTTTCTTTGTGAAAGTAACATTTCACGGCATAGTCCGGAAAGTACGTACTTCCCGGCCTAGGCCGGAAAGAATCACGTCGTTACCATAGCATAGAATTAGAATGTTTTCCTTAATATGTAGTATTTTCTGTTCTGTTTAATTAAAATAAAAATTAAAATGTATAATGAAGAACTGTGACGTCTCAATGATTTGTTACTCCACACGGTTGCCGATTGCCGAAAAATATTGTAGGCAACACGCCCGAAAATATTTTTTTAAGCGAGTGTCACAAAAAATGAAGTTTTACGGATCTATTAACGTCCCTAAAGTGTATCTTTTTTGGCCGCTTTTTTACTTTACGGCCGCTTTTTTACTTTACGGCCGCTTTTTTACTTTACGGCCGCTTTTGCAAACAAAGTCATTATGAGGGCAACCTACTAGAAACATTTAATTTGCTTATTTGAGTTATTTCCACGTCCGATATTAAGATTGTCAAATTATGAAGGCGGCCTACTAGACACACTTAATTTGCATGTTTGAATTATTTACCCATAAAACAAAAGGAAAGGTTCCGTTGCCAGGCTGTTTATTTACAAGCTTTCCGTTTCTGTCAGTGAAATGAAATGTAAAATAAATAACTAACAAATAATAAAAACCACATTTACGGTGTATACTGTGATAAAAAACAGTTAAAAAGAAAAATGAGTGACAGTGATAGTGACAATCCAGCTGAAATTTATGAAGCCGCCAATGCAGCGACTCTAAATTTATTACCTGAAAAATCCAGGCAGATTTACTTAAACCAGTATGAGATTTTTATGGAATGGTGCAACATACATAAGATTAAAAAATTAAAAGAAGAAGTACTTCTCGCATTTTTTCTGGAAAAGGCCAAGGTTTCAAAATCATCAACATTATGGTCCGTATACTCGATGTTAAAATCAACAATTATGGTCAAAAATAACATTGATATCAGCAAGTTTTCAAAACTGAATGCTTTTTTGAAAAAGCAAAATGTGGGTTACGAAGCGAAAAAGTCGGCAGTTTTTACAAGAGACGATATCAATAAATTCTTAACAGAAGCTCCAGATAAGAACTACTTAATGTGGAAGGTAATAAAACACAATATTTTTAAAGTTCATTGTTCTTATAACTATATTGTAATATTTTTAGGTTTGCTTGATAATTGGATTGACTGGTGCTTGTAGGCGAAATGAACTAAGGCAGTTGTCTATAAATGATATTCAAGACAAAGGAAACTTGTTAGTAATCACAGTCCCGGAGACAAAAACCGGTAAAAAACGAGTATTTACAATAACTGATGAAATAATTGAAAATATAAGTGCCCTACAGCTGATTCGAAAATACTTAAATTTACGACCTTTCAATGTACGTCATCAAACGTTTTTTATAAATTATCGCCAAGGAAAATGTTCTACACAAGTTGTTGGTGTTCATACCTTTGGAAAAATACCATCACTTATTGCACAGTATCTACAATTACCAAATGCTAATAAGTATACGGGTCATTCTTTTAGAAGAAGTTCAGCCTCTCTCTTGGTTGAAACAGGGGCTGATATTTTAATGTTAAAAAGCCACGGAGGTTGGAAGTCTAACTCTGTAGCAGAAGGCTACATTGAAGATTCCATTTCAAGAAAGAAGGAAATTTCAAATAGAATTCTTGCAGGAGGAAAAGGTACTTCAGGTATGCGTTCTTCTGCTCAAAATAATTCCAAAGAAATTGAATTAGATGGTACTTCAGTAAGCAGCTTTCCAGCAAGAACCATTGTTACGGAAAATCAAGAAAATGAAATGTTTGTTAACAATGTCATGTCTAAAAGTGGTATTACATTTTCAAAATGTAGTAAATGTACATTTAACATAACAATTAATAGCAAATAATGCCCTAATTTATTAACTTCGTTATGACTGTTTATCATACTTACTGTAAGTAATTCTGTACACATCTTTGTTACTTAATAATACACTTTTCATTTGGTTAATAAAAATTTGAATCTAATCTTCCAGTTTCGTCTCTGTTTAGAAACAAAATTGTAAAAAAAAGTTGTTACCTATTTGATGAGACACTCGCTTAAAAAATTTTGTGTGCACCTCGGCCGTATGATATTTTTGGCCTCACCTGAAATTTGCTTGGCCTCGGCTACGCCTCGGCCGCAAATTTCAGATTCGGCCAAAAAAGATCAACATTACGGCCTTGGTACACAAATAACTATTTTTGGACTCACATACTTACAGAATTTTGTCTATTCGCCCAAAAAAAATCTATTTCGTCGGCTCACTATGAAAATTGCATAGGTAAGTCCAAAATAAGTTATTTTACAGGAAGGATAATAAACTGCATTTTAATTGAACTTCAAACAAAATACACATTTTTTCAATCTTATAGTATTTAAGTTGAGATAATGCTGATACTTTCATTTTAAATAGGGGGTAGCAAGGGACATGCGTTTTTGAAACTTTAATTGAAAAATGGACTTATCCATTTTTCATAGTCAGCCAACGATTTTCCGGTCTTGTTACTTAAATTACTATTTTTCACACTATCAGAAAGTGAAGATTTCAACAGACAAAAAGCCCACCGACTTGTGTTTGTTGTTTGGATATATTTACACTGTGAAGTAGGGTACCAATACCAACGGTCCTATTGAGGTTAGGTACCAGTTTACACATTTTCTTTACTATCCACCGGAAACCAGTTTGTCAACAACCATAAACTCAATGTCGTTCCTTTTTTCATGTTTTACTTAAAAAGGCTTAAATTGCGTTGCTGAGTTATGTAACGGTACTGCTATTATAAACAAACTAACACAATCAACTTATCAAACTGTACTGAAGGTTTTTTTTTCTATAGCGCACTACGCGTTGCTATGGGATTTTCTTAGAGAACAAGCCAGCAAGCTAATTAGTCACCATAAGTTTTTAATTTTGGGTAATACAATTAGTGATGATCATCGAATAATAGAGTAGGATGAATAATGGATTTTGAAAAGAGTGTATTAAATTTTGTTCTGGTAATGAAAAGAAAATGATTTTCTCTTTTCGGTCTAGCTATGCCCATCACTCTGAACTCCGATAACGTACTTGAATTTTTTAATAAATAGTTAGAACTCCGTCTTGAGTGGCCGTATGCCTGAACGACCCCATGACCTATAAACTCGACCCAAATCGCAACAAGGAGGTATATTAACTTCTAAATATCGCTGAACCAGGATTGGACTAATATGGATCTAATTCATGTTCACAAAATTTGTACAATTACGAAATAAAAATTTTCAGAGTCGATGGTCTCCCTTTTATATTTTTTCTCAAAACCAGAAAGTAGTATTCTTTCTGTTGTTATCAAAGTTGGAAATTTCCTGAAGTACTAATTACTGGTTAACTAAATAATGGTGGGATTATACAGGTATAATTTCCAACCCTCATTTCAAATTTCAGTTTAACACTATCTCTTTAGCTTTTTCAATATTTTAGTGAAAATACTACACAAGAACGCTTCGTTTGCGTTAGTGATACACACCATATTTTTCAAACTTCTTATGCGCAACTTGAAAATCCAAAATAAGGTTACTGATAAGTCACAGACCATTTTTTCTGACTAGTAGTGTCCTTTGTTGAAAAATGTTATTTCACAATTGTACGAATTTTGTCAGAATTTTTTAATACGTTAAGCTGTTAGTTACTTTTGAAATATTTGACTTTTACAAAAAATCTGAAATATAAAATGTAAGAAATTAATCAACTTTTGTTTCTTGATTAAAATGTTGTGTATCCTTAGTACGTCTCTGGATGGTTATCTATTCTCGTTATTTGAAGTCATCGCATCGTACAGTGATAGAAATGCCTCGTTAAGAATTAAACAATGGAAATAATCTAAATTTACTTTCAATAAAATGATGAATGTGATAAAGTTGTTATTATTATAGAACATGTGCTTTATTTGCTTTGCTACAAGATATCCAGATCCATCTCGACCCTTGCGTCACATAGTGATGGATTATGAGCTCCTAATAGTAATTAGTGTTGAAATATATAATGGATATTTACGATATAAGTGTCGTAACGATTTATATTACGAAAGATGGGAAATTGATAACCCATTGAATATCGTAATATGAATTTACCTACTACCAATATGTAATATCAAACATTACGATACTGATATGAGTTTCGTAATGAGATACTTCACCGTACTAGTGTGGTAAAGTAAAATTAATTGGAATGTCGAAGAGTACCTATGTATTAACGCGCTTATAACCTTTTTTTGGAATGTAAGGTAGATCAAAGGACAAAATCGTGTATTTAACGTGAACGTTATGAAAAAGTATAGTATGCAACTCGCTACAAAATGGCCATTTTGCACTCGTATGAGCTGCAGCACTTGCCTTTGGCTTGTGCTGCAAATTTGATACTCGTGCAAATTTGATACTCGTGCAAAATGGGCATCATTTTTTGCTCATTGCATAATATAATAATTTCGTGTCTATTGCTGGATTTAGCGGGTACTAGGGTTTGTATTGCGTTATTTGTAGCGTTCTAGCGTTTGTAGAGTTCTATCAGAATCTACACTTTCATAGTCGACACAATCATACCAAACTGGATTAAACGCGTCAAAATTAACAGTTCACAAAATAAATCATCAATGCTTGCTTGTTACATGATTCTAAGGGCGAGTTGTACCAAACGCCTAAACTCGGTTTAATGTTAACTAATATTCTTACTTTCAGGAATATTGACTAATTTTGAGTAAATAATTATTATTATTGGTAGTAGGTAACATATTGTACTATATTCGTATCGAAAATTCATATATTCAATGGGTTATCAAACTCGGACTAACGGCCTCGTTTGATAAATTTCCTATCTCATTTTGTAATATGAATCTTTGCGACACTTATATCGTAAATATCTATTACGATACGAATATAGTACAATATTTCACCTACTACCAATGTTAATTATTTAGGTACCCAAAATTAGTCAATAGTCCTGAAATCATGTGGTGGTAGTCGGAGTTCGGGTGGCTATGATGACAATGGTCCTTTTCCATTTCAAATACTTTGGTTTTTGTAAATTAGGTACGCTACCGAATTCAAAAATTTAAAAGAGATTCTGGTTTAATTTCTCAAATTAATTATTAAAAAAAAATGAATACCCCACAAGGAACATACAGAAGACATTGAAATATTATGGCAATGCAAACATAATTTTTCTGTATATCGCACCCTTCAGTATATAAAACAGTTTGTGTTCAATTGTGCTCATCTTTGTTATGCACCCTCACCCTTCTTTTAAATGAATTGATGGGCTATAAAATGCTCACGTCCTCTATTATAATAAATTTTATTCCCGTTTTATATGATTAACAGTATAACTAGCTTCGATTTATACAACTAACATCCAATTGAATTTTCACATTAATATTTACCACATTTAAATATTTTATGAGGTATAACGCGCTTTAGTAAGCGTGTGAAATAAGCGGATTAACATTATGTATGGACTTTAATTAACACCTACATTACAATACATGGGAAACTATTTTGTCATAATTTTGACTAGTGATACTTTCACAGCATGTTCTTGGTGTTGATTTTATAAATGTGACTAATTTTTTTTAATTACCGCACCAAAAAAACTCCTTCAAAATGTTAACTAAATCGGAACAACTGCTTAGGAGAAGCACAGCGCCACATTGTAAGTATAAACCATCCAGTGACTTCTCAAACAAAGATACTTATAAAATTTCATAAAAATCGGCCTATCCGCTTAGGAGTTCTGAATTGTGAACCCGATTGCAGTGCCACCTACCGGGACCAATTTTGTGAATCAAAACCATTCTCGAATCCACGTTAGTACACCCAAAAAATTTCATCAAAATCCAGTCGCTTGGAAGTAGCTCGGTGACAAACACACTTAAATAATATATACAGGGTGCTCCGTAAGTAATGGTCAAAAGTGAAATGGAAGTTTCTTTACCTAAAAATATTGCGTGCATGTGACAGCTATGGCCATTAGCACGAGTTACATTACAAATATATCATATAACATTGGTTGACAAATGAAAAATGGATGTAATCAGTAAATCAAATAAGTGGTATCACATCTTGTTTATGAGCTGCTCTTCCTCCAAGAACTGGATCACCTTATCCACTTGGTTTTTTTGTTCAAAATGTCTTCTATGCTAGGTTTTATACCAAGCTGTTGGCGTCTCGTGGCGAAATGTGGGCACTCAGAGAGGATATGTTTTATTGGTTACTTCGTGTGGCAATATTGGCATTTTGGCAGAGAAGATGATGTCATTATATATCCATGCGTTAGTCGAGTGTCCAATGCGTAGTCTACGAACAATAGCCATGTTTCGTCTAGATAAACCAAAGTAGGTAGGTTGGTTCACTGTTGATTGAATGTTACGTAGCATTGCAGTTACTTGATTCCAGTGATTTTGCCAGGTGATCAAATTTAGTTTTTTAAAATAAGCTTACACTTCTCCAGATATTTGAAAATCAATGATATTGGGAAGAGAAGAGGCTTCTTTTGCAAGGCAATCTGCCGGGTGGTACCTACTCAGTGCTTCTTTTTCATATTTTCTCACCCTAGAAAATGGGTTTATTTAATTTTCTTTAATTGTTTAAATTAGTGACAATTTTGAGGATTACTGTAAGTACAGTTATTTAAAGGTTAATATATTTTTCTGGATTTAATTATCAAATTTTCACGTGGTTACAAACAGAAGCCATCTATCTGGCACAGTTGCCAAATCATTCAAATCGATTATTTTGTCTTCGCTGATCATTTCAGACTATTTGTTTAAAATAATATTTGTTTAAAATAATATTTGTTTAAAATAATATCAATAGTGAACTGTAAATTGTGCGGTTGGTTTGTTTAATTTAGTGAAAACTTTAGCTAATATCGGTCATGAACTTTAATACCCTTACGGACATCAATAATTTGTGTAAATAATTCTCTAAAACTCTTCATAAACTTTATATCTAATATAGACTTCAATAACTTGTGTACAAATTACTCTCTTAGTGTTAATTTAGGAATATAGTTTTTACCGTTGTTCATCTAAATAAATAAATACCTGCTGGAAGCCTGGATTTTCATTCACCGGATTTATTTCGACTGAAACATTTATTTAGTAGAGTCATTCCTCTGGCTTAAGCCAAGAATGACAAGGTCCGATACCTCATTATCGGTGGTCCTTCGATTGCTAAAAGTTATGGAGATTATCAAATCTACAGTCCATTAAAAAATTCTTAAAATTTCATTTATTTCCCTCCAAGAAGGAACCCATATAATGGTGACTGTTATGTTTTGAATTCTCAGCAGTTCGGGGTCTATTCTGTAACTATAAGTCCTTTAAAATTTAGAGGCCGTTAAAAATTTAACAGGCGCTAAAATCAAATCGGTATTCGCTAATCACATTTCCCTTAAAATTTTAAAGGATTCCTTCAATATAGCCTCTTAAAACTATTATTTTTAAAGGGACGTTAAAGTGTGCCTTTAAATAATAAAGCTAACAAAAATGGCGTATGTAGATGTTGCTGGTGAAGCCTTGATTGAGTAATTAATTGCAAACCACGAAAAGTAAGAAAAATTGTTAGGTTATTTATATTTAAAATAGTTTAAATTAACTATCTTTATACATTATTCTAGGGCAGAATTTCGATTACACCAAAGAAGTATTAGGGACTTGAGTGATCCCTTTCAAATACCAACCAATTTATTTAAAAGTCTCTTTCGCTTTTCCAAAGAAGTGACAAGAATGTTGATTGATGTGATAGAGCCACATCTACAAGAAGGACACAGAATTTCTGCCATACCAATATATTTAAAAATTCTTGCCAATCTCCACTTTTATGGTTCGGGGGGATACCAATTAAGTACTGGACAGGGTCACATTTTTGCTATGGATCAACCAAGCATGAGCAGATGTATTAGTGAAGTTACTAATGTCAATATTTATAATCATCTATTACCTAACTGGATAGAATTTCCAAACACTGAAAACAAAAGAAATAAGGTAGTGGATAATTTCTTACAAAAGTATAACTTTCCGAGATGTTTGGGATCTATAGATTGTTCACATATTGCAATTATATCGCCGCCAGAACAATATCCTGCGCTTCCGTATTACAGCAGAAAAGGATATTACAGTATAAACTGTCAGATCATAGTAGATAGTGATTACAATATTTTAAGCATGAATGCTAGATTTCCAGGATCTACTCACGATTCAGCTATTTGGCAGGCTTCAAATGTACGGGTTACTATGGAAAATTAAAAGAAACAAGAAAATTTTTTCCTTTTTTTGTAAGAGGCAGAAATGTTGTTGAGAAAGTGAATGGAATACTAAAGTCGAGATTTAGATGTTTATTAAAACACCGAGTTTTAAACTATGATCCCATAAAAGCAGGAAAGATAATTTATGCTTGTGGTGTTTTACACAATATAGCCCGATTTTACAAAGATGACATTGAACAAGAAGAACTTTTGGATTTAGAAGATGAGAATGATTTACGTGATTTGCCTTTTATTAGAGGTGAAAATGAGAACTGGCATAGAAGAGGAGAGCAAGTTCGAAATAACATTGTGCAACTGCATTTTAATAATATAGAATAAAATTTAAATTTATTCATACTGTAACCTCAATCAATTTATGGAAACTTCTGTACTTACTGCATTTATGAAAAATAAAAAAAGAGCTTTTATAAAAACACATATTTAATAGAACATTCAAACTAGCCTAAAGTTATAAAAACCTACATTTATTTAAAATACAAAAAAATATCCTTTACAAAAATATGTGGAAATAAAAACATAAATAAAACATTTCTATAAAATAAACAAACAAAATAATAATAGCATTCAAACTAGCCTAAAGTTATAAAAACCTACATTTATTTAAAATACAAAAAACATACTTTACAAAATTATGTAAAAATAAAAACATAAATAAAACATTTCTATATAAAATAAACAACTTCGCTGAGTCAGCAGCCTTATTGATCTTGCTAAATTATTTATAGATTTTGCTATGGCAAGCATTGTCAATTGCCTGTCATGGCTTTTTATAACACTCTCCACTCTGTTCACCTGAGGTCTTCTCATAATTTTTTGGACTTGTTTTTTTTCCTAAGGGGAGGTTGGTTCTCTTTTGTACCGAGTTCTTCCCGTTCTTCAGTCACACTCGGTTCTACATGTATTAACTCAAATTCCTGAAAACAATATGTAATAGATATGCTTTGTTAATCTGAAACTGAAGTGAATTTAATCATTCAAAATATTTGCTATTAAAGTATAACCAATGTTAATTTGATGATTCATATTTTTAATCCCATTGAAGAAAGAAGCCGCCCAATGGCGTGCATACATTTTTATTATAAATTCGAATATTGTGAAATAATGTTTATCAAATGTATTTCAAATAAATATAGTGGATAAAATTAACCTGCATCAAATTTGTAATACAATTTTTTGTAAATATTGCTAGTCAATTCGTGAATTCTCGCGATAACCGCAGCATCAGAAATTACAGAGTTTTCCTTTTTAAAACACCCGTACATATTTAAAACAACGCTTTGACACTGAATATGTAAATCTTTGTTTTCAAATTCAGCCCTATCATCATCATCATTTATTGATTAGTCATTTGCTTGTGGCGCCAAACTATTAGATTCCCGCGCATCATCTTGGACTGTCGTTTCAAATGGTCTCCAAAATGCTAATTAATTACAAATGAATTATATTCACAAAACTTACCCTAACGTCTACGAACAAATAAATATTATATTGATATCAATTCACTCAATAAATATTATTTATAGGAATTATTATTTCAACTCACTCAACCAAGAAATGGATACTACTTACTATTTTATTTTAAATAGGTCTACATATAAATATACAAACCGAATTGCACACGCCTATGAGACTTATGAAACTATTGCACCCTAATCCCATAAAAATTTTTATGTTATAGTGGACCACCTTAGTAGCTACTAGCTACCCGAATTTTTCGATATTATGAGCAATATTTCACTCAGTAACTGACGATACTCTGCAGGTGCATCCTGGGTGAAGCTGCAATGCCAGATTTTCTTAAATATAGCGGGCATACATGAAGTTGTTCTAATCAATTTCTCAACTTATAACAGTTTCGAGCGACTTTTTTTAATTCTTACAAATAAATTTATATTATGTTTTTTATTAAATATTTCCAAACTAGCTTTCTAAGAAAAGCATGAGCTAACAGTATATTGAAGTAATGGGAAACATATGTAAAATGAGCACAACAATTTCAGAAAATATATCTGGCAACATTGCTTAATTTTATGGTCCTCAAACTGAAAATGGTCAAAGTTATACTAGCTTTTTTTTTATTTTAAAGTAAGTACTTACAACGTTAGTAACTTCAATTTCCTCAGGGGAAATCTGTGATGGACCTGCCAAGGGAACTGATTCCGTATATTCATTAGTTGGGGCTCCAGCTTCCTTTAGATTAACCCCTTCTATAGTGAGGTTGCTTATAAGTCCCAAAATTCTTATCTCTAAGTCTGTTGATGGTTTAACTGGAGCACCACCCCCAGTTCCTCTGTGACCATATGTCACATCCCTGGATCGCCTGATAACGTTCGTCTTCATTTCACTGATTGTCTAAAAAATAATTGTAATTAGTAGGTGTGGAGTAACAAAAAATGGATCTTTTATTATTGAGCTCAATTCACTTACGTCCTTCCATTGTTTAACTGCTTTAGCCGGACCTAGAGAGTTCAATTTCCCTGTTAAATCTTTCCATCCATTATTTATTTTAGGTATATCCACAGGGTTCACCTTCCCTCCTAATAGGAGCCTTTTTTTTCTAAATAACTGATCAGATATTCTTTCTGTTTTTTAGTTGGCTCGCGACATTTTTTTTACTATATTTCACCATTGTCTAATATACAGGGTGGCGCACCGAAAACGAAACAGATGCATTTACTGGCAGATGATTCCTTTTTAAAAAAATCCCTCGGACCCGTCGATTTTGTTTTCGAGGGGGACACAAAATTGGCATAAAATCACAGTAACATTTGCAGCGCCCTAAGCGGGGGTGGCACCATCCCTAAAATCTTAAATGGAAAGGGGGGTCGAATTATCCATCATTTAAAAGGTCTTTCAACTCCCTTTATAATAAAACATTGTGTCCCCCTCGAAAACAAAATCGACGGGTCCGAGGGATTTTTTTAAAAAGGAATCATCTGCCAGTAAATGCATCTGTTTCGTTTTCGGTGCGCCACCCTGTATTTATATTACACAATGATTTCACCAAATACAAATAACAAATAACTTGCAAATGTAGTGATTTCTTTACCATGTGGCATACCTACATGGCATATCTCTTATCAACATCTATGTTTACAATCAAATAAAATGTTGCTCTTCTTTTTATTGAAACTGGTCTCTACCTTAGCTATTAAATGACAAAAAGCGCTGTTGCCAGATACCCTACTTGAAATTTTAAAGGAACCCTTTAAAATAAATAGTTTTCAACAATGTATACTTGCAGAATAGCATTTCAACAAAAGATTTTTAAAGGCCCGTTAAAAACTTATTTTTAAGAAGCATCAACAATGTATACTTGCAGAATAGCATTTCAACAAGAGATTTTTAAAGGCACGTTAAAAACTTATTTTTAAGAAGCATCTAAATTTTAAAGGATTAGTTACAGAATAGACCCCCATATCTGTCATGTATATCTTGGGCTAAAGGATGGCTGGTGGATGCGTTTTTTATCGAATATATAAAGGATAAGGAATCTGTGCATATAGCTATCTGTGAGTTTGTGTATTGTTTCACAGATTTGAAGGCTTGTAAGATAGCGAATCGCTCACCTGTATGGACACTACAGACTGATGAGATTTTGAAGGATCCGATGTGTTCTTGTGCGGTGGTTACAGAGCATCCAACTCCAGCTTCAGTCTTTGAAGCATCAGTGTAAAGAACCATATTATATTCTTTTCTATTTAATAGATCAAGAAGAGCTGACCGTAAAACATTAGAGCTGGTTTCATCCTTGTTAAATTTGCAGAGAGAAATATCAAATTGGGCAAGGATTTTTAACCAAGGTGGCGTATTGGAGAGTGGGAGAGATCTGGTTTGAGATAAGTTTATCTGTTTGGTTAAGGTTTGGATGATTAATGGAAGTGGGCGTGCGTTTAAATGACATGGTGGGTTATCATGGGACAGATGAGTAGATGTTATTAATGGATACACTGGATTAAAAGGATTGGAGGAAATTGCGGCTGCGTAGGAGAGAAGAAGATGTCGTCTAAGCCAGAGCGGAGGTTCACCAGCCTCGCAGCAAAGACTTTCTGCGGGACTCGATCGTAACGCACCCAAGCATAGTCGTATGGCTGTATTATGGACCGAGTTGAGGATTTTCAAATGAGATTCAGCTGCAGACATATAAATAAAGCTTCCGTAATCGAGTTTAGAGCGTATTAGTGCTCTATATACTTTCAGCAAGGTAGTTTCTTCTGCGCCCCAATGGTAATGAGAGAGAGTCTTAATAATATTGAGCCTTTTAAGGCATGTTCCTTTAGCTTTCTTAATATGTTGTTTCCATGAAAGTCTGGAGTCAAATATTAGGCCAAGGATTTTGCAATTATCAATAACCGGTAGCAAGAAGTTGTCGACTGTTATTTGTGGATAGAGAGATTGGGTTCTTCTGCTAAATTTGATAACTTTTAATTTAGTGTGGGAGAGAGAGAGAGTCCTAGAGAGGTGATTTTGGTTTGAAGATCATTTACTACTTGTTGGAGGATTTTACAAGTAGTGGTGTTGGAATTGCCATGACAGAACATTATTAGATCATCAGCATATAGAGCGCTCAAAAATTAAAGTCAATGAATTCTTAAGTTTTTCGAGGATCCCAAATTTTTGATTGAATCTTATTTACAAATGTGTAGTTTTCATTAGATGTTCGACTTGGCCCCCATTTTCTTGAATACACAGTCGGCATCGTTTTACTAACGAAAACCGAATATTCTGGAAAAGCAATGGCTTCTGTCGATATCTAACTGTTATTGTTGTTGTTGTAACTTTTTTCGCATGCACATTTGTACTAGGGTAACTTGGGTTGGATCGAGCTATTTTTAGCCACAGAATATGTGGTATGATTTATGACCTGCCTTTTTGTTACACCCTGTATATTCATTCAGTAACGATAGTCATCAATGACCGACGTCGTTACTGATTATAGAATAGGCCCATAAGATTATAACTAAAATATTTCAAATTACAATATTCACACAAAGGTTGCTTAAAACTACGATAAACGATATTTAATCTTAACATACACATTCAAATTAATTCGTACTACAATTTAATTGTCCCTCATGATGCACAGCCCAGAGTTCGAGTACTTACAGAGGTACTCTCATTTATGTTAGTTTTTGTCGTTTATCATTTTTTTTCGACAAATTTTCAACACCCTGTATCTCAGTAACCGATCCTTACAACGGTTCAGGCTGCTATACTTATAAAAATTCTGTAATTAATTAGAACTTTTTATGCTGGAGCGTTTTCGGTCACCTTGTATAAAAATGTATTTTAAAAATAGCCAGACATCACATACGATTCCAAAAAACAGACAGAAAACATAAATAAGTCAAATTTAAAGGAAATGCTGCTGCCTAATACCAACAAATATAATTTTATTCGGAAATAGATACGCCATGAAAGAGTTGGAAGCCTTCTAAGATCGAGTAGGTATCTTGTAATGTTTTTGATATATTTTTAGCATCTTAACGAATTGGATGTTCATTAAGTATTATTGTTTTTTTTTGGTGAACCCTTTTACCTATTTATAAAGCACGCCCCAGTGTGTTTTAATCGAACTTTAAAAAAAGCGCGTTTTTTAAAGTTACCATGTCAACATTAACATCTCGAGAAACGAAGTAAGTGTAATGCCTAATAGTCTAAATGACAATTTTTTTTATTATTGATTTGACAGGAATAGGTACTTTGTAACGTCAAAACCTTTATTTCATATTTGAACAATATTTAACCATTTCAAATTTATAAATGAAAATGGAAAGTGCAGTTGATATTATTTGAGATATTAATATTTTAAATTTTCAAATCGGAGGAAATGGTATTTAATTTGATACTATTAACATTTCCATGACAACGCAACGTAAACTAATGTCATCACGAATTCAACCATTTCACCTTATCAGTTATTTCCATTTCTTTTCTTGTAGTAGTAATAGATACCAGAGTTTATAATTTCAAAGTGCACCAATAAAAAAAATAGCGTAAAGTATTTGTGGATAACTGGTCTCTAAAACACTTGCTCTATCTCGAGCACGATGGCATGAAAAATGGCACTTATACTCGTACTTTAATATACTATTTTCCACTCCTGTTTTATAATATACCTATTAAAAGACTAAAATCTGTATCATAATGATATTCATATATTATGTATGTTGAAATAAAGTTATTTTTTAAAAATGGGTTGGTATACTTATTTGTATATACGGTCGTAGAAAAGATAATGTTCCTAACTCATGTGTAAAGTGTCTTTCCCGCACATGACATCTTGCCCGGTCAACTGTAGTCACGTGCTGGAAAGTATCACTTTCCGCACTAGTTAGGAATTAGTATATTACGTAACGAGTGCGGAAAGTGACATTTTTCACACGAGCGGGTAGTATTGTATCACGAGCGCAAGCTGAGTGAGACAATCCCACGAGTGTGAAAAATTACGTATGTGTATTTGTAATTACAGTAATTATAGTTTTGATCACTTACCTTTGAAAGTGGAACAGAAAATTGTGATTTTCATGCGATGAAAAAGAGTGCCTTTATGAAAAAGTTAGAATAAATATTGGTACACAAAATATTACCAACAATAATATTGCGATTCAGAATTAATTGATTATTTGAATCATTGTAAAAATTAAAAGTAGTAATAGTATATTATTGAACGAGCAATTTATGATAGCCATAATTCACGATAGGCGACGAGGTGCAAGTCACCCAAGTTAATTATGGCCATAAATTTCGAGTAGAATACTATACTTTGTCCACAACACTTGATTTCTTTATTAAATAAAAGTCAGTAACGATTTGGTATTATACTAACCTCAAAATGTTCTGACAGCTACATAATAGTATATTATTAAACGAGCAATTTATGATAGCCATAATTCACGATGGGTGACGTTTGCGTTACGAGCCGCAGGCGAGGGGCGCAAGTCACCCAAGTGAATTATGGCCATAAATTGCGAGTGGAATACTATACTTTGTCCACCACCATTAATTTCTTTTATTAAATAAAAGATTGAAACGATTTGGTATTACTAACCTGAAAATGTTCTGACAGCTACATAAAAATACAATTTGACATATATAGAGATGGGTGATACTGTGTAAAGTATCAACACAACGTACCGTTATAAATATATTGTTTTAAAATACTTAATATTAGAAAATATCGTTATGAAAAGTATCAATACTAAAAATTACAATATTTTATCGATACGATATATTTCAGAAACAAATTTCCTGAACAAAATACACAGATTCAATAGTTTATTTCATATTGTAGTTACCCCCATCTCTAGTCCATAATTCACTACAGTGTATTATGAACCATAATTCACGACAGTTGATATATGGGTACCATATACCTTTTGTTAGGAGGTAAAATATGGACTTATTATTAGGTGGTCGTGGACAAAAATATAATTTGACATATATAGAGATGGGCGATACTGTAGAAAGTATCAATACGTATACGTACCGTTATAAATATATTGTTTTAAAATACTTAATATTAGAAAATATCGCTATGAAAAGTATCAATACTAAAAATTACAATATTTTATCGATACGATATATGTCAGAAAAAAATTTCCTGAACAAAATACGCAGATTTAATAGTTTATTTCATATTGTAGGTACCCCCATCTCTAGTTCATAATACACTGTAGTGTATTATGGTTCATAATTCACGACAGTTGATATATGGGTACCATATACCTTTTGTTAGGAGGTAAAATATCGGCTTATTATTAGGTGGTCGTGGACAAATTATATTATATGGACAAATCAACTCAGGAAATACGCATTTTACACATACATAAATTTGCGGGGTGAATAGACTAGCATTTCAATAACATTCAATTTGACAGCTTTTTTATCCGTACACGTACGGATAAGTTTTTTTTCTGTACGCGTATGAATAAAGGCCACTTTCCATAGAACTAGACAGTGCGATATATGTCACTTTCCTATGTGATCGTAGGAAAATAACTATTTTTCCGTTTCAAATGTGTCAAAAATTTTCATATTCTTTACTAAGGTAGAACGTCTTTCTTACCTTATTATATTTGTTCATAGAACTTGTATGAGCTGCCAAATACGGATCTAAAATATTTATTAACTCGCTTTGTTAGAAAGTCTGTGAATTTTTAGAAACTGGCGGTCACGTAGTTTGAGAGGATCTTGCCTTAAAGGCATTAAAAAATCATCCACCACAAGTTCCACAACATTATTTAGTACTATTTGATGCAGTTTCTCTAAATTTGCCGTGCAGATTTGAAAAATATAAAACGCGGTTCTCGCATATTATTATACTAACTACTACAAAGAGTAGCTAAAAAGTTTCAAAAAGTTAATCAAACTAGGGATGTTAAAACTACACAAAGTACCTGACTAAACCGCAACACAAAATTCGATGATTTAAACCAAAATAAATCAAAATTTTGCAAGTTAAATAACCCAACAAAAAAGAGCTTCGACCAGGTAAACAGTATTCGAATTAATTTGGTGAAATTATGAAAACTAATTAAACAAATATTGAAAATTCAGTTGTTTTCCACACTTCATAAAGATTATTTTGAAAAATTGTGAAATTTCCAAAATTTCGATTTTGAACTAATTTCAAGTGTGAAATATTTTAAAACTAGCCCCCTGAACACATACAATTTATTCAAATAATCTTCGTCAAGTGTGTGGAATATTCAATATTCCCTAGCAGGGCATACCAAGTATTTTGTACTACTGATTCTTTTCTGCTGAATAAATTTGATATAATATATACCTACTAGCAAAATAAGATTCTTCACTTATCATCTGACACGGCTGTACAATAGCGACTAATTTCAAAGTATTAGCCTTTAGGCTGACTAAAATCATTCGAAATTATATTTAAATGTGATAGGGAATTTACAAATTATTTGACTTTATCGCACTAATGGATCACCCTGTAATTGTATAAGACTTTAATCTCGACTATAACATACAAATTGGAATTTTTTTCTCAACGCACTCCATAGTGTATGCAAAATAGGTAGGTACTTTGCACGGTATTTGAAATAGTTATTTTCCTAACCAGTGCGGAAAGTGATACTTTACCGCACGCGACTGCAGTTGACCCGAACGACGCGGAGCGGAGATCGGGCAAGCGGTCAAGTGCGGGAAAGACACTTTACGCATGAGTTGGGAACATTATTTTTTCTACGACCGTATATACAAAAAAGTATACCAACCTATTTTTCAAAATTTATTCCATTCCAACAAACATATATAAGGTTTGTTCCAACCGCAGTCAGAAACCGTCAGAAACGATCAGAGAATAACTGGTCATAGCAAACAACGAGTTATTTCCGCGTAATTCCTATCACTGGTTGCAATGGTCGACTATTCTCTGATCGTTTCTGACGGTTTCTGACTGCGGTTGGAACAAACCTATACAAAACTTTAACTAAAAACTCCTAATTATTATAAATATTAACATATAAACAGAATTTGTTGCATTCTGTAAATTACTTAAAATTGCCGGTCCAGTGGAGTTATTTGGTGTTAGGATTATATAAAAATATCTTCATTATTTCATATTTTCAAAAAATTAAAAATGCAACAAAAAGCTGAGAAAGATTTTTTATGGATTATTTCGCGAGCTATTTCGTGAATATTTACTTTCCTGTAGTCACAATAGTTATAACTTCCGAAGTAAAAAACTATCTAATAAGGACAAAATTTCCATAATTTTACTATACCGCACTGATATTTTACTTTCAAAACTAAAATTTTTCTTTAGTTTTTTTGTTAATAACCTGAAATATCATTAAGCAATCGTAATGGTGTCAAATAAAGATGAATTGGATATAATAAAAATACAAATATAACGCCTTTTTTGGTTGTGATTTGATAATCAGGAGCGAAGAAAATTTCCAAAATTTTATATTTTTCTTAAGTTATAGCGTTGTAGCTTCGTAGAAAACAAGTCTTTTGTATAAACTTTATGTGGACCAAGATCAGGTACCAGGATAATTACATTTGTTGCTATTGTAATAACAATTTTTGAATTAAATTCTTTCTTCTTAGTTTCTTTTTCGCATTTTTAAAACAAACAACTTTGTTTTATTTTAAATTTAATTTTTTTTTGACAGAAATTGTGGAAAAGAACTTAAAATAAAAATTTGAATCGACATTTCAATGTCATTATTTATTTTTGACATCACTCACCCATGAAACGAATGAATATTTTCAGTTTTCAAATATTGAGAAAAACGAATACAACTGATACAGTCGACGGAAAAGCTGTGTAACTAACACGAGTATTAAAGGGGCAATTCACAATCTCAAATTAGTATAACCGTTTTGAACCAATACAATTTAATACCATTTACGTTTTTCCCTAAATAGATGCGAGAGGCACACATCATAATATTCCTTTGCTGATGCAGGTCTTATTAAAAAAAAAACTGAAAAAATTCTTGCTAGGTGAAATTTATTTTAGACCACCCTTTAGAAAATAAAAATTTTAACTTAGACTTGACAAATCTTTAGTTATTTGTTTTTATACATCATGAGTTTTGAAGTTTTTCTATTGAATCCGAAAAAGAATAAAGGTTGTTTTCTACAAGATGGCTGAGAGTTTCACAAAAAAGTTTTCGAGAAGTGTAGTGCAATCCATGTCGATATCCCAAAAAAGATTCGTTTGACCCTGTATATATGGAACAGGATTATTTATTATAAATGTCCCAGCCGTTAAAATGGTTATTATTGCATGAACAAAAAAATTTTTGAAATGAAACTTGTGTTTTTATTATTACCTCAACAAAAGTATAGTGGCGTGCGTAGTTGGGGACACAAAAAAAATATTCTCTGTTTTAAATACTTATATCATAGAATTTTGGAAAATGTTTTCTGATTTCAAAAATAGACCATATTATACCCCTGTCTCACATCGTTCAGCTGCAGACTTGGCTAAATCAACCCATACATATTTAAAAATGTTAATTTCTTTTTGCCAAAAATGTTTGAAATATTTAAATGTTCTAGTTTAATGTTTGAAGATAAAATAAGCCAGGCGATTTAGTAAGGTTTTCAATCTTGCCAGGTGCTTGTAAAATGTTTTGCAAATTATACAAAAAACTAATTTGAGATAATTGAAAAATATAAAATATATATATATACAGGGCTGGACAAAACTTTTTTACACTTTCCAAAAACTCAGTCATGTCGCAGAAAACAACGAATTTATAAACTATAGTGTAGCTATGTAGGAATCGAATGAATTAGAGTATTAAAAATGTATCACAGACATCCGTTGCCCCAACATCCGCACCAAGGAACTTTTCCGCTCAAAGCCACATTAGGCATCATCGACATTTTCCTTCTGTGTTCAGTCGTATCGCAACTACTTAAACTGTTTGTTCGTTCTCTCTCTGAAAATTCGTCAAAATATAGAGTTGATCCAAATCCAAGACCCAAGCGATGTTCCAAAATGTTAGATCGGTCAGTGCATATACTATAAGAACGTTCTCTAAAAACGCGCTGCTCTCCAGCATTACTCGTTCGTCTTTGGCGATTTTTTTCTCCTTTTTTGTGTTTTTTGTGCTTCTTCAATTGACCTGTAACAGCAAAATATCGTAAATACAAAATTCCAAATTCTATTTAACAGTTAATTAAATATAAATCAATTCCAATTCTATAACGTCCATAGCTGGAGGATTTTTTAATATTATTCATTTTAATGGTGTTGTTGAATGAAGCAGTATTGACAAATGAATTTGGCTTTGCATTCATTTTTTCATTCATAAGTTTGGGCTGGGCTTAAACTGAAACCATAACCCCTGTTATCTACCTACTTCCATTCCAGAAGCTTAGTGTATTCCATATAGGCCACCAGTTTATCTAGAGGGATCATCAGTAGTTGTGATGGTTGTCTTATTTCCACTTCAAAGTGCTTCCGTCTAAGTCCTTGTAAATTCTCACAGAAGCAGAGTATGTGTTTCATCGTAGAGTTCATATTTTCTACACATAGGTTTACTAACTTTGCCCATCCTGTGCAGATGCTTCCTCAGGGTAAAGTGTCCAGTCGCCAGGTCGGTACCTAAATGTCTTCAAATTTCTCTTACCCAGTTTCAACAGCCTGGACGAGAGTTCCTTGTCTACCTTATTCAGTAAAATCTTAGTATGGAGGTGTCCTTGTATCAGCCTCCATTTCAGTTGGTGCTCCTTAACTAGTCAGTTCCCGACTTCTCTTATGTAATCCTTCGTGACTCCACAAAACGGTTCCAGACCTGTGAAGGATTCTCGAGAGGCTTCTTTAAAACCTTCTTCAGAATTACCTGAATGCATCACCTGTTCCCTGGATGGGATGATCTCCGTTTACATGCTATCTGCTATCTTATGTAAAATATTTCAGCTTAAGAATGGCCATCACCGCCTCTGCCCTTGCAAAAAGTTCCAAAGGAGGAAGTCCAACAAGGGCTTCCATTGATGCCGTTCCTGTGCTGTTCACTGCCCTAGTAATACCAAGGATTGCTTGTCTTTGGATTGCAGTTGATATGTTCACTGCTGAGGGCACTTCTGTCTTCCACCAGACTATTGTTCCATAGGTGATCGTTGGTGTTATCACAGTTGTGTAAAGCCAGTGAACCACTTCAGGTCGTAGTCCCCAGGTTTTGCCCATTACTCTTCTGAATTGCCGGAAAAGCCTAGTAATAGTTTCCAAATGTCTCTTCTAATTCAGTTTGGAATCAAGGGTCACTCCCAGATATTTAACTTCCTTGAATATTTCTAGCTCTTCTCCGAACAGCATTACTCTACCCTGTGGAAGAACTCTTCTATTCGTAAAAGCAACTAGTTTTTTTTGGACTAACTGAAAGTTCCTCTTTAAGGCACCATTCCTTGGGCTTTGCAATGAACGAAAAAATAGCACCCCCACAGAAACTCCAAAAACTTAGCTTTAACCCTAACTTTGGAGACAAATCGATCCAGGCGAATTCAACGACCTTATTGAAAGTATGCAGAGTCATTATTTGACTATGATTGATATGAAAGGAAAGCGTACTCATTAATTATTAACCTATGTACTTTAATTGTTCATAAAATTGAAAAGCTAAACTACCTTAAACGATTGTTTTGTTGTATCGAGTAAAAGGGCAAACAAACGCTTACATAAAAGATCAAAACATGCAGTTTTTAACATATAAACATGTTAAAACGCAATATCCGAATTGAGAAACTTCTTAAACTTTTGTAGAGCAGTCTATTTAATTGTTACTTACCATCTTCTTTTAGTTGAACGTGCTTTCGATCTGGACTGGCAGATGCACTTTTTGTATGTTTAATATCGACGCTACCCTCTTTCTTTTCTGATTTTTTGTCATTACTATTCTTGCTATCTGAACTGGTCGGTGTTTTGGGCTCTGAGTTTGCTTCTGTCACTGACTTTTGTGTATCTATTCTGAGTGTTTTTGAGTGATTACCTTTACCTCTATCACTAAATCTGACGTCAAAAATAGAACTCTTTTTTTCACTTGGAGTTTTTGGAATAGAGGAATCTGAACTGTAAGAAAATTTATTTTTATCTTTTTTACCCTTGAAATGTATAGATACTTTTTTACGTATGCTTAATTTCGGTGATTTTGGTTTGGATTGAAATTTTTCGGACTTTTGAGCAGATTTTGTATCTGGATTGTCGGTAATTGTGACTCTTTTGTCTTCATTTTCGCTGGAAAGATGTTCTGATGATGTCAACTCCAGGAGATTCGTTTTGGAGCCGATTCTTTTAACTGGAATATCTGTAAATTGAAAAAAAAACAAGTTAATCTCTGTAATTCCATACAGATACAACTGTTACTTTTTTTAATGTTAACAAAGCTGTTGTATAGTTACACGAAAAATTTGTTGAAGCCATATTAGTTACGTAAGTGAACAGGCAAGTTCTCAAGATCAAGATATTCATAAGATGCAACTTAGGTATACCTGTACAAAACTGTAAAACGCGAGATAACTTTTTCCCCAAATAGTGTTCATAAAACATTTGGAAGGTCGTTGAAAAATAAGTTCAAATGCACTTTCAATTTTCTCAAATTCGCTCCGGTTCAATAAAAACAAAGGGTAGTTAGGTTTGAAAAAGTCGAACTCTATTTTCATACCACTTTGGAATACTTTTAACCGTGTGGATGCACGGGAAATTTAAAAGTTAAACCTGAAGTATGGCGGTTCGATTAGCCGCTGTGGTGATTTTTTTTTTCTTTTTGTGTTTATTTCTTTTTTCACAATTTTTGAAACAAATAACTCTTCTTTATTTTTAATCAAATCTTGCAGGAAATAATAGATTATTAGACATATTTGAGGATCGGACTGTAATATCGTGGAAAAATTTTCGATTACAAATATGGTCTCAAGAAAACTCTGGAAATGATCTTCAGACTTGTAGATCCGCTGCTAGGGAGCGTAATTGAAATCAAAATAATTTATAAGCCTATTGGTGCAAAATTTTGTGTGCATGACAGAAAAAATCATCGTATCCTTTGAAAAATTCTGCGTATATTTGCTGTTATGAAAAAATTGCCTATAACTCCGGTTCTACTTAACCGATCTTCACAAGCTGCTTTTGTTGAAAAGATTCAAAGATTCATTTGTCGAATCATGGTAAATTAGTAAACCAAAATTAGTCTGGGGAAATTAGGCCGAATGTTGTCGTGAAATGGAAAATATTTCTACCGGAGATTTTACTTCTTTAAACGAAAGTATATATAGTATAGATAGACTGTTTTCCTAAATTTGTGGAGCACGTGAAATGCAGCAGTCCATAACTTTAACTTTTTTTTTAAATTGATTGTATACAAAAATTGTAGGCATCAAAATTGTAGTAGGTTTGGTCTGGATTTGAATGAAATAGTCCAATTTCAAGCGAACTTTCGTTTTAAAGTATAATCGAGTGTATTTATGTATTATTTAGTCGTCTTGTGTGCTTTTCAACTGTTGTGAATGATCACTTGCGGTTTGGTCTGTATTAGATTGAAATAGAGTAGAAAATGGTCCAATTTCAAGAGCTTTCGTTTTAAAGTATATTCGAGTGTATTTGTGCATTATTCAGTCGTCTTGTGTGTTTTTTAAGTGTTTTCAACGATCTTTGTGGTTTGGTGTGAATTTGACTGAAACAGAGTAGAAAATGTTCCATTTTCAAGCTAACTTCTGTTTTAAAGTATATTCGTGAGTATTTGTGAATCATTTACTCTTTGTGTGCTTTTCAACTGTTTTTAAATATATCTTGCGATTTGATCTGTTTGACTGAAATAAAGTCGAAAATGGTTCATTTTCAAGCTAACTTTCGTTTTAAAGTATATTCGAGTGCATATTGTATTTAGTTATTTTGCGGTTTGGTCTGTATTTGACTATATTTGACTATACTTTCATTGAAAAATGAAATCTCCGGTGGAAATTTTTTCCCTACTTCCCCGGACTAAATAACAGCAAATTGGTAGAAACAGCTTGTCAATATATTTTGTCCACGACCACATAATAATAAGTCAATATTTTACCTCCTAACAAAAGGTATATGGTACCCATATATCAACTGTCGTGAATTATGGTTAGGTTAGGTTAACTAGAGATGGGGGTACAATATGAAATAAACTATTAAATCTGTGTATTTTGTTCAGGAAATTTGTTTCTGAAATATATCGTATCGAAAAAATATTGTAATTTTCAGTATTGATACTTTTCATAATGATATTTTCTAATATTAAGTATTTTAAAACAATATATTTATAACAGTACGTTGTATTGATACTTTACACAGTATCGCCCATCTCTATATATGTCAAATTATATTTTTATGTAGCTGTCAGAACATTTTGAGGTTAGTAATACTAAACCGTTACTGAGTGTCGTGGACAAAGTATAGTATTTTACTCGCAATTTATGGCCAATATTCACTCGGCAGACCGAGTGAATATTGGCTATCATAAATTGCTCGCTTAAAAATATACCATTATAATATACTATTTTCTATCCCAGGATATTTTGATGAATGTGTAAATGATGGAAGATATGGCTGACGGTCGTTCTCATTTGCCGTCGGATCTTTTGGATTGATTATTATTAATTTATAGTTAATTTACAATACCTTTCTCATCCTCTAACTTTATTACTCGCCTGTATCTACAGCTTGAGTGTTTCCACTTTTGAAAGTAGTTTCTAAGTTAATTTTTTTGCTTGTATCCATCTCTTGCGCAACGTCATTGTTGTTTTTAAATAAATCTGGATTATATCTCATACTGAAGTGATCTGCGTTTACGTAATTATCCTTGAAATTTCCGAAGAAAAAAGGATTAGTCTCCACATCAGGCTTTTGATGGACATATACTTCTGGTGTTGCAGGTACGTACTTGGCCTCGGCCGTTAAATTGGGCGTTTCTATTGGAATTGGTTGTTGCGAAAGTATAAGAGGATGTTGAGGTATAATTTTTTCTTCAGGTAATTTAGTAGTTACGTTCTCCATACTCCTGAAAAACAACGAAGAAATTTAATTCAATTACTGGATAAATACGAGTCTACAGGGTGAGGTATCGTGAAGCGGCTTTGACCAAATGGTTTGGATAAGTAAATGAAAAGTTCACGTGTTGTTGAATTGACTAAAAGAAAAAATGTGGGTTGTTTGAGATCATTAACTTTGACACTTCAAATTAAATACTCTATATGTTTTTGTATCATAGGATTATCTGGGCATTTTTTTAAGGTATGGCTTAATTTGAGCAGTTTGATCTGGTCAATTTTTTATTAACATACAGGGTAGCGAGATAGTCTGGCACCAATTCATTTTCTTTGAAAAGAATAAACCGAGGAATAAACATATAATTATCAAATTTTATGGTTATAAAGGGTAATGTATTCTTCTTTTCAAAGTAACTGTCAAAGTTATGTGACTTGAAAAAAAAACAAAGAACAACTATCAACTTACAAAAACAATTTAAACACAGTAGATGCCTACTAACAAATTACTTTGCTTAAAAACATTAACACACTAAGGTTTTTTGCCAGTTTTTGATATACTGTTTTGTTCCAAACGCTTCACCGATGGCGTACCGAGAGTACAAAATACAAGTAAATTAATAGAAATGCAATTTTACAGGATGTTTTCTTCGTGGTGTTGTACTTATTCGCTATTTTTTGAAAGAGGAAGAAATAAACACTTCTGTGATATATTATTCGATCTAAGTGGTCATTTAAAAAAATCAAATTTGGCGGCAGTACATCGTGCGACGTCACATAACTTTGACAGTTCCTAAAAAAAAATTAAGAATACAATACCGTTTAAAACCCTGGGATTTGATAATCATGTTTATTCAAAGGAAACGGTTTGATGCCAGACTTTCTTGCCACCCTGTATAATAATAGTTCATTAAATCATAACTTTGAGTATAAACTTCAAAATTTTAATATAATTCACTTTGAGGCTTCTACAAACGGAACATACATGCTGTAACCTCCCGGGAAGGTGTTAGTTTGAAATTACGCAAAAACCCTTGGAATCCATACAAAGATATACCTACATGCAATGATAAACGGAACGAAGGGATTTAATGTATTCACCGATCTAAATAGTCCACCAACAAAAAATTTCTATAAATTTACTTCAATAAATATTAAATATTTAGCTGAACAGCTGGATTCAAAGCCACTGTAAGAAAACCATCTTCTCCTCCAAATAGTTGATGGTTATCTGCGTCCGTGCGTGGGATTTTAATCATCGCTACATATTGAAACAATAATCTTACGTTTTATGTTGTTCAAATAAATTCTGAAAAACAACTTCAAATGCAAATACTAAAAAATTTCAAATAGTCCTTCTTGTTGAGCCAAACAAAAACCGAATCTATTCAACAAAGATAATCTTGTATCTCTGAGCTGATTCGGTGTAATTTTTACACAATGTTGGACAATTTTCGCCCTTAATTCTATCAAATTTTGAGTCAGTCAAAATTGTGCCAATAAATTAAATTTTTTCAATTATTCGATCAACTGTAGACTGTGAAGGCGCTGGCCGTCTGACGCTAAAAAGATCGCAGTTGAGACTACGGAGTGATGGGAATTGTACGATATATTATATTGTAGATGTCCAAATGAACGATTGTAATAAACGTGTTTTTAATGTGTTGAAGCTTGATTTTGTTTGACTAGTTCAAAAGCAGTTCAGATAAAATGCCTTAAATCCCTATGTTCCGTTTTTCATTGCATCTGTACACATCCTTTGAGTGGCTAAAAGTTGAACAGTGATTTACCTTTGTACATTTTTGTATTTATCAGTTCCAATTAATGGCATCGGGTTCGGCACCAAAACTACATTCAATTCGCTTTTATATGCTTTATCCAATACATCCTCTTGTTTCTCGGTATATATCAGGTTATTATTGTCTTGAAGAAAATCGTAATCATCTGGAAAACCATAACCGGTATTTGGATGATGGGTTCCTTTCTGCAAATTTGATATCTTCAAAATTTCCTGTTAAAATGTGATGGTGTAATCGTTTATTTTATATTTAATGGTAAGTTTCAACCAATTATGTCATTATTATAGTGGGAATAAATCTCTTGTGATTATTTTCGGGAATAATCACTGTAGCTCTTATTTGCCTAGCAAGTGTCAGATAGTTTTCAAAATAATTACCTAATTGTGTCAACGCGATATATAAAATGGATGAAAATTATCGGTTTATTATTTTTTCTGATGCACAAAAAAGATTGGTAACAAGTTTTCAAAAAATCTGTCAAATTATTTTCAATTTATTCTCACTCTCTTGTTATGTTATTACTGAGAATTTTTGACAAAAGTACTAGTAGAAAACGGACTATGCCATAATGTGAAAAACATTACGTAGTACGAGCCTGATATATTTTCGACTCACAAATAATAGTGTTCATGAAATTGTAATAAACGATTGAAACGTCCTTTTTTGTCAATAAAACATGTTATTAACACAAAAAAATTCGTTTAAAAATTTATAACAAATTCGTGAAATTGTATCAGGTTTAATCTACGTAATCTCTTCCACGTGATGGCACAGTCCGTTTTCTACTTGGATTTTTGTTATAAGTATTAACCTATTACTAGGTCTACAGTAATATACAGTAATGCACGTATAATACCGGGTGGCCAAGTGTATTTGATCCCATTTTGAAAGTAAATATTCAAGTCTAAAGTTTCTAAAAATGATTTGATTTAAAGATGTACACCAAAGTATGTTAAGCTTTTAAATTGATTATTTTTGTTTTTATCAGAAGGAAATATTTGTTCTAGAGTATGTTCTTGTTATATTCTATTTTTCTTGTGTATTGTTATCATTATTAGCTAATGCATAAGTTGTTTTGATTCACGTTATTTTAAAAATCTTTTTAGTATCTCTATTAGTATAATATATATTTAGGGTCTGAGGACAGACCAAATGATCAGGATGGCCGAGTGTTAGGTATATTTTATTTTGAGAAACGTATCTATTATACTATACAAGACTGAGATGGAATATAATTTCGAACACTTACGGTGTTAGTTATCCGATCTCTATCACCGTCCTCATAGAATATATAATATACGACCGAGGTGAAGAGTGAGGAGGGCTGTTTGGGATTTGGATAGTTGAAACTTAAAAATGTTTAGTCTAGAAATAACCATAATACTGAATCGAGTAGAATAGTAAAATTTAGAGACAGTGTCACGGAGTTTTATTGATCATTATAATATTGTACCCAACTATAATAGAATCTTATATTAATCTTACAAAGCAGCGGTGGGATACCTTTTAAAATCAGTTGGAATTATTTTTCGAAATAGTTAAAATTATTATACGCCATGGGAAAACATAAAAAACGAAACTGGGACCGTTCATCCTCGTCGTCGACAAGTGTTAGTGAAAGTTCGAGTTCCGATAACCGATCAAAGAGAAAAAGGACAATAAAACGGTTAAGAAATGAAATAAGTAAACTAAAGGGGTGTACGATGAGCATTCGCCCGGGGGACGAATTTTTAGTACCTATTTTTGATCCAAATCGGGATAATGTGATTGTTAATAAGTGGCTGAATAAAGTGGATAGCCTAGCAGAACGGTATCAGTGGAATGACGATACTATTCTTCGGCTCATTTCTGGTCGATTACTAGGCAATGCACGTCAATGGTATGATGAAAACGTGGAGTATGACTCCAGCTGGAATGAAATTAAAACATCAATGAGCATTTATTTCCGTAAGTCTGTTCCATTTTCTAATTTATTGAAGGAAGCTGCTAATTATGAAACTAAACCGGGTCAAAACTTAGGGGATTATTGTTTCAAGAAAATGTCTAAGTTAAGGGCACTTGATATAGCTATACCTGATACGTATTTGATTGATGCAGTGATAGGTGGTATTAAGGACGAGAATATATCACGAACCGTTAGGGCCGCACAACATAAGGATGTCAACGATCTTTACGCTTATCTTAATACCGTAGGTGACATGCCTAACGAAATAAAAAGTTTTAATGTGAACAATGCGAAACATAAACCTTCAATCTCGACTAGTTCTGATAGTAACAATTTAAATGATTTTGGGTCACGTGTAAAGTGCTACAATTGTGGTAAATTAGGTCACATTTCAGTTAATTGCAGAAAAGAACGCCTTGAATGAACAAACTGCAAAAGACTGGGTCATACTAAAGAAAAATGTTTTTTTTAGCGAAGAAAGAAATACATCAGGTTAAGTTGTTAACTAATGACATACACCCTAATATATTTTTACAGCATGCTCGAATTTTGAACAAAAAAATAATTTGTTTAATAGACCTGGGCAGTTCAAATACAATTACAAAAGATTCCCTCGTTAGGAAACTCAGGCTACAATATATAGATTCGAAGGAAATAACTATGTGTAGTTTTATGGGCACCTTTTTAAATAGTAGATCCTTTTGTGAAATATTCGCTACTATACAAGGGGTTTCGGCACGAGTAAATGCTATAATTGTTCCCGACAAATACCTTAAATATTATTTTATTTTTATTAGTAGGTAGAGATTTTATTAACCAGGAGCACGTAGTTATGGTTAAGCGTGATGACCGATTACTTTTATACAGTTTGTCTCCCGTTAGCTTATCTGTGAATTTGATTGAAGTTTTTCAAATAGATTTGACAGAAGCGGATTGGATTACCGCCGCTCAATTGCAAGATGAACAGGTCTGTAGAATTAGAAATATTCTTGCCAGTAAAATAAAGAATGGAGAAAACAAATTATACTTGGATCAATACGAGTTGAAGGGTAATAAGTTATACAGGAAATTAGGAAACGGAGTCAATGTATGGGTTGTTCCTCAAGCAGCACGTATGCAAATTTGTCGTCTCTGCCATGATGATTCTGGATATCTCGGTATAAAAAAAGTACTACAAAGAATTCGAGAAAACTACTGGTTTGCAAAAATGAGAAAATTTGTCACAAAATATGTGAATGCATGCCTAAGTTGTATGTACTACAAACAGGCGTCTTCAAAACGAGAATGTAAACTAACGATAATCACAGGTAAATACGAAAGAGATTGGGATAAATACGTAAAACAAGTGCAAAGTGCACTCAATACTAGCTTTAATAAAGGCATTAATTCGACCCCTATGAAAGCGCTAATTGGCTATAATTCAAAACACGCATCTGAGGCAAGAGTTTTGAATGAAGTTCAAGATAAAATAGATAGGTTAGATCTTGAGGAGCTAAGATGTAAGATTTCAGACCATAGGTATAACAAAAGACTAGAAAAAAACAAAAACAACGTTACGACAAAATAAGACGAGATGCCACCAAATATGACGAAAGAGAGTTAGTACGGGTATTAATAACGAGTATACCAACTACTGGTGGTAGTCATAAACTTCATCCCAAATACAAAGGTTCTTTTCGCATCACAAAGGTATTATTCAATGATAGATACGAAGTTGAAGATCTGCGGGAGGGATTTAAACGTAAGAGACCTGTTGTAGCCGCAGATCATGTAAAAAAATGGATAAGTATACAGAGCGAAAAGGATTAGTAGCAACGTGCCTTTAAGCGAACGTCGCTACAGTATTTTTTTTATAATTGGCAACGTGCCTATAAGCGAACGTCGCTACAGTGTTTTTTTATAATGGGCAACGTGCCTATAAGCGAACGTCGCTAAAGTGTTTTTTTTAATTGGCAACGTGCCTATAAGCGAACGTCGCTACAGTGTTTTTTATAATTGGCAACGTGCCTATAAGCGAACGTCGCTACAGTGTTTTCTATTGGCAACGTGCCTATAAGCGAAAGTCGCTACTGTGTTTTTTTTTGGCAACGTGCCTATAAGCGAACGTCGCTACAGTGTTTTCTATTGGCAACGTGCCTATAAGCGAAAGTCGCTACTGTGTTTTTTTTGGCAACGTGCCTATAAGCGAACGTCGCTACAGTGTTTTCTATTGGCAACGTGCCTATAAGCGAAAGCCGCTACTGTGTTTTTTTGGCAACGTGCCCATAAGCGAAAGTCGCTACTGTGTTTTTTTTTTTGGCAACGTGCCTATAAGCGAATTTCGCTAATGTGTTTTTTTTTTGGCAACGTTGTCTTTGTATTTTTATTTAGCAAATATAATGCCTGTAAATAACGAGTGTCATGATTAATTTTTTTTTGTTGTTCTCAAACTGCTCTAACGATGTAATATTGAATTTATGTTAAGTTAGATATAATATAGGGTCTGAGGACAGACGAAATTGTCAGGAAGGCCGAGTGTTATATTCTATTTTTCTTGTGTATTGTTATCATTATTAGCTAATGCATAAGTTGTTTTGATTCACGTTATTTTAAAAATCTTTTTAGTATCTCTATTAGTATAATATATATTTAGGGTCTGAGGACAGACCAAATGATCAGGATGGCCGAGTGTTAGGTATATTTTATTTTGAGAAACGTATCTATTATACAAGACTGAGATGGAATATAATTTCGAACACTTACGGTGTTAGTTATCCGATCTCTATCACCGTCCTCATAGAATATATAATATACGACCGAGGTGAAGAGTGAGGAGGGCTGTTTGGGATTTGGATAGTTGAAACTTAAAAATGTTTAGTCTAGAAATAACCATAATACTGAATCGAGTAGAATAGTAAAATTTAGAGACAGTGTCACGGAGTTTTATTGATCATTATAATATTGTACCCAACTATAATAGAATCTTATATTAATCTTACATTCTAGTATCTTTTTATTTATGATATTGTCAATTAAATTTGGATCTTAATTATTATTAACTTCTATTTGTTTTTAATTATATCTACACTCGCGTCACGAATGAATATTGAACTTCAAAGTTCAAATATATTGATGATTTAAACAAATTAAAGTATTTCATTTCAACGTTTAGTATAGATCTTCATCAAGTAAAAGCCTCACTTATTCAAACTAATTATTATTCATTATTTGATTATGCTGCAGTTTCGCAGGTGTCCCTTGATAATATCAGTCAGTAGTCGAGTTTCTTTCTAGATAATTAGATGGAAAGCATTACTCAATAATAAATGAAAAGAATGACGTGATTAGTCATGATAAAATGTTCTCACAGTGAAAAAAATTGAAGGGAAACATTAATAGTATATTATTAAACGAGCAATTATGGCCATAAATTACGAGTAGAATACTATATACTTTGTCCACGACACTTAATTTCTTCATTAAATAAAAGTCAGTAACGATTTGGCATATTACTAACCTCAAAATTTTGTGGCAGTTACATCAAATAATTTCACATATATAGAGATGAGCGATACTGTAGAAAGTATCAATACAACGTACCGTTATAAATATATTGTTTTAAAATACTTAATATTAGAAAATATCGTTATGAAAAGTATCAATACTAAAAATTACAATATTTTATCGATACGATATATGTCAGTAACAAATTTCCTGAACAAAATACACAGATTTAATAGTTTATTTCATATTGTACCCCCATCTCTAGTTAACCTAACCTAACCATAATTCACGACAGTTGATATATGGGTACCATATACCTTTTGTTAGGAGGTAAAATATTGACTTATTATTAGGTGGTCGTGGAAAAAAATATATTAAACTCCAAGAAATGGGTTATTCATTATACAAGGTGTCCAGAAACTAGATATAACTTCATGACCATACAACCTAATTTACCTTTACCAACAAGTCCTCGGCTAGTTTGCAGTATTTTACTTAATTCTACTTTTTTTTTAACTCATATTGTGAGTTGTTCTGATGAAACAGTAACATTGGCAGAGCAGATAGGTTCAAAAAGTTTTTAAGTTGCTGCTTTTCTAGCCAGAACATCGGCCGTACAGATGCAGTCGAAACGTTTGGGAGAGAAATTCGAAGAAGATCTCGGCATAAAAGACCGGTGATTATAAGAAACGATAAGCTATAAATTATTTTTTCTAAGACAACCTCGATAAATGTTCATTTTATAACCGTAACCTCAATCATAAGCCAGCATATTTTGTACAGAACTTCATTTTCCTACGACCGAGCGTTTCAACCCACTTTCCCGCACGCATTTTGGGTTTGAAAGTGTCACTTTCCCGCACTAGTGCGGGAAAGTAGGAAATGAGTGAGGGAAAGTGAAATTATGCAAATTTTTACCTTATTAGATAGTATTTTACTTCGGAAGCTATAACTATTGTCACTACAGGTGAATAAATATTCACAAAATAATCCATAGAAAAAAATCTTATTTAGCTTTTTGTTGCATTTTTTTTTTGGAAATATGAAATAATGAAGATATTTTTATATAACCCTAGCACCAAATAACTCCACTGGACCGGCAATTTCAAGTAATTTACAGAATGTAACAAATTGTGTTTTTAATATTGATATTTTTAATAATAATTAGTAGTTTTAGTAAAAGTTTTGTATATATATGTTGTATGTTATATGTAAATTTTTGAAAAATGGGTTGGTATACTTTTTTGTAGGTACCAATATACGGCCGTAGAAAAAATAATGTTCCTAACTCATGCGTAAAGTGTCTTTCCCGCACTTGACCGCTTGCCCGAACTCTGCGTCGTTCGGGTCAACTGCAGCCGCGTGCGGGAAAGTATCACTTTCCGCACTTGTTAGGTAAATAAGTATTTTGCATTGGCTGCTAGGCAAGCTGCTAAGCAACGAATGCGAAATAGTATATTACGTAACGTGTGCGGAAAGTGACATTTTTCACACGAGTGTGAAAAATCACTTTCGCACAAGTTATGTACACTATTTTTCCTACGACCACGCGATATACTTTCACCGAATCAGGCATGTACAATATTGCGTTTTAATGTAAATGTGAGAGGTTTTACGTATGTGTATTTGTAATTACTTTATATAGTTTCGATTACTTACATTTGAAAGTGACCCAAAAAATTTTGATGTTTATGCGATGAAAAAGAGTGCCTTTATGAAAAAGTTAGGATAAATATTGGTACACAAAATATTACGAACATTTATTTTAACAACTAACAACCATTGGAAACAGAACATCAGAAATAAAACTGTCTTTGTTACATAAATATTGCGAATCAGAATTAATTATTTGAATCACTTTAAAAATTAAAAGTAAGGGTAACCGCACACAGTCGATTTTTAATTGTACAATAATTTAGTCAGCTTTCTAATGGTATTAGCTGTAATGTAAGTACGCACACAGTACAACCGGGGACCAACTCAATTTTTAAATCAAAAGCAGTCGTCGCACCCTTTTGATTAGAAAGCCGACTAAATTGTTGTACAATTAAAAATCGACTGTGTGCGGTTACCCTAACAAATTATATTATATGGACAAATCAACTTAGAAAATACGCATTTGACATATACATAAATTTGCGGGGTAAATAGATTAGCATTCAATTTGACAGCTTTTTTATCCGCACACGTACGGATAAGTTTTTTTTCCGTACGCGTATGAATAAAGGCCACTTTCCATAGAACTAGACAGTGCGATATATGTCACTTTCCTATGTGATCGTAGGAAATAGTACATTGTTTACCGGGTAGGAAAAGCTTAACATTCCTGGACGACTGTGAAGATTGCTAAGTCGAGGCGCAAGCCGAGACTTAGCAACACAGAGTCCAGGAATGTGGCTTTTCCTACGAGGTAAACATACTATTTTTCCGCAAATCGTTTAAAATTCGACAGATATTGATTGATTTAAAAAAAAAACGCGATAATTTTATTCCCAAATAAATGGTGCTTGGAAATTCCTAATAAAATTACTTGGGTTACTATGGAAACGTATTGAGGTTGAATTGTCAAACTTGACGCTTATAAATTTAATTGCTGGTGTTCTCGAAAGTAAAATGATAAGTGATGATGAAATTTCCATTCCTGGGACTCCTCCAGAGCTGGTTGAGGCAGTGAATACTGCTTCATTAGAATTATTACCAAAGAAATCAAGAGAAAAGTACGAAAATGCATACAGACGTTTTATGGATTATGTAGAACACTAACAACTGTACGGAAATATCATTTCCTTACAGTAAGGAAGTCCTGACTTTTTCTTCAAGAAATTTTGACAGGAATATTATGTGTTAGTTCCTAGGTTCACTTTAAAATCAGGACGTCTACGGCCTGTCAGATTTTGACGTCTAGCGAAAAATTAAAGAAATGTCATCAGATCGTTTCTGTCAAAGTTTTAGTAGGTAACGAGTAATTTCATAGTTGTTTTCTATAAAAACTATTAATTAAAATGGAAACTGATAGTGATATTGCAACAAAATGGGCATCATTTTGTGTTCATTGCATAATATAGTATTAAACTCACTTTTTTCTTTCGATATATGTATATCATACGCTCTGTTTACAACAGATTGATTGTTAAAGCGCAGAGGTCTGGTACAAAAATCAAAAATTACAGGCGTGGTATTCAATTCCTGGATGCGGTGTAAATTTTTATTTTTTTATTTTGTGACTTTTGTATACAGGGTGAATAACGACCAACGGGATGAAGGATTATAGCGATACGGTAAAAGTTTCAAGATATTTGTCACTTCAATAGTTTGTACATTCATACAGGGTGTTTCATTGGGAAAGGGCCTAACTTTAACTGTAGATGGGGATCACTTTGGTGGTTCCAAAAACCTATATTTAATGTGTCTGCTGCACTTTATAACCGAGATACAGGGTGTTTTATAAATTTATCCTATCTCTTTCGAACCTCATAACTTCCGAGTTACCCTGTATATTATTTTGAGATTTGGTACACGTAATAACCATTACCTAGAGACTCCATCAAAAGCATTTCCAAAAAGATAATGCAGGTCCGGCTTAACAAAAAATTTCAAAACTCGTCTTTCCTAAAAACAACACCCTGTATATAGATTTTTTGAAAATTGCTCTTTATAATTGGAAAGGGTATAAAAAATCGAATCTACTTATTTCGTTTTTATTTTTTCGCAGACAATTTTACTACCAAAAATTTACCGTCAAAGTTATAATGTATGCACGTTTTGGGGGTTTACAATGGTATCGGAGAGGTTTTTTTTTATTTTTTAGCTTGAAATGAAATCCATTTAATGCATCTAGAGAAGCATCCTAGAAATTCAATTGAGTTTGTATGTTTACGAGTACAGACCACTAAAAAATGTGATTACAGAGCCGTACTTAGGACATACCCATTCAATATGTTTCGAATATCTCGAACACCCTGTATAAGGATATGTATCTGGAAACTATGCACTTCTACATTTAGAATAACAAGAGTAAAATACGAAAAATGAATTTATACTCCAAAAAACGTTAAAAGTACTCGTTTGGACAATGTTGTTAGAATTTCTTGTTTTCTGTTCAAGTCAATTAATAAAATTAATAAAAATCTCTCCGTTTTTTGATGTATAAATTCATTTCTCGTATTTTACTCTTGTTATTCTAAATGTAGAAGTGCATAGTTTCCAGATACACATTCTTATACAGGGTGTTCGAAATATTCGAAACATACTGAGTGAGTATGTTCTAAGTACGGCTCTGTAATCACATTTTTTAGTGGTCTGTACTCGTAAACATGCAAACTCAATTGAATTTCTAGGATGCTTCTCTAGATGCATTAAATGGATTTCATTTCAAGCTAAAAAATAAAAAAACCTCTCCGATACCATTGTTAACCCCAAAAACGTGCATAAATTATAACTTTGACGGTAAATTTTTGGTAGTAAAATTGTCTGCGGAAAAATGAAAAGTAAATAAGTAGATTCGATTTTTTATACCCTTTCCAATTATGAAGAGCAATTTTCAAAAAATCTATATACAGGGTGTTGTTTTTAGGAAAGACGAGTTTTGAAATTTTTTGTTAAGCCGGACCTGCATTATCTTTTTGAAGATGCTTTTGATGGAGTTTCTAGGTAATGGTTATTACGTGTACCAAATCTCAAAATAATATATAGGGTAACTCGGAAGTTATGTGGTTCGAAAGAAATAGGATAAATTTATAAAACACCCTGTATCTCGGTTATAAAGTGCAGCAGACACATCAAATATAGGTTTTTGGAACCACCAAAGTGATCCCCATCCACAGTTAAAATTAGGCCCTTTACGAATGAAACACCCTGTATAAGCTACATTTTAAAATTATTTTGGAATATGCAGGATGTTCCAATAAAGTGTGGCGTATCAAAGTTATATTTTTTCTTATGGAACAATATTTTATCCCATTATCTGATTGCCCCTAAAAACTAAAACACTCCTTCATATTGGTTTCCTATACCTAAATACAGAGGGTTCCGAGTTATGCTGACTATTTTAAATATTTCAGCATTTCGAAAAAAATTAACAACACATTGAAGTAACGAATTTTAGCAAATTTCCTCTTACATCTAAGGGCCAGCTTCATTATCAACTTAAAGTGCCTTTGAATATTAAAGTTAGCTTAAAGTTCAAAAAGTGATCCCATAATGTAGTGCCTAAGGTTTCCTTTAACTTGGAGTGCGAATTTCTACACTTCACAGAAGATAAAGTGGCTTTAAAGCAGACATAACCTAGTTTTCTCAATATTTTTTGACAACCAGGCTGAATACTTCACGAAAATAGTTATTTTTGTATCTAGGGCGCGAAATGCTACTTTGGTGATCGAGAACTTTAAGGGCCGGTTTCATACTTCGATAGCTAAAGTGCCTTTAGTAAAAGTAGACTTTATCTTAAAGTATCCTTTAAGTTTAAGACGACTTCAAAATAATTTCGTTTCATAACGAAAGTAGCACCCCCTTTTAATAAAAGTAGCATTTAGCTAAGTTGGCAGCCCTAAAATTTGTTTTTCGATACCTTAGACACTATTTAATTCAGTTATCTAACCTAAAATTATTTCTTTGGCGATCAGAAAAGTCAGCATCATCATATCTTTCAAAGTGACACTTTCTCTTTGAATAATTCTTTATTCTTTTCAAATAAATCACTTCGTCATCGGATGATGAACTAGAGCTGGAAAAACTATCAAGCATGTTCATCATTTTTTCGTGAAGTATTCTGCCTGGTTGTCAAAAAATATGGAGAAAACTAGGTTATGTCTGCTTTAAAGCCACTTTAGAAATTCGCACTTTAAGTTAAAGGAAACTTTAGGCAGTACTTTATCTTAAAGTGCGATTATGGGACCACTTTTTCAACTTTAAGCCAACTTTAATATTTAAAGGCACTTTAAGTTGATTATGAAACTGGCCCTAACTATCGAATTACGAAACCGGCCCTAAATAGTTGGACATTCATTGAATGTATTCCACGATTGGAAACATCTCTTTGCGGATTTATAGTATTATTAAATCATTCAATGTTTAATATCGGGCTTATTTTGAATGGAACACCCTACATTTCAATAATTTGTTGTTTCTTCTGTAGTATTTATATATTCGTTCAATTAAAAATGTGTTTTTGTTTTATTATGTAGGTATTTAAATATTGAATGATGAAAAAAGAGCTAGTGTAGGCATCTCAGCTTCTACAAGTGTGCATATTTATTAACAACTTCACTGTTTTTTTACAACAAACATTTTAAGATAATTAATTAGTTCAAAATGTAGAGAGAATTGCAGATGTTTTAAATTCGATTTAGCATACAATTTAAGGAAATTTTAATTTGCACGAAAAGTATAATACCTAAGGGAACCATAATAAAGGAGTGTTTTATTTTACAATGGCAATCAGGAAATGCAGAAAATATTAAAATGTAGCCTATATACGTGACAAACATTTTAAAACTTTCACCGTTTCGCTATAAACAAATCCCGTTGGTAGTGATTCACTCTGTATATGTATTAATTCTCATTTCAGATATTTTGTCATTGAAATGTTTAGAAGTTTGTCTAGGATAGGGATACGATGGAAAAGAAATTTCGGATTAATGGAAAAATCGTCAAAATATCTAACTTTGACCCTTTGTAGTATCCAAACGCCCTGAAGTTTCAATGATTTCCACTGAAACCGGTTCTCCATAACGGATATTACTGTGGGGACCTTTATTCGAGAATTTAGGAATATGATAAAGGGTAGTCGATATATTTTCAATTATGCACATACTATTCTGTGACAGAAAAAAGTGTCCTTATTTCCCCGGACTAATTGTTGGCATTAAGTAATTTGTTTGTTAACTACTCTTTCACTATAATGGTGGGTTTATACACTTTACTTAATTTTAGTTTAGACGTAAATTTAGTGTTAAATTTAGACTTAATCTTATCAAAGGTTGAAGTGTTTATACAGAATTTTAATTCATATTTTAATTTAATGCTACGCATGCGTATAAAATGGGATTTGGGGATTTTTATACTTAGCATTTGACATTTGACACTAATTCTAACTTGTTTCGTGTTTATGTGTTTATTATTATCACAGAGTACATGTTATTATTGGCAAAGGCTATTTTTTATTAAAATTATAATGATACGCAAGAACAAGAGAGCGATGGTTTGCCTAACAGCACTTTTGCTGTTGAGTTCTTGTCATGTTTATGTATTGTTGGTAAATTTTTTTCATGGACGTGGCACTCTGTCAATCAGCGCATGTGTATATCAACAAAATTTAGTTTTATCTTTAAATTTAGCGTGAAGGTTTCAATTATTGAGTACTTTCAAGGTCAGCCCTTACATTTAACACAAACACAAATTATGACTAAACCATCCCATTGAAGTATATGGTTTTTAAAATTAAGTCTAAATTTAACACTAAATTTACGTCTAAACTAAAATTAAGTAAAGTGTATAAACCCACCATAATACATGCAATAAGAAACGGAACATAGGGATAATGGTCGCGTTCATCACAACATAGCGCTACCGTAGCGATCATTAATTTTCTGCTGAACGCGTGTTTTGTTGACTGATCAGATTGAGCGCTGTGGTATCAGTCGCCATTTTTTTAATAAGAATTAAAATACGCTACATGCTACCGATTGATGATGCATTAACTGTCATTTATGTCATAGGTTAAAAACATAATAAAATTATTTTTTCTGTGACGGGAAAAAAGTTTGACATTTTATATCTGTTGACAGGTCACAAAATGTCACTTTATGAAATTACTTTTTTCCCACGGGAAAAAAATGAGTACTTTTTTCCCGGATATAAACACATAATAATTTAATTTTAGAATATTTTATTATACACTAAAGTTACATTTCCTTTATATGAAAAGTACAATTATTAAATGTGCATTGCATGAAAGAGACGTTCCTTAAACCATTCGGAGCAACAGACGAATTTTCTTGTATAATAAATAACTATTTTGTTTGGAGATATTTTAGTTTGTATTTCAGTGAAAATGAATGAACAGATGGTGGTGTACAAATTAGAGAAAATACATTGAAAATACAGAAAATAATCTAAAAAATTCTAGTATCATTAGAAAATACAAGGAAAAGACAGTGGAAAATACAGAAAATTTCTGTTGAAACATTTCTTAATCATATAGTAATAGGAATAAAGATTTTCTCAAAGAAAATACTTGAACAGTACCTGGAATATACAGAAAATAGTCTACAGATTTCTCTTCAGTGGTTTACCCCTCGTTTCACTCTTCTTAAGGCCTGGTTTCGCACGTGCGATGGATGCATGCGTCCGACGCTTGCAGCCGCTGCATGCGTTCATCGCATGCGTTTGAGTGGTTTTGCTTGTGCGTCTAGAAGTGACAGTCAGAACTTCGAAGTTCAGTTCGTGAAATCATCATGGAGTGTGTGTTAGCCCTTCTATTTGAAGAAGAAGATGATGAAGCGATCATTTCGTTGTTAATTCAAAGAAAACCCCATCATAACATATACTAGCATAGAAATGCCCACTTTTTCCCTCCATTTTCCCGCTATCTGTTTCCAGACATTATTTTTGATAATTAGATCTTTATATTTTCCACTTTAGGCATCATACAGGCATTTGTGAAAGGATATTAATTCGATTAATAGCATCTCGTCATCCCGGCTCCATTTTTCAACACTCATGTTGACGTTTCGTATTGCACAATCGCCTGCGTTCTCGCCGCTTGACTGGTCTCCGAAGCAGTCGTTGCGTTTTGACGTTGCATTCAGACGCAGGCGCTAGATATCGACATATGACCAGTCCCTGCGATGAACGCATGCAGCGGCTGCAAGCGTCGGACGCATGCATCCATCGCACGTGCGAAACCAGGCCTTTAGTATGCTCCAAAATGGTGTAAGCTCAATTTATTGTGATTAACTCCCATTTTTTAATGTTTAGAAGTAATACTTATCCCATAACTATTGACGTATGTCAAATAAAATTAGTTGTTGTTGTTGTTGTATTCATTGACATTGACAAATATGGTTTTATTAGCACGTTCAGCAGAATTACAAACTGATGGATCACTCTGAAAATCGCTACCTGATCAACTTTGTTGGGATGAACGCGACCAATGTATTTTCCGATCTAAATAGTGAACCAACAAAAATTTTCTATAGATTTACTTCATTAAATATCAAGTATTTAGCTGAACAGCTGGGTTCAGAACCAATCTAAGAAACCCTGCCTCTTCTACTTCCAATATTTGATAGTTATGTGGTTATGATCAGAGATGTTATGATGTGCGTCTGTGCGTGCTATGCACGTTCCGTTTTTCATTGCATGTATCTGTATACTAGGTTCATTGTTCAGAGGTTTGTACTTACTTGAGAAATAGACTCAATGTCTTGAAGTAATTCTTCTAAATTCCCTCCATTAGAAAACGTACTTCGAGTTGGTGTATTACTAAAATTAATGGATGTGTCATTAAAACTTTGATTGTCAACTTTAACTATCAAATCAGTGGCGGATTTGCTTAACCCTTGTACTTGGAGTTCAGGACTTGATGTAGCTTTCGGTACGAATACCGTATTTTGGTAGATGTCTGTAGTGGTTGTATTTACCAATTTACGGCTTACAAATTGTTTGTAGTCACTTTGATTTAACATGCTACTCGTAGAATTTCTAAATTGACTGGTATAAAACTCTTCGGGATATATAACATCATTACATTGTTGTATATTGGCATCGAAACTTTTTGAAGTTCTAATTGGAGTGAAAAAATTCATGGGTACATTATCCGCCATTGGTAGAGTAGGAGATTTCGATAAACCTCTATATTGCGGATAACTTTGATCTGGTTGAAGGATGTCTTCAGTGTGGTTCCAATTTTCTTTGCTCACCGATCCCCTGTTGGAATGCAAATCAGAATTTTCGGCACTGGTTTCTTCTGTAACTACTGATAGGTGATCGAATTGATCTTGTAAATTTCTTAAATTGGTTCGTTCCACATTTTTCATATTTTGAGTAGTTTCTACTTCTTCTTCGTCATTACTATATGAGCTGTAACTTTCCTGGAAGAAAAATTAATTCAATAGTTTCAAAAAAATGATATCAACCTTTGATGGTAACTTATGGCGTGTAAAAGCGGAAAAAAAAGAAATCTTTCCTTTCTTAATCTGAATACAAGACTTAAGCTTCTTTCTCAAAAAACTTTATTAAAAAAAAACTTTTATTATTTTAAATGCAATACTAATCAAACTATTAGTGAATTGGATTACAAGTTTAATGTTACGGCAAAGAATATAAAAATTAGACTGAATTAATTTAAATAAAAACATACATCGTGTTATTTATAAGATGCGACATAAGGGGTCCTGTACAAAATTGTCACACGCGAGCTAATTTTTTTACGAAATAGCGTTCATGAAAAATAATAACAGATTTGGAAAGGTCGTTGAAAAATAAGTTCAAATGCACTTTTAATTTTCTTAAATTCGTTCTGGTTTAATAAAAAAATTGATATTTATGTTTCCAGTCGAACTCCATTTTTCATACCATTATTGGATTATCTTTATCGATTACGTGATGGCAGACTTGGTATTGCAGGGGATAATTTAAAAGTTAAATCTGTAGTATGGTGGATCGGTTCTCTGCTGAGAAAATATTTTTGATTTTAGTTCTTTTTCACAATGTTATCAGAACATAATAGAATTTCTTATTGAAAATTTTAAGAATAACATGTACTTACCGAGTCACTGGATGTAGAACCTGTTGTTGATGATGATGAGAAGTCTATTTTTTTATCTTTTATCAGTTTTTCTAATTTATCGTATTCGTCCCTTAAATACCACAGTCCTTTCTTCAACATTTCGTTTTCTTTTTTAAGTTTCTTGATATCTGATTGTCCTAAAAGAAATAAACATTGATGCACCTATGTATACAATATATAAAATTACTCTTACAGAATCTAGACCTTCAACAACCGGTTGGCCAAGTGTAATTAAGTCGATTTTAAATATTTATCTTGAAAAGAGTTTCATATATTAATATTAATACCGAACACCTTTAAAATTAATTAACTTTGTTTTGGCATATGTCAAATTTGTACAGCAGCGTCGTAAATAAGTATGCTTTTGTCCACGACCATCTAATAATAAGTCAATATTTTACCTCCTAACAAAAGGTATATGGTACCCATATATCAACTGTCGTGAATTATGGTTCATAATACATTGTAGTGTATTATGAACTAGAGATGGGGCCGATGGGGGTACAATATGAAATAAACTATTAAATCTGTGTATTTTGTTCAGGAAATTTGTTTCTGACATATATCGTATCCATAAAATATTGTAATTTTTAGTATATATTGATACTTTTCATAACGATATTTTCTAATATTAAGTATTTTAAAACAATATATTTATAACGGTACGTTGTATTGATACTTTCTACAGTATCGCCCATCTCTATATATGTCAAAATATTTGATGTAGCTGCCTCAACATTTTGAGGTTAGTAATATGCCAAATCGTTACTGACTTTTATTTATTAATAAATAAATCAAGTGTCGTGGACAAAGTATAGTATTCTACTCGCAATTTATGGCCATAATTCACTTGGGTGACTTGCGCCCCTCGCCTATGGCTCGTGACGCAAACGTCACCCATCATGAATTTTGGCTATCATAAATTGCTCGTTTAATAATATACTATTTTGTGTTAGGACAACTATGATCTTATATATTTTCTATTTTTTATAAAAATTAATCTGCCTGTTCTATTTTTTAATTTGGAAGATCAAATTATAAGAAATAAACTTGAATCATTTAGTAGAATATCTATTCTCCACGACTAAATAATAACGCACAAATTATTTTTACATATTTAGCTACATAATGATATAAATTCTACACACCAGTGAATAAAGGAGGGTTGACTCTGGTAGTGAACCACAAATGTGGCTCACGCTTTCGTAGTTCACGCTTGTTTCACTACTAGTGTTAACAGATATTCGTGGTTCACTACCTGTTCACACCACGTCACGACTGATATTAAACTTGTTTCACGCTTCCTTTAACATTAAATTGCATTGTCACTGCAAATAGTTTTTTTTTACGACCGTGCGTTTTGATTTTGATTTTTTGTATATACGGTCGTAGAAAAAATATTGCTCCTAAATCATGCGTAAAGTGTCTTTCCCGCACCTGGCCGCCTGCCCGAACTCCGCTCCGCGTCGTTCAGGACAACTGCAGTCGCGTGCGGGAAAGTATCACATTCCGCACTAGTTAGGAAAAAGTATATTGTATAATTAGTGGAAAAAGCATCATATTCCCAAACGACTGTGATGATTACCAGACGAGGAGCGTAGCGACGAGTCTGGTAACACAGGAGTTTGGGAATATGCTTTTCACACGAATTATACATACTATTTTTTCTTCGATCGTCAATTTACATTTGAAAAATTAATTGGAAAATATTCCGTTCCAGATGTAATCAAGTAAGTTTAGATAGATTTCTCTATGTTCATATTGAAATATAGAAGTGGTGGTAACGAGATAAACTAAAAAATTAGCCATGCAGCTTCAACGTATATAAATTCTCGTTGCCCCCCAGTACAATTCACAAATTGTATAAACTACAATAAATGTAAATATTAACAACAATAAATTTGTGTTCAAGTAATATCGTTATAAATTAGATGTTTGTTTTATTTATTTCATAACAACTTTATTAATATAAAAATTGAAGCCATACTTTGTTACATTTTATTGTAATAATCCATTTGTAACATTTGTTGCTTTCGTTTATTTGGGCTTCAAGCATTTGTGCGTGACGCCTCAGTCGTCAAGACTTTTGAGAAAAACGAACACGATTTTTAGGATCCTCAAAGCCACTTGTCATATCATGTCATCATCCAAACTATCATCTGATATTATTAATGAATTTCCTGTGTTTTTAGAAGAACAGTTTTCGACTATGATGTTATTGATAATATAATTTTGCATATTTAAATATTTCCAGTAAGATTTAAATCGTAATGGGCACAATTTTAACCTTTGAATAAACGTCAAACCTGACAAACGTCAAACATTTAATGTCCATGGCTTGAAGCCCATACTTTTCGGTATGTGCTCAAGGGGCAAGGGGAAGGCGTCACGCCCGGTAATAAACGCGTCACGCCCGGTAATAAACGAACGAAATTTAGTCACTACGAGCTGCTACTAGCAGCCAAAAGTAAATAATCGAAAACGCCTATTACCGCACGCTACAGCAGTGCGGTAAGAATATTACCGCACTGTTATTTTTTAATTGCATAGCAACTGCCCACTATTAGGGAATGTTGAGCTTTGCGCATGGAAAACAGGAAAAAATAGTGTAACTTTTCCCACGATCGGAGAAAAATAACTATTGTTGGTAGCTCGTAACTCCAAAAATTAGTGTCCCAAATGTATCTATTTTGAAAATGAACGATCGCGACACAATTAAATTTGTGGAATTGTATGGAAATGAATCTTTACTATGGAATCCTACAAATTCCAAATATCACAAGTATACAAGAAATGCTGCTACCGAAAGAATTGCGGCTCAGCTCAACATTGAAAACTTTACTGCAAAACATGTATTTGTGAAATTCAAAAACTTGCGTAGTTCGTACCTACAAGAATTTGAAAAAATTTATGAAAGCAATAAATATGGTTGCTGTACCAACGATGTTCATATTCCAAAAGTTGTGTGGTTTACGACAATGGATAGGTTCCTAAAGTTACACGTAAAATCAAGAAGAACTCATTGGAATTTGGTAAGTATGTATATTTATTATTTTAAAAATTCATTTTGATAACAAAATAGAGTTCGTCTAGGAGGTATCGGCGCATGAGTACCCAAAACTATTCCACCTCAATTTTTTTATGCGATCCTCTTTAAATTGCACTACTGATGATATAAATGCATGTTGCCATATTGTTTAAACCGAAATTGTTTAAACAATGGCTAGAAATTGTTATTTTTCAACCGGACAATTTTTTTTATATTCTTCATTGACCAATAAAAAAGATCATCTGAGTTTTCACGATAATGAATTTTCAAAGGTTCGAAAAATCTCAAATTTGGGTAGGTACTTTCGACCCATAAAAAATATATTAAAAAAATTAAATATAAATAATATATATTTTTTAAATTGTTTACACAATAGTAGATAATATTGTTAATAGAGATTTTCAAAAATTTCATTTCACTATACCTGTTTTTTAATAAATTATTAATTTCGCGCGCTTACAAGTATGCGTCTCTTGCCCTCTGTGTCTTGAATCATTATTTATCATTTATCTTAAAAACTATCAACTTTATCATGATTTTAAAAGAGAGCAATATTAATTAATAATTAAATTGTCTACAATTTGTTTTCAACAAATTTTTTCCTAAAATTAATTTCTCAAAAGTTATGCATAAATCGGAATATGCCATTAAAATTACTTTTTTATCAGTTCATATTACTACAAATTGCTACTTCTTTTAAAAGACATACCTTTGGCCATCTTGCAACATGATTGGTACCGGGCACATTAATCTAGAGAATTTTGGAATTTCTTAGATCAATGATACCCTGGAAGGTGGATAGGACATGGAAGTCCATTTATTTGGCCACCGAGGTCTCCAGACCTAAATTGTATATATTTTTGGTTTTGGTGGCGAGTAAAAGATATTGTTTATGCCGATAGACCCGCAACAAGAGCTGATATGGTTGAAATGATACAAACAATACGAAGTATTTTAAGGGCAGAAATTGAAGCTGCTGTTTTCTCTACCCGTCAGCGATTGATTTCATGTATTGAAAATGATTGACGACATTTCGGCACTAATAACGTACCTAGTTATTTGTTAAAGGTTTCAATTGCTCGATTTATCACATTATTTTAAAATTTGTTCTCATTGCTAGCAGCGACAGCATTACATTTAGGCAATCTAGTGGCAACCATAACATCAAATTACTGTAGACCGATGTTAGATCTTTTCATTCAGGCTAAATTTAATAATTTCTGTTAACGTGAACGAGCCTTCTAGACGTTAGAAGAACAATTCCCGCCATTTACCAGTTTCTTACGATATCTCAGGATAGGAAAGAGAAATCGTCTTGCGGATTGTAGTGTTTTATTACTAATTTAGTATACTTCTCAATGACCTACTTCAATTTGTATGCTTCCATTTAAAACTTTTACGAGAAAACACATTATTTGAAAAATATAAAACAGCACCTTCTAGCATTTATGTTATTAATCAGATTGTTTCATATTTACAAATTCCAGACTTATCAGCAAAACCTCTTTTCCACTCTCCCTCATTCCCTATTTGAAGAGATAGACTTAAACTTGTCATATTAAAAATATGCAGACTTTTTTGCCCCCTCCCATATTATAAACCCTGCTACGCCCTTGCTGCAGTGGAACGCCTCTGGTCATTACAATCATTATCATTACAATGAATCAGTGTCGAACGTGGTTGGTACTTGGATGGGTGAACACTGGCAAAACACCATCGTATATAGCCTGCAGCGAAACACTTTAGTTTAGACTACTAGGTTGAGTAGCTTATCTCATATCGATGATAAAGATCCCTAGTTACTACTACTAGCTCGGTAAAAAATTCAGTTAGGAGTAGACTCGGGAGTAGAGTGCTCCCAGTGTAGGTGATTAGCCTTAGTCGCAGACCGACGTTAAATAACAAAGAAAAAAAATACATTGAAAAAATAAGATATATAGTCATTGTTTACTTATTTTAGTTAATATAAACTATTGGTTACATTTATAGACTGTGAGACTCAAAGCTGAGATGTAGTTATTGATAGATGTTTGAAGTTCAAAATGATTCAAAGATTTAAATAAATGTTGTTTCCAGTTTTCAACCTGCATCTATCATCTGAATGATTTATTTTATTTAGTACGTATTTCGTATCCTAATACGCATATTGAAATTGATAATTGGATATCTTTTCTATTTATTGATATCCCATTTTCCAATTATTATTATTTGCACGCGACGCGAAATTGTCCAACGAGGTCTTTAGGCCGAGTTGGACAACACGTCGAGTGCAAAAACACGTTTTGCAAGAATTGCATACAATATTTTTTCTACATTCATACAAAAACTGGAAAATCAGAATATAATATGCTGGGTACCTAACCTAACCTAATCAAACTCAAACCGTTCTTCTTTTTTGTATCTTTATGGCCTCCACCTTGTCAGTACTCAATCATAGCTGGTTTTCGCCTTGACCATTTAAATTTTAAATAATTGAAGATTTTTGCAATAATTGTAATTCGTTGAGACTAAGTAGTAAGATATACATAATATTATTGTTGTATTAAAGCAGGATCAGACACTTGCTCTGGATTTTTATTCTATTCAAATGTTCATGTTTGTCATAAATCATCACAAAACTGACACAAGAATGACAGATGAGTGCAATAATAGTATATTATTAAACGAGAAATTTATGATAGCCATAATTCACGATGGGTGACGACGAAGTCACCCGAGTGAATTATGGCCATAAATTGCGAGTAGAATACTATACTTTGTCCACGACACTTCGTAACGATTTGGCATATTACTAACCTCAAAATGTTGTGGCAGTTACATCAAATAATTTGACATATATAGAGATGGGCGATACTGTAGAAAGTATCAATACAACGTACCGTTATAAATATATTGTTTTAAAATACTTAATATTAGAAAATATCGTTATGAAAAGTATCAATACTAAAAATTACAATATTTTATCGATACGATATATGTCAGTAACAAATTTCCTGAACAAAATACACAGATTTAATAGTTCAATTCATATTGTACCCCCATCTCTAGTCGTGAATTATGAACCATAATACACTATAGTGTATTATGAACCATAATTCACGACAGTTGATATATGGGTGCCATATACCTTTTGTTAGGAGGTAAAATATTGACTTATTATTAGGTAGTCGTGGACAAAAATTTTATTGCACTAGTGCAAAAAAGAACCACTTTTTGCATTAAATGTGTTTCACAAAAGTGTTGTTTTTTGCATGAATGTAGAAAATAGTTATTTATGCAACAAGTGCAAAAAACACGTTTTGCAAGAGTTGCATACAATATTTTTTCTAAATTCATGCAAAAACTGGAAAATATAAATATGTTAAGAACCTAACCTAACCTAATCAACCTCAACTCGTTCTTCTTTTTTGTATCTTTATGGCCTCCACCTTGTCAGTACTTAATCATAGCTGGTTTTCGCCTTGACCATTTAAATTTTAAATAATTGAAGATTTTTGCAATAATTGTAACTCGTTGAGACTAAGTAGTAAGATATACATATATTATTGTTGTATTAAAGCAGGATCAGATACTTGCTATGGATTTTTATTTAATTTAAATGTTTATGTTTGTCATTAATCATCACAAAACTGACACAAGAATGACAGATGAGTGCAATAATAGTATTTTATGCAACGAACATGTAATGATAGCCATTAAGACACGAGCATATTGTAGGATACGAAACGAGCCGCAGGCGAGTTTCGTATATAGTATGCGAGTGTATTAATGGCCATTACATGAAAGTTTCATACAATAATTTTTCTACTCCGATTAATAAAAATTATTAAATCAATAATTATTTAGTGTAATTGTTACTTTTGGAAATTTAAATTATTTGACAGCTATCAAATTAAGTGTCACTTTATAGGTCTGTTCGCCTGCAATAAAAGTGTAGCACTGAGCTATATAATTTTGAAAAATTCAGGTCTATCTGTGAAAAAATACGTGTAAAATTACTAAATTTGGGAATATCTATGTATATTGCATTTGTATACTGCAAAAAGCATTAAAACATAATTAAAATGAATAAATTCGTATAGCTCAGTGCTACACTTTTATTGCATGGCCACAGACCTAATATAATTAATTTCAGAAATGTCAACCAGGTATCCATGGCTATATTAAATATTGTGCGAATGTCGCATTCCTATTGGTTTAAAAATCTGTATCATAATGAAAATCTGTATCATAATGAATTTCATTATGATACAGATTTTAGTCTTTTAATAAGTATATTATAAAACAGGAGTAGAAAAAATATTTTATTGCACTAGTGCAATAAAGTACCACTTTTTCCATTAAATGCGGTTCACAAAAGTGTTGTTTTTTGCATGAATTTAGAAAAATAAAATAATTATAATAAAATTTTCAGTTAGATCCGTTACACATGGGGCTAATGATCAGTTTGCGCACGGGATCGCTTTATGCACTTGCTGACAAATCTACGGACTGATGATGCGCTATACATGTGAAATGTCGTATTATATATAATGGCTCCCGCGGATTATCAGGACTGACCATCAGTCCCATGTGTAACGGCTCTTAATCGCCTATAATCGACGTTTTTTTTAGTTTGATGCTACATAAATGAAAAATGTTATGAACAAAACATGGACCAACTAAAAATAAACCTATGAAATGCCTTTCAACCTAGGGAATGAACCATGGTGTAAGGATAGACAAGTTGTGTTCTTCCGGAGAACCGATTTTCGATTGTTTTTTCGCAGTCCCATTTTCGGCCATATTGGTTGCTACAGCTGACCGTATATTTACACGAGTGCACGTTTAAATATAATAATACAATGATACTCTGCTAAATTACATAACTTACAACAGTTTCGATTCATTTTCAATTTTTTCATACCAATATAAATCAGAATATTTCATTAGGCAGTTATTCAATTGAACCATCTTAAATTCGCGCGTTTATCGTCTATCCTTACACCATGGAATGGACCTTTTCCGTAATTTTTTTTTGCTTTAATTCAAAGTATTAAAAAATGCCCCTTTTTGGGACAGGAATTCTAAAAAAAAAATTAATCAGTTTTTTTTTTCTATTCCTTTTTGCTCCAAACATTTTAATGGACAAGGAACTAGACGTTGATGAAATAAATTTGTAACAATTATTTATAAGCGCTCTAACTAATCGTATTAAAAAAATTCCCACTAAAGAGGACAGATTATGGTTTCTAAAGAATGATAAATATACAGGGTGTTTCCAATTTTAGATATCATATTCATTTAATTATTTCGATACAAAGTAGCTGTATAGACTTGACATATTCCAAAACAAACCTAATTAATTATGAAGATGGTCTCTCTGTCTGTAGAGTAGGGTGGGTGAGTTTTGGCCCACAGCACTTAGGGCCACATGTGATCCATTGTACATCCTCCTGAGGAGTCCTAGGTCATTGTCCATCCTGCCATATCCAGGAAGGTGTATGTAACTAGGAGACGTCTACTTTATATCGGAAGATGTAGGCCAAGACTCACCGAACACACACTCTCTTATTGACGATAGCTCCGGGCACTTGCATATATATGACATATCTGACAGTTTCATTTTCCTGTTCACACATCCTTCATCGCCAGGGTGATCTTGGCCAGACTGCATCGTTTGATTCCATCCCATCTCTTCAGGGATTGAGCATGTTTTGCTAGTTTCGGAATTATCGAAGTCGTTATGCCGCAGTTGTCACTACGTCCTAAAATTTTCAGTCCAGCCGTTTCCCTGGCTGAAGAATCGGCAATGGCATTACCTCCACTCATGTCTTGCTCGTTAACCCACCTTTTGATAATGGTAAAAACCGGACCTTAATATCAGAAATACTTTTTAAGATACTGACATTTTAAATTTGGCTCAAATACACTTAGCCACATGGTATCATAATTTATTTTAACCAATTTGAGAAGGTAGGTATGGAATTAATTATTCATTCCAGCGACTAAAAACATTGCATTTCTTCTCCTCAATAATTATCAAGTCAATAAATAAAATCTGTCGGAAGTCCATAAATCGTTCCCTGCGAAATGTTATTAATACTGTGCCTTAATCTGTTTTACGAATCTGCATAAACCTCGAGGATTAGCTGCTTGGAACCATTAGTTATGGGGGACATTACGACTATTACGAGAAATGAATATGTTTGTGTTAGTAAGAATGCTGCCACATGCTTAATCAAAAGAAAAGTCGGCAAGGGAGACGGACTCGTGCGTTTGCCATTGATTTTTTATAATTTTCATAGTGGTTTATTTTGATGGACAATGAAATAATTGGCGGTAATACGCAATATGTCCCCCTAAGTTAGAATCATACTGAATTTTTTTTTATTATTAACTTTAGGAAGAAAAGTTATTCTCCATTAAAAGCTCTGCATTATATAAAACCTAGAATACAGTCATCAAATATCAAATTTTTTCGTTGTATACGAGGTTTATCAAAAAATATTAGTTTCACTTTAAGAGTGAAAATATCGAAAAATCTGACAAGACACTTAGGCTTGAAACAATAAAGTATTATTACAGTTTCCTGTAATATTGTCTTTATTAAAGCGCGTTACCATTAGATATCCTAGAATAATAGTAATGATTCTACCGCTTCATAACTTTTGAAAAATATTTTTCAAAAACAGTTACTGTTCAACTAAGAAGCAACAACTACTTCCACGGCTATTGAATTACACTTTAAAGTCAAACGGGGTTGGTTTATCTACAAGATATTTAACACCAACAATTCTGGTTTGCAATTATGAGGGACAACATAACTAGTAGATCGGTTTCGCCGTGTTTGCGCCTCATCATTACAAGGTAGAGTTTGTTCAGTCATCCTTTGCCGTTACGTCATGATCTGTTTTACGTTTGTCTTATTATACTTCATTTAAAAACCAGGAGGAGCGATTTGAATTTAAGTTGGCAATTCTGTAGACCTCTGATTGGTCAGATTCCGCCCAGTTTCACACAACACTTTTTAACATTGACATTAGCTGATAATTGACAGTTCTGACATATAAATGTTGTTGTTTTCATCATCGTTTTCGTTTCCTAGTTATTTCATCATTTTTACTCAGTTTTCCACTCTATTACGCTAAAACAGTTCTTTTCAGAACTTTTGTGTTGAATTTGTGCAATTATGGATCCCTCTACTCTAAGTACTAGTTGTTCGCGTACACCGCCAAAACCACGAAAACGGCCAGTTTAGGCCATTTAGGAATGTCAGAAAAGCAATACATAATAAATATGTAAAATTTTGGATGATAAGCCGAATACCTAAGTTGTTGATATTATATAAAAAATTTCTCAAACAGCAGGTAAGTTATCATAATAACTTCAAATTAAGAGTAGTATTAAATGCTGATCATTTTTCTCACAGGAGTAGCAAAGTCAACAGTTTACCGAACACTGAAAGAATACAGTAGTAGTGGAACAATTACCAGGCCAAAAAATATTGGTGGAAGACCCTCACTTCTTAAAAATGTTGATGAAGGGTATAAAAATTAAGTTCGAAGAATAGTTTTTTTTTTCAAAATCGAGTTACCTACAGTTGATAAAATTTTACAAGCTTTGAAGGAACGCTCAGATTTGTTACAATTGTCCTGGTCATCTTTATATACTTTCTTCAAACAAATTAACTTCAAGTAAGTGTGTAACTTTGAAGAGTAAAATGTACTGTTTATTATCATATAATATATTTTTAGATATTTGAAGAGAAATCGGAAAAGTGTGTTGATAGATTGTGACGATATGTCGATGGAGGTTGAACTACTTAAGATCCATAAAACAATATAGAGAAGAAAAATTTGAGGTGTGAACTCTTATACCTAATTCGACAACATAAAGATAACCATAATTTGTATGTTGTCGATGAAATGGCAAAAGAATCTAACAAAGTTGTATTACGGCTGTTACCATATCATTGTGAGTTAAATCCAATTGAATTGATATGGGCACAAATAAAAAATAAGGTGGCAGCTAAAAACACAACTTTTAAGTTGGCAGATGTCAAAGACCTGTTATTGAGTGCAGTTGAAAATGTAACTCCTGCAAATTGGCAGAAATGTATACAACATTTCATCAAGGAAGAGAAAATGTCCACACTGGATGGAATAATGGATGACATGATAGAGCCTCTAATAATATCTGCCAACACTGGAAGCTCATCCGAAACAGAATCTTCTGATACAGATAATTAAATTTTTTTACAGCTCCAAGAACAAATAAAATTTCTTCATTTTTTATCATATGAACAACTTCACCCAATCATGTCAATATTACAGTGATAACGTAACATGGGCTACTTTCAAGTGGCTATGGACACATATTGATTCATTTTATTTTGAAGTTTCTAATATTTGATATTTTTCGAAATGTCACAATTTGGTTGTAATACTAAGGAAAATATTAGTGAACTCACAAATTTCTTGAGCTTATTGCAAAAGAAAATCTTGAATTGGAAGTTATATTCAAATATGCATTACTTAGTTGTGAAAAAAATAGAGTGTGTTAATTGAAAATAAGAAAAAAGTTTCCTATTTGGTTCCCGCTTAAGTAGAGACATTGTATATTTATACTATTATTTTTGTTTGTTAAGATACATATAAACCAATGAATAAGATTTTATACATAACATTTATCATATGAATTTGTTGTATACAACTTTGGACTATACATAATGAACTTAATACCTACTGTTATGAAATATTGTAATATATTTTGTGAAGCAAAAGTTGTAGAACATTTTCAATAAATAAATTATTAACAATATGTGTCGACTTTTAATTAAGAAAAATTTTACTGGAACAATTTTATTCATCAGATGAAAAATTTCATCAAAACTAAGAGAGATTATTAATGATGTCCCTATATATAATAACACTAACAAGTCCAGGTCTCATTTAGTATGATAATAATTTCATGTGGAGGTTGTGGAATTGTAAAAAATCCCATACACAAGTTTTTGATCATTTTCACCTTTAATTTGTCGATTATGTACACCAATTTACTGGAATTTATAGAAGTTATATCTTTTAACATTTACATGTATTACCACAATTATAAAATAAATACTTTCAATATAGTTTCAAAAAGAGACCTTCAATATAACTGTACAATGAAAGATCTATTTTTAATCTCTTCAGAACATCAAATACGAAACAATCAAAATAATACAAAAGTTTTACAGGTTTGTTTACATCCTGTGTTTACATCTCAACTCGAGATCTTAAGAACAATTTTCAGTACATAAGGGCTACCTATGATTGGCTAGTTTCTCCGTCAAGTCAATCAAGACATATTTCATAGATTTTGTACACGACTATTTCGGAACACACCCTTTAGTAACTAATCTGGTAACTTTTAGTGGTGTGGGTGAGGCTTTTCAAATCGCTCCTCCTGGTTTTTAAATGAAGTATAGTTGAATGTTATTTTACTAACTTCAAAATCATAATCAATAACATATTGTTGAATTGTTTACAATACATGACAACTGAACTGTCAAAACTAACAAATAAAATGTACGTCGACATTAGTTAAGAAATAAGCTGATGACGTCATAATTCCGTCTCATCCATTTCATGAATGGGAAATCAAGATGGACAATGTTTGACGTAACAGCAAAGGATGATTGAACAAACTCTGAACATTCTCCTTCCTATAGCTCTGAGAGTCTAATCCCAGACTGAAGACAAGCTGAAAGCTGAAATCACAATCAATAGATATCGTTCAGTAGAGGAGATGTCTTTAGCCACATCTTTACTTCCAACCGCAAACCAAAATTCTGTCATTAATAGTTTTACACTCTTATTTTTCATATTTTTTTCATATACCTCGTGTTTAACTTGGAATCTTCCAAATTTTTTATTGCATTTGAGAATATAGACCATGCAAAATTTTCTCATGTTAAATTGATAGTAAGAAAATTTCCCATATGCTGCGAATTCAAGTGGACGCACAGTATAAACTCTTTCAGCTGCCGTAACTCAGGAAAAAATAAACCATGAGTTACACCGTATACACGAATAAGGCTTGAACCGAATTAAAACAAAATAAATGAAATTAACATTTTACAACGATTTTGACATATTTACAAAAACTTCCATAGGTCAATGGTAAGTAATAACACTTCATACGCAAATAAACACAGTTATTGTCGCTAAATAAACGTTTAAAAATAAAATATTTTTGCTTATTCTGGATTCATTCCTGGCTGAAACTTGAATTTACCAACGACCGTGACCGATTTAACGCGATGAAACATATGGTTTCTGAAAATTGAGTGGTCGATTCTAATAAATAAGACAGAAAGAAAAAAATAATGATAATGCAACTTTCGATTCAATAAGTTAAATAAACAAAACTTTCACGTTGAATATTTCCGCATCACTAATACTAATAGACTGAGCCCATCCATTGGGAAAAATGTGTCGCGATTTAAAACAGCAGCAAACCCATTCAGAGCGATAGTGCCACTATCGGTTGCAGTACTATGACGTTCATTTTCTCTTGTGCAGAAAACCGCAGTGGAAAACTGATCATTTTATTATTCAACCCCTAAAAATATTATATGTACGTTACATTTGATAGAGAACCATAGCAGATTACTATCTGTGGTCTACATTTTCTTGTGAGTTAGTCACCTTGAAAGACCCCTGGGTGTGAAATGTCTAATACTAGAGTTACTGGCTAAATGGACAATAATCCCTCATCCCTCAGCCACATTTTTGAAAACTTATTTCTTATCCCCTGAATCCGTGATATGAAACAGAATTATTCTCTAATGTTTTGTCTGTAATATATTAAATGTTTACTTGCTTATCTGACTAGTTGTTTTGTTCCAGTTTTTTAGCTCAAGTTGTTTTCTTCTGTATTTTTAAAAACTTTGTTTACACTCTATGCAAAAAACTATCAATTTAAATTTAGAATTTTGTTTTGAATAATGTCTAGACATAAATTTATTGTGGATTAAACTAGTAGGGCTATCGTATTATTGAGGCGGGTTGTCAGAGGGAAGAAGTTGCGTTCACTTTCAGTCAGTGAAAGAAATCACGAATTTGATGTTAAAACTGATCCCTTTTAACACTAATAAATGCTATTCGATTATATATTTATTTATTTTGAACACCCTCATTGAGGTTCATTCATATATCCCTAATTACAATACTAGACAATCATATATTATTCGTAAATATCGTTTTTTTTTTGTATGACAACCTCGATAAATGTTAATTTTATAACCGTAACTTAAATTCTATACAAGCGCATTTGGTACAGAATTTCATTTTTGCATCGGTTGCTAGGCAAGTTGCTAAGCAATCAATGCGAAATGGAATATTTCCTGTTAGTTCTATTAAGGCGGGTCCAGATCAAGCGCGCCGATCCGCGCCGCGCCAATCGTTTGCGAACGTTTGCGAACTAAATTCGTGTATGTTCGGAGAATTGTCTAGATAGACCAAATGCGCGCACGTTTGGCTATGTTCGGAAAGGTTCCAAGTTTAGTGCGTTTGTTTCATTCGTAGATATAACTGCATTCGCTCTTGACAAACACACCAAGTAAACTAAAAATTCGTCCAAATCAAATGCGCGCGAACAAGCAAATTTCTTTGATGTACCGACAACAAGTGGATAATGTTTGCGAACGCTTGTTCGTGCACGTTATTGCGCGTTTGTGCGCGGTAACCCGTCCAAATTGAACGCGCCTGCTACGTTCACAAACGTTTGGCGCGGCGCAGCGCGGATCGGCGCGCTTGATCTGGACCCGCCTTTACGTTCAATCTAAAATCACGACGACTACGGCTTGTCAGATTATGACGTCCAGCGACAAATTTATGAAATGTCAGCAGTTCGTTTCTGTCAAAGTTTTGGTAGGTAACTAGTAATTTCTTGGTTGTTTTCTATAAATATACATTTCAGGCTTCTATTTTTGTGTACCTATTAGAAATAGCAATAAAGAAAATATTTACATATTTTTTATATTTTTTCTTATCTTAGCTCATTAGCGAATTCGGAGTGATGAAATATTATCAGTTTACTTCTTTCAAAGTTTTTGCAATGTATGCATGTATTAAACGTGAACGATATTTTGTCATAGAAAAAGTATAGTATGCAACTCGTAACAAAATGGGCATCTTTTTGTGCTCATTGCATAATATACTATTGTCTGCGATATCACAAAAGAATTCACTCACCTATTCTCTTTATATCTCCTATTGACGTGGTTGCTAGGGAAGCCGTGCGATTTACTTTATAGCTGTGCATTTTTTCACCGTTATGGATATCTTACATTGATTGCTAACTGTGTTATTGACTGATCGTGGGTAAAAATTACAAACAAATTTCGACTTTATACAAAATGATTCCTTTCCCCTCCGGACTTCGTACAAAATCGCTTTTACAAAGCAGGCTCCATACAATATCGGATTTGGAGCGTAACATAATACAGACATTCATTTACATTAAATGGAATTTTTTGTAAAAGCTTTGAATCTAGAGACTATTTGTGTATATAATTAAGGGTAAAAGGAATATTTACAGAACGGAAATGGTGAGAATCAACCTTAATACATATTATTTTTCTGTTGTGTATTTGTAACATATTAATGTTAAATAATAATAAAGAAAATATTCCACATGGTAATAGTAATGGTTGATACCTAACCTATTAACTTATAGAACTATATTATGGTACCTAATTTGTTTTATACTTACTACTTTCTACTTCTGCATTTATGTTAATAGTTTTCAGTCGAAGCTCTTCATTTTCATATATCATTCCCCTGGAAGATTTGCGATCTAATCTGTAATTCAGATAAACTTTTATATTTGTCAATTGAATTTCAAAATGAAATGAATTTGTGGTATAACTCAATTAGCTATTTTTCAGTTTAATAGTTTTTTTTCAAGCAAATAATACTAAAAATAGTTATTTTCCTAACAAGTGCGGAAAGTGATACTTTCCCGCACGCGACTGCAGTTGACCCGAACGACGCAAAGCGGAGTTCGGGCAAGTGGTCAAGTGCGAGAAAGACACTTTACGCATGAGTTAGGAACATTATTTTTTCTACGACCGTATATACCTACAAAAAAGTATACCAACCCATTTTTAAAAAATTATTTCATTTCAACAAACATATACAAAACTTTTACTAAAAACTACTAATTATTATAAATATTAATATTAAAACACAATTTTTTGCATTCTGTAAATTACTTGAAATTGCCGGTCCAGTGGAGTTATTTGGTGTTAGGGTTATATAAAAATATCTTCATTATTTTATATTTCCAAAAAATTAAAAATGCAACAAAAAGTTAGAGAAGATTTTTTTTATGGACTATTTTGTGAATATTTATTCACCTGTAGTCACAATAGTTATAACTTCCAAAGTAAAAAACTATCTAATAAGGTCAATATTTGCATAATTTTACTTTCCCGCACTCATTTTACTTTGCCGCACTCATTTATTACTTTCCTGCACTAGTGCGGGAAAGTGACACTTTCTAAACTAAAATGCGTGCGGGGAAAGTGGGTTAAAACGCACGGTCGTAGAAAAAATGATTTACATATGTGCAACAGATTATAATATAGTTAGTACTAAACTTGAAGACAATAGACTTCAATATACGATAATTGCAAACAAAACTAATGTATTTGTTATTTTTCAGCTTTCCGTACCCTAAAACTTTATTACTAAGACTTCGCTGACCGTCGGTCACCAGGTGTATCTCATGAACCGTTATAGTAAGAGTGTTGAAATTTTCGAAAATGATATACTTATGTTTCCGATATAACAAAAAATACTATGAACAGTATTGAAACACGGAAAAATTATGCTTTTTATCCTTTTATGATCGATATTGATACAGCAACAAAATAGCTGCTGGCTTGGCAAGTAAACGGGAGATCGCTCGGATCGAATCGGACGGATTTTATAGCCTTAAACTAAGAAAATTTTGAATTATATTTCATATAGAATTATAAGATGTTCTAAAAAATGGCAACAAATCGAAGATATTTCCTTGAATGGCACACACCTGAACTCCTTTTTTAAATTTCACTTTAAAAAACGCTGTTTATTTCTGAAATATTGGGACAAGTGTATAAGAGTAAGCACCAAGTAGATAAGCTAAAATAATTTCTTAACATGTTACTTTTATATACGGACGTTTGTAAGAATACGGATCCTGGCATTTAAAAGTATACACCTATATCTCGACATAAATAATCGGCCAAGTGCGATTCGGACTCGGGCTCTGTACCATTTTCTATAAAAACATATGTTAACAAGTGAAGCTAAAAATATCGAAGAAAAAAGACCAAAAAAACATGATATTCAGATATTTATTTTATCTGTGAAAATTTCAACATTATAACTCTAGCGGTTCATAAGATACAGCATTGTGACAGACGGACGGACAGCGAGGTTTTAGTAATAGGGTTCCTTTTCTACTCTTTGGATACGGAACCATGAAAAGGGCTAGAATTAAAACCATATTTAGATGATTACTAGTAAAATGACAATTTCGTTTGAAAAAGTTGAATGTTTTCAATATAAAATTAAACTATTTAAGAACTACTAAATATAGACACTCTGAACAAACAAAGTCTCCTTTTATACAGTGCTATGAATATTCTTTGGTTCCATCGAGTTTAACACCGAGTCCATAAGGACATATAAGTGCTCATCTTCAAAATATTGTAAGTTGAAATCGTGTTTCAGCATTTGAAATGTATAGGGTGTCTAGAAACTCTTCTGCCAAATACAAAACCGCAGACACTAGATATGGTTTCATGTTAATCTAATGGATAGATGAACATAAGATTCTAACCTAATTCACCTTTATTCAAAAGCTCCTTCTAAGGAAGCTAGTGCACTTTGAGGATGACGCTGTAAACTAATTTCAATATGGTACAATGTATAAATCTATACCGTCATTAAAAAAAATTTTGTTTACCAACTCTCTTTCATTTTCGGAGTAAAAGAAGATTATTAACCACAACAATATTGAATTTTATAACATATATACCACATGGCGACCATTTTGTGTAAGACATCAATCGTTTCTGTAAGAATTCTGGGTTCATTTCAAGGTGTGAACTATTTATTTTAAGTAACCCCAAAATCAAAATTAGCATGTATTAAAATCATACGATTTTTCTGGCCAATTGACTGACCTTCCTCGTCTCATCCATCGATTTCCATGCGTAAGTCAAGATATTGACTAACTACTTGTCTTAAATGATCAGATTAACGATCAAGCCATATACTTTATTCATCGCAAAATACAATTTGAAAAGAAATTTCTTTTATCCACTAACTAGTTGCAAAAACTACTAGAGCAAGTGAACCACCATCTACCTCTATAGAACAGACTTTGTAGTAGAAGCCGTAATATACGGGGTACGAGAGATCATGATTTCTCTAATCCTAGGAAAACATATCACTGTGTCTCAGGCAGAGATAATGGCGGTGTAATGCTGCGCAGAAGAGTTGATGAGTCGTGAGGGGGATAGCCAAAGAATCGTCATCTATCCCGACATGCTAGGAGCACTAAGGGTGATAAGCTTATGTCGGACAACGTCAAATCTGATATGGCGCAAGGCACTCAACAGACTATAGGTAGTCATATTATGTAGTAGAGTGGCCCTAGCCTAGGTGTTCGATCAACAAGGAACAAAAGGTAACGAAAAGGCCGATGAATTAGCCAAGCAGGGAGCAATGGAGGTCCTGATAGAGCCAGAACCTTCCTGTGGAATTGCTGAATACCTAACTAAGCAAAGCATCCACAAAGGCTTTGTGCTTGTGCTATGAAAACCCAGAACAAAGGCACGCTTAATTATTTCTTAACAGCTCAGGCCAAACTATGTCAAAGTCGAGAAACGACGAGGATGATGGTAGGAATGCTGAACGGACATTGTAGGCTGAGGAAACATGCACACAATTGGTATAGTAGATACAGCCTATGTAGGTTCTGTCAGGAAGAGGACGAAAACGCGAGCATATACTCTGTGAGTGCGAAGTCATAGCAAGGGGACGGTTTCACATACTCGGAGGAGAAAAACCAAGGGCAGAGGGAGGCGGTATCTATGTTAATAGACCTAAAAAAAAGGTAGCTGTCGAGCTCTAAATATAGGAAGGACCGCAATAGATCTACGAAGGTCGCTGTGGGATAGGACAAAGAGCCATTCCAAATCTAATCTAAACCAACCTTCTAGCATAGCATGAACTTTTTGACAGAGAAATGGATGAAGGTTCACTTTATGAATAATATTCCATATGGAAGATTTAGAAATTGCTGGATATACTGGTGCTAAACTCCGGATTCTGTGTGTCCAAAATATGGGTAATCTTCGTATACCTATTCGGATGCCAACTAGTTTCAGTACTTTATGAACTACTGAACCGGTTTCTCTAGGAAACCGTTCCACATATCTTCGTTCGCCTGCTCAAACGTTAGGTATACACTACACCTCACCATAGATTAAATTCACAAAATATATTCTCCGATCAAAAACTGAAGTTCTATTTTTTTACGCAGAAACAAAAACTCTTTAACTTGAAAAATCAATTGGACATAATGTCAATTCTTGTTAATTTGTCAAAGCCATCTAGTTTCTGTAAAGACCGGTAGTAATAACAAATTGATATTAAATGCTAAAAATATAAAAGATCTAATTTGATTTTTGGCGATTTTTGATAGTGAATTCAAACAGGACCACATTATTTTGGAATTAACCTTATACTTTGTGATTCTCATGTAAAATTTTAAAAAAATGATTGCACAAACAATTTAGCCATAGGGCAATAAAGATACCCCTTCCATGTTAAATGCTTGTAAAAAACACAGATTTTTGGAAAACATTTTATTATTGCAGGGATATATTGACTTAACATTGTCATCTTAAAAGACGACAGCTCCCTTAGGAGAAATTTTTGCTTACAAGCTAATTAGGGGAGAGGGACATAAAATCGCATCTAGTATATTATCTAGTTCGCTTTTGTCCAGAGATATTCTGGAGAACCTGTATATAATATTTTAAGAATCAATAAATCAATTCACATCAGTTGTAGCATTATCGTTTTTTCTGTTGCATATATGTATTTAAAAACAATTAAAAAAATATTTTTGGTATAATAACAGATACAATAAAACTTTTATAATTTGTTGAAATTGCTCTTCTAAAGCTAGTAATATTCCAACTTTCGCCATATTCATTTCATATAGAAGTAAACAAATTTAGGAAAAATACTTATTTACTTTGAAACTTAATGAATATGATTTAAAATTTTAAAAAATCCACACCACTAATGTTTTTAACTCGGCTGCGCCTCTTTAAAAGATCAGTTCTCGATCACCAAAGTAGCATTTCGCGCAATAGATACAAAATAGTTATTTATCGAGATCACCAAAGTATTTCGCGCATGAGATGCAAACAAAATTTTTTCTACAAACTTTGTATATATTGTACCTATTAATATTGTTTTAAAATAAGTATCATGCTTAGCTTATTATGAAAAATAGTATTGAACTGGCTTAAACTGTTTTCCAAATCAAGTAATTACTAAATTATTGTTATACATTAATAAATGAATGATTTCTTGGATTTTTGCTTGATTGAGGAACATAAAGGTTAAAATATAAAAATCCCATATAGTTTACATGCAGTGTGCGAAGTAAGTATTTCGCACACTACTTCGCGCACGGTGTAATGGTAACGAAGGAGAATGAAAAAAAGGGTCACGCATATTGTTGTCAATGCGCGAACCTTGTCATTTTTTGACGTTTGTAGGAAAATAACTATTATATATTATATCAATATTATTTTCATATATTATATTTTCTCCTTCTTATGAATCACAACCACAAAGAAGGGGACTGCATAGAAATATGTAGCTAATATTGTTTTTTCACAATAACAACCTTTGGTTTCACATTTTATTTATTTTCTATTCATTTGAATGTTTCTTCTAAACATTTAAATGAGTAGGCAATATGTTTTTATTATTTTTGTACAATTGTGATTCCAAAAAATGTTCAAATACCATTGTATCTCATCATTGTTGATATAACTGCATAAATAACTGTTTCAATAACAAAAAAGTAATATAAACCGATGAAAAAGTGAATTTCAATTGAATGTACCGATATAAAAAAATTTGTCCGGTTGAAAAATAATTCCTTGCAATTGTTTAAACAATTTCGGTTCAAACAATATGGCACCAGGTTGCCCCATGGCAACATGCATTTATATTATCAGTAGGGAATTTAGGGGATCGAATAAAAAAATTGTGGTGGAATAGTTTTCGGTACTCATGCGCCGACTCCTGCCAGATTATTAAGAAAAAAAAGTGTTTTTTGCAAGAAATTAATGAACGAAATATTAAATTATTTGAATGAACAGTTATTAAACACTTAATTGTTATAAATTGTTTGGTGTACTAATTAAAATTTTTTTTCTGGTTTCACAAATGTGGAATATTTCTTTAGGATCAATTTGGAGGTAAGGTTTAATAGAAGATGATGATGAGTGACCGGTTACCTTATAAGTTGTTGGTCACTTTTTTCTGCTTTGGCTAAATGGGAAACTGTACTTAGTATCATGGTTTGAATGATTGATAATTGTATTATTAGTGATGTTATGTCCAACGTATTAATACCAAGAGAAACATTTTTGTACAAATATTTTCAATTTGCATTTTCTTGAAAGGAATTTGTCGTGGAAAAATGTCGCAAAGATGTTATGTTTTCATTTCTCTTTTGTAACAGTTATTTTAACAATTGAACGTAACAAATACCTTCATCTATTGAATTTTTGGTTATCTCTTTGCTGTGTGCCAATTTTTTCGACACACTTTATGCTGTCTTTGATGGTATTTAATTGTTTTCAAGTCCCTTTTTTCCGAAATGGTAAATTTTACACTTGACAGCTCTTCTTCCTTCCCAACCTAATTCATAAGAAGCTATATGATATACTATTTTTTATAATCCCTCCGGTTCCTCTAAAATTTCTAGTGTAGACGTACTTTTCGCGAAAACCAGAATTGTGGCGAATATAATGCCAACATGTCTGATTCTGTCGTATTGATAAAGAGAAAATGTGCCACCTGCATTGTTATGACACATTTGATTAAGAATTAAAAAGAGGAATCAGTAAAACAAACAGACACTATTGGATTGAACATTCATAACAAAATAAAAACCAACTTGGTGGTATGAAATTATTAAACCTTGGGACGACAGTACGGGTCATTTCAAAACATTTCCACGAATGTCGAGCGATTTTGAGGTTTTGATAAATAAGATTGAGATTCATTTTACCAACACTACAAAGTAGAAACCGCCACACACGCGCTGATCGTAGCCGTACAGCGCACTACGTAAATATGTAATCCCTCCGGTTCCTCTAAAATTTCTAGTGTAGGCGTACTTTTCGCGAAAACCAGGATTGTGGCGAATATAATGCCACCATGTCTAATTCTGTCGTATTAATAAAGAGAAAATGTGCCACCTGCATTGTTATGACCCATTTGATTAAGAAATAGAAAGAGGAATCAGTGAAACAAACAGACACTATTGGATTGAACATTCATAACAAAATAAAGACCAACTTGGTGGTATGAAATTATTGAACCTTGGACAGTACGGGTCATTTCAAAACATTTCCACGAATGTCGAGCGACTTTGAGGTTTTGATAAATAAGATTGAGATTCATTTTACCAACACTACAAAGTAGAAACCGCCACACACGCGCTGATCGTAGCCGTACAGTGCACTACGTATATATGCATGCAAACATTATTCCATAATTGAGTACTTACGATACATTAAGCAGAGAAAAAATATTTATATCAAAATTTCCAGACCTGGCATCAAAGCCTGGGTAAGATTTTCCTGTTTCGTAATGTGCCAACTCTAGAAACTCTGTTTATTTGTACATTTATTATAAATGAGGTTGGCACAATAAAGAAGTACATACATCCTGGAGTCATTCGGGAAAGAGTCGACAGAGAAACATAATACCGGGTGTCCCAAGTTATCGTATACATACAATATCTCGCTTATTTGACAAGATAATTTGAAAATTAAAAAACTGTTTTGAATGGTATTGAAGTCCCTTCATAATGACTTATGAAAAAACTTGATTGCATTTGACAGGGATGTGCAGCCACCTATCACTTTTTATTTTAAAATGGTACACACTGTATATTGTCATTAAAAATTGCGTGTTATTCTATTAGGAATACAACGATACAACATACTTGTGCTTATTTTTTATTATTAACAACAAAAAATTAACATTTCTGAAATTTAACTAAAATGCATATGCAATTCAAAAAACTAAAACAAAATTATAGCAAGTGTCCAAAATTATTTCCTGCACATTCCATGCACGCTTCTTAAAAGCGTTCTTGTGCAGGTCGCCTGAATCATAGCTGGTGTAACAGGACGACATGCTTCACGAATGCGTTCTTTCAGATCATCTACATCTACAGGTTGCGTTTGATAAACCAATTCTTTAAGGTGACCCCACAAAAAAAAATCCAGTGGTGTTAGATCTGGCGAGCGAGGAGGCCAAGCTATAGGTCCATAAGTACCAATCCACCTGTTGGGAAACAGTTGATCGAGGTGCTCCGCAACAATACCTGCATTATGAGGGGGAGCACCGTCCTGTTGCCAGATAATTGTATTCCGTTGTGCCCAAGGAATGTCTTCCATAAGTTCAGCTAACTCGTGTTCAAGAAAATGTAGATATCTTTCCCCATTCAATGTGCCCTCATAAAAGTATGGCCCAATCAAGTGACCATTGAATAAACCGCACCATACATTTATACCCCAAATAGTCTGAAAACGAGTTGAAGAAACCCAATGTGGATTTTCGTTCGACCAATAATGGGCATTATGTGTATTCACTACACCATTGTTGTGGAAGCGGCTTTCATCACTCCAAAATATTTTATTTAAAAGCAAGGGATCATCGGTAATCATAACATCAATTAAAGAAATAAATTCTAATCTTCGGTCGAAATCAGTAGGCTTCAGACCTTGAACTAAATGTAATTTATAAGGGTGATATTTGTGTTTTGTCAAAATTCTCTGTACAGTACTTTGGAGTTCTTTTTTTGACAGATGCATCGGTTTTTGACAACAGATAATTAATGTACTTCTTTTTGACATTTTTATAACCATCGGCGTAGGCAACATAATTTTTATAAGGATAATTAGGTAATACTTATAAAAAAATCTAAAATGTTAATTTTTTGTTGTTAATAATAAAAAACAAGCACAAGTATGTTATATCGTTGTATTCCTAATAGAATAACACGCAATTTTTAATGACAATATACAGTGTGTACCATTTTAAAATAAAAAGTGATAGGTGGCTGCACAAGCCTGTCAAATGCAATCAAGTTTTTTCATAAGTCATTATGAAGGGACTTCAATACCATTCAAAACAGTTTTTTAATTTTTAAATTATCTTGTCAAATAAGCGAGATATTGTATGTATACGATAATTTGGGACACCCGGTATTTATAGTGTTTATACTAGACAAAAAGGCGAGGCTCAGATATTTACAATTTTCACTTCAAGTCTGTTTATGTTACAAAATTGAGGCATTTACGATATTATCTCTAAAAAATTTCATTTTTGAACTTATTATTGGAGAGTCAAAGAAATTAAGTTATTAAGATTCGGTCCAAAGAAAAACAAAGATCGTTGTGTTACCGACTTTTCAAAAGTTTGTAATTTCCAAATTAATTGTGGATCTATAGTTACACGAACAAACTAGGGTTTGTGTAGATTTTCATTATACAGCTATGAACATAATAGTATATTATTAAACGAGCAATTTATGATAGCCATAATTCATGATGGGTGACGTTTGCGTCACGAGCCGCAGGCGAGAGGCGCAAGTCACCCAAGTGAATTATGGCCATAAATTTCGAGTAGAATACTATACTTTGTCCACAACACTTGATTTCTTTATTAAATAAAAGTCAGTAACGATTTGGTATTATACTAACTTCAAAATGTTCTGACAGCTACAAAAAAATATAATTTGACATATATAGAGATGGGCGATACTGTAGAAAGTATCAATACAACGTACTGTTATAAATATATTGTTTTAAAATACTTAATATTAGAAAATATCGCTATGAAAAGTTTCAATACTAAAAATTACAATATTTTATCGATACGATATATGTCAGAAACAAATTTCCTGAACAAAATACACAGATTTAATAGTTTATTTCATATTGTAGGTACCCCCATCTCTAGTTCATAATACACTGTAGTGCATTATGGTTCATAATTCACGACAGTTGATATATGGGTACCATATACCTTTTGTTAGGAGGTAAAATATCGGCTTATTATTAGGTGGTCGTGGACAAAGTAGTTTTATACTGAAAACTTTTGTTTCATTATATAATTTTCCAGTGGAATAAAGCTTACTTTTATGAATAATAATCTTTAAAATTGTATTTTGAGTAGTTTGTAGTAAATTAAAAGTAGTAATATATTGAAAGCTCCACCCCATGCAACAATGCAGTATCTTACAAATGCTTTTTACTTACAAAACTACACTACCCTTTAAATAACGGTATTGTTTTTTTCATTATTATTCAGACCTAGTTTAACTACTCTAAAGTAATAATTCAGGATAAAAATTTGAGGAAAAACGTGAATATTCTTCAGTTGTCATAATAAAATAGGTATATACAAAAAGTCGTCTTGAAAAAATACCACTACTTTTAGTGTAGGAGAGAGTGCAACAAACAAAAGTAATGTCTAAATCCAGTAATATCAAACTCGCTTTAAAAATGACTAAATGTAATTTGCTAAAATAGTAACGACGTTTTTAATCTCTTATCATATTTTTTCGTTAATACTGATTGACGTTTGCTCCAAGTGGCTAGATAAATGACTATAATTTAATTTATTATCCATGCATGTTTATGAACGTATTTTTAGCAATATCCCTAACTCTTGAGTTGCAGTTCAATTTTTGACCTTTGATATAAACGTAATATACAGACAAAATAACGACACTGTTTATTTTATAATACCTTTGGATAATGTGTATACAAAATAGATGAAAATTCTTGTGAATAAATTGATCCCTCATATAAATTACCACATGATCTTGATATTTTTACAAATGAATTTATTCTTAATAAAAGTTTTATCGTACGTCTAGTTTCTCAGCAATTTGTTAAAACAGAACGAGTGTTCCTTCCAGTTTTTCCACAGGAAAAGTCTGCACGATATTTGGTAAGATTATTTCCTGAGTTGAACAGACATTTTATTTCAATGCATTTTTTCTGTTAATTAAAATAAACGCAACTTGTCAAACATGTATGAATTTTTTTCCGATTTTTTTTTGGGGGAAAACCTGCTGACAGCGAAGTTGACAGTTGTAAGTGATTTTTCCACTTAAAATTTATATTTGACATACCAATTCTTGATAACGATTGCCTAAAATTAATAGGAAGGAATTAATAGATTGTCACGTGTTTAATAGTCAAAGACGCGTCCACATTATGTCGAATGATGTCGATCGACAAGGTCGATCGACAAAGTTGATCCAGTGTGGACGGTCGCCCGACATTGTCGATCCATGTCGGGTCGAATCGAATGCAAACCCAGACCAAGTCGAATCGACATGGCTAGTTTGGACGTGTCGAAGCATGTTGCTCAACATTTCCTAAACGTACCTATACATTTTGGTTAGTTTTGTGCGCTGTGTAGTATCTCAGTATGGATTGGAATGAGGAGCAGCCTCATCTAGCAGTAAATCCTTTATAAACTCCTTTGTATGATATTTTTTTCTACCATTGACAAGGCTGGGTCGTACCCAAAATCTTCGAGGTCGACAAAAACGCTGTTGCTGGTTTCCAGCAACTGCAAAAATAATTGTAGCAGCAGCTGCCACTACAGCATCTTCTTCACCACTCATAATTGAAAATTGTAATGACGCAAAACGAATTCAAAGTATTTTCAGTTTTGATGCCGGCTATGTATGTCGGTCAACACGTCCACATATACTGACGATGTGGACGAGTTGAAAGTCGAACATGTCGAATGAGATTTGTCGATCGACCTTGTCGATCGACACCATTTGACATAATGTGGACGCGGCTAAAGATTGTCACACATAAATATACCTAGCTGCGTCCACACCGAGTCGACACTGTCGATCGACAAAATTAATCGATCGACATGTCGATTGGTTTTCCGTCGCTTGTCGGTAAACATCAAAGAGCAGTCGATCGACTTTAGTGTGTGGACGTGTTTTCGACGTTCGACATTCGACAAACTGAGTACTCAGTGACGTCTTGCATTGTTGACATCATTGCCGTGTGTTGTAGAAATGGAATGGAAACAAGACAAAGTCATAGCCTTTATTGAGGCATACAAATTAAAAACAAATCTGTGGGATTCAAAAACCCAAAACTACAAGAACAGAAACTTGAGGCACGATGCCCCCATGGAAATTGCTGAAGAATTTAGCGTCGAAAAGCAAGACGCTCCGTTATGGGAATGGCAGGTCTATAATTGGTATCTTCCTTACAAATATTGGGCTCGATTTTTTGTAATAAATATTCAAATCTTCGTCAGACATGTTGATTTCGACTGATCGACAAACATTTCTGTCAACTCGGTGTGGACAGATGCAGTTTTGTCGCTTGTCGATCAACAACCATCGATAGACAGAGTCGATCGACAGTGTCGACTCTGTCTATCGACGTTGTCTATTTGGTGTGTACGTGGCAATCGACTGTGTCGATCGACAAAATTAATCGATCGACATGTCGATTTGTTTTCCGTCGCTTGTCGGTAAACATCAAAGAGCAGTCGATCGACTTTAGTGTGCGGACGTATTTTCGACATTCGACAAACTGAGGACTCAGTGACATGTCAGTGACGTCTTGCATTGTTGACATCATAGCCGTGTGTTGTAGAAATGGAATGGGAACAAGACAAAGTCATAGCCTTTATTAAGGCATACAAATTAAAAATAAATCTGTGGGATTCAAAAACCCAAAACTATAAGAACAGAAACTTGAGGCACGATGCCCTCATGGAAATTGCTAAAGAATTTAGCGTCGAAAAGCAAGCGGAAGAACAAAAAACTGTTACGTCATCTTCGTCAGACATGTTGATTTCGACTGATCGACAAACATTTCTGACAACTCGGTGTGGACAGATGCAGTTTTGTCGCTTGTCGATCAACAACCGTCGATAGACAGGGTCGATTGACAGTGTCGACTCAGTGTGGACGCAGCTTTAGCGGAGCTGGTTGTTGGAATGAAAATTGTTTCAAGCAGTGGGGGTAAAAATTTACTTCGGTGTGCTAAGCTCGCTCTGGGCTTTCAAACAGTGATGTTGTTTCAAGGTTATGTTCGTTTGGTTATTGACAAATCAAATTGGAAAATCAGTCATTCAAATCTTTGCCTGAATATTTTCTTGGATTTTGGATGAATTCAAGGTATGGACGAGCAGCGAAAATGTTTATAAAGAAAATGCATTTTGGCTACAGTTATGGACCGTAGTCTGTATTCTATTCCATTCCGAGTTCCAATCTATGTCAGAATTTTAAACATTTATGGTGGGTTTATACACTTTACTTAATTTTAGTTTAGACGTAAATTTAGTGTTAAATTTAGACTTAATTTTAAAAACCATATACTTCAATGGGATGGTTTAGTCATAATTTGTGTTTGTGTTAAATGTAAGGGTTGACCTTGAAAGTGCTCAATAATTGAAACCTTCACACTAAATTTAAAGATAAAACTAAATTTTGTTGATATACACATGCGCTGATTGACAGAGTGCCACACCAGGCAAACCATCGCTCTCTTGTTCTTGCGTATCATTATAATTTTAATAAAAAATAGCCTTTGCCAATAATAACATGTACTCTGTGATAATAATAAACACATAAACACGAAACAAGTTAGAATTAGTGTCAAATGTCAAATGCTAAGTATAAAAATCCCCAAATCCCATTTTATACGCATGCGTAGCATTAAATTAAAATATGAATTAAAATTCTGTATAAACACTTCAACCTTTGATAAGATTAAGTCTAAATTTAACACTAAATTTACGTCTAAACTAAAATTAAGTAAAGTGTATAAACCCACCATTAGAGGTAGCATAAATACAAACACAATTCAATGGTTCTGCGATTATAGTTGGCCTGTATCGTTTATATTATCAATATTTTTGTAAAAAAAATAATAATATTGGAACAAAACACTTTTTCACAATCCAAAAATATTTTTTGAATAAGCTTAAGCTAAGTTAGTTAAAGAGTCCTTATTTGCAAGGATTTATTTTTGAATTAGTAGCTACAAAACAAAAATATTAAAACACAAGTTACCTAGTTGCCCTGTTATTATCTCTGTAATAAAAAAATTATCAGTTTGTTAATACATCGAAAAGTGCTAATTATAAAGATAAAAGAGGATAAAATTCAGCCAGTATTATAAAATATAAGTTTTAAAGTTTTGTCGTTAACTAACTTTGAATATTTTGTAGGTTTTAACTGGATCCAATTTGTTAATCACAGGAATGTTGGAAAAATTTTCCGTCAACCTATATCAATGTACAGGGTGTCCCAAATTGGTGTGTTTTGCAGGGTATCTCTTAAACTAGAAGATATAGAAGAAAAGCAGGTTAAGGTACTATAACTTCTTAACTAAGAAAAAAAATATACTTTGTATAAGTATACTTTGATATTTATTGTTTCCTTTTTTAATTATGATTCACCTGATATGCCATATTATATATCTATTTTCAATGGTTTAAGCTACAGTGCAAATAAACCCTTATTATGTTATAAGGTAAAACACCCTTAAAAAATTGAACTCTCATTAACGGAAATTTCACATTTTTCATGAGGATACTGATGTGTGACGATTTTATTTATCAAAATTATATTATTATACATATATATATATATATATATATATATATTATATCATTATATTATTAAAACTAACTAAAATATACAACATATTGGATTAAATATAATTAGAAATAAAAGTGAAATCGGAATAAAAATACAGACGTCTTATTTCGTTATGTTATTCACCCAAAAACGGATTCAATAATTTCACAATAATTATATAATAGGTACTAGAAACCAATAATCCATAGCCATATTTACGTTACTGAGTGTTCAATTTTTTAAGGGCGTTTGACCTGATAACATCCATAAATGATTTATTTGCACTGTAGCTCCAACCAAATAGATATATAATATGTTATATCAGATGAATAAGAATTAAAAAAAGAAACGAAAAATGTCAAATTATACAGTGTGTCCCATTTAAAGCAACATAAATTTGCATTATATTTCCTTAGTGAGCAGCCTAACAGAAAAATTCTGTGCGAAACTGAACTCTTTTATATTATAGTTATCAATATTTTTCTTAATAAAGAAGTTATAGTACCTTATAGTTTTCGACAGTTTTCAATAATCACCCTGTATCTTCCAACTGCAGGGAGTTACTGAAAATTTTATAAAGCTATCGTTACTTTAACAAAAAAAGAATCCATAACATATCAACTGTTTTTCTTCTACATCTTCTAGTTTACGACATACCCTGCAAAACACACCAATTTGGGACACCCTGTACACAAAATTATTTAATAACGACCCCCTATTAATAAACCATTTTCTATGAATTAACAATTTGGTAAAATCAATCAAACATACAATAATATTCTCAAAAAATACATAAAACTGACTGACTAGTATAAAGTATTCAATACTTCTAGTTTATGACCTACCTATCATTCTACAAAGTTATAATTATTGAAGTTAAAACATCCAAAAAAGAGTTTGAGAAAAATATTGAAAAAAATCATTCAAGATGTACAGACAATGGAAAACTAACACGAAACAATCTCAAACCATAACTTAACGTAAACATATCTCGATTGTTAATATCCATTATTGATATTATCGGTGGTTGAATAACTATTAAGTGCAGTACAATAGTAGAATATACCGCGAGGCTGAGGTAGTTCTTTTAATCCCGAATGAAAAGTAATATTTTTCGTACTTCCAGAAATGAAACGTGTATATAAAATAGGAAAAAAGTGCGTCAAAATTCGTTTAATTTACAATAAATTCCATATTCATGAGAAAGTCAAAGAATTCTTATAGAATACCTTGACAAAAGTTACCATAGTAACGTTGTAACAAGTTGGCGTCCGACGGGCGTTCGTAGCGTCTTTATTTATCTGACTGTTATGTGTGTTTGATATTGATAAAGAAGCGGGAAAATTTAATAAGCAGTAGTACGAGGCATTTCAGAAATTGTGCCAGGTAAAAATGTAGAAAAACCTACGGAAAATGCCTTATTAGTTTACTCCGATGAAAAATCAAAAGTTGTTTGTTCTTCAACCCTCTGGGCACATTACTCAATGTCATTAATATCAGAGAAACTATCGACATAAGCAAATATACGATGTTATTAGTTTTTTTGAAAAGAAAAAACGAAGGATTTATACAAACAGAAGAAATCAAAAATTCTTACGTTTGAGCTAGTGAACCCCGGATGACATATACTCAATTATGAAAGTAGATAATTGCTCCAATTATAGGCGTTGCTGGAGCTTGTCAAGGAAAAGAGCTGGTCCCGGAAATACGGAAAATTATTCAATTGATAAATATCAATTCTTAAATTCATTTGTCCACGACCACCTAATAATAAGTCAATATTTTACCTCCTAACAAAATGTATATGGTACCCATATATCAACTGTCGTGAATTATGGTTCATAATACACTGTAGTGTATTATGGTTCATAATTCACGACTAGAGATGGGGGTACAATATGAAATAAACTATTAAATCTGAGTATTTTGTTCAGGAAATTTGTTTCTGACATATATCGTATCGATAAAATATTGTAATTTTTAGTATTGATACTTTTCATAACGATATTTTATAATCTTAAGTATTTTAAAACAATATATTTATAACGGTACGTTGTATTGATACTTTCTACAGTATCGCCCATCTCTATATATGTCAAATTATTTGATGTAGCTGCCACAACATTTTGAGGTCAGTAATATGCCAAATCGATACTGACTTTTATTTATTAATAAATAAATTAAGTGTCGTATACAAAGTATAGTATTCTACTCGCAATTTATGGCCATAATTCACTTCGGTGACTTGCGTAGCCTTTATACTACTTTAAAGAGTTTCAAATGATTTTAAAGTGGCCAGATACGGGGGTGAATTAAAAAGTACGAAAATATGAAATTTATTGAACATCAAAATTTCTCTCTCAAAATCGGCACATAAGCATAAAATGTGATTAAAATCATAATTTCCAAGTAACAATTTTCAAAATTTTAACAAATTGACCCGTTTTTAGGACATTTTTTCCAAAATTACGAACTTGACAATTGACAGATGTTACCTGGCGCATTTCAAGTTATTTCAGAAGCAGAAGTGATTGCTATCCAAAGTTGTTATTTAACTACAATAATAAAAAAAATTCCCATATGGTTCCAACTTTATGGCGGACATTGTATACTGAGTGTGACCATCCCTCATCCAGTGCTGATTGTTCGTTTTCCAATTATTTTTATCGGGCTATGAAATCAACTTCATCATATACATTTTTTTCCTATACACTGTTTCTAGTCTAGCTACGGGTACGGTATAAAGCACAAACATAACTTGTTATCACTAGGTACATAATAATTTATTGTGAAAGTGACATCATAAATTTTATTCGACATCACCTATTTTAGTTTTAACAACGAAAAAAATACCAAAACTTTAAAACTTACAATTCAATCTGATCTATTCTAAATAAATGTGTGGTAGTTTAATTAAATACAATAAAATATTACAATGAATAATTTCGCTTATATAGGATGTCCCACGATATTTTGGCACTTGAATATTCTAAAAAATTATTTTAATAACAAATATTACGTTTGGGAATAACAAATTACAAACATTGATGTAATATTAAAGGGTATAATCGATTAAGAACAGAATATCGACCGAGTAGTGGCAAAACTGGACTGGATCTGCACAAATGTTATGCAGCTCGAGCTTTTAAAGCAAGAAATCAAAAAATTTAAATCCTGTCAAAAAATAGTGCTTGTTATGAAATTCAAAATTGGTTCAAGAGTTAGACAATCCAAACAGAAACGATTCAATTTATATCTTGCAACAAATGGTTGTCATACAATTCAACAATATTCAAGATAAAATTTGTCAAAAAACTAATACTAAAAAAAATTAACCAAATGTACCTATTGCCCATCCTTCGTTGAACGCTTGTGATGGCAATAAAAAACGTGAAATTGTAGTAAAAAATTAATCTTTACAGGGTTATACAATGTGCCAAGTTTAAAATTTGTGTGTAGAGGTTTTTTTTGAGGTATGGTTAAAAAACTGACTCAATAGCGTCATTTTTCTGGAGGCGTCAGCACCCGTAGAATGAACTTTCCGAAAAAGAAAAATTAGGTTAGATGAACATACAATCACATCATGTAGTAAATATTAGTTTTCGTCTGGTATGAGAGTTTTTGGACAAGAAATTCCTTGGGTGACGATTACAGTCAGGCAATGCTGAACATGGTTAATACTTGGATGGGTGACCATGTCAGGGAAAACCATCGAATAGAGCCCGTGCAGTCGGCAGCGTAGTAGCATATCACAGCTCGCAGGCATTATACCAATGAGTACGAGGTATAATGTATACAGGGTGTTTCAAGAAAAGGTAACACCGTCTCTAGGATAGGTAAAAAACTGAAAAATAATTGGGGTTTGCTTGGTAAAATTTTTTTCTAACGCCATCCGTTTTCAAGATAAAGGGCGTTGAAGAAAATAAAAAATTACACATTTCTTACGATTTTGCCGAAACTACTGGCACCATTGTAATGAAAGTTTATACGAATATGTTTTGGAAGCTGATATATCCCATGAATTTGTTTTTATAACTAACTCCCATAGAGGGCGCTAGTTACACGATTCATACAACGTATTATTCAACATAACTTTTTTTAGGGTAGAATTATTAGTCAAAACTCCAAGTGAACATAAACATCGTTTAATTTAAATTTTTTTCAAGTTTCTTTCAGTTTACGCATTACATTTGACTCAATGCGTCACCATTGGTCAAAAAAATGTCTTTCATATTTATTTATTACCAAATCCTTTACAATTATCATTCAATAGAATATTCAAAAAAATCTTGTCCCAATTGAACAGTTTTTAAAGTTTTAAAACGTTGTAAGACATCCTGTATATTCTATAAATAACGCTTTAATCTTTATTCGTATGTACAAAAAGTCGTGCTGTCAGATTAGTCAGATGTTATATTTTTACAACTTAAGCTATGGAGTGTTCTTAAAACACATAAATCGGACATTAATTTCTCACCTTCTGTTGGGTTTAACATTGCAGTCTTTCCTCCTGGTCCTCAGCATGTTCATAGGTCTTGACATATTAATCTTCAGCTGCTTATTCCCGAAGTAATCGCTCAATAAAAAATTCCAAAACGTTTCAGGCTGATTAAAAAATGTTGATTTATCTACTTCGAAAAGTTTCATTGGCATTTACGGGACAGAGACATATCAAATGTTTATAAAGAAAATTTCTTTGTAAGATAAACACTTCTCTTTTATAAATAAAGGGTCGTCTTCCGTAGGAATGTTTATTTGTATTACAGGTAACTTTAAATATTTTTACAACAGAATCTGAAAATAGAAAACCGTATTTTTATTTGTGATTGTTTATGTAGCACATGTAGTATTAACCTTTATAAAAAAATTGGTTTATTTAATTTTTATAGTCTGTGAAAATCATAATCAAGTCAATAATAAGTGAGAAAAATAATAGGTAGAAAAAAACAAGCTTGTCATTTTTTAAAATTGCTTAGCTTACTATTGGGAATTCAATATAAGCAAGTGGCAGAAACGGAATTATATCTTTGTACATTATTTTATCGCGGCCAACGGGATGGAGGTTTATAACGAAACGCAAAGTTTTGAAATATATAAATAATATGTCACTTTAGTAGTTTGTACATTCACATACATTTAATGTATTGATGTATTGCGTTTGTATATTAATGATGACGCATGGGAAAAGATCCACCGAACCAACTGTAGGCTAATTTTGAAATACCTAATTAAAATTATTTTATACATATAATATACAGGATGTTCCAATAAAGTGTGGCGTACCAAAGCTTTATTTTTTTTATGGAACACCCTATATTTTCCAAGCTATGCTGACTCTTTTTAAATATGAAAAAAATATAACAAATTCTTGCAAATTTCCTCTAACATCTAAATAGTTGTTGAATGTATATCACGATTGATTTCTTAATATCCCTTTACAGGATGTTCAGAATTTTCAGTTTCATTATTAGATCATTCAATGTGCAGTATCAGGTTTATTTCAAATGGAACACCTTGTATTTTAATAATTCATTATATTCAAAAAAATGTCCTGGGTGTTCTATACCTAGGTATTAGAGTGTCATATATAAGAGAAATAAAGGGATAATTTGCGCCTTTCTTTGAATTAGCAACATTACTTTTTATACGTCCTCAAAGACATTGGGGTCGTCTAAAGCCGACAGACAGCTTCAACAGGGGTATGATATGGTATAATTCTGCAAGCAGAAGAAAAACACCTTTTTAAAAATTCAATAATATACAGGGTGTCTCATTAAAAAAACGAATAGTTTTTTTGCATACCATAAACTACGTACGCCACTGACCTTTTGTTGACATTATAATAAAGTTAGTTTATAACCACACAACTTTTATTTCGAAAATTTTTTGTTCATGCAATAATAATGATAAGGGCTGGGAAATTTATAATGAATAACCCTGTACCCTATAATGGACGAGTTCTATACAAGGGAATTGCTGCCAACATAACGAGCAAAAAAATACTGAAAAAGGTTAGTCGCATAAGGAAGTGGTTTTTCCAATCTATGTTTAGTTTTTCTTATATATTTTGAGTCCCCTTACCACCCATGTTGTACCCGAAAAGTTTGGAGTTTTACCCGAGAAGTTTGTAGGTCAATTTAGCTTGGGGAATTTTATATCTTACAGTTGACGAACAACTAATGACAGCTGTCTATACATGTTTATTTGGCTTTGTTTGTGTTCTTTGTGTTTCGTCAACTGTAAGATGCAAAATACCCCAAACTAAAAATACCTTCAAACTTTTTGGGTACAACATGGGTGGTAAAGGCACTCGAAACATATAAGAAAAACTAAACATAGATTGGAAAAAACACTTCCTTATGCGACTAACCTTTTTCAGTATTTTTTTGCTCGTTATGTTGGCAGCAATTCCCTTGTATAGAACTCGTCCATTGCAATCCACACATTGACAAGAAATTTTTTTTAAATCGGTACTACTGAATATTGAGCGGATTTACGGGTCCGGGTTCTCATACGCGATAAGAAATTTTAGGAAAAAATTTAAAAAAATCAATATGCTTTATAAAAATTGATCACCAAATTGAATTTGCTGCGAGGATTTTACTTTGTGTAATCAATACTCATATTACTTCTTTTAAATGAAAGTAGCAGTTTTGAAACAATTCTATTCTACTCGTATGCACTTGAATGGAAATTTAAATATCGAAATAATTATCAAAACAATTTATATATCATTATATTATATATCATATTATATATTTCTCATTAAAGTGTTATTTTTTTAAAAAAATCAAAAAAAGTAACTCATTGGATAAAATTATGTGGTGAATCAACTTGAGGAAATTTTTGTCTTGGGAAAGACAATTTTATATGTCATGTCTTGAATTTTTGAGCAATAATTGAGAAACACCCTCTACATTACAGTAGCTTTCATCACAGAGTAAATATATACAGGGTGTATTCCAATGACACTTACAACGTTCGAATGTAGATACCTCTCGTAAAATTGGACAAAATGATGTCGGCTTCTCATACGCGATAAGAAATTTTAGGAAAAAATTTAAAAAAATCAATATGCTTTATAAAAATTGATCACCAAATTGAATTTGCTGCGAGGATTTTACTTTGTGTAATCAATACTCATATGACTTTTTTTAAATGAAAGTAGCAGTTTTGAAACAATTCTATTCTACTCGTATTTCACTTGAATGGAAATTTAAATATCGAAATAATTATCAAAACAATTTATATATCATTATATTATATATCATATTATATATTTCTCATTAAAGTGTTATTTTTTTAAAAAAATCAAAAAAAGTAACTCATTGGATAAAATTATGTGGTGAATCAACTTGAGGAAATTTTTGTCTTGGGAAAAACAATTTTATATGTCATGTCTTGAATTTTTTAGCAATAATTGAGAAACACCCTCTACATTACAGTAGCTTTCATCACAGAGTAAATATATACAGGGTGTATTCCAATGACACTTACAACGTTCGAATGTAGATACCTCTCGTAAAATTGGACAAAATGATATGAGTTGAGAGGTCCAGCTAATTTACTTTTCGAAATACAAGGTGTTGAAGTTATAAAAAATATTTTTGATAGTCTTTTCCCAATGTTTAAGATGCATTGCTGCTTCACAAATTAGTTTCTGTTACATATTCTAACCATTAGTAGTTGGGCAGTTAAAAACAAAATACAAAAAAAATATGTTTTCCATTTAATTATTAAAAAATTATCTTGCAGACTCCATGAAAACATTAAATATCTTGAAAGCTACAAATTTTTTCATATATGTACCTAAGCTTATGCGTTTTTCACTCAGTTTTCCACGCGAAAAAAATTGATGATACAAAATCGGATAACATTTGTTTCAAATACAAATGGCATGAAAAATGGGAGGGGAAAGATGACATATTCTTCCAAATGTACACCATGGATCAAGAATCGAAATATTAGTTTTTCTCCGATCGTGGGAAAAGTTACACTATTTTGACCTGTTTCCTATGCGCAAAGCTCAACATTCCAGAATAGTGGGCAGTTGCTAAGCAATTCGAAAATAACAGTGCGGTAATATTTGGATTAATACAATAAAATGGAACAAAGTATGGTTTCAATTTTTATATTGATAAAGTTGGTATGAAAGAAATAAAAGGAACATCTAATTTATAACGATATACACAATCATTGTACACATTTATTGTACAGTTTGTACAATTTGTAAATTGTACTGGAGGGCATAGAGACTTTATAAACGTTGAAGCTGCATGGTTAATTGTTTGGTTTATCTCGTTGCCACTTCTATATTTCAATACGAACTTACAAAAACCTATCTAAACTTACTTGATTACATGTTAAATGGGATATTTTTTAATAAATTTTTTAAATGTGAAGCAACGATCGAAGAAAAAATAGTATGTAAAATTCGTGTGAAAAGCATATTCCCAAACTCCTGTGTTACCAGACTTGTCGCTACGCTCCTCGTCTGGTAATCATCACAGTCGTTTGGGAATATGATGCTTTTCCCACTAATTATACAATATATTATTACCTAACTAGTGCGGAAAGTGATACTTTTCCGCACGCTATTGCAGATAGTCGACGCTAGCGGAGAAATCAAAATTTTGTAATGATTATCAAAATTAACAAATACGATTATTCTTGATAATAATAATTAAATCGAATATAGAGCCGAAATTGAAGAACATTTTCTCAGCGATTTTAAATCACTCTGTATATAATCAAAACAAAAAGCTAAAAACAATACCATTAACATAACTTAAACAAATATTGTCATTATTTTTCATGAACGCTATTTGGTAAAAAAAGTTAGCTCGCGTTTGACAGTTTTGTACAGGAATCCCTATGTCGCATCTGATAAACAACACAGTGTATTATACACCAAGGTGGTGAAAACTATTATTATTTTCCGAGCTTGTAAATGTCTCCACAACCGCGGTTTATATACAATTTTTCCACTACTAGCTAAATTTAAGACAAAAATTGAAAATAATTGACATCATACACTATTTTAATGCTAAAATACTATTAACCTTATTTATTGTTACTATTACAATTTAAACACAGCAATGAAATACTATTATTCCTATACTTAATAATCACCAATATTTAGTGCAACGAATTAACAAAACCAATTATACAACCACATCCAAAAATTTCACAAAACGCGGGTTGTGTTTTACACATGCGCAATTGAAGAAAAAACATATTATAGTGGTAGTGCGTATACAACACAATTATTTGAGATTTACCTTGGGTACAAAGTGAGCGTTCATAAAACAATTGATGTATAAACGCGGGTTGACACTGGTAGTGAAGCTTTCGTAGCTCACGCTTGTTTCACACTAGTGTAAACAGATTTTCGTGGCCCACGACTGTTTCACGACCTGTTCACGACCTGTTCACGACTGATATTACATGTGGTTAGTATTTCACGCTTCCTTTAATATTAAATTAGTTTAAATTGCATTGTCACTGCAGATACTTTGTTTGTTGGTAGCTCGTAACTCCAAAAATGAGTGTCCCAAATGTGTCAAGTTGGAAAATGGACGATCGCAACACAATTACATTTGTGGAATTGTATGAAAACGAGTCTTTATTATGGAATCCTACAGATCCCAAATATCACAACAAGGTTAAAATCCACTGCCTAGTCCACCATCTCCTCTTTTTTCTTGTTTTCGTCCTTTTATTTATCAACTATAACTTTTTATAATTTCGGCAGCTATTATTTCGCACGTTTCGACTGTAGCTTCCAGCATATATGAAACCATTTGCACGACTGAACCACAAACCACATACTTATAACTGAACAAAAACTTCAGTGGCCAGTGTAAACACTACACGATGCCTTCACGAAACGGTCGCAAGCTAGCGTACTTCACGAATTATTATAAGCGTGAGCCACGTTCGTTACCAGTGTCAATCCGACTTAACTTACTCTTTTTACCATAACGCTCTACGTGAATGGTTTACCCCGTCGTCTGACTGACACGTACACCTAATCCATAGATTATGAACGCTCTTCTTAAGTCATCAGTCACTATTGGTTGATTTTAAATTAATAGCATTTTTATTTGAATAATTTTATCTTATTATGTAATTTCAAGCATTAAATATGTTAAAGACAATCTTTTGGGTATACACAATTACACAATAATTATGTTGCACTATCCCTCGATCATTAAAATATTTGAATTTGGGGCATATTCTGTAACTGTTCCCATAAAATTCCGTTGTTAATTTAACCGGCGCTGAAATCAAATCGGTATTCGCTAACCATATTTCCTTTAAAATTTTAAAGAACTTCTTCAAAACAGCCTGTTAAAACTATTATTTTTTAAGGTATGTTAAAGTGTGCATTTGAATGATAACGGAACAAAAATGGTATAGTCAGATGTTGCTGGTGAAGCCTTGATTGAGGAATTAATTGCAAACCACGAAAAGTAAGAAACAGTTTTAGGTTAAATTTGAGATCGTTTTAATTAACAATCTTTATACATTATTCCAGGGCAGAATTTAAGTTACACCGAAGGAGTATTAGGGAGTGATCAACTATTTTATTCAAAAGTCTTTCGCTTTTCCAAGGAAATGTCAAGATTTTGATTGATGTGATAGAACCGAGGATAGAACTTTTTGGTTTTAAGTCGCTCTCGCCTCCCGTGACATTTTTTATAACTATATAACTCATAATATAATAATTGCATGCAAGAAACCAGGGGACCTATTCTCAGCTGATGAATGCTGAGATACGCATACGTTATGTTTATAAATGCGAAGGTTCCTATTTTTGAACATTCGCATTTGGTTCGCATGCGTATGTGTACCCAAGTGAATTATGGCCATAAATTTCGAGTAGAATACTATACTTTGTCCACGACCATTAATTTATTTTATTAAATAAAAGATTGAAACGATTTGGTTTTACTAACCTCAAAATGTTCTGACATCTACATAAAAATATAATTTGACATAGGTATATAGAGATGGGTGATAGTGTGTAAAGTTACAATACAACGTACCGTTATAAATATATTGTTTTAAAATACTTAATATTAGAAAATATCGCTATGAAAAGTATCAATACTAAAAATTACAATATTTTATCGATACGATATATGTCAGAAACAAATTTCCTGAACAAAATACACAGATTTAATAGTTTATTTCATATTGTAGGTACCCCCATCTCTAGTTCATAATACACTGTAGTGTATTATGGTTCATAATTCACGACAGTTGATATATGGGTACCATATTCCTTTTGTTAGGAGGTAAAATATCGGCTTATTATTAGGTGGTCGTGGACAACCTAGGTTAGACTGTTTTGTGGGTATGAATAAATAAGCTTTAGGCATTGTTTTACTAATAGGTGTAATAGGTATAGGTAGGTATAATTGTTCCAATATTAGTTTAAAAATTCATAAAGTACAAGATTAGATCGGATTTTTTGTAAATGATTAAAGAAGTATGCATGTGAAATTATTATAGATATAATATCTGTGATATACCAGCATTTTTTATTTAGGTATTAATAGCACTAAGATTTTATAAGAGAAATTTTGTAAATTAATAAATAACAATAATTCAAATTGTTTTAATTAAAAAATAGTAAAGTATAAAAATTACTTTTACGTTTGTAGCTTTTATCGACAATACCAGCATGTGCTAATGCTTTATTGCCATGTTTACGCGAGTGAGTTTTGCTAACCGTTCGCACACTTGCGAACAACGTATTCGAATAGGAAAGAATACAATATTCATTACGAATGCGCATGTAGCCATTCGTAAATTGTTATATGCGAATGCATATGCTGAGAATAGGTCCCGTTTTTATCGCGATAAAAAAGGATGCACCTTTTTTATCGATGTCAAAGTGACAATAACATTTCCAGGTACCTATATGACATTTTAACATTGGAGTTAATTTATCAACAGTAAAAACACAAGAGCTTTTTTTTTATCGGATAAATTTCTCTTTGCAACGAAACAGTTTTGCCAATCACTAATTTTACGAGAAAAACTGGCATGATAAAATCGCGACACCGAAGGTGGAGCTTTTATCTAATGTCAGTTTTTCGAGCAAATTTAGTGATTGACAAAACTGTTTCGTTGCAAAGAGAAATTTATCCGATAAAAGAAAAGCTCGAGAATTTTTTGGCAAGATAAATTAACGACAGAATATATCGATGAACAACAAAAATAATTGTCTCATTGTCATTGTGTAAAAGTGACGTCCGCTTACTAGAAATTGAGGAAGAGAGGTTTTTATCGCGATAAAAAAGGATGCATCTTTTTTATCGATGTCAAAGTGACAATAACATTTCCAGGTATATGACATTTTAACATTGGAGTTAATTTATCGCTGTAAAAGTTTCAGCCAAAGTTTCAGCCAACTTTTGCCGATGTCAAAGTGACAATTGCACTGTGGCATATTATGCGATTTTTTATACATGAGTTGAATTGTCAATTATTAACCCATGTCAATAATGTACAAATTCAAATATTTTGAGAATTCAGTGATAGCAGTTGAACAAAAATTTGTGCAATATGATTTTGTATACCCAGGAAATTTTCAACATATTTGCTGCTTGAAATTATATATAATGATAAAATTATTTGAATAAAAACGCCATAAGTTTAAAATTTGCGCTCATCTAAAAATGACTGATGACATAAGGAGTGTGTATTTGTCAGTCAGGCGGCGGGGTGAACGCTTCTCTGAATTTTTTTAAATTTTGGTATTAAATTTGATTAGTGTTGAAAAAAGTTGTATATACACCATGGTGGTGAAGACATTCATAAGCCTCACACCTTATTCTCTCGTGACAAAGCCACTCGCGAAATAATTTTGGTACTGGGTCAATAAATATAGTCTACACCACCTTGGGGTATAATGTACTGTGAACTATACATATAAACATATAAATTTCTGGCGTCAGTGGAAGTACCTTTACCAACTTAACATATACCAAAACAAACTTTTTCCTACGATCACATAGGAAAGTGACATATATCGCACTGTCTAGTTCTATGGAAAATGGCCTTTATTCATACGCGTGCGAAAAAAACTATTCCGTACGTGTACGGATAAAAAAGCTGTCAAATTGAATGTTGTTGAAATGCTAGTCTATTCACCACGCAAATTCATGTATATGTCAAATGCGTATTTCGTAAGTACAAAGGTTTGTCTATATAATATAACTTATTACTTTCAATTTTTACAGTGATTCAAATAAATAATTAATTCTGAATCGCGATATTTACGTTACAAAAACAGTTTTATTTCTGATGTTGTTTCAAATTGTTGTTAGTTGTTAAAATAAATGTTCGTAATATTTTGTGTACCAATATTTATCCTAACTTTTCTATTAAGGCACTTTTTTTCATCGCATAAAAATCACAATTTTCTGGGCCATTTTCAAAGGTAAGTAATGAAAATGATATAAAGTGATTACAAATACACATATGTAAAACCTCTCACATCTAGGAACATAAAAACGCAAGATTGTACCTGCCTCATTCGGTAAAAGTATATCGCGTGGTCGTAGGAAAAATAGTGTACGTAACTTGTGCGAAAGTGATTTTTCACACTCGTGTGATTTTTCACACTCGGCTTGCGCTCGTGAGGCAATACTTCCCACTCGTATGAAAAATGTCACTTTCCGCACTCGTTGCGTAATATACTATATTATTTCAAAGGCGGTAGGTGAATATTTGAAGTAATTTTAACCCTAGAACCACAACGTGGGGTCGCCCGTGACCCAAGCGTTTGGTTTTTCCCGAATACGATTGCGCGCGTTTTAGTCTCCGAGCTGTGGGTCCATGTAGCTTCAGTACTTCTCGATAGCTTTTGATGTGCATATGGTGCTTCTCGACCAAAATTTCATTATCGCCGGCTATAAGCTATTCCGTGTATTTTGACCCTGACGAACTCCCGCCTCAAGAACCCCAAAACAGTTCACGTCGTTGTTACTTTTGCCCAAGATCTCGGGACCGAAAAGGACGTCATATTTGCGTTGATTGTAAAAAAAATATGTGCGCAGAACACCAATTTAGCATTTGTGAAGACTGTAAATTGTAATCTTACTTCATCTTCTATTTTTTATTAAGAATTTGTTTTTAAGTTTCCTTATGTATTAATAGTATATTATTCAACAAGCATATAATGATGGCTATTATTCACGAAGGTGCGTTTATGTCGCGAGCCGCAGGCGAGTGACATAAACACCTAAGTGAATAATAGCCATTATATGCGAGTAGAATACTATACTTTGTCCACGACTATGAATTACCTGTTTAGGTATGCATTTTTTGTCAAACTAAAACAATATAGTCTCTACATTTATATAGCTTATAACTTCTTACCTTATTGAACAAATTATATATTGAATAAGTGTTCAATTTATTGTCTAATTCACTTTTCGTATTATATTTTTTAGTAATATAAATCAAACACTGATATTGTTATTTGAATTTTTGTAATTAGCAATAAATCATTTAAAACGTCACTTCTGCTTTTGACATACATCATACACACTAGATAAAATAATTCGATCTACTCCTATATATACAAAACCTTGATAATCTCGTATATATTGTAACGTTTATTTTAATTTATATTTACAACTAATTAATTTATATTTACAAATTTATATGTACGGTCCTTAATTTACTAATTTATATTAAACACTAAACTAACTAACTACACTAATTTATATGAACGTCACTGATTAACACTTTATTGATCGGTTTGTCTTTAGTATAAGCACTACAGTGTCCATCTATGCGACTACGTCTCAACTATCTGATTATTGTTGACTGTTCACTGTTAACTGTTCTTCTTCGCCCTGTGCGGCGATGCTATTTATATCCGAAATGTAGGTCTCTGGAATGTTCTAGTCTTTCTGGTGGAGGCGCTAAATAGACTAGATTTCTCTAGGCGAATAGGAGGGGTAAGAGATAGGCGGTCTTTCGAAGTCTCTGGAATGTTTTCGTCGGCTAGTAGCGTGGAGGGGCATGAGAAGGGACGTAGGGCAGGTAATCTTGAAATGCTCGATTACGTCATAAGCGTCTCATACAGGAATTTCGCTGGGGCACTCGCGTAACAATATGTCTCTATGGCCTGATGGTTTGGTGCTCTAACTTGGGATAGCAAGGTCGCAGGTTCGAATCCTGGTCTTGATGAAAATTTTTAATTAATATATTGTGTCGTTTGTAGGAATAATCTTCAATATAATTATACGTCATGTGACCTTTTCATTATACACACCTATTATCCACGGGTGAATTATATACGTCATTATACTTGAAGAAGCACACGTAAAATGTTAAAATTATCAAATAATCGTGGACAAATATGTTTATTTTATCGTTCATTTGTTTATCGTAGTTTTTCATAGTTATATATTACTTTTATATCCTATATTAAACGCATATCTTTTCTTCGTGCCACATTAGAGGCAATTTCAAAAAGGGTCACCGGCGACCCCACGTTGTGGTCTTTGTTTCAGTTTTGTTACGTTGTGGTTCTAGGGCTAAGATACGGGCGCTTAAAAATAGCTACCTCGTAAAAATTTGGTGTGTATTTTATTGAAGGTATTAAGTTCAGGATAAGCAATTTTGGAAAATGATATTTTGCTATTTGGGGATTACAAAAAATGCAGTGAAAAAAATAGGTACACCGGGTATATTTCTAGACGAAAAGTGGTTAAACGTAATTCTTGTGTCTACATATGCCGTTTGCAATTATTGCCAATTTTACTATTATTATATTTAGCAATAAATCCAAAAACACAAGAAAATGTTCCACTTAAAACTCCAAAAGTTGATGTTGATATAATTTAATTTTTTTTTTTTTTTGAAAATGGACGCGTTAACGAAACATTTCTAGATTGTATATCTTAAAACTGGAAATTTTTCAAATTAAATTTAGTTATAATTACATTTATTGAACTTTTGGTCCTTGAAGGTGATTTGTTATCGAAACCGAAATAACTATCAATGCCTCGTGCTGAAAAACCCATTATTATTATTATACATCCGTCAGTGCCCCAGTTATCAAAGTTATCAATTTTTTTATATAACTGTTAATACCACAGGTCTTATAGCTTTCATAAACAAACTACCACTTTTGTCAATTAAAATTGTGATTATCTTGTCAGATTTTAAAAACATGTTTACAAAATGAACTATACCATTAATTTACACCTAATTTCTGTTTGTTTCCAAATAAACTGCACAAATTCCTCTTCGATAACACACTTGAACTAAACTTTCACAAATCACTTTTTTTTTAAGTCAAATTTCAAATCATCTATTCGCACTTTAAGTTTGTTATTTATTTTCAAATTATCTAGTGCTCCTATCGACTGGTCTTTCACCTACATTTCGCAAAATAAGACCACTGAAAAACTAAATTACTCACTCTTATGTGTTTATATCTTTGAAATCTCGATTCTAAATATATCGAATGTTTATTTTAGGCCAGCGTTAAACAGATTTTTAGAAAGAATAGCTCTTAGTTCAACATAGAATAGAGAGAAATTTGAAATACAACGTTTGTAATTATAAAAAAGTTGAATGTGATATACAAGGTGTCCAGGAACTCTCCTGTCAAACGCAAACTTTGAATGCTATTAGTGTTTTTTATGTCCATCTAACCTAATTTAACTTTATCCAAAATCCCTGTTAAAGAATGAGAGATGGAGAGGATATGTTGAAAAGTGAGGCTTGGTTCTGCATAAGATCATTATTTATCTTTAACATTTTAGAATCTTCGAGTTAAAAGAAAACACGAAGGACCACTTGAATTGAGGTTCAAGACCTAGTTACCCATGTCAGCTAAGCTTACAGAGGGATAACACAAAATAGTTTAATAGGTGAAAAAGAAAGACTATTATAAGTAAGCTGTAAATTGATAAATGAGAAGAAATAAAACAAATGGTTCAAGTAGTACCTTATTTAATATTACAACTAGTGTGACTTAGGGAAAGGCACTATAAAAACCATACATTCGGAAACCGATCACACTAGAGGGTGATACAAAAGTTCGTTACAAATTCTTTACACAAATTCTTTCCTCCGTTGAACGCAACAAATTTAATAGTACCTAATGTTACAATAAGTATTAAGAAGTAAGACAATTAATTAGCAGTCACTTGCGAATAAGATATTACAGTTAACAAATAGGTGGCAACAAAAACGAGTGATAGGAAAAACCGCTGGAAGCACTAAGAACGGCAACTCTGCAGCTGAGTGATATTGGCGCCAGAAAGTTTTACCGGCAGGCCAATGATAATTTGAAGGATTACAATTAAATAGGATTACTTACAAAATATCCAAAACATAAGGTGTCACTGGTAACTATACACTTTAGTTTTAAATTGAAAGTAAAAGAATTATTATAGGTATTTCCAAATGGAAGGTAAATGAAAAGAGGAGACGTGTGAAGCGACGTACTCCTCGGTTGATGAGCTCAAGACTGACTGGGGAACTAATTGCGGGAAACAAATACGTTTATGACCGTTCTAGAATCTTCGGACGTCCAGGGTTGGCCTCAATACTTTTGTAAGGATTAGAAATTCTTACATACTGGGGGGGGGGGAGAAGAAAATGAAGTGTCAATAGGGTAAACAGAACAAAACTGAAAACTTTTCACTCGGTAAGAGGAAGAGGAGCCAGCTTAACGATAGGCCTTACATACTCTCCATCAGCCGTTTTCAAGCGGGCAGCACGTACTCTACCATCCTTCCCGGTGAGTAACTCCATTATTCGGCCTAACGGCCAGCTCAATGGAGGACGATCTTCTGACCGAACAAGGACTAATTGATTGACAATTAGGTTATCATTGGCACGTTGCCATTTGGGACGGTGTTGTAATCTATGCAAATAATCCACCGACCATCGGGCCCAGAACTGCTGTTGCAGCTTGGAACATATTTTCCAAAAGGAAAGGCGATTTTGAGAGACAGACGAAACTTCCTTTTCAGGGTAAGCTGTCAGGGGTGCTCCTACTAGGAAATGACCGGGAGTTAGGGGAAGAAGATCATTAGGATCCTCGGATAATGGGAACAAAGGGCGACTGTTAAGAATCGCTTCTATTTGAGCTAGGACTGTGGACAGTTCCTCAAAAGTCAAGCATGTATTACCTAAGATTCTTGTGAGATGGGATTTGGCGCTTTTAACAGCCGCCTCCCAGATTCCTCCCCAATGCGGGGAACGGGGTGGTATAAACCTCCATGATATCTCGTTGGAGGATAAAAACGTACTAATTTTAGTGAAATTTTCAGAAGATTTGAAAAATAAAGCTAGTTCTCGAAGCTGATTTCGAGCTCCGACGAAGTTTGTTCCGTTGTCGGAAAAAATCAGTTGGGGATTGCCTCTTCGACTTACGAAGCGTTTAAGTGCAGCTATAAAAGCATCTGTGGTCAAGTCCGAGACCAGTTCAACGTGAACTGCCTTGGTGACCATGCAAATAAATATTGCGATATATGATTTCAGAGTAGGAGCCTTTCTCAATCGGGATGATCTAGTTAATATAGGTCCGGCAAAATCGACGCCGGTTCTAGTAAAAGGACGACATTGTTGTACGCGATCAATAGGCAAAGGTGCCATAATCTGAGATGCGAATTGAGCATTGAATCGAAAACAAGTGGGGCATTTTTTAATAATATTTTTAATTTTTCTTGTACCGTTCAGTGGCCAGTACTTTTGTCTTAGATTACCTAGCACATTTTGCGTACCAGCATGACCTAACCGTTTATGTTCTAATTGTATGATTAAATTAACAACATGATTCTCAGCAGGTAATAAAATAGGAAATTTTTTGTTGAATGGTAGGTCGGAAAATTCTAACCGTCCGCCTATACGGAGCAGTCCGTTGTTGTCTAAGAAAATATTTAAAGGGACTAGTTTTTTATCTGTAACAGGTTTCTTCAACTTTAGAAGACGAATTTCAATGTCAAAATGAGTGCTTTGTATCTGTTTGATTATAAAATCGTGGGCGGCTACAAGCTCTTCCACTGACAGTAGGGTTGATGTTTCGATCGATCTTTTAAGAAGTTTGTTAGAAAATCTAAGAATAAAGGCGACTGACCTTTGTAACTTTCTAAAAGTAGAAAATCTAGAAAAATAGGAAGCCCAAAAACTTGGTTCATCTGAGGTAACAGCTAAATTCACCTTTTTACATTCTGGTAAATTATCAACTAATTGAAATGTATCAATAGAATCGAAATCCTTTCCTTCACATAAGAAAGGCGGTCCATCAAACCAAAATAAACGGCAATCGGCAGAAAAAGTTCCTCTAGACAAAAGGTCTGCAGGGTTCAATTTAGATCTGATGTGTCTCCACGTGAAACTTTTGCTGTACTCCTGTATCGTGAGAACGCGTCTGGCTACAAAGGGGGAGAAATTACTCGCTTTATGCTTGACCCAGCTGAGCGACACGAGAGAATCGGACCACAGATTGACAGACTCCAGGGAAACGGATTTACTAAGTATTTGATGAAGCTTAAAAGCAAGTTTGGCTAAAAGTTCCATCGCACAGAGTTCCAGCTTTGGAATAGTGAGTTTATTCTTGAGTGGGTTTACTCGTGATTTGGCGGCAATCAATCGAGAAGAAAAAGTATTGTCCGCATATGACGTAACAATATAAACACATCCGCCATAAGCTAGTTGTGAGGCATCACAAAAGCAGTGCATCGAAATTGATAAGATGTCTTTGTCAGTAAACAAATATCGAGGAATAGATAGATTAGAAATTTCTGCTAGGACTGAAAGAAATTTTTCCCAGCTGGAAAGAATTTTTTGTTCGGTAATAGGCGCGTCCCAGGAAATTTGGGACTGCCAAAGAGTTTGCATTATTAGCTTGCCCGACACAATTAAGGGATTCACAATACCTAAGGGATCAAACACACTAAAAATAATAGAAAGAATCTTACGTTTGGTTAAAGTTTCAATAGTTTGCACATGAGACGTGCTGATAAGAAGATAATCAGAAACAGGGTTCCATCTGAGTCCTAGTATTTTGCTGGGCGCTTCATCGAGATTTAAATCAAGATCACTAGTATTATTTGAAGAAATTGTACCTAAAAAGTCTGAGGAATTGGATTGCCACTTATGCAATTGGAATCCATGTTTTCCCAATGCAGTATTTAATTCTGCGAAAATATATGCTAAATCACTATGGAAATTAGTACCAGTAAGGATATCATCCATATAAGTTTGATATAAGAGAGCATGTTGAGCTCTTGGAAATTGATTACTATTGAGTGCGATATCTTTTAAAACCCTCGTGGCTAAATATGGCGCGCAATTTTGACCAAAGCTGAGACTAGAAAGCTGGATACACTTAAAGTTTTCTGACGGGTCGTCTCTCCAAAGAATGTTTTGAAAGTGTCTTTGTGATGGATTTATGTCAATGAACCGGTACATCATCTTGATGTCGGCACAAATCACGAATTTATAACTGCGAAATCTACAAAGGATATCAAACAGATTGTCCTGTACCTGGTATCCCTTAGAAGTGAGGTCATTCAATGAAAACCCAGAGTCCGTACGAGCAGAAAAATCCATGACCACACGAGTTTTTGTGGTAGCTGCGCCCTCGCGAATCACGGCCCTATGAGGAACAAAATAATTAAATTGAGAAAATTGATGATTATAAAGTGCAAATGGAACAATTCGCGCATGTTCCAGAGATAGATACTCGTTAATCACGGCTTTATAGTCAACGAAAAAGTTAGGATTTGAATCAAATTTCTTCTCTAAATTCAGAAATCGTTGGCGAGCCATACAATATGACTGGCCTAGTTTTTTATTGCTATTTTCATAAAAGGGCATGTTGACCTGATATCGGCCCGATGGGAGTACAACAGTAGTATTTTCAAATATTTTCTCGACGAATTGCTCGTCCGCACCTTTTTTCTCTAGAATAGGGACTTCTTCGAGCTCCCAGAATTTTTCAAGAGAAAGATGTAGATCCGTATCAATGTTTTCTTTCTCATCGTAAGTGTTTAAAAATGTAGAAGCGAAGTTATTATCACGAGTGTCTAAATTTACAGATTTTCGCGGGACAGGACCGGCGACAACATGACCTAGCTTGGTATCAACGAGTGTGGGCAAGTTTGGTCCTAAATGTATTATCATAGTAGATTTAAGTAAATTGAAATAGAGATCGGCTCCAATTAATAAATCAACCGAGTCGCTTTTGAAAAAGGTCGGATCAGCAAGTTGAATTTTTACTTGATCTGGTAGTGTAAAAACCCCAGCTGGGATGGAAAACTGAGGGAGATTATTGGTAATCTTCTCAATAATTGCACAAGAAATGTTAAAAGTCTCCATGGGAGAAACGAGAGATTTGAAACGTATATTGACAATTTCTGCACTATTGGTACAAATATTATTGCCTAATCCTGAAATGTTTAATGTTTGCCGTTTGCTTGGCAAGTTAAGAGTTTGCGCAAATGTGCGATTCACGAGACTTACTTGGCTAGCTGAATCGAGTAGTGCTCGACCAACCACCCAACAACCATTAGGACATTCTATATTCACTAATGCCGTTGGTAAAAGGACAACCTTATTTGCCGCGGACATGGCGGCCAAAGAAGTTTGAGAAGAACTAGCGATATTTACATTATTTACACTATTTACATTTGAAGGAGTATTGTTATTAACCGTAGCGGTGCTAGGGTTAGAAGAATGTATACCTTGGGAAGAGGATTGGACATTCCTGGAAGAGTTAGAACTATTTTGCCTAGATTGATTCTCGAAATGTAGAAGTGAATGATGCGATTTGTTACATGACGAACATCTTCTTACTGATTTGCATTCAGAGAAACTATGATTTACATTAAGACAATTCAAACAGCATCTTTTTGATTTAGCCAATTTATACCTATCACTGGGTGTGAGAGAAATAAATTTGGGGCATCCATAAATAGAATGACTTCTTTCGTTGCAACAGAAACAATTGAATTTGTTAGAACTGGAACGAGGATGATTAGAGTTAGTGTTAGCAGGCTGCGTAACACTGGATACAAGTGACACTTTATTTTTCCTATTATGAGTGTCTTTAGATTGAGACTTAATGTGATTTGGATCGAAAAGATTTAAATTTTCTAAAACAGACTGGCGTTTTTTGAGGAATTCAAAAAACTCCTCAGTAGTTGGAATTGACCCCGATTTTCTTTCATTTTCGAATTCTCGACGCGAATTAAAATCGAGCTTTTGCTCCAGCAAAAAGACTACGAGCGATTCAAAATTTTCCTTGTCAGTCAGAGCAAGATTATTAATAAGTTCAAAAGTCTTTTGAGATGATATGTAGAATTCTTTTAAATCCGCCGCGTTTCCCTTCGCAAGTGACCTTTGCCCTACTAATGTTTGATACAGAGTATTTATTAACTTATATTTATCGTCGTATGCCTCTTTTAATATTTTAAGCGCAACCTCAAGATTTTGGTTCGTAAGGCTCAAGGAATCCACTAACTGTAGCGGCTCATCGCGAAGGAGAGATTTTAAGTAATAGAATTTTTCTCCTTCCGATTTTAATTTAGAGTTATTCAAAACTACTGCAGAAAATAAATCGAAAAAAGATGCCCACTCTTGGGCTAAACCAGTGAACGGCTTTATATTTATTTTAGGCAAAACTACATTAGAAATGTCATTATCTATAGAAGAATTCTTTTTCTGTACAAGTGAAGTTAACTTAGCTATAGCTGTTTCAAATCGATCCGCAACTATGTCCTCGACTACACCATCAGAGGATAAAATGTCTTCCTCTATTGCTGTAAGAGCAGAAATATCTAATTGTATTTTTTGATAATTATTATAATGAAAAATTATGTTTTCCAACTTTACGTTAATGAGATAAATTTCTTCATCCCCGCTAAGGTCCTTAATGAACCTCTCAATACGGGCTAACTGGATTTTGCATCCGCGCCGCTTCTTTTTTAAAGTTGCAAGTGCCATTGTTAGTGGATTCAATAAGCTAAGTCAAATTTTAAACGTAAAAATTCCAATGAGTAAAATAGTGAAAAGTTAAAACATTATTTTTAACAGTGTAGAAGTAGAATATTTCAAATATATTTAAAGAGTAAGCCAATACTGTTATTTTTTAAATATACATACAAAACTTACAATGATATCAGAACGAATTAAATAAGCGATGAAAAGGATAGATCTAATACTTTAGACACATTTTTTGATGAATAGAAATGCACAATCAACGTGGCACTAGTATGAGAAAATACAGTTTAAATTATTTTATAAATGAACTGAAATGTAAATATACGAATTAAATAATTCTTACAAATAACGAAGTATTGTAAAACAGTATAACAATACGATAGAGCAAAATTCAAAGATAAGAAAGAGGCAACGACCTTAAGCTGAAACTAAAACGAGAGATATACCTACCTACAATAGAATTAAAAGTTATGAAAATAATCTTACAAAGTTCGAAAACCATTTACCACTAAATAACTACCTACAATTTGCGAAAGACAACAGTTTAAATACATGTGTTTATTCATTTATTAAATTCACTAAATACCAATGTAGATTACACCCTCTCTATATTGAAAGAAAGTGTCGTTGAATGAATTATTTTATTAAATTCACTAAATTTGTAGATTACACCCTCTCTATTAAAAGAAAGTGTCGTTGAATAATAATTGTTGAATCTTGTAGATATCGAGTTCTATTCGGAAAATTCCAGTCAAAACATCACAACACGAAGAAAGTATTTATAGCAGGTGTAGAATTGTGCGCGGTTGCCACCTATTTCACAATATCCGAAAACACTAGGACTTTTGAAATAATAAAGTTTGTCAATCACTTTCAATGTCTATTTTATCAAGTTCAACATTATTCCGAATCCTGTTTACTACCGGGGAAGAAAGATAAATGGGAAAACGTGAGAACAATACTAAGATTTTAGTATAATTACAACTGGAAGAATAAGTATGGATATGTCAAATTGACAACTATATCCGGCTCGAAGGACCAATAAATGTTAAAGAATGAGAGATGGAGAGGATATGTTGAAAAGTGAGGCTTGGTTCTGCATAAGATCATTATTTATCTTTAACATTTTAGAATCTTCGAGTTAAAAGAAAACACGAAGGACCACTTGAATTGAGGTTCAAGACCTAGTTACCCATGTCAGCTAAGCTTACAGAGGGATAACACAAAATAGTTTAATAGGTGAAAAAGAAAGACTATTATAAGTAAGCTGTAAATTGATAAATGAGAAGAAATAAAACAAATGGTTCAAGTAGTACCTTATTTAATATTACAACTAGTGTGACTTAGGGAAAGGCACTATAAAAACCATACATTCGGAAACCGATCACACTAGAGGGTGATACAAAAGTTCGTTACAAATTCTTTACACAAATTCTTTCCTCCGTTGAACGCAACAAATTTAATAGTACCTAATGTTACAATAAGTATTAAGAAGTAAGACAATTAATTAGCAGTCACTTGCGAATAAGATATTACAGTTAACAAATAGGTGGCAACAAAAACGAGTGATAGGAAAAACCGCTGGAAGCACTAAGAACGGCAACTCTGCAGCTGAGTGATATTGGCGCCAGAAAGTTTTACCGGCAGGCCAATGATAATTTGAAGGATTACAATTAAATAGGATTACTTACAAAATATCCAAAACATAAGGTGTCACTGGTAACTATACACTTTAGTTTTAAATTGAAAGTAAAAGAATTATTATAGGTATTTCCAAATGGAAGGTAAATGAAAAGAGGAGACGTGTGAAGCGACGTACTCCTCGGTTGATGAGCTCAAGACTGACTGGGGAACTAATTGCGGGAAACAAATACGTTTATGACCGTTCTAGAATCTTCGGACGTCCAGGGTTGGCCTCAATACTTTTGTAAGGATTAGAAATTCTTACAATCCCCTTTTGATGGAGCCAGCGCCTTTCGAAGATGAAGCTATATCTAAAAAAATCGCTACTTACAAACTTCAAGTAGAGTGTAATATACTATGCACTATAACACTTTCTAACCTTCAATGACGTTAGTAATGACAGCATTGCATATATGGTAGTAAACAATAGCTATTTACCTAACAAGTGCGGAAAATGAATTTTTCCACACGAGTCTGCCGTTCATCGAACGACGCGTAGCGGAGTTCGGTGAAGCAGCCGAGCCGAGCAAAATAATTTTAGAAAAACATTGACAGTTTTCTGACAATAAACAAACAAAAATGAAAGTAAATAGCTGGTTAGTTACACATGGTAACTGAAGCTTTTCGAACCACTATAATATACCGGTTTATTATTAACTTGAAATATTGGTGTGGAAAATTTTTTCCACACGGTGCGGGAAAATTTTTTCCACACGGTGCGGGAAAATCAATTTTCCACACTAAAATGTGTGTGGAAAATTTAATTTTCCGCCCGCTTGTAGAAAATAGCTATTTACCAAACAAGTGCGGAAAATGACTCCACGAGTTTGCTGTGAAGTGCTTTGCGGTGAAGCAGCCGAGTGCGGAAAAGCATTTTCCGCAAGTGTTAGGTACAATAGTTTTTCTACGAGCGTGAAGAAAGTCAACAGAACTAATCAAAAGTTGAGATATTTTTATCTGATTATAAGTGCTTATAGTCTATTTAGAATAGTGTATTAAAGTATATGTGGATATTAAGGTCTTTAAAACTCATTTAGACCATTAGACATTACTTTTTTTAATTTCTTGGGAAATTAAACCACAATATTTTTAAATTCTTTATTTCAACGTTTCGGTAGCGTTCCAGCTACCGTTTTCAAGAAAAAATGAGTAAAAATTGATTTTTATTCCTAACTGACACAACGGAAAAAATTTGACAACTAGACAATCAAAAATATTTTGAAGTTTAAGACTGCAAAATTTTGTTATCAAATTTTTATTAAGGTCCATTCATAGTAGATCATATCCCCGGTAAAATGTCAAATGAAATATTTCATTTTATGACATTCCAACGATATGATAGTCTACTAGAAATGGAATCCAGTGAAGTGCACGTTCCAGGAACGGTTTTTAAATTGGGATAGCGCGTTTTTTTCGCTTATATTGGAAATGTTGTTAATGAAACGCGTTTCTTGATACTTTTTTTGTTTATGAATATTTAAGTTTTCAAAATATGTATGTATACTCAGTTTTGTGATTTTATGTATTGAATTGTGTATCGATTAACAACTATTCAAATTATAAATCATAAGAAAACCTGGATAAAAACTTATGATGCTATCCTGATAAAGCAGGTAATTGATTATTGGAAATTTCTCTTTCTAACATTGGTAACCAAATTTGACTACATTCGGCTGAAATACTAGCTACACATTTATCTGCATTTAGTTGTATGTTAGGTATATTTTATTTTGAGAAACGTATCTATTATACAAGACTGAGATGGAATATAATTTCGAACACTTACGGTGTTAGTTATCCGATCTTTATCACCGTCCTCATAGAATATAGTATACGACCGAGGTGAAGAGTGAAGAGGGCTGTTTGAGATTTGGATAGTTGAAACTTAAAAATGTTTAGTCTAGAAATAACCATAATACTGAATCGAGTAAAATAGTAAAATTGAGAGACAGTGTCACGGAGTTTTATTAATCATAATAATATTGTACCCAACTATAATAGAATCTTATACTAATCTTACAAAGCAGCGGTGGGATACCTTTTAAAATCAGTTGGAATTATTTTTCGAAATAGTTAAAATTATTATACGCCATGGGAAAACATAAAAAACGAAACTGGGACCGTTCATCCTTGTCGTCGACAAGTGTTAGTGAAAGTTCGAGTTCCGATAACCGATCAAAGAGAAAAAGGACAATAAAACGGTTAAGAAATGAAATAAGTAAACTAAAGGGGTGTACGATGAGCATTCGCCCGGGGGACGAATTTTTAGTACCTATTTTTGATCCAAATCGGGATAATGTGATTGTTAATAAGTGGCTGAATAAAGTGGATAGCCTAGCAGAACGGTATCAGTGGAATGACGATACTATTCTTCGGCTCATTTCTGGTCGATTACTAGGCAATGCACGTCAATGGTATGATGAAAACGTGGAGTATGACTCCAGCTGGAATGAAATTAAAACATCAATGAGCATTTATTTCCGTAAGTCTGTTCCATTTTCTAATTTATTGAAGGAAGCTGCTAATTATGAAACTAAACCGGGTCAAAACTTAGGGGATTATTGTTTCAAGAAAATGTCTAAGTTAAGGGCACTTGATATAGCTATACCTGATGCGTATTTGATTGATGCAGTGATAGGTGGTATTAAGGACGAGAATATATCACGAACCGTTAGGGCCGCACAACATAAGGATGTCAACGATCTTTACGCTTATCTTAATACCGTAGGTGACATGCCTAACGAAATAAAAAGTTTTAATGTGAACAATGCGAAACATAAACCTTCAATCTCGACTAGTTCTGATAGTAACAATTTAAATGATTTTGGGTCACGTGTAAAGTGCTACAATTGTGGTAAATTAGGTCACATTTCAGTTAATTGCAGAAAAGAACGCCTTGAATGTACAAACTGCAAAAGACTGGGTCATACTAAAGAAAAATGTTTTTTTTAGCGAAGAAAGAAATACATCAGGTTAAGTTGTTAACTAATGACATACACCCTAATATATTTTTACAGCATGCTCGAATTTTTGACAAAAAAATAATTTGTTTAATAGACCTTGGCAGTTCAAATACAATTACAAAAGATTCCCTCGTTAGGAAACTCAGGCTACAATATATAGATTCGAAGGAAATAACTATGTGTAGTTTTATGGGCACCTTTTTAAATAGTAGATCCTTTTGTGAAATATTCGCTACTATACAAGGGGTTTCGGCACGAGTAAATGCTATAATTGTTCCCGACAAATACCTTAAATATTATTTTATTTTTATTAGTAGGTAGAGATTTTATTAACCAGGACCACGTAGTTATGGTTAAGCGTAATGACCGATTACTTTTATACAGTTTGTCTCCCGTTAGCTTATCTGTGAATTTGATTGAAGTTTTTCAAATCGATTTGACAGAAGCGAACTGGATTACCGTCGCTCAATTGCAAGATGAACAGGTCTGTAGAATTAGAAATATTCTTGCCAGTAAAATAAAGAATGGAGAAAACAAATTATACTTTGATCAATACGAGTTGAAGGGTAATAAGTTATACAGCAAATTAGGAAACGGGGTCAATGTATGGGTTGTTCCTCGAGCAGCACGTATGCAAATTTGTCGTCTCTGCCAAGATGATTCTGGACATCTCGGTATAAAAAAAGTACTACAAATAATTCGAGAAAACTACTGGTTTGCAAAATTAGAAAATTTGTCACAAAATATGTGAATGCATGCCTAAGGTGTATGTACTACAAATAGGCGTCTTCAAAACGAGAATGTAAACTAACGATAACCGCAGGTAAATACGAAAGAGATTGGGATAAATACGTAAAACAAGTGCAAAGTGCACTCAATACTAGCTTTAATAAAGGCATTAATTCGACCCCTATGAAAGCGCTAATTGGCTATAATTCAAAACACGCATCTGAGGCAAGAGTTTTGAATGAAGTTCAAGATAAAATAGATAGGTTAGATCTTGAGGAGCTAAGAAGTAAGATTTCAGACCATATAACAAAAGACCAGAAAAAAAACAAAAACAACGTTACGACAAAATAAGACGAGATGCCACCAAATATGACGAAAGAGAGTTAGTACGGGTATTAATAACGAGTATACCAACTACTGGTGGTAGTCATAAACTTCATCCCAAATACAAAGGTTCTTTTCGCATCACAAAGGTATTATTCAATGATAGATACGAAGTTGAAGATCTGCGGGAGGGATTTAAACGTAAGAGAACTGTTGTAGCCGCAGATCATGTAAAAAAATGGATAAGTATACAGAGCGAAGAGGATTAGTAGCAACGTGCCTTTAAGCGAACGTCGCTACAGTGTTTTTTATAATTGGCAACGTGCCTATAAGCGAACGTCGCTACAGTGTTTTTATTGGCAACGTGCCTATAAGCAAAAGTCGCTACTGTGTTTTTTATTGGCAACGTGCCTATAAGCGAACGTCGCTACAGTGTTTTTTATAATTGGCAACGTGCCTATAAGCGAACGTCGCTACAATGTTTTTTATTGGCAACGTGCCTATAAGCGAACGTCGCTACAGTGTTTTTTTATAATTGGCAACGTGCCTATAAGCGAACGTCGCTACAGTGTTTTTTATTGGCAACGTGCCTATAAGCGAAAGTCGCTACTGTGTTTTTTTTTTGGCAACGTGCCCATAAGCGAAAGTCGCTACTGTATTTTTTTTGCAACGTGCCTATAAGCGAAAGTCGCTACTGTGTTTTTTTTGGCAACGTGCCTATAAGAGTACTTCGCTAATGTGTTTTTTTTTTGGCAACGTTGTCTTTGTATTTTTATTTAGTAAATATAATGCCTGTAAATAACGAACAGACACTTCAGTGTCATGATTATTTTTTTTTTGTTGTTCTCAAACTGCTCTAACGATGTTGAATTTATGTTAAGTTAGATATAATATAGGGTCTGAGGACAGACGAAATTGTCAGGAAGGCCGAGTGTTATATTCTATTTTCTTGTGTATTATTATCATTATTAGCTAATGCATAAGTTGTTTTGATTCACGTTATTTTAAAAATCTTTTTAGTTTCTTGATTAGTATAATATATATTTAGAGTCTGAGGACAGACCAAATGATCAGGATGGCCGAGTGTTAGGTATATTTTATTTTGAGAAACGTATCTATTATACAAGACTGAGATGGAATATAATTTCGAACACTTACGGTGTTAGTTATCCGATCTTTATCACCGTCCTCATAGAATATAGTATACGACCGAGGTGAAGAGTGAAGAGGGCTGTTTGAGATTTGGATAGTTGAAACTTAAAAATGTTTAGTCTAGAAATAACCATAATACTGAATCGAGTAAAATAGTAAAATTGAGAGACAGTGTCACGGAGTTTTATTAATCATAATAATATTGTACCCAACTATAATAGAATCTTATACTAATCTTACATGTATTAAAGCACTTTCTTTGATTTTTCGTCTTTTATTATTGGGTTCTTTTAATATTATTTTTGATGAATCCCATTGAATTTGATGACCCTCTTCCCAAGCATGTTTACAAATAGCTGACTTAAAGAATTCCCTATCTTTAATATATTTTTTGTGTTCGTTTATTCTTACTTTCAATGGTCTAGATGTTTCACCTAAATAAAATTTGTCGCATTCGCATGATATTTGATATATGCAGTTTTTGGAAGATTGTTCTTCATTCTTTGGTTTCGTTTTTGTTAGTATTGATCTTAATGTATTATTCGATTTAAAACTAGTTCTAATATTGAATTGATTACCAATTTTTTTAATTCTTTCTGATAAACCCTTAACATACGGTATTGTCAAGTTTCTAAAAATTATGTTTGCTGAATTATTAATATTATTGTTATGGGGTATTAACAATGAGTCCCTCTCTATATGCTTAATCTCCTTATTTACAAATCCTGCAGGGTAATTATTGTTATTTAAAACATCTTTTAAAAAAGTTTTCTCCTTTGTAAATTGATCATCACTAGAACAAATGATTCTGGCCCTATCGTATAAAGATTTTACTATCCCTTTTTTAACGCTTATAGAATGATTAGAGTTGAAATTCAAATATCTATTAGTGTGTGTTGGTTTGCGGTATACACTTGTTTCATACCCTGTAGATGTTTTATTAATAAGAACATCTAAAAATGGCAAAAAATTGTTATTTTCAATTTCAATTTCAAATTTTATAGATTCCTCTCCTTCATTTATATTTTTTAAAAAATCATTAAGAGATATTAAATCATGGGGCCATATTGCGAAGATATCGTCTACATATCTCCACCAGACAATTGGTTTTAATTTTTGATTATTTACTATTTTGTCTTCAAAATGTTCCATGTAAATATTTGATAAAATTGGTGAGAGACAAGAGCCCATGGCAAGACCGAAATTCTGTTCATAAAAATCATTATTGAATTGAAAATATGTTTTTGATATACATAATTTTAATAATTCTATTATTGCTGCTACGCTCAATTTGGTTCTTTCTGTAAGGGTCTGATCAATTTCTAATTTTGATTGGACAAGTTCTATTGTTTTTTGTACCGGTACATTCGTGAAGAGACTAACTACATCAAAACTGACCAAATAATGGTTTTTGTTAAAATTCAAATCTGATAGCTTTTCTATAAAATGATTGCTATTTCTGATGTATGAATTTGTCTGTACCGCGAGGGGTTCAATAATTTTCAATATATGATTCGATAGTTTGCTGCATGGGGAATTAATAGTGCTACAAATTGGTCTCAATGGTATGTTTTGCTTATGAATTTTTGGCAGACCATAAAAATGTGGTGGCTTACTGTATTTAGGTGTTAGCATTGTTCTTTCACGACTAGCAAATTCGTTTTTGAATTTGAAAAGTGTTTTATAAATTTTGTTTTCAATAGATTTGGTAGGATCATTTGGTAGCTTAGTATAAGGGCCATTTATTAATAAATCCATTACTTTTGAATCATAATCAACTTTGTTCATGATAACAGTAGAATTACCCTTATCAGCCGGTAAAATAATTATAGAATCATCTTCTTTGAGATTTTTAATTGATTTTTGTTCTGCTTTTGTAGTATTGTTTTTTAAATGAATAGATTTTTCTAATATGACTTTACATCGTACCCTATATTCTTCTCTTTCGTGTTCAGGTAATTCGTTACTTACTTGTTCTATTGAACTTATTATGTCTAATTTCGGTATTGATTTTGGAGTCAAAGCAAAATTTAAACCTTTTGAAAGAACTAATACGTCTGACGAATTTAAAGTTTTGTTTGATAAATTAATGATTGTGTTTGGTACATTGTTTTGTTGATAATTATTCAGTTCTTTTTGGATTTTTTGTTCAAATAATATTTTAAACTTTCGAATTTGAATTTGTTTTTGTTTTTCATAAGTTGTAGTATATATTATATTTATATTTGATATTATTTTATCGAAGTCAATTTTAGTTACCGTATCAAAAAGAAAATCCTCAATACCTACGATATCTTGTTCGATATTGAATACTTTATATCTATGGTGTTGAAGGCGTTCTCGAACCATAGCAAAACTTGCTTTTTCCAATATTCTGGTTATTTTTCTCCCTCCGTAGGCAGGATGTAATCTTAGTCCTCTGGGTATGACTCCATTATTCCTGCATCGGCGAAGGAAATTAACCGAACATTCAGAATGTGCCAGCTTCTTGTATAAATCATCTAATTTTCTAAAATATTTTGGAACAGATGGCCCATACCTTGTGTCTAAATATCTTCTGTATGTTCCTTGTGGTATATTATTCATTCTTTTTTTAATTTCTTGAGAAATTAAACCACAATATTTTCAAATTCAATGGGATTCATCAAAAATAATATTAAAAGAACCCAATAATAAAAGACGAAAAATCAAAGAAAGTGCTTTAATACAACTAAATGCAGATAAATGTGTAGCTAGTATTTCAGCCGAATGTAGTCAAATTTGGTTACCAATGTTAGAAAGAGAAATTTCCAATAATCAATTACCTGCTTTATCAGGATAGCATCATAAGTTTTTATCCAGGTTTTCTTATGATTTATAATTTGAATAGTTGTTAATCGATACACAATTCAATACATAAAATCACAAAACTGAGTATACATACATATTTTGAAAACTTAAATATTCATAAACAAAAAAAGTATCAAGAAACGCGTTTTATTAACAACATTTCCAATATAAGCGAAAAAAACGCGCTATCCCAATTTAAAAACCGTTCCTGGAACGTGCACTTCACTGGATTCCATTTCTAGTAGACTATCATATCGTTGGAATGTCATAAAATGAAATATTTCATTTGACATTTTACCGGGGATATGATCTACTATGAATGGACCTTAATAAAAATTTGATAACAAAATTTTGCAGTCTTAAACTTCAAAATATTTTTGATTGTCTAGTTGTCAAATTTTTTCCGTTGTGTCAGTTAGGAATAAAAATCAATTTTTACTCATTTTTTCTTGAAAACGGTAGCTGGAACGCTACCGAAACGTTGAAATAAAGAATTTAAAAATATTGTGGTTTAATTTCCCAAGAAATTAAAAAAAGAATGAATAATATACCACAAGGAACATACAGAAGATACATTAGACATTACACTTCGTTTCTCTAGATCTAGATGTTGATGTTGCTGGGGCGTGCTTTAAATAGGTAAAAGGGTGAACCAATAAAAAAAACCTATTTTATTAGATTATTGATAAAGTAAACATGGAGTAAAATAATATTAACAATAATAGTTACATGTCAAAATCATAATGTACCGGCTTATTATTAATTCCATTTTACGCCCGTTCGTAGAAGAGAAGAGAATAGTAGTTTACCCAACTAGTGCGGAAAGTGATATTATCTTCACGCTATTGCAGATTTCCGAACGACGCTTTAGCGGAGTTCGGCTAGCAGTTGCGTGCAGAAAAGTCACATTACGCACGTATTAGGTACACTATTTTTCCTAGTAGCATGCGGTAGATAACCCAAAAGTTAGCATAAAGAAACATTTATTACTAAATACCTACATATCAACTAATTAACTATTATTTGACATTTTTCAGTCATTTGGTGAACTACAACCATACAAATATATATATTTCAAATATCAAAGACTTAACAAATTTACTTTCCGCACTAGTGCGGAAAAGTGGACTCCCTGTAACTTTTCACAGTCTACAATTTTATAATGGAGCAACATACTAATGATTTCAAGAATCTACAAAAATAAAAATCGCATGGTTAAGATTAGGTGATCAATTGACTGGACTTTCTGGTCCAATTCATAAATTTCCATACTTACGCCATGTTTATCAATAGCAATTTATCCGTTAGTTAATGCTTAACTACCAGTTAATTGGGAAAGGCTGGTTTATCAACAACAGGATAACTTTATGTTTTGTTTTGATTTCGTTGTGGTGTTTTGTCAAATTTACTTGGGTTTTGAGCAAATTTAAAAATGGTAAGTGCTGGTACTACTAAGACACTAAAGTGAATCTTCAATCAATTCTAATTTTGACAGAACAGTCTCATTTTTCATCCTAAATCTTGCATGAAAATCCTGCTCATCCCACTTTTCGAAGCTGTCCACTCTTTCCCTTACTGTATAAGGCCTTCTTTCGTACTCAAGAACTTGCTATCCAGAATATAATCATTAAAAAAAATTCATATTTATCAACAACCAAAAACTTTTCAAGAAAAAAAAATAAAAACATATAAACCTTTGGATAAACATTCACCAATAACCTAGGTTAGGTTAGGTTTGTGGTGAGTGGGTCAATAAGGCCCTCCACTGCGACTCACAAGAGTCTATTGTGGCTCACACCTATTCAAATTTCATCAAATAGATTCAGCTTCTTAACAAAGCCGATTATTTTATTTGGTGAATGATATTTCAGGTCCGAGGGCGAGAGAGAGACCCTGCCAAACATCAGATACCTGATTCTAGCCGCGGCGGGGCAGGCACAAATTATATGCTCTGCTGTTTCATCATCTTCTAAACAAAGACGGCAAGTCGGATCTTCCGACAGTCCAAGTTTTAGCATATGATGATTCAGATGACAGTGGCCTGTTAAAAGGCCTGTTAGACAACGTAGGTCATGCCTGCTATGGTCCAACGTTTGTTTGGAGACATACTTCGAAGGATGTATAAAAGCCTTTGAATTAACCAATCCTGGTAAATTATGCCAGAAGTCTAAAGCTCTTCCTGCTGTCCAGGTATTTAGTGTTTGTTTGGCAAAACTTATTGCGATGCCAATTGTAGGTTCTGGTCCGATAGAAACACATATGGCACCCTCCCTTGCAAGAAAGTCTGCCTTCTCGTTTCCTTCCATGCCAGAATGGCCAGGAATCCAGACCAGCAATACTTTATTGAGTTCTCCTATTGAGGAGAGTTTTTTGGCAGTCTAAAACCAATTTCGAAGTTACACGGCGAGAGCTAAGTGCTTTTAGAGCCGCTTGGCTGTCCGAGAAAATTTTTATTGTTCTATGTATGAGATTGGCTTGCTCCACTCTCTCCACACATGAAACAATGGCGTAAATTTCCGCCTGAAATACGGTTGCATAGGATCCTAGAGAGGTTGACATTTCTGTCTTAGGTCTGCGCCCGTATACACCTGCACCAGAGCCTGAGGGTGTTTTTGAGCCGTCTGTGTACCAACAGCTGTCTGCTCTTAATAGTTCATCCTTACGGAGGACCCATTCATCTCTATTTGGAATTAGGACGGTGTAACCAATAACCTAACAAAAATATCAATTGATGTGACATGACCTTGTTCTTGTAACAACCAATGAGATTGCTTACATTCATTCGTCAGCAATGCCAACTTTCATTATATATAATTTAACAAACTACAGAATAAAAACGAGTTAATAAACTGCTTCCAAACAAACTGGAACTTTATCTGATAGTTACTTTTTATCCGACGGATCTGATGGATAATATTGGTTATTGATAAACCAGGCCTGAGACATCTTGCATAAAATTTATTTTTTCTACTATAGTCCATTTAATAACCAGGAGGAGTAATTTGAAAAGCCTTACTCACACCACTAAAAGTAACCAGATTAGTTACTAAAGGGTGTGTAGTCAATAGTCGTGTTCCAAATCTATAAAATATGCCTTGATTGATGAAGAAATCAGCCACCCATAGCCATAAGTCGATTTCTCGTCTGTTCAGTAGATTATTTAGATGTTTATTGTAGATATAAGATGAATATATATGATTTTTGACAGTCCTAAATGACCTTACATTGTTTTACCGGACTAAGCGAACAGCTGGTGCTCGAAGTACATAGAAGGATCCATAATTGCAAACTTTCAATAAAATTGCTTACTGAAGTTTTTAAATGAACAGTTTCAACGGAACTGAGTGGATATCATAAAATAACAAGAGCGGATGCGATGACAAAATTAAATATATTTATCTGACAGAACTATCAAAAATGGAAATTATCAGCTAATGTAAATACTAGAAAGTGTTGTGTGGAACTGGACGGAATATGACCAATCAGAGGTCTACAGAATTGCCAACTTAAATTCAAATTACTCCTCCTGGTTTTTAAATGAGGTATAGCGTGCGGAAAGACCCACTTTTCCGCACTAGTGCAGAAATTAAATTTGTAGAGTTTTGATGAGTATACTGACATTTGAATATTTAAAATATGTATTTGTGTGGTTGTAGTTTACCAAATGACTGGAAAATCAATAAATTTATTAGACTTCTGCTATAATTTTTTTTATAAAAACGAATATTTTTTTCAATAATTTTCTATAGTCCTGGTAAAAGCCTTATCAAATGGATGTCAAAAAATAATAATAATTAAGTTGTTGATATATAATAATAAATGTTTCTTTATTCTTACTTTTGGGTTTTTTTCCGGATGCTAGTAGAAAAAAGTAGTGTACCTAATACGTGCGTAAAGTGACTTTTCCGCACGCGATTGCTGGCCGAACTCCGCTAGCGTCGTTCGGCCATCTGCAATAGCGTGCGGAAAGGTATCACTGCCCGCACTAATTAGGTAATAGTATATTGTATAATTAGTGGGAAAACCATCATATTCCCAAACGACTGTGATGATTACCAGACGCGGAGCGTAGCGACGAGTCTGGTAACATAGGAGTTTGGGAATATGCTCTTCCTTCCCACGAATTATACATACTATTTTCCTTCGATCGTTGATTTACATTTGAAAAATTAATTAAGAAATATTCCATTCAAAATGTAATCAAGTAAGTTTGGATAAGTTTCTCTATGTTCATATTGAAATATAGAAGTGGTAACGAGATAAACAATTAGCCATGCAGCTTCAACGTTTATAAATTCTCTATGCTTCTCATGGGTATATTTGGTTGCCCTTCTAGTGTTCCATATAACAACATAATTGGCGCCTGTCAGCAAATATAATATGCCAAAATTAACTGCCAAAGTTTCAGCCCCTTTAGTTCAAGGCTGTGCTCAAACTGAATTTTTAAAATTGATGAGTAGTCGAAAAATACTAGTAAATTACATGTTAGTATGTTGATATTACATTATTTGCGTTTGAATAGCATGAAGGTTCCTGGAAGAGCAATTTCATGTTATAAGCAAAATAAGTTTTGATTATTTTTATTTTTACATTTTAAGTATTATACGATAGTAATAAACATTTTATGATGAAGGAAATTGGAACAATAAATCAAAATCGCTATGCATGTTTATACAAGGGAAGTATATTTGCGCGAACTTTCTTCATTTTTTCAATTTTTTCACTCTAACTTAATATTATTGAAATTTTGCCAAATGAAAACCATTGGTGATAACTTAATGTAAAATTATAGTTTCACGTATACACATTATTTTAAGTTTTCAATATATTTTATTTATATATTTCGTTTATTTTTGTTGGCTTTTCAATGATAGACCAAAAGTGTTTCAAGATAGATTGTGTACATATACATCATTAATCTTTGTCAATAGTCCCGCTGATCTATTTTATAGGACAAACATTAAGTTTAAGAATAATCCAGTTTAAATGTTAAAGTCATTATAATCAAACTTGATTGACAATTAAAAAAACATTTATACAAAAATTACATTTTATTTCCGGATGAAAATGGTCTATTTTTGACGTCAATTACTTTTCCTCAATCACCTTACTTGTGCAACGAATTAACGAAACCAATTGTACTACCAGATCCATAAACCCAAAAGTGCCATTAGTTTACAATTCGCGCTCAATCAAAAATGACTGATGAAATAAGGAGTGTGTACTTGTCAGTCAGACGACGGGGTAAACGCTTCTCGTAGTGCGTTTGTGAACTCTGTGGTGCAATAGTAGCAATAATTAACTTCACAGCTAATAGCGAAACAAATAGTTTTCTCGCAATAATAACACTTTAATTTAAAAATAATATTATAATGATTAATAGGTATTATGGAATTAAATGTTATATACAATAATAATATCTATTGTTGATAACTCCAAGAGCTATTCCATATCTCAAATGTGGTTTTTTGAAAACAAAAGGAGGTTCAATAAAACTAAAGTCTAAACCACAAACTTTAATCTTGTCCAAAAAGGGGACAAATAAGGTGCTACTAGTTTCGGTAAATGATTACCATCATCAGGCTGCAAACAGATATAAAAGGTACATTTAGAAACAAAGATCCCACGGAATCAAATTTCATACCGAATAACTAATAATTAATGTAGTATAATATTCATAGTTGAGAATACAAATTTAGCAAATAAGAATATTAAAAAAAAATATTGTTACATTTAAAATTCTAAAAATTTCAAAAAGACATGAAAATAATAATAATAATTTGTAATTACAAATTTTGACAAATTAATAATATTATTAAGATTATAGAGTGATGAAATAAAATAAAAAATATAAAAAAGTATAGTTACCTTAATGAAACAATTACATCTGGAAAACTGTTAAGTTGTTGCCAATAAAAAATTACTCAAAGGTATGGTACTATAACATGATACTAATATTGCGGTATGGAAAGAAAAGAAAGTAACCTAAAGTTATGAAGAAAAATGCAAAGTATGAACTATAGTAACTAATTTAAAGGCAAAATGCCCAATGGACGGGGAAAATTAGAAAAATTTTTTAAATTTACATTTAAATTGGCCCTTCATAAAGAAGTAATATGTATAATTTTGAATTGTTAAAATTCGAACAAATTTTTGATGTTGTCTGTAATCCAACATTAGCCACTGAAGTTTTGGAAAATGTGGTCATAATGACCAGAATCATCATAATAAAGATGAATAACATCATTGATACCCAACAAAATATCCATTTAAGAATTTATAAATTTATAGAATAAGTAACTTCTGAAGTGAACATAAGTGAACCACTTACATCAAAAATAAAAACATCAAAAATTCGACATGTTCGAATTTTAACAATTCAAAATTATACATATTACTTCTTTATGAAGGGCCAATTTAAATGTAAATTTAAAAAATTTTTCTAATTTTCCCCGTCCATTGGGCATTTTGCCTTTAAATTAGTTACTATAGTTCATACTTTGAATTTTTCTCCCCAACTTTGGGTTACTTTCTTTTTTTTCCATACCACAATATTAGTATCATGTTATAGTACAATACCTTTGAGTAATTTTTTATTGGCAACAACTTAACAGTTTTCCAGATGTAATTGTTTCATTATGGTAACTATACTTTTTTTATATTTTTTATTTTATTTCATCACTCTATAATCTTAATAATATTATTAATTTGTCAAAATTTGTAATTACAAATTATTATTATCATTTTCATGTCTTTTTGAAATTTTTAGAATTTTAAATGTAACAATTTTTTTTTAATATTCTTATTTGCTAAATTTGTATTCTCAAATATGAATATTTATTATACTACATTAATTGTTAGTTATTCTGTATGAAATTTGACATGTTTCAGTGGGATCTTTGTTTCTAAATGTACCTTTTATATCTTTCTGTAGCCTGATGATGGTAATCATTTACCGAAACTAGTAGCACCTTATTTGTCCCCTTTTTGGACAAGATTAAAGTTTGTGGTTTGTACTTCGACTTTTATCAAACCTCCTTTTGTTCTATTGTTGATGTTCAAGTATTATTAATAAGAGTATAAATACAGGTACAAGTAGGTCGTAGGTAAAGTATAGTACGTAACTTGTGTTGTAAAGCAAATGCTTCTTACCACACACGTTACGTAATATACTATTAAATTTAATTTTACAAAAAAATCCTTCATCCTGGCCGAATTCTTCCTTTGATCAGCATATACCTACCCAATTTTAGAAAAAGCCGACACGTGCTTCATCTTCTGTAATTGATTGTTGACAAACTTTACCAAAAATTCCTCTGAACAGTGCTAGCAACCCTCGAGACGACATTGTCAATAACATAATATACATTGGTATGCATATAAAAATTATTAAATATTACAGTAGGTACTAAATATTTAAATAGGTAAAAGAATTCCAATCAATATTCATATTAATGGTTGTCTATGAAATATAAATGGAAACATATCGACAAGAACTCATCAGTTTTAAAAGAATAGAAACAAATATTCGAGACATAAGACATTAAATCTGTCGTAAAATAATTCTGTCCAAATAAAAGTTTCATTTGTATATTTTACGCTTTAAAAGAGAAACATATGGTTATACAAAGTGAATAATGGCGTTCACAATTTAACATGTTATTTCAATAATATATTAGAATAAAGAATGTTTTGCCTATATTTTATGTTGATAGAATTATTAGGAAATTATTGAAATAATTGTATGAATAGAGTATTTTTTTATGAATATAATATTTAAATAGTTGAAATATATTTATACCTTTACATAATAATTAGTGTTCTTCTGTTAAAAATGCTGGATGTCCATACATTCTCCTGCCAAACGCACACTATAGACACGCTGTTCTGTTTTCCGAGAAAACTAAGATTATGAACAAGAAGGTAATTATTGAATTTTTATAATGGTCGTCTTATAGATAGAAGAAAATCTATATGACATAAATTCAATCGTTTTTGTGAAGATTGTCATATCATTACATGTACCCTCTATTCTTTCCCACACCTGAATATGATTTTGTTTTGGAAGCCGTGGATACAAACCAGGCGATCTTGCAGGCCAATTGACTGGCCCTTCTTGTCCAATCCAAATATTTCAATACGAAATGTCAAGTGCATGCAATAAATTTGGCCGTGCAAATGGTTGAACGTCGCCCATTAAATAAGATTTATTATATTTTGCAAAAAGTCATAGCAATAATGTCCTCCTAAATCCTAACCTAACCCTACTAGTCCCAGTAGTTGTTTGTCGATTATACTTATCCAGACATGTAGGCCTGTATCTAGAATGTAGTTTTATAGCAAAATGGAAGAAATTTTTGAGATTTAGAACTTTTTTGTCCAATAACCAGTTTGCCAAAACTACTTAAGCCAGGAAACCACCATCGTCAAAATAATAATATTCCATATGGAAGATTTAGCAATTGCAGAATGCTTAGCCGTGAGTCTTTTAGTACTAATCTCCGGATTCTGCTTTATCTCGACCAAAATATAATTTTCGTATACCTTTACAACATCCGTGTGCTTATTAGTGTTAGTACCTTTAATAATATACTACTTAGCCGGTTTCTCAAAGGTATTGGCCGTAAAGGTTGATCGATTGGAATGTCGTTTGTTGAGAAATATTTTGGAGTATTTTCGTTTTGATGCACCTTACCATAGATTAAATGCATATCAGTATATAATTATGGGCGATACTGTAGAAAGCATCAATACAACCTACCGTTATAAATATATTCTTTTAAAATACTCAATATTAGAAAATATCGTTATGAAAAGTATCAATACTAAAAATTACAATATTTTATCGATACGATATATGCCAGAAACAAATTTCCTGAACAAAATACACAGATTTAATAGTTTATTTCATATTGTACCCTCTCTAGTTCATAATACACTACAGTGTATTATGAACCATAATTCACGACATTTGATATATGGGTACCATATACCTTTTGTTAAGAGGTAAAATATTGACTTATTATTAGGTGGTCGTGGACAAAAACAATTTAATGCAATCTACATTATATTAAACTTAAAGTTGTGACGCGTTTCGCTAACACAGTAGCCAGTAGCTTTTTTTTGAGAAACGCATCACAACTTAAGTTTAATATAATTTAGATTTTAACAAGTTCAAGTTTGTTGGTAAAGGATTTTTTGATGACTTGACAGTTCTTTCTTCAAAGGAAGGAACTTTTGGATAAAGGTAAATTCCGTTAGATGTATCTTGTATCTGCGGTTTGCTTTTCCCTGTATCAACATGTTGACAAATCTTTCTTGCGAAGGAATAAAGAGAAGTGTTACTGTGTAAGAATGTAAAATAGATACTAACAATTTAATTGGCAAGTGAAATCCTTTTAGTCCGGTCAATTTAGACCAAAAAATGAGAGTGAAGTTACATAAAGTCCCAACAAGCTGAATTTTTGTGAATTTGTTTAAAACATAATTATAAACAATGTCTAGAAGTTCCCCATCATTCCCCTGTAAGGAAAAAATTTAATTCAAGGTCAAAGGTCAAAAAAATGAGCTTTTCGCGATTTTCAGCAAAACGGTAAGTTTTATCATAAGAGTACCTCAGACAAAAATTGTAGATCATAAAATTATCTATAAAAAATGTATCAATACTTTTTTTCTTACGAGCCGTTTCTGAGATATAACGATTCTAAAAGTTATAAAAGTTGTTATCGTCATAATATGCATGAGTACGCCACGTATATACATCTAGAGTTGTAAAATTTTATATAATAAATATATATATATATTTATATATATATATATATTTAATGTTTAAATATTTTTCTATCGGTCATTGTAACTTATACTTACAATATAAAATATAACTATTTTTTTCTTAAAACCAGGAAAAGCTCAGCATCAATCAGATATATATTCATCAAAAAGTTTATTTACTTTTGTAAAGTGTAAAGATCATGTACTATTTTTACACGCAATAACTGGCTGTGATACGACATCTGCATTTTACAGGAGGGGTAAAACAGCAGTTTTCAAAATGTTTGAAAAACAAGATTTAATTCAATGTGCTGAACTTTAAAAAAAAAAAAGGGATTCAACTCAACAAGAAGTTATTACCAACGGCATCCGCTTTCTTCTTTCTATGTACGGAGCTCCTAAAAAAACTACCTGTTTAGATAAACATCGATATGCATGTTTCGTTAAAAATACTAAAAATAAAAAATTAGCTTGTCTTCCTCCAACTTCAGTTGCTGCTCACCAACATCTTTTTCGAGTATATTACCAAGTTCAAGTGTGGCTTGGTTATCAGCTAGACCCTACAGACTGGGGTTGGAAGTTGGTCAACAATATATTAGAGCCAGTTCAAACTTTACTTCCACCTGCGCCGGAAAAACTGCTGAACAGTATTTTTTGCAACTGCAAAAAGGGATGCAGTGCTAAATGTGGTTGCAAAAAAGTCGGACTGTCTTGTTCTTTGGCATGCACAAATTGTCAAGGCCGGTCGTGCTCTAATATTGAATCACAAACAATGGAGGATTCGTTTGACTCCGACGAAGTATCATGCGATACATCACTATTGACGCAATTTACTTGCATCCAAAATGAAGATTAAGAAGAAGCAGGAGAAGAAGAACAAGAAGAAGATCAAGAAGAAGAACAAGAATTTGAAACTTACGAATAAGACGAATAAACTTCAACACTTTTTTTTCATTTACATCGCTTTTATCTTTCCCAATCTTTGAAAATTTCCGTTATTTTGCAATAGTTTTACATTAAACAGGATCACAACTGACCCGTGGAGTAGGCCTACAGGGGAAACCACGTTATCAAAAACGCGCCACCTCATAGGTGGCGTGGAAACGTGTGCATATTATGACCATAAAAACTTTTATAACTTTTAGAATCGTAATATCTCAGAAACGGTGGCTCGTAAGAAAAAAAGTATTGATACATTTTTTATAGATAATTTTATGATCTACAATTTTTGTCTTAAGTACTTTTATGATAAAACTTACCGTTTTGCTGAAAATCGCGAAAAACTCATTTTTTTGACCTTTGACCTTGAATTAAATTTTTTCCTTACAGGGGAATGATGGGGAACTTCTAGACATTGTTTGTAATTATGTTTTGAACAACTTCACAGAAATTCAGCTTGTTGGGACTTTATGTAACTTCGAATGTCTAAATTGACCGGACTATTTAGTGCTGAGTGACGCTACCGATTGACTTGTCCTTGTTCAATGAAGTGATCAGTCTGGTCTTCAAATTTCCAAGCTTTATATTATAACTTCGGAGGTAAATTCGTCTTCAAATACGGTTAGTTCCCACGTTAAGATCGTGAAATACCATGATATTGAAAAACTTTCGGAAATACTCAACACGTTGTTGGTTGGTTGTTGGGTTGGACCCCTGAACTCTTAAAAATAGATGTTTTGCATCCTAATTAGTTTTTTTTTTATTTCAGCACTAACAATATGTGAAGAATATGAAGATGATGAAGATTATGAGGATTTTTCTAATATAAATTCAACAGCTAATGGTATGTATCAGATAATTTTATAGTATTTTTTATAATAATTTCCAATCATTAAATAAATATTTTTCGCACCTTTATCAAAAACAATTAGATTTTTAAAATGTTTCCCCCTAGCTGAAAAAAATTTGATAGCTTGATTTCACCTGATTGATTAAGATCATCCAAAAGTGGTATGAAAATTGTGTTCGACTTTTTTAGACATAACTATCCATTTTTTTATTGATGAACCAGAACGAATTTAAGAAAATTAAAAGTACATTCGAACGTATTTTTCAACGACCTTTCCAAATCTGTTATTATTTTTTATTAATGCTATTTGGTAAAAAAGTTAGCTCATGTTTGACAGTTTTGTACTGGAATTCGTCTAGACTATTTTCCCTCCCTATACATAAAGTAATCTATGTCTATAGAATAGCTATACGGAACATAATTATTTGCCGAAACTGTATAATGATTAATGATTATGCAATGTACGCATTTTAAATAAAGACCACGTATTTTCGACGTATTAAGGCCGAACCTGTTTGCGGTACCTATTAGCTATAAAGTACCTACTATTGATATAGACAACCCCGAAAAGAGCATTCGCTTGGGGCTTTGGCAATAAAAAATATTCCTGGGAGGCTACTACCAGGTGAAAAAAAAACTGAAACAATCATCGTCGATTATCCCGTATCTTGAGGATAACTGTAAACTGGCAGCGAATCAAGCCAATGCATGCACGACCTTCAAGATTTAGCGTCTCAACTGAATTTTTTTGTTAAGATGAAATCAGATGTTTTTGATGTTCTACGTTAATTGTAAGAAGTTGATGATGATAACTTCTATTGATATTTGAACCGAGAAAATTGATTATGAAGATTATGTTTGTAAGTAGATTAAGGTCATATTCGATAATAATACAAGTTTGTTAATGATTATCGAAATACAAATTTCTTCGATTTTGAGAAACAAAATTGCTAAAACAACAATTTGTTTCGAAAATGAGAAGAAATTTTCGATAATCATTAATTACACGAGTTGTATTTGTCACTTATAATTGCACAAGAGGTTTGTATTTTATCGGGTAAATTTGGATTGTTCAATGAGAAACTGTTGCCTAGCAATTAGACGAGAAAAACTGCCAACTATTAAAAACGCGACACCGAAGGTGGAGCGTTTTTAGGTTGACAGTTTTTCGAGTCTAATTGCTAAAGGAAACAGTTTAGAAGTTGAACAACACAAATTTACCCGATATCAATACAAACATCGAGTGTAATTCGGCAGGACAATTCAATGAATCGGCTCATTGTTAGTGTTTAGAAATTCAAAAAGCTGTTGACAAACATGTCAAATTATTTTTCATGGTAACAAATGCATAAGTGAAAAAACCACAAGTGCATTTATCGCTGAAAAAGTTAAAGCTAACTTTTGCCGGTGTCAAAGTGACAATTACACTGAGGCATATGCGATTTTTTATACATGAGTTGAATTGTCACTTATAATTGCACAAGAGGTTTGTATTTTATCGGGTAAATTTGGATTGTTTAATGAGAAACTGTTTCCTAGCAATTAGACGAGAACAACTGTCAACTATTAAAAACGCGACACCGAAGGTGGAGCGTTTTTAGGTTGACAGTTTTTCGAGTCTAATTGCTAAAGGAAACAGTTTAGAAGTTGAACAACACAAATTTCCCCGATATCAATACAAACATCGAGTGTAATTCGGCAGGACAATTCAATGAATCGGCTCATTGTTAGTGTTCAGAAATTCAATAAGTTGTTGACAAACATGTCAAATTATTTATCATGGTAACAAATGCATAAGTGAAAAAATCACAAGTGCATTTATCGCTGAAAAAGTTATAGCTAACTTTTGCCGGTGTCAAAGTGACAATTACACTGAGGCATCTGCGATTTTTTATACATGAGTTGAATTGTCAAGATTATTTCATGAAAACAAAACGGTTTTTAGAATTCATTCTTGATACAATGATTCTGACGTTTCTTTAATAATTTGACGTTTTCTGTCAGTCACTAGATTTTTAATATCCAATAAAACAACTAATGACAACGCGAAACACTGACAGGAAAATTGCATGTATCCAATCAGGTGCCGAAATACAAAATCGAAAACATGCTGTTTTCAGGATATCAATCCTCATATTTAAACCAATCGAAGCCGCGTATTTTGTGTTGAATGAAATAATCACTGAAACCAAAGTCTATTGTGCTTTTTTCTTCTACTTGGTGCTTTAGGAAAGTCTCATGAGGCTATAGTAGTTTCCCGAGGGGCTTGTAGGATATCACATATATTGGTTTTAACACCAATAATGTAAGTCTTAATTACATAACATCTGGTAAACTATTACACTCTTTGCTATGGAGGAGAAGTCAGTTCCCAGCTTTACTATCTCCAAGCAATATCGAAAAGTAACCCTGCGTCTGAATTCAAAGTTCAAATTTCAGTTGATTATTTTTAAAAATATGACCCATAACCTGTACGACTGTAAAAATTCGAATCTGTAATCCTCTGAAACGACGAAAATTAGGGGCGTCTTCGTCTTAAATGCGATACTGTATAATATATAGAATATTCACTCTTCTAGGTTCTATGGTTTTTATCAAAAAATTAGGAAATACAACACGCAATGGTGGCAAAAATGCAACATTTGTATGCGAAGTAAAAAACTTGGACACAAATCACACATATTCCAAAGTATCATTCAGTTGGCGACACAACGAAGTGGCTGTGGATACCAATGATAGATTTAAAATTATAAATAAGGTAAGTTATCATTTTCACTTCCTTCAAATAATAATCGTACTAACGTTATCTACAAATCACTACATCAAATACTAAATGTTAATTATGCGTCTAATCCGTATCTGAACCAGATCGGTCAATCCAGAACACAATCATAAGATCGGTTAACATACGGAACCACGAGTTTTGTTACTGATTTTGCAAAAAATCCATAGTACTATTTTGAAGAATACTCTTCGAAAAATTTGCGGTTAACTCATCCAAAATAACATTTGTGTTCACATTTCAACCATCACTTGTTGGTCCAATGTTTTATACAAAAAACTCAAGAATTATTAAATTATTTCAATCATTTCCAGATCCACTTTTCTCAGTACATCTTTAGAAGTTCATAACATAACATCACAAGTGAAATAGTAATTTCATCCATCCTTCAGGAAGGATCATGTTTATTTACTGTCAAGATAAAATACAAAATTTAAAATCATATACATGTCAGTATTCTAGAAATATATTTTTAAATAATGAAACAAATGAAACTATATAAAGTAACGGAATTAAAAACGTAGCCATTCCTAGCATATTCATTTCCTAACATTTGTTATTTAAATACACAAAGCTATGAACTTCTAAATATGTACTCAGGAAAGGAAGGAAGGAAGGAAGATAAGTATAAAAGAAGTCAAATCGCCAATCTGAAGAACATAACAGTAATTAACTTGGTTTTAATATTCCAAAAATTTTAATATACAGATTGCGAAAATTACATTGGAACCCTCGGGCTACGCAAGAACGACAGAAAAACAGCTGAAAGGGAGAGAAAGAATAATTATGCGCGGTCATCGACGCATGTACTTATTCTAGCTAGGGTGTACTTCCCGAGACTGGCCGAATGCTCATTGCCCCCCTATTTTAACCGCATTCGGCCAGTCTCGGGAAATAAGTGTACACCCTAGCTGCCTCGATGACCGCGCATAATTATTCTTTCTCTCTTTATATCCTTGTCGTACTTGTGTAATCCGAGATGTGGGTTCCATAAGGATTTTCGCAATCTGTATATTCATAATTAAATAAAATTCAATTCATTATAAGTGGACTCATCTTATTTTTAGCACAAGGAGAATACATATAAGTCAATTTTAAAAATATTCAAGGTAGAGTTTTTTGACAGAGGATTGCTTGAATGTATAGCAAAATATGGATCAGAAAAAATAAAATCTGCTGGCTATTTGGAAGTTAACCAGGAACCAAATATGTATGGTAAGCTATAAAATAAGGTATTATTTGATACAGTAGCTCCAGAAAAAACGGACTATTTTTTTTCTGGTCGTTTTCACCAACTCTACATTATTGCCAGTGAATATAACAATAATTTTATTTATACAAAGTTCGGCAAAAGTTCGGGGCTGGAGAAGTATTGAAGAAAATATAAAATTTTTGAAAAATCTTTTCATACCACAAATTTCAATTTAACTTAAACTATGATTTGAAAATATTTTAAAAGATACAGGGTGTTCCACAGTTTCGTATCGAACTAACATTTTTTCTTCAAAAGGATCTTTGGCTATCTAATGGCAGATTTAAAAAAATCACGTTTTAAGCCCTTAGAAAATATAGGGTTTTGCTATCCTATACCGAGTGGTTGAAAAGATATAACCACTTTCACAAAAAAAACACTATCCACTTAGATTCATTTCATGAAGTAACAAAAATCAAAAAGTACCTATCTTTTAAAAATTAAAAAACTCCAAAAAAGTGATATCTAGTAATAATTTCAATGAGTTGGAGTGAAATTTGTGGGGTACACAGATATCTCAAAAATTGTATATCTCCTTTAATACTTGTCCGGTCCCGGATTTTTGCCAGACATAAAAATATATATTTTCACTCCGAAAATTTTGACAATAATTCTATGACGTGTAAAACAGCAAAAATTATTCTTATGAAAATTTTCAGAGTAAATTTCGCAATAATTCTCGTACGTGTAAAACGGGTTTTAGAAAAAGCATAACAAATTTTTTCACGAACAAATAGAAAATTGAACTAGCGCCGGTTTGTACCTATATCTATTCACGCGTCCGCAACAAATTATTTTCTCATAGAAAAATAGTATAATAAGTATTAACAATGGTAAGGGATGTTTACCGGTCGATCGCGAAAAAGTAAGATTAAGCTAGTCCGGTGTCCGGTTTGGTTTCCCGACATAAGCGCTGCCGACAACTCGCCTGCGGCTCGTGACGCAAACGTCACCCATCGTGAATTATGGCTATCATAAATTGCTCGTTTAATAATATACTATTAACATTATTTTAACACTAGAATGATATTAAATCCTTAGTACCTAATCAGTTAGGGTGAGCCTTATTAATAATAAAATTCAGATTATTCTAGCATGACTTTAAAACTGAATTAATAAAAAGCATATTAATAATACATTTATTTATTTTTTTATTTTTAATACAATATCCAACGGGACACGCCCAATTCTAGGATTAGGTGTACAAACACAAATATGTTCTACATAACAAAATCTATGATAGAGAAAAAAGTTAATTAAAGGAACACTATATACCTACATGAAATGAATATACAAAATTACAAACTTACAATGTTATAACCCCACTATAAGAATTAGATTTAAGTATGTAGTTAAAAATTGCACATTTAATTGGACAATTGACAGTTTAAAATATCTATTTTTGTTTCGTTATTTGAATAATTATATATCATCTTGTATAGAGGAGACGACTTATATACGTTTGTCCTGTAATTGTTCTGATAAAATAACTGGTTTTGACGAGAGTTGACCCTAGGAACACGAAGATATAATAAATTATTAATATAAATTACATTATTTTAACACTAGAATGATACTAAATCCTTAGTAATCAGTTAGGGTATTCTTTACACCCTGATTAAATTAACCTAATCTTTTTTGGTCAAATGTCAGTTTGATTAATTGTCCCTTTGCGGAGATTATAATAGAAAGATGTTTATACAGGTTACTTGTATTTGATTATATTCATTGTTATGAATAATATATAACCTATTTTGGTCGTAATTATTATGAATATGAATGTAGATGTCACAATTTATATTAGTCGAGGCTGAGAAACCCCAATTTGGGACAATTCCTGAAAATCCTGGCATATTTAAGAAAAATAAATCCGTTTAAAGAATATAATTCGAAATACAAACAAATTCACAGAATAAACATCCTAATCCTAATATTCACCCAAATTTAATAATATAAATCTGCTATTTATACTGAAGTACTATTTATTAGATGATAAACATGATATACATCCATTACCATTACAGATATGACAGAATATCAAAGAAATTTTAGGACGAGAAATAAGAGTGAATATAGTCGTTTAATATTGCACATTGTTGCCATGTTTTTCTTATATAAACATATTGTTAGTTACATGTTTCTAAGTATTCAATTATTAAAACGATTTGCTTAGCATGATACAGGGTGTTTCATTGGTAAAGGGCCTAACTTTAACTGTAGATGAGGATCACTTAGGTGCTTCCAAAAACCTATATTTAATGTGTCTTTTGCACTTTATAACCGAGATACAGGGTGTTTTATAAATTTATCCTATTTCTTTCGAACCTCATAACTTCCGAGTTACCCTATATATTATTTTGAGATTTGTGACACGTAATAACCATTACCTAGAAACTTCATCAAAAGTATCTCCAAAAAGATAATGCAGGTCCGGCTTAACAAAAAATTTCAAAACTTCAATTGAGTTTGTATGTTTACGAGTACCGACCACTAAAAAATGTGATTACAGAGCCGTACTTAGGACATACCCATTCAATATGTTTCGAATATCTCGAACACCCTGTATAAGGATATGTATCTGGAAACTATGCACTTCTACATTTAGAATAACAAGAGTAAAATACGAGAAATAAATTTATACATATTGTTCTTTGTTCACGGTCAATTATTATTTATGAAAAGTTAATATGAATATTACTGTTATATTTATTCGAATAATCCAAAAATATGCCTAGATACACGGAAAACATTAGCATTTTGAAAGTTCTCAAGTATTTTCAGTTAGAAAAAGAAGCTGGTAACTATTAATTTCGTAACCTTGTCGAATTTTGCTGAATGCGATCCTGATGATTTTATTTATCAAATTTAGAGTTAGATGTATGTGTCAAAATAGCAAATAAAATAAACGACATACCCAAAACCCGAATATACGTCACAAACGATGACGCACACCAAAAAGGCTGTTGTATGAACCACAGATTCGATTTTTTATACCCTTTCCAATTATAAAGAGCAATTTTCAAAAAATCTATATACAGGGTGTAGTTTTTAGGAAAGACGAGTTTTGAAATTTTTTGTTAAGCCGGACCTGCATTATCTTTTTGGAGATGCTTTTGATGGAGTTTCTAGGTAATGGTTATTACGTGTCACAAATCTCAAAATAATATACAGGGTAATTCGGAAGTTATGAGGTTCGAAAGAAATAGGATAAATTTATAAAACACCCTGTATCTCGGTTATAAAGTGCAGCAGACACATTAAATATAGGTTTTTGGAACCACCAAAGTGATCCCCATCTACAGTTAAAGTTAGGCCTTTTACCAATGTATAAGTACACTCTTAGTAGCCATTAGTTAGAATGCTGCTATCGTGTATATTATTAATAAGGCTAAACATATTTCTGTTGAGCAACCAAAATATGTCAAAAAAGTGTTTGTTATGAACTGGAATCGTATACTATTAATTAGAAAAAAAAATTCTAGAATTGCACAAATTGTTTTGATTTATTATTTTGTATTATAATAAAGGAACAATGCTTGGAAAGATATTTATTATATATTTTTTTAAATGTGTGATGAACTATATATTATATTCTGTTTAATTTTTTAGGCAATACTATTAACTCATTGAAGACTGAGATCGGGGAACTAGATAGGTAATACTTTATTATTATTAATTATTTTGTTATCACATTTCCTGTGCGGTTGAGAAATATTCTGCATACTAGTAGAAAAAAAAGAAAGAAGTCGTATATAAAATAAAAAGAAGTATATATACCATATCTATGGAATATATTTATAATTTTTTGGAATTAATAAATTATGTTTAGTACTGTGTGTAGTTTTTTACATTTGAATCACTATCTACTGCATTATAATAGTAAGTAAAGATCTTTTTATTGTTTGGGAAACCAGAACTTCAATTCTTAATAAAACCGAACTGATAATTTTTCCTTCACATTACTTCATTTACTTCTTTAAATATGGGATCAAATTTTTCGAGTTAATAGTTAGATAGCGTTCCCTTTTTTTGCTATTATATTACATAATCCTTTAGTTGTTTTGACGGTATTTCTTCAACACCATTCGTTTTCCTAGGGCTAGATCTTCTACATCTTTATCAAATTGTGATAATAGTTTATTTTTCAATAATTTTTCTATCTATTATGTTTTTGTTCCACTGAATGACCCTGAAAATATTCCTTTTTATTTATTTCATTGGTAACCTCCATATTTTGAAACATTCACATTTTTGAGCCAAACGGTGAAATTTATCATGAAAATAGATTAAATTGGAATTGTATATTATGCAATCTATAAAAATTGCCCTCACACTTTTTCTGCTAAGAGTTACGGTTTCTGAGTTATAACGATTCAATAATTAGTATAATTACTGAATATCCTAACGATCAATTATTATTCGTATGAATATTTCAACTCCAGAATAGGATGTACGATAGCTATCGAGGATTTTCATTTTCCCCTCGAACCACGCGGTTCAATGGATGAACTATGTAATAGACGAACTTGACAATTATGAACAGATGCAGACTAGCTAATTGCGTCAAGACTTATTAACAAACTTCAGCTTGAACTCCAATCAATTAAATTTTATTTCTGAAACTCAAACTTGTTGCTCAAGGTTAAACTTGCATATAAAATGAGGTACTGGGAACTTTAGCTTTGATATTCTCATAATTGTACTATTTTGTATTTGTAAGAAAATATTTTAATTTGTCTTACAGCTCCACTGATGTATACTTATGCATATTATGAAGAACGAAGAACACAACTTTTACAATTTTTATAATTCAGAAATAGTGACTCTTAGGAAAAAAAAGTGCCGAAACAATATTCATGGAAAATTGAATGTTTTACAATATTAGTCATAGTCAGACATTTTTTGAAAACAAAAGGTTTGGCTAAAAAATGCACAAAACATATTTACGAACTTTTTATAATGGACATTCTCACAACTCTTCAGCTTTAGGCAAATATTTTACCACCATTTATTTGTTCTAACTTGACCTGCCTTTTGGGAAATAAGATGGTATAATCAAAAACACGTCTTCTTAATTATTGTAAACTAAGGGACATTCCAAAGTTTTTCTAAAATATGTTAAAGTAGTCATCCTGCATAATACGAGTATACAAAATGGCCCACAAGTTATGGAAACGGTCAATTATATCGTACATTTTCGGTCCCAATGGACGAGTTCTATACAAGGGAATTGCTGCCAACATAACGAACAAAAAAATACTGAAAAAGGTTAGTCGCATAAGGAAGTGGTTTTTCCAATCTATGTTTAGTTTTTCTTATATATTTTGAGTCCCTTTACCACCCATGTTGTACCCGACAAGTTTGGAGTTTTACCCGAGAAGTTTGTAGGTCAATTTAGCTTGGGGAATTTTATATCTTACAGTTGACGAACAACTAATGACAGCTGTCTATACATGTTTATTTGGCTTTGCTTGTGTTCTTTGTGTTTCGTCAACTGTAAGATGCAAAATACCCCAAACTACAAATACCTCCAAACTTTTTGGGTACAACATGGGTGGTAAAGGCACTCAAAACATAAAAGAAAAACTAAACATAGATTGGAAAAAACACTTCCTTATGCGACTAACCTTTTTCAGTATTTTTTTGCTCGTTATGTTGGCAGCAATTCCCTTGTATAGAACTCGTCCATTGGACAAAACTTAGGATAAGGAGATTCCCTATTTGACATTGCAATGTTGCCACATTTGCCGTTTATCTTGTATTATTAGTAACTTTGCTTTTTCAAATTCATCACCCTGTATGTTAAGTCATTATTGTCATTATCAATACGAGTATAACCATCTATAACACTTATGATTTTATGTAGTCTGGAAGGTCTCTAATAGATAAAACATAAGTCTGGCAAAGCCTATTTGTAAGCTGAACTTTTCAAGTATCCCCAATAAAAATAATCTTCAAGATTGAAATCCGGTGAACGTGGATTTCATTTGAATAACGCCAAACATTTACACCAAAATGAGCTGGTGCTCCAGCATGCTGAAATCATATCTGATTAAAATCGGCTCTTATCCAGTGTAGGTACAATTTGGGTCACTCTGTATATTGTTGATATCTTCCACTATTTTACTAAATATATTCCAAATGACTAAATACTACTTTTGTTGTTATTGTTATTATCATTATTCATTTCAGTAATGGAGAAATTACGACATTTATACCAAACAATATCGCAAAGGATAGACACAACGATTTTCTAACTAAACTGGGTAGCAAATCGAAAACTTTTTCGGCACCAATTCAATTTGATTTGGATTCAAGTGGAAAACTTACAGAAAATGCTCCAAAACCATATAACAGCTCACAGCCGTTATGTCAACTTTACGTCGGACAAAAATGTAGAAAACACTTAGCCGGGAAGTATGTGTTTGTACAACCACCATTTTCTCAAAAAGACATTGAAGATAAATTGGATGCTGCTTTTTTGGTAATATCACAATCGAAGTAAGTTAACACACATACTTTACAACTTAGAGCTAAAATACAGACAAGCTCTTAATAATAATATTTATATTTCAGATAAAAAATAGCCTTTATCAATTTTGACATAAATTATTCTGTTTTTTTTAAAATCATATTATGTCGTATTGGAAATGCGAAGGAGAATAATTAAATTTAAAATAACTAGAAAACTTTACATTCACTGCTGATTGTTATATATAAATGTATATGATATTTTTAGCGATATATCACCTATCTGCAGTAAATTTGCTGAACCAAGTGTTTGTTTTTCGGCATTTCCTTTGTGCATGGACCGTGAACAAATCGACGAATACCACACCCAACATTTCTCCGAACTGAGCAGCTTAACCAGCGACAACAAACACAAATTCAAGAACATACGTACAAAATTGACAAATGCACTTAGAAGAATATGTAGAGATGAATGTTTATTATTGGAAAATGAACTTTGCAGCAAAGAGTACAGCATTGCCAAAAGACATTTGGTTATTAGTAAGCGTTTTATTACCATTTATTATTACTGTTGCTAAATTATTACGAAAATGTTTAGCTATAACGTGTTTTATTTTGGTTTTATTTAAATAGTTTAAATAAAAAAAAATACTTTTCGCCTTCAGATGTCGAAAAGTATTAATCTTTATTGGCTTATCATTTGGCGAAGGAATCTAAAAAAACGTTAAAGCTGCCCAAGTACAAATTTTTCAATCCTTACTTCAAGACCTCTTAAACGAAATCCATGTCCGTTAGGATAATATGCACTTTACACGTGCTACACTCGAAAAACTAAGAATTTAAAATATTTTCCTTATAATCACAAACTATAAATAAAACCTTCCAAACTGCTTGTAGTTATACCAGGATCAACTTTCATTACATTGTTTTTATCATTTTAAGTGTGCTGCCTACAACAGCTATACTTTGTTGAATTTTTAAATTATATTGAAACTATTTGTTTTTGATATCAATCAGTATAATTCTTATTATTCTCAGGTCAAATTATGGAATTAGAAGTATGTGAACAATTACCCACAGAAATTGACATTAGTTCTAAACATTGTCTTACTCTTGGTGTTGGAGAACTTAATGTGGATAGAGGTATGCTTATCCCATAATATTTTCCATACCATTAAGAAAATATTCCACAGTTCTTGTGTTAGTAATAATTTCAAAATCAGTACATTTCAACTTTTGTTTTTGGACTTATTTCAGAGCAATTATGTTACTGGGATACAGGAAAACTCTACAGAGGGGTTCAAGATAAATCTTACAGCAGTAAACCCTGTCTTAGGTGGGCACATCAGTTTCATGTTCCTACTTCTGATAATCCCGAACTGGCAGGTCACAATTATTGTAGGTAAGTTGAGTATCATTTATATTATAATTCTCAATAAATTTTTTACCATTTGAGAAAATATTTATTCTGTTATTTACAATTTTTTTCAGTAAGAGTAGCTTGGACTTTTTTCTAGGAAAGATTTATATTTACCATATTCAATGTCATTAGTGTCTTAATTACTGCCTCACAGATTTTGTTGATTCAGAGTCTACATATTTCCCTGTTGATTAGCCCATTGTAGTTTCTGTAGCGGGACGCATTCCTTACCGCAAAATGCAGGAAAGAGTAGGTGTCTAGAACCTCTTCTTCAATATTTATGAACCTTTCTCTCAGCAATCAAATAGAACCAAGTTTGTTAGAAGTGTCCCTTTTAAGAATCCTGTTAAATTGATACTGTCAGGGACACCTTGCAGGTTTTCCACGACCTCGGACGTCTACTCGGATTCTTTATATTACATCCCTATGCTCCTCCAATTTTTTTTTAACTCTAAGTTATCTTCTTTATAGTAAATTAGTTACTGTCAGTAAAAAATTCGTTAGATCACTTTTTCAATTTTGACATCATCTATGTGTCACTGTATAATTAATACATGTGGATTGTGATATCTAAATTGTATTCCAGATCTTTTATTCTTACTCTGTGTGTCGATAGTATATTTTAAACTCGTAAAATTTATTTTGGAATAATAGTTTATTATAGTTTACATAATATTTTATTCAACTTGGAAGAGCTAGGATTAGCAACAATTTGTTTGATTTCCCGACATATTTAAAACATGCTTCTTACTATTAAGTTTGTTCTACAATTAAAGATTCAACTAAGTAATTCTATTGTTTCAGGAATCCAAGAGAATTAGAAAAGGAACCATTTTGTTATATTGACCAAAATCAGAGAGAAGTTTGTGGTGTTAATAAGTGTGGTAATATTGACATATTAAATTAAAATTGAATTTACTGTGACCCCTTAGTCCAACCACGTAAAACTCGATATCACTCAGTTCCTCGGAATTTTTTTCTCAATCTGTGAGTCAAAGATCGCAAACCCCAATTTCTGCCCACAGGTCATGCTGCGGTAGTGTATGGCGGTGGAGGGGTAAACACGTCGTTTTAACTGTGGCGATTGAGTCTTTGCAAATACTTTCTTTGTGACATCTAGCCCTCCACTAGAAGCGGGAAAAATGGCAGCATTACAACGCTTATATCTGCTCGGCAGAAATATGTAAACACGACGTTTGCATGTTGTCGATTGAGCGCATACGGTTCTACTTTCGGGGTGGAATCTATCAATTGTCGTTATCATACACATGACTATTTCCAATTGGCAGAGTATTGTAAACACGAGTTTTACATTTCGCTAATTTATCACATTCGGTAGGCCTCGACGGTGGCGGCCGCGGTAAGCGCTATTTTTTCCTACGCTGTTTTTGTCAAGCGCTATTTTGACTGACGCTATTCTGCTACAGAGACCTCGGTAAGAACATTACCTTACGTGGCTAGCTCTCGGACTATTATTCCGTGAAACCTACACATATTACTTTTTTAAATTGAATTGTTTCTAAAGAATTCCACTTTCATTAAAAAACATACATGAAAATTCTAAATTATATAGATATTTTTTGCGCGATCGATCTTTTTGTTTATTTACAGCATCGGTTGTCAGGACCGTAGGTTGCATTTACTAGTGTTGCCGCTGAGACGAGAGATTCTCGCCTCTCGTCTCGTCTCGCCCTCTCTCGACGAGATGAGAGACCAGTTTCTCTCGTCTGACGAGACGAGACGAGAGAAGTACCCTCTCTCGTCGAGAAATTATCGTTTCACTCGATCTCTCTAGCAAAAAACGTTATATTTTTTGAGATTTTTGAAATCTGCTCAAATTCCTCTTTGCAAAAATATATTATTATATATAATGTCTATATTTGGATCAACGGTTTTCGAGTTATTCGACTGCAAACCCAGTTTTTTTATTACATCGTCGGGATATTTTAAATTAAATAAATCTTATTTTTTTGCTACTATCTGAATCTACCTTTCTCATATTTGATATACAGGGTGGTTCATTAGTGCGACCAATGTCAATATCTCCGGTACCATTAAAGATAGCGGATAGAATCTGAAAATTTGAAGAAATGCAGGATGTTCTATTAAAAAATGGAAATTTGTTACCGTGCTGGTTTTTTGGAGCACCGTTCATAGAGGAAAATTATTTTATAACGGGCACCTCTCAACCCAATAAACTCCGTGAAACGTTTTGAAAAGGTTTTAAAATGCTTTTTAAAGGCATTTTTCCTATTTGGATATGCAATCAAACTACGAAATGTCGAAATATCGATAGCTTTTCAAAATAGAATATTCTGCTCCCAAGGACTACCAGGCGATTTCAATGTCTCATTTCGCCGAACAAAATTTGCCAACACTTTTTCATTAATACTGGCACCATTCTTCTCCTCACAACAATTCTTAAATATTTTGTAGACTTTTAACATCGATTCCTGGATTTTTCTGAAATTATTGCTTTACAACCTATTTGCCACACTATACACGATACTTTATTATCAATTTCACTCATATTACATTAGTAAATTAATCTAAAAAGTAAGTTCAAAGTATAGACTTTGAAATATAATCTCAAGTTTCACCGTAAATGCATTTGTTTGTTGATAAATAATATCTTGGAAACACTTAGCAACTGCCCAAAGATTATTAAATTATTTTAATGGCAAGTTGGCAACCTCCGATCTTTTCATACACAAATTTCACTCCAACTTATTAAAATTAATATTAGATATTTTTTTAAAAGTTTTTCAAGGTTTAAAGTTTAAAAGATACTTTCTGTTTTTTGTTATTTCATAAAATGTCTCTAGTGATTTTTTTATGTGAAAGTGGCTATATCTTTTTAATCACTCGATATAGGATAGCAAAACCCTATATTTTCTGAAGGCTTGAAACGTGATTTTCAAATCTGCCATTAGATAGACAAAGATCTATTTGAAGAAAAAAAATTAGATCGGTAGGTACGAAGAACTGGAACATCCTATGTAGGTATTTTGAAATATTTTCAAATCATAGGTTAGGTTAGTTAAGGAAGGGAAATTTATGATGAGAAAAGATTTTCCAAAAAATTTGTATTATCTTCAATATTAGTCCGGTCCCGGACTTTTGCCGAGCTCTCTCTCTTTTAACATTAAAGTGGATTTTTTTAAGAAATAGTTAGTTCCATTTAAAAAAATAATTTAAAATAGATTTAACAGTAATACATATATTGATTTTTTAGTTTATGTATTTGGTACCTACATAGGAGGCTCGATTGTAGCTCTTATTGCAGTTGTAGCTGCTTTTGCCTACTGTTATTGCAATCGAAAAAACAAACTTACCAGAAATCTGCAGAATGTAAGTAAAATGTTCATCTTATATTCGAAAATATTCATTTATTTATTTGTATTTTTGCTTAGAAGGATTTACCGCAAGTAAGTAAGAATATTTACGGTAGTCCTGGTCCCAGTGCTCCAATGGAAATGAATTCTTTACTACCACCTCACCTTCCTCCCCATAGAGGTCATCACGGCTCTAACAAAAACAGCATTCAACAAGTGCCCCAGTATACTTTTAAAGAAGTCAGATTCATAGATGAACTAGGGGAGGGGGCTTTTGGTAAGATATTTCTTTTTTAATTGAAATGAGTGAATTAACAGTTAAACGAAGTAGATGAAATACGAATAACGTTATCTGGAAAAAATTTATAGGCGATGTTTTTAAACATTTGAAACGATGTTTATTTACAACCGTATATGCAATGTTATTAATAACGTCATTGAAGGTTAGAAAGTGTCATATTACATACCTCTACTTACCGCCCTCATTTCCCGATAATGTAGACCCGTTACGTCTCAGCCGATACGATGCGTTGAACGTTTTTTTATGTACCATACTGTATACTTAAACGTATCCGTATCCCGACCAAAGGCAGTATTCCGTGCTATTAGTGCTATTTTACGGGTCTTCTTCTTTGATATTGGTTTGGTTTAATATGCATCAAAAATAGGTCATCCAAATCATTATCGTCCTCGTCTAGCAGCAATGGATTGTTTAATATCGCCTCCATTCTACTCTTTAAATAAAATATAAAAACTTTGAGGTTATACAATTAAAAACAAAACGAAACAATACGTTTTCTGCTAAAAAGGTTTTTTTGACAATTTCTTTACGTCAACGTAATTCCAATACGGAAACGGATACGTGTAAAAACTTATGACAAGCTAAAAGTGTCTATTATCCGAATCAGAAAATCAAAATTTAATGAGCTGCTTAACATACTCACTAATATTTTTGCAAGACTGTCAATTTTCTGTGTTTGCCTGATAAATAGAGAGATACTGCAATTATTTTTTGGGTTCCGCTAATAAGAGGAAACGTTATTTTAACATATAAGCATGCGCACCTTTATCCACGCGTTAATAATGTTTAGACAGTTAGGACAAAGTAACGTAACCGTAATTATGAATTAATCATGAACGTTAAATTAATTATATTTAAAAGCAGAAATGATTCTGAATAATCAAGAGTATGAAAACTGAAGTAATATAACATATTTCACAGATGTTCTCGTCTTTTTGTATCAATCTATAGTTTTATTTGCAGCGATGGCATTTTGATTTATGGGTGTGTTGAAAATCATAAGATAAAACCTTACCATATTGAAATTTAAAAAAAAAGATGAATGTCGTAACAACTTCTATTATGCTATAACTCTAGTTTTCATTGCAAAGTTCAATACCATTATACTCTATTGCGTACGAAAATAACGTTTCACGGTAATACAGGTTGCGCTTTCTTATCTCTTTATTAAATAAGGTTAGAAGTTTTTTTTACAACTTCTATTCAAAGAACACTTTTCTACTTAAATTTTTATTCACAAAGATGGCGGGATTGGTGGGATTGACAGTGAGTTCGTTCAACAGGGTAGACGGTCATAATATAAGAACAATGCGGATGAAATAATCTGTCAATGATTATCAATGCCATTCATTGGACCGCAACTCTTAGCAAACATGGCCAATAGATAGTGGATGGCCCAGAAATCAATAGATTGGTAGGAAATCTCACCAGGACAACCTATGCCAGTGTCACTACCTGCCTAATGAGCGATTTATAGTACTGGCGTTTAAAAGCAATCGGAAAGTAACTACATAAGTCTCAATCTCGAAATTGATTGATATACAGTCGGGCTTTAAAGTACAATTTATATTCGGAGTACCACATAATATCTAAAAAATGAAGGGAATACTTTGCCTTATATATTTTCTGTATTGTTATTCAGTTCTACTGTATCTGTGCCAATGACCTTCACAATCGAGACACGTTAATTTGAATTTAAAAAAATATAGCCTAATTATAGTTCATAAATATTCTTCTCAATTTTTTTTAGGAAAAGTCTACAAAGGTGAACTCAAAACAAAGACTGGAAAAATGTTTGTAGCTGTTAAGTCGCTAAAAGAAAACGCTAGCGCTAAAACTCTGGCAGATTTCCAAAGAGAAATTGAATTAATATCAGAATTAAAGCATCCTAATATCATATGTTTATTGGGTGTTGTTATGAAGCAAGAACCAATGTGTATGCTGTTTGAATATATGTCAGAGGTATGTGAAATATATAGATATAATATGAAAAATGCATGATAAATATGATAATTATAATTGTAAGACATCAAAAAAACCTGCAGTCTCTTGATGGTATGAAATTAACCCATCTAGTAAAAATTGGGAGTAACACACTTGAAAAAAATGATACTCATATGAATGAATGGAATGAGCAAACTTACAGATTGCGAAAATTACATTCGAACCATCGTATTACACAAGAACGACAGAAAAACAGCTGAAAGAGAGAGAAAGATAATTATGCGCGGTCATCGAGGCGTGTATTTAACTCCAGCTAGGGTGTATGTTTATTTCCCGATACTGACTGAATGCTTCTGGCAATAGCGGTTAAAAATGCTGAAATAGGGGGGCAATGAGCATTCGGTTTACACACCTAAGGTGAAACAAAGTGATGACCGTGCACAATTATTTTTCCTCTCTCTTTCATATATCCTTGTCGTACTTGTGTAATCCGATGCCTGGTTCCGATGTAAATTTCGCAATCTGTATACTACTCACAATAACTGAACAATTATTGTGATTGTCTGATTATATTATGGAGTAACTAGGATAGTTGTAGTTTGGTTGAGTCAAAAAAAAATTATTGTTCACTGACAGAATCAGTTCTTTTCGTAATATCTGATCTAGAATAAACCAATCAAGAGATCAAATTTATAAATAATATGAAACTTCAATAAGCTGGATCAATCAAATAATGTGACCCCAATATGATGATTAGGGGCTAATCCTAACCTAATTAATCTTTATTTAAAAGTACCCCATGAGGGCTAAGTTTTTAAGCATACTTCTCAAATAAAGTGCTACCTACAAACATTGTATAACCGTGCAGAGAAGGCCAACTGATAAATTTGATAAAATTGAAGTTGAAAACTTATTTTTATTGCTGTTATTTCGATGTATTTCGATCACTACGCAGCACGCACAGATCTTTCGAATCAATGTTATTTGTGTCTACAATGTTGTTAATGACTGACCTAACCATTTTTATTCCACTTTTCAAGTTCCACCCTCGGTTCTACCACCAAATAATGATATTTTAGTCTTAAGAAAATGGTTCAAACTTTGATATACAATGATTGTTATTGTTTCAGGGAGACTTACATGAATTTCTAATATCAAATTCTCCTGAAGAGGGAAAATGTTTAACTCATAATCAGTTTTTAGATATAGCTATTCAAATATCACAAGGTACGTATTATTGAAAAGACTTACACTTTGCTTTTCAAAGATTAAGCTGTATTTTTCTATGTTTCACATTAACATAATAATTTCAGTTGCGTTGAATCCATGGGACAATGCTGATATTTTTACAATTTAGCATTTTATACTTAAAGCTTGATTCATGAACTCAGTTGTTCTCGTTGTTCGTTGCTCGTCGTGTTTCCACGTTGTGGGCGATTCGCTAGAAAATAAGATAGTTCCTAATAAGTTCTTAAACAGCAAATCTATGTGATTGGTAATGTAGACCAGTAAATTTTCTTCCATAAAACATTTTATTGCGTAATAAATAAATAAAACAACGAACAATTTTATTTCTAAATTATACCTACTAAACGAAATTTAAAATTTTTGTGTTTCAAATACAGTCAATTATAATATCAATTATAAAAATACGAACAACACTACAAAAACGGTTTATAAAAGCATGTATGTGATAGCAATGTTCAATTTTCGAGCAACGGGTATCATGAACATCGAATAACGAACAACATAGTTGATAAATTCAGCTTAAATGTGTGGTATTTGTTGTTTTATGAGAAGTCCCTTCTCCCCTTTATTAGTTCTGATTACTTTTTTTGTTATGTTTTAAAGGTAAATAAATTATTTTAAAAATTTAGAATGATAAATCATAATTTTAAAATTTATTGCAATACTAATATATTCATAATTTTATATAATTGGAGTAATTAACTATGTATCCTTGAAGAATATTTCATTAATATTTGCCACATACTCAGCTTTTATTAATTTTCCTAGAACTTTTTGGCAAACCCATGAATTTCTTTTCTTACATAAATTATAAGAAAATTTTGCAATGTTTAGTTTAAATACAAAGTACTTTTTTTCTTGGTTTTAGGTATGGAATACCTTTCATCTAATCATTATGTACACAGAGACTTAGCAGCGAGAAACTGCCTTGTATCCAAAGATTTAGTGGTTAAAATTAGTGATTTTGGATTGAGTAGAGATATGTACAGCTGTGATTATTATCGGTAAGATACTTAAAAACTATGTATACCAAACAAAAAAAACAGTTTATCTGTTTATTTTGAAATATTGAAACTATTGAGAGTATCATTAGCTCCTGCGTTTTTCCGATTATTTGGGAAACATTTTTTGTTTCATGCTCTTTTGTAAAACATCCGCCGTATCAAAATGTTGAAAACTTGAAATATAGTTAAGTAAATAAAACCATAGTCACGCTAGGGTTTCACTTCGAAATGGAAGCGAATAACCTGAATTTTAGAATTCTAAATGCTGGATCAAATGCCTCATATGGGATGTACTTAAAAGATGCAAGTATTTGAAACAATAACACGAAAATTGTAGGAAGAAATAAAAACCTTAATTGGCACAGACCAATGTAACATTCCACATTTGATGTATTGATTATTATTTTATTATAATAAGTAGATTTTGAATCAATTAATTTGTACATATGCTTTTCATATAAGATAATAGTTTAATACTATTACAACACCAGAAAAAGGTTTTGAAAATATCGTGCAGATTACCCAACCCCGTTTACTATGAAATGTAATTCCAAGTCTGTCGGAGCACATAGCCCGTGAAGTAATTGTTATTCTTGTTATTTAAAAAGTAATTTTCAAAAACTTTTTAAGGTTTTATTAAAAATAAAATCTTCGATATTTATTGACAATTTTCACAAGAAACTATAATTAAGTGAATCCTGTATAACGGTTGGTTTAATTGTACCTATGAAGTTTAATTTAGTGATATGTGATGGCAAAACTCAAAATGCCATCAATTATACGCAATTATACGCAATTAACGTAGGAAAATAATGTTTCACGGTAATAAGGCCCCGATATTAGTTGATTAACTATTTAATACATCATTTTTTAGAAATATTACTCGTAAACCAAGTAGTAAGAATAAATTGTATTTATTAATAATTTTCTACCTGGAAATAAGGCTCCCTGCTATGGTTACTGTAAAATAATTCCTTGGCAGATGTACATGCATGTGCCAAAAACCAAATAACTTTCGTTGTCAGTGTACCTCCAGAATTGAAAATATCGCCATTTTTCCTTATCTTTTTGGGTAATGAGCTCTGTTGGTGTTATGGTTGTTTTTGACGGTGTATTAATTGTGTTTAATCATTTTATTTTAACTGACTGACAGCTATAGTACTAATTTACGGTAGCACATAACAAAATCTAGCAATAATAGCTACATTATTACAACACAATTTTTTTTGTATGTTCCTTGAGGGATATCGATTATTCTTCATTTATCATTATTTCGACGTAAAACCGGGGACCCGAGTCCATGGATGTTAAGCTTGATACAGATCACTATCACTGGATGGAACACTAGTGGGTTCGGATAAATACCCCGTTAATGGTAGTATGCTCCCGACGTCTGACATTAGCCTTAGTCGTAGGAATAGACCGACGTTAAATAAAAAAATTCTATTATTATGTAATATCAAATTGTAGTGCTGAAAATTGTTTATGTTAATGAATATTATTAGGTTTAATAAGTACCAAATTTGTTGATCATATTTGATTTCAATTATGCGGAGAAAAGTGCACTAATTAATTTTAATTTCTTTTTTATTAATAGAGTACAATCCAAATCACTTTTACCAGTTAGGTGGATGCCTCCAGATTCTATATTGTATGGAAAATTCACTACAGAAAGTGATGTTTGGTCGTATGGAGTAGTATTATGGGAAATTTATAGTTACGGATTACAAGTAAGTGCTATTCTGATAAAATTCAATGTTTATTTTAATAACATTAAAAATACTCACTGAATTGAGCCTTAGTCTTCTAATTGTACCTATGACATCATCATTCGTACTGAATCTTGGCTCAAAAACAACATCAATAGGCTCCTTGCAGATAATTTTTTTATTGCATTAAAATGATCAATTATACGTAAATATCATCCCACAGGAATATTTTCAAATTTTGTTTGATATTAAAGTCGTAATAAATAATTGAAATTCAATCGACTAAAATGCCGCCAAAAACACATTTCATGCAACAGTGACGTCACAAGATACTTATGCCAAGTTTTGACGTCTATCAAAGTTAATTTTGACGTTGTTTTTGGTGATTTTTTGAGAAAAAATGGTTTATCGGTATTGTATCGTGCCAGGTTGTGGAAGTACAACAATCTCCACTCTTGGAAAAACATTCATTAAGCTACCCATTGAAGAAAAACTCCGAAAAAGGACCCAGAGGTAAATTATCAGATTGTGCCTTTAAAAATCCTTCAGACATCTTAATATTTAAAATTAACGATAAACAAAGAAACACAACAGTAAACACTATTAAACAATAAATTGATGCTAACATATTTCAAGTGAAAATGCTTTTAAAATGGATAAACGGGAAACCAGATTTGAAGTTTACATTTAGCGGACGACAGGTGTACCTTGTGACGTCACGACCAATTTCATTGTGTTTTCGTGTGACGTCAAATTTAAAGGGCTTCGTGAAACTTTCTTATGGAATTCATGAGATAATTTTGAGTACTTCTTGGAAAAAAAAATGTGGAAGGATATTTATTATACCTTAAGAGGTTTTCAGAATACTTTAAGGTAAAAATAAAAATCTATGCAAGAGGCCTATTATGCTAACTTGGACTAGACAACTACAACAGATAAAGAAGACTGTATTGAAAAAAAATCCATCATCACTCTCTGACCCATCGATTGAACAGCTTTTTGGGATATTAGATAGCAAATTTATATTTGCAGCTCTATGAGGTCGACAATCTCAGTCTCCAGCTAACATATATCAGTTCCACTCAGATCAGCTAAATGATCTTAAATGAACAATTTTCTACTTCATAATTTCATTTGTGTGGTGATTATAATCGATTATAATCAATTTGGGTTGAAGATTACTGTTATTCTGCAACTGGACATCCTTCTTATTCTTATTCTTGACTATAATATATCCCTGTCCCTAAGAACTTGTTATTTTCAAAGAAATTGATGTTCTAATTTCACCTGACTTTCATCATTGTCCTTTGGTACTACCATAAAACTAAACATTGATAAAAAGTTAGTTTATATTATTATTAGTCTTCTTCATGATAGGTCTCTCTGACATGGTACCATTTACTTGAACAGTTTATTCCAGTATCACGCATTATAGATACGGAATATCATTGTTGTAAAACTAACTAACCTGTCTACCTGGTGGTTAATTATCACATCAATGGTCACTTGCTTGATACTGTCAATAAAATTAGGGATTTGGGAGTTACTTTCGATAATACTTAGTTTCAATTGTCACAATACTAACGCCATATGAAAATAAATGAAAATGTTGGATTTGTAAAAAGAACTTCTCGTGAATTTACCAAATTAGATTCTATAAAACTTCTCTACTTTTCGTTAGTTATGTCTCATCTTGATTATTTACTCATCTGTTTGGTCCCCTCGGTACTTAACTCACTAAATGTCTACATCAATTAGGCACCTCCTATCTCAAGAGCAGCAAAAAATCCTCTGATTGCTATTTAACATATTAAATAGTATTTGTAACTGTCCACAGCTTCTTAATTTGACCTGCCTGTCCGCGATAGGTGAGAACTTTTAATGTGCATATCCATTGATACAATTATATGCTTTCCACTCGTTTCTGCATAGGGTCATAAGACTAGCAAATTCTCAATATAGTTCACAGATTTTCAGAAAATGTGCAAAAAGATTTTATATTATATTTTTATAATTTAATTTATGTTATTTTACTCTTCAGCCTTACTATGGTTACAATAATCAAGAAGTTATAAACATGATACGATCAAGGAAACTATTACCATGCCCGGATGCTTGCCCCAGTTATTGTTACGCACTTATGGTAGAGTGCTGGGCAGAGCAGGCTAACAGAAGACCAAACTTTAGTGAAATTGTACATAGATTAAAAATTTGGCGACAAAGTGGGTCCACAAATGGTAAGTCGTTTTCTTTCCTATACCTACCTATAAAAAAATATAGTTCGAATTTGTCATATTTCACCTAATTGGTCAGTGCGAGGTTTTTAGATGCAATATTGGACACCAATAATAAATTTGCACCATAATTCAGCCAACTACTATGGAACGCCAAACAAAAATGTTAAAATTACATTACCATTCATTTGTCAACAGCGATTTCATCTTAGTTATTTTATCTATGAAACTCCCAATAATGGTTTCCAAATTTTAAATTTTCATTTGGGTTTAGGCCGAGACTGGTTTACCACAATATTAATAAAGAAATTACAAGCTCTATCAGATTAAAAAAGAAACTAGCTTCTTTTTGACGATTGGTCAATTGCAACTATGCCTATAAAATATGTAATGATTCTAACCCTAGAATTTATCAACATGTAAGATGATCAATGAATAACAAACCAGTTTTAAGCTAAATCCTTAATTCTAAGATGTATTTCGTATATACTTTTAATAATAAATAAGCATTATTAAGGTAGACATGTATTTTAGGAGCATATTTCAAAACAGCACCCACTCCACAGAAGTTCAGTCAAAGTTCAAAATCCAGTCATACGTCAGATTCTCAATCTGGATGTCTTTCTGGAGAAAATCAAATGTCATTTACATGGGAACGGGATCGGCACAAACCTATATCAAGTAGATTAAATGACAGTCAAAGCAGCCTAACATCACGGTGAGTGCATGGATAATATGGTTTTTCCAATACTGTTTTGAAAGTACTTATCTACCCAGTATCTATATGCACTATGTGAAATTCATAATTATATTTACTGATTTTTTTAGTTAGTCTCAGCAATCATAGTAGGTTATTAGCGACTGTGAAGAAGGTGGTTACACTGAGTTGAATACATTGATTAAGTTCAAATATATTATTAGCTTAATGGTAATTATTATCCTCCAGCTTTTTCTTTGAGTATGATATTTAGGACATTCTACGAGGATATGTTTCACTGTTTTATGTACAGTCAGATGCGATTGCCATAAAACGATAGTTTTATTATTTAGAACACATTTTAGATCAGAACTAACCTCTTTTGAAATCGATACGGAACTTTCGTCTGTAATGGCACTACGAGCACATCTGTCCGCTTCTTTGTTTCCACTAATACCAATATGGGATGAGATCCATATAAAGATGATATCTTGTTGTCTCATTTTCTGGCAGCGTAGAGTTTTTTTCTTATTATGGTAAACCAAAGGGTGTTTGGAAATGATCAATTGTATAGAGTGTAGGGAACTGAGGGAGTCTGAGAGAACAAGGAAACTTTTACACTTCCGTTACTGGAAGACATGTATTGGTTGTGATTTTGGTGTCTTCTTCAGTCCGTCCTATCGCTAAGGAGTATACCACATGATAACTTCTCAGCTCAAACCCTTGTCGAACATTTGAAACTGAGTGTATGAAATGGATTATAATATGAATTAAATATTCTATTAACTTCATTCAATTTTATTTTAGTGCACTGTCTTGTACGTCATTGTTAATAATAATAAACAATCAGTAACTTCATCATTCCAAGTTTCGATACTTTTTTCAAGTGTTTTGCTTAAATTTTTCCATGTCGTATATTATATACGTTCTTAGACTGAGATATCAGATCACTTCAGTTAAGGTGATATGAGAAATTGATATGAGTTAGCATCATAAAGAGAAACAAACTCAATAAAATCAGGCGATCTGCTGAAGATTCAAAATTCAATTTAAAACATAAGACAGATTCGTATTAGCATCTGATGAAGTTATTTTTTCAAACAAATTATTTCTTCACACCTCCCACTTTTTTCTCACTCAATTATAACTAATAATAAAGTATTTTTAATGTTAATGTGATGACCCATATTTTTAATCCCATTTAAGAAAAAATCCGCCCAATGGCGTGCATAAGATTGTTAAATAATGTTGTTCAAATGTAATTCAAATTAATATAGTGGATTAAAATTAACCTGCATCAAATTATAAAACAGTTTTCTATAATAATGCACATTTAGCCAGAAAATCTGAAAAGATTGTCTGCCCAGCAAGAACCACGAGAAGTATGAGCTCTCGTATGAGCTATTCTTACCAGGAAAAAAGGATTGGGTCGGGTATGTTAGTAGGAACATTAATAAAACCGCGCGCAGTTCTAAAGTTGTCACTAAATTGTCCTTATAAAACCCGTAAACAATTCGTTTAATAACATGTTTCGTAGCATTGCCAACCATACTCAGTTTTTGATTTGTCCGTTTTCGCTTTCAAAGAATGATCCGTAGCAGTGCCTAGTTTAATTAATTTATAAATCGTTGTAAACCCAATTTTCGTCAATTCGTGAATTCTCGCGAATACCGCATTATCAGAAATTACAGAATTTTCTTTTTTCAAACACGCGTAGACACTGAACATATAAATCGTTTTTAGTGAGCCCAACAATTTTAGAAAATATATCTGACAACATTGCTTTATTTTATGATCATTACACTGACATTAGAAAGACTCTGTGCTATGGAGTATCTGTGAAGGCAGAGGAAAAATCTCAGCGGACTTCGAAAAAAAACACTGAGATCTCAGTCACAAAAATCGCACCTATTGTGAAAATATTGTAGAAAATAGGATATTCTATAGAAATCTGTCAAGATGATGAAACACGCATTTATTTTCATATAGTATAGGTCGTTGGAAAATAAATTTATTATTAACTATATTATTTTTGTTACTAGGTCTTCAAGTTTAGGCAACACGACTCAAAGTACAGTAATAAGCAACGAAATTCGTAAAGAAAAACGTCCAAAGAAAAGTATCGATTCATTAGAGAGACTGAATCCCAAAAATACAGTAGTAAGCAGTAGTGGTAGTGGTGATGGAGTTGAAACTAAAGTTACGTTGTAAAAATTTTATGTAGTTTTAATTAAAATGACCAGTGATTCATTTCTTGAAGTGATGATAATGGGTGAAACATCTCAAATCTGTCATAAATATTATTTGGAGAAATAACTGCAACATTAAAAAATGAGATGTTAATTGAAACCTGTGTCACTGTTTTTCGATAAAGAAGTAGTATACACTTTGAAAAATAATAAATTACTTTATACAAACTAATCTTTTGCATTAGTAGAGATCTGTTTTTTGACAAAACATCTGAGTTTTAGTACATACCGAAATCAAACAAACTATTTAATTTTGGTCAAATGCAGGGATGGCAAACCTTTTTTGATGTCTGTGCCACAAAGTCATAAAAATTCTTTCTTAAATAGGCAACGTACCCCAATAGTGCCGCAACCGATTTTTAAAAATGTTCAAGGTCAAACGTCAAATTGAAAGGTAGCTTCCCTAAATTTGCAATAAAAATTTACGGTTTTTAATAACCGTTTTATCAAAATTAATGAAATAGATAGTGCGCACTGCACAGGGTATCGCGCCGATATCGTGCCGATATAACACGCTCTCATCTATCTAAGTTACGTCAAAGCATATCGACGTGAACGGAAAAACGCAAAAGAGAAAGTGTCTATCAAACTGATATATGTGTTCATGTTCATGAAAATGTAGCTGTATATAACGAAATTATCTCCAGAAATCGTTGAGAAATTAATCACAGTATTAATGTGTAATAGGATATAATGGAAAACAAATGAAAATTATAAAAATTCGATCCATATTGAGTTTTTGAATTTTGATATTATATCCTTTTCCTTATTTTATTAAATTGCTGATTCAGTTTTATGTTAACATCCAAAATTCAACAAAAGTTGAATACATAAACCATCTTAAGTTTGTATACTAGGTTTATTTCCATCTAAAAATTAATAAAGTGGAAATTGTTTTAATTTCTATTATACCTAAAACATACAGCTAACAGTTGTTGATCCTTGTAAAGCCTTTGTGTATGACAACATAAAATATAGAATAAATATTCTTCTAAAGAGCTATAAAATGTTTTTGTCAGATTTCACAGCTAATTGCAATTATCAGAATTTATATTCTAGCGAAATTGTTTGTCTATCACATTAGAGTCCATTCCATTTTGGAGCTTTTTTTAGTATATTGACGCGATACTGTAGTTTTAAGTAGACCAACAGCAATGGCATGTCAGACGACCAAGTATGTGCAAGATACACTTTAGTGTAGTATAGAGTTCCCAAATGAGACGGCCTTGGTACTACTAATTGTGTTGACTGTTTCTTAAAAGAATTAAAATATGCAGTGAATCTGGATTTGTGATTAAGAAAATCCACACTTAGGTCGCAGTATTTTGTACGTAACACTGCGTCAAGTCTGTCGTCACTGCAAATTGAACGTGATATTGCTAATGAGCTATGAAAAAAGACAAAAACATTAAAGAGAGATAATTTTCAAAATTGTAATTTGTATGATACTATTAGGTATCTAGAAATCTATTATTAATTGGTTATTTCACAGAATAATATAGCAAAATAATGCATAATACTTTACATAAATTATTTTTGATAGTTCACAAAAATATTCACCAGATTTATGAGGTTTCAGTCTGATTATTCACAGTATATTGTTATTAAAACATTTGAACTGTCACATCATCCAACGCAAAGATTACAGTCTGTAATCTTCGTCCAATGGTTAGTTTTTGTTCCATTTATGTAAACATTGACCTATTATATTTCGGTTTTTGCTGCTATTTTATTTAAAACAATTGCGCAGCTGAAGTCAATTTGAAATAGTTGAACAGATCAAAGTTGTCTAGATTGAAATACGATCTCTCCAACCAATATTTATCGACAATTTCCATCTACTTTAATATGTACATACACAGGGTGATTCTACATTTATACTGGAAAATTGTAAAGGTTTTTTGAATCATTGGAAATTGGAATAAAATAATCTTCCAGCTAAAACTGCATAAGTAAAATAATATTGCTTTTTAAATTGAATCAGAATAGAAACTTCAAATTGAGCTAATTGTTAATTATTTATAAACATAACGTTATACGAGATCTGGCTATTTAATTACGAGACTGGTTATGAAAAAAAATTATTCTACAATCGAATGCTCTTCTTCAATATACTTCCCTCCCCTCGCAACACACTGACCCATTCGCTTTTTTTTCTGTTGGACAATGCTTTGCTGGAAGCCCTTTTTATAATAGCATTTTGATGCTTCGCCTATTTCCACTTAACCTCTTCCGTCGACTCGAATTGGGTTCCTTTTAAGGCAGAATTGATCTTCAGAGCTTGGTTTCAACATCGTATTGAAAAATCGAGGATTCATTGTAAATTATTGTTTCCCATTAGTTCATCTAAGAAAATCTGAGCCGATCTGTTGGCGGACGAGTTTTTTATTAGGGTTCAACTTCGCACAGACTTTCTTCATATCCAATAAGTCATGTGAAACATTTTTCTGAGAATTCCTTTTTGTGGTCTGAGCAATTGTCATGCGACAGAGACATGTTGAGTTGGATGTTGGTCATCTTTGGTGCTCTCTCGTCCTTCAGATAACCACTTATACTATTCAACAACACATGCACCGGACATAACCATAATTCTTATCATGTTCCTCTTTCAACTACCTATAGCACTCAATCGGAGTTTTTTTTATTTCATTAAAAATTCCAGATTGATCCGTTGCTCTTGTTTTTCGTCACACATTGTAACCGTCACTAAAAATACTTAGTATATAGTAAGGTAGTAATTTTTATTCATCTTCTGTCCTTATACCAAATAACATGTTAGATTATTTATGGAATAACATTTATTAAACAACGTTCGTTTCAACCATTTACTGTTGAGTACTTTTTATATTCACTTGATACATTGTTTTATGCATGAATTAATGCATTAAATGAAATTTCAAACAAATTTATCTCCGAAATACGGCACTTTCTCTCTTCATTATAAAATCGATGCTCTCAATTTCGATTTCCGTTCATGTTGAAAAATAGTTATGCATAATGCAATGTAAAAAAACAACCGAACAGTACTGATGATGAAAAATTGCAATAAAAGTTCAATTTGGAATGTAATAACAAGAAATACCCCTATACATGAAATTAAGTATCTTAGATTGGCTCCGTTGGCATCACCAAAAAGCTGCTTATAGGACCGTTTGTATATATCCAACATTTATATTTCTGCCCTTTCTTCATTTTAGCCTATACGTTTTGGAACTAGGTCTGTAAGTAGACCTGTGAGAATTCCTGTGATTACTTTGAGATCAGATTTCTGAAGCCCCAAGAACAAAATTAAGCATAGTGAGTAGAAGGTTGTATTAACCTTTTTGTGTATCTTATGCCTAGTGTATTTTTCCAGTAGGCTGTTCTAAGTTCCTTTTTCCCACTTCGGACTTCTTGCGTCTTTTTGGGATATCACAAAATGGTTTTGGTGCAATAAAATAAGTACAAGCTCCTCCCTTTGCTTGACCATCTGCAATCTCATTTCTGACAATTCGTTTATGCCCTGGCATCCAAAAACAAAGTACCTACTTTTTTGTGTCTAGCCAGCTGTTTAAGGGATTGTATGCAGCTTCGGGGCTTTGAAGCTGCCTGACTATCAAATGAATTAAATATATACAGTCTCAGTTGAGGCATTTCTCAAGCACTGTAGAGTCCAAATATCCATTGCTAACAGTTCCGCTTGGACTATTGCTAGGATATTTCCCAAGGCAGTTGATATACTAATATTAGTACCTGATCCCTACTCCTACGTTTATTTTCGTGCCATCAGTATATATTAGTAAGTAAAAGTTTCTCTCGTAATTAAAGCGATCTCCTTTTGTGTTAACTCACACTCGTTGATAACAAAATCTAACGCTTGAATCCTGTTAATTGGACATTTAGTTCGTGGGTTTCTTCATGGATTTGGTTGCTTCAACCATTAGATTCTCAAGAAATTGTGTATATTACGTTCATTAGCAACGATAAATTCAAATTTGGTCATTTAGTAATAAACTTTTATGTTTACAAAATGCTGAAAATTATATGATCTGTATAAAACATTATTAAAATGTGAGTTGAATCAATATTCAATCACTAGTTGATTTCCAATGATAAATCATTCACCTTTAGTAATTTTTTACTATAAATTTAGATATATAGGTACTATTAGAAATCTACTTTCTTGTTATTTATTAGAAACTTGTCGGTGTATATTTTAGTCATGAATTTACTTTTATAATAGGTTTGTTCGTAGAAAGAATTTCCAATTGATAGGAAATTTCTCAAACTCTGATATTCATTTTGTGATTCGTTGTAAATCGATTGGAAATTTTTGTTGTACAAACGGGTGGAAAATTTTGACATCACAACAGTGATGTATTTGATAGAAATGAACTAAAAGCTCTTCATCAATGGAAGAAGAGCTTAAATTATTGTCATACATCTGAAAAAAAATTAAGAATAAGTGAATAATTTTGTAATGTGTGTGTCGTTTTTGGCCATCCTAATAAGAACCAAGAGATTTGTTTTTAAATGTCCGGGATTACGACATATAAATGATTTTACTTATGATTTATTTTAGAAGGAACTGACTGGTTAACTATTTCCTTGTTTTTTTTTCACGATAAGTGAATAGAGTTTATTCAATAGCCTTTTTGGTGTGCGTCATCGTTTGTGACGTATAACCGGTTTTTCGGTATGTCGTTTATTTTAATTGCTAACCTTAAATTTGATAAATAAAATCATCAGGATCGCATGCAGCAAAATTCGAAAAGGCTATGAAATTAATAGTTACAAGCTTCTATTTATAACTGAAAATACTTGGGAATTTTCAAAATCTGATGTTTTTCCGTGTACCTTAGCATATTTTTGTATTATTCAAATAAATATAACAATAAGATTCATATTCTCTTTTCATAAATAATAATTGGCCGTAAACAACAAAGTACAGACCTGACAAGAACTGTCAGTGAGTCAGTAGAAAAAGATGTAAGACACATTGCCAATACGAAAGATATGTTTGCATCTTATTTTAAACTAAGAAATTTCTCCCGATTGATAGTTCGCGCTTGCGCTTAATCTAAGCATCAACCAATCAAATTTTGGTAAGTCAATGATTAGGGTTGACGTTTGTAATACATTTAAATGGCTCATTATTGTGATATTTTGATTAGGATTAATCATAGGCCTGCCCTTTTTCCCATTTCTTCCGGCGTAATATGTTGAAAGACATTAGCAATCAAAGACGCACACCAAAAAGGCTATTGAATGAACCATAATAGTGAAAACATGTCACTTTCTACAGCATCCCAATACGCATGCTCAAACTAAAAATAAGATCCCAGCAAATTATTCCAATACTTGGCAACTAATACGAAATCGTAAATTTTTTTCTTCAAAGGATTTTTAAATTACCAACTGCTAAATTGTTTCTACGAACGCATGCCTATGACGGTTTCTGACTGTTCTACGAACAAACCTAATAATTAATGTTACTGTTTTTCGAATTTTGTTTTATTTATGTGTTCAAAATGAGTGCAAGTGACAACGACTTTAAGAGAAACAAATATATTCAGAACAATGTATCAACTTGTGTGAAAGGAAAAGGCAAGACGGGAATCTTTCAGTTCATTTGAATCAAATGAAATTTTGTATTGTATACATCTTGTTACATGATTTTTACAAAACTAATATCCAAAGTAGTCAAAGTACTAGTACTAGTTGCAACTAGAAAGCATTAAAAAAATACTACTATGTTACAGTTTGTGTTTAACCGCCGTATGCATCGTTTACACTTCCTCTTTTAAGCATTGAACTAGTTTAATATTTTTAAGTGGTATGCACTATTGATTCTATGAAAGTTAAATTAATTTAAAATGAAACACCAAATATTGGAGGTTTATGTATGTACATTGAGGTGACATTCACTGATACCTAACATATATCGTGTTCCCTTAGATTCCCTTAGATTAGTAGCTCCTTTAATCCTGTTTCCCGGAGGAATTTTAGGATATCTGCAGGCTTTTACTAAGGTGAATGTCGCTCTTCTATCCATTAGTCTTCTGGGATTCTGTATCTGTATAAAGGTTTCTTCTTCCATGCCACAGATCTATATTCTTCCTTCACTATTTTCAGGTGCTCATTCATTTAGCCGACAGAGTCCCATTAGTAAAAGTTAAGTGTATGTGCATTCATTAGATCTCAAAGTAATGTGGTCACTCCACTAGAATATTTGATTGTCTGAGCCCTAAACTCTTTCCAACGGTCAGATCTTCTATTTTTTCGGCTTGCTGATAAATTTGTGTACCGCGCACTATTCACTGGTGAGTTACTCTGCGTCCTAAATTTCTACCAGAAGTTTTCCAGTCAGAGAATACATTGGAACTGATACCGAAAAAGAGTAATTTAGCCCCCCTCTTTGCTAGTTTATATGTTATCTCATTTCATTCTATTCCAGTATGTCCTGGAATCTACAATTAGATGACTATATTGCTCTCGCATAGTTCATTGAGTTTGACTAGGCATTTCCACACCACAGTATGGGCGTTTAACTATTTAAACCAGTTAAGGCTCCGTTATTAGCCACCACGGTAAAATAATAAACCTTAGCTTCCACTGAAAACCACAAGATGGGGAGAGGATGTTGTTTTATCCCAAATTTGAATCATATATTCTTGGAACAGGTAATTTAGTTGACAAAGTAAGTAGTTAATGGTTGATTACTATTATAATCTTGAATAAATACTTGTTCAACCATGTACCGGACAAATAAACACGTGTCGTTCTCCACTTCCCATGCCAGTTTGTATCATTCGATACAATACCGAGTGATAAATTTATCGAGATGTTATAGTTTTCGATATAATTTATATTTCCTACCAGATCTGTTAACCTGAGCGGTGCCAGAGATAACGATGCAACGAGGGTAAATATTACCTGATTTGTTGTTGATATTTACGTTCTTGTTTATACAGTGTGTCTACTTAAGTTGGACTCATATGGGAAACTTTTTTATTATTGGTTTTAGGAAAAAAAAGTTATTCTTCATAAAAAGTTCTGCATTATCTAAAACCTAAAATGCGATCATTAGATATTTCTTATTTTTTGCCGTATACGAGGTTTGTCAAAAAATATGTTTCTCACTCAAGAGTAAAGTACCTTGATTTTTCATAATACAGAAAAATTGTAAGAATTGAAGTTGTTTAAAAATAAAAATTATATTCAAATATGCAATTACAGCTATTTAGCATGGAAATTAAGATTTGGTGAATATTTACGATTACAAGTAATCGTAAATAATCACCAAATCTTAATTTTCATGCTTAATAGCTGTAATTGCATATTTGGATATAACTTTCAATTTTAAACAACTTTACTTCCTATAATTTTTCTGTATTGTGAAAAATAAAGGTAGGTACTTTACTCTTGAGTAAAATTAATATTTTTTGACAAACCTCGTATAAGGCTCAAAATAAGAAATATCTAATGATTGCATTCCAGGTTTTAGATAATGCAGAGCTTTTTATAAGGAATAACTTTTTTTCCTAAAACCAATAATAAAAAAGTTTCCCATATGAGTCCAACTTAAGTAAACACACTGTATACACAAAAGTGAAAATCTGACGGAAACGCTATTAGCAAATGCTTGAAATTGTGTTGTGACATTTAAGTTTTAGTGTTAGTGTTTATATTGGATTATTTTATGTTTTTACAGTTTATTTTTGTATTTTCTATGTATCCTTGTATATTTTCTAAATAAATGATAAAGAAACATTTTTTTTTAAATTCTAGCGATAAGGTAGGTACTATACCACCTTGGAAAGTTTTCACAAAGAACGTGCCATTGAATATGAACGTTTTTAATTTAAATTCTAACAATAACTTTTTTCTACTAGCGTGCAGACAGTAAATTTGTCAAGTTTTTGGGTAGTATACTGTTATTTGAACATTTAAAATATATATTTGTATGATTGTAGTTTACCAAATAACTGAGAAATTTATAAATTTATTATAATTCTGATATAATTTTTAATAAAAAAAACTTATAGGTATTTAAATAATTTTTTAATGGCCCTGGTATAAGCCTCGTCAAATGAATGACAAATAATAATAATTAATTTGTTGATATGTATTTAACAATAAATGTTCCTTAATTTATGCTAACTTTTGGGATATCTTGCGCATGCCTTTAAAAAAAATACTGTTCTTAACACGTGTGTAAAGTGACTTCCGCACGAGATTGCTATATATTTAGCGTGCAATAGCGTGCGGAAAAGTATCACTTTCCGCTCTAACTACTATTGTAAGTACTGATCTGAAGTAAATTGCTGGCGGCCGGCAACTAGCTTATGGGTGGCCGACTACTACAAAAAATGCATTTTTAAAATAAAAATTAACAAAGAGTTTTCTCTTAATTGTAATATTTTTTCTGTTAGTACATAAATAGTCACATAGTTGTGCTTTCTTACTATCTCAGAACTAAAATCCTAACTTGGAAAACACCTGGGCAACTTATTATCTAATTTGAATGTCCTATAAAATAGCCGACTACTAGCCATGTGACCCTGTTTATTATAAAATTTGTATCTCTATTATTTTCCCGTCTGTATAATAAAATAATATTTCGATTATTTTTTGTATATAAATATTGTATGACGCTTTTTTTCCTCCATGTATACATCATATTTGTTTTACGTTTTAAAAACCACAGGCAATTCTATCCCAAGGATATTCATCTAATATCCTCGACTCTATCCTATGGAACGAAAATAAGAACACAGTTGCCAGCTACTACCAAAATTATTTACCAGACAAATCCTTTAATTTTAATGAAACCTTCAAGAACAAACAACATTCAATTGAATAAATCAATATGAATAAATTAAATCACATCTAACTTGGCTTATTGTGATTTATTATTGTAAAGAGAAGATATAATGCGAGATCTTTGATTGTCAATATGAAAAACGCTTTGAAGGCGTTCGTGTATAACAATACATTCCCTATTAAAAGTTAACATTATTGCATTACACACGTTGTACCAGTTTACATTAATTATTTTTTATATTATCGAGAGTACGAAATCTGATACAAATGTACCCACTCTGGCAACACTGGATTGGAAATTTAGAGTCCCATATCGATATAATATATACCTATCACTCGAATGATACTGATTCAGTCAGCGCCCTCTGATGCCAAATCGGTTGAACCAAATAAGACAGAATTTTTGGCTACCATATTTGAATTACGGCGCTCATTACGCCGCTTTTATTTCATTCAGTTCTAGATAAAATAACAATATTTTTGCTTCATTGTCACATATTTGTCTATAAAATAATGTTATGAAGGGTGTATCAGAGTGTATCACCTTTATTTCATTTCAATCTTCATTGCTCAAAATTGGGGATATTTGACAACGTCTGTGAAATTTATTACTAACAAGAAACCCATATAAATTATGATGCACACTACCTTAATAGTTTGACAATCAATATAACACCTTACGTCTCCACTGAAATCATTAATAAAAATTAACTGAATGAAAAACGTAAGCCATGTTTTTACGGTCATATTTTCGTTCAATAACGGGCCCTTAAGCTAAACTATAAGAGGTGTATACGACCATAAGTAATGGAAATTACAAAAATTTTTCGAGCAACTTGTAACTAGTTTTCTATATCATTTAAGATTTGAATTTAGTATTTTCCTTTCACAACACACCATTGAACAATCTGAAACTAGTTATTTTGTTCCCTAAAATTACCTTATACTGTATAATAATATGTAATGTTGTAGTACATACTTTTTATTTTCTTTTAGATAGGATATGTCATATAATTTCACAATTAATTCATCTGCAAATACATTGAAAAAATGTTTCAAATAATTTACTTAAATGATAATTTTTCAATTTTTAATAGATTCAATGGTTTGCGATGGTGTAAATTGCAATGCTTAAAATTATGTATAATATTCAAGTGAACTCTGAAATTTACCCTACTAAAGTATCAGATTATTTATCGAAGTAGATGAAATTGGATATATTTTTGCAAAATAGGTTAACGGACAAATGATAAGTAGTTGAATTGTGCTGCTTCCAGTCATGCTGTAACCAAACTTCACACGTTTCACTGGGTGGATTATTTCTGTGTATTTTCAAGTAGGTAAATATTTTTAATAACCATACTGAAAGAAGCTGTTTGACTTTTGATCGCGTATTGCTTGAGACGACAAATGAATTCTATATTTTCAAAAATTCAAATATTTCGAGAAAATTCTCGATTCGTAATTCCTATTTTAATTTGTCACCCGTATAACGAACGTCATCAATATTTTACTAACGTCTTGTATGTTAATAAAATAAAAATGCAAGGATTTAAATAATTTATTTGGTACTAATTACACTTAATTAACAATTATATAAAAAGTAACTGTCAAAAAAACTCCAAGCCTGAAGAATGGAGAGAAGTCTGGGTTGCTTATACCGAGAAGGTTGTGCAGTGGAACATGCATAGCGAAGGCCGAGAGTTCTACTTCCAAGGCCGACTAAATTGCTATGGATTCCTTAGCCCAATTTCTTAATTATTCTATTGTCTTTCAATGGGCTAGGTAAACCTAAATTATCCTATTCCTCGTAACAGAGAAGAATTGCATTGCAACTACTCACACTGGTTATTTAGACCAAACACAAAGTCCTCACGGAAAACCCTGCTTTTAAACCGCTATGCGACATTAGCTCATCGCTGCTTTGCATTATAATATGGATGCATGTCTTTTGACCGCTCACATCATAAAAACATGTCCGTTGACGGCCCACATCATTGTTGCAGTTCATGTTAGATGGAAGGAATCAATGGGTCGATTTTAGTATAAAATCGATCTCTAACACTCTCAATCGACTCTAACAATAAAACATATACCTACCAATATTATTAAAAAATGAAATAGAAGAGAAATTTTAGTTGAATCGTCATATTTGATATTTTTTGGAAATTAAACCTCAATCTTCTAGCTACCGTTATATAATTTCAGGGTTTGTTGACACAAATTGCTGTTGAATATGCTTAACTCTACTGTAAATGTGATACACAGTGATGTCAGTATTAATATAATAGTGGCATTTAAGATGTTGAAAATACTTCGTTAAAATAATAAAATAATATACTGCAAGGGTGTCTTCTAAAAGGATATTTACATAGTTTAAGTTACACATTGAACTTATTTAAATGTTGAAAATTAAAGTTTTACTTACAAATTTTGAAATTATATTGCACAACTGAACTTTGCTGCAAATATATATTTGTAATTTTGTAAATAGTTTTGTAGTTAAAGTCATCTAATGCCAAATTTTTATATTGTAGTCTAAATTATAATTACCTACGTATCTTATTTTTTTTTCTGTTTCCTATAGTTTTACATTTCTCCATTCGACACTATTATCAGAAAATATTAACAAAACATCTATCAAAATGGTTACTACATTGTGTTTGTGTGATTTGATATTATGAATAAATGTAAACTTATTATTGAACTTTTATTTTATTATATTTAACCAAATAAGTATTAGAATGTTTTCAAATAGAAGATTAACCACTGAAGATGTCTTCCAGAAAATGCGGTCCAGTCACATCTTGATTCGATCCCCTAACATATAGGTATAGTCTCCATCTATCTTGACTATGTGTTTCTCTCTGATATGGCCTATGGGGATTTTTTGCATAATAAAGGAAATTGTAGCTGTTAATGAATCCATTCTTAAGGCATAAAGCTTGATCAGAAAATAATGCTCTTTTGTCCAGTTACAGTATAGCACAGTTGGGAAGTATTGGTATTTGATATGCCATATTTCAAATTTACTCCCAATTTATTTTGTATAAAATTATTCAACTAGTTATTTGTATAATGGTCTAGGTCTAGGTAGTACGGCGCCAGTGCACCAGAAATTATTAAAATCATATGTCCATAATAAAATGCTGATACAACTAGGTATACCTAATATGACACCAGGATGTACCTTTTTTTAAACAATTTGAAAAATTGTTTTTTTGAGCTGATTAACTCTTTATATTTTCTAACTTATTTCCTAATTTCCACTTGTAATACCACTATAGGTTACATTATTTCCGGAGTTATTTTGAGCTCATAAATATTTTGAAAGAAGACGAGGGATAATGAGCAACAAAAAATTTCCGGATTTAAGTTGACCTCGTGTGGTAGTCGGTAAGAAAACTCCACACCAGATGTGTTAATTTCCAAAAACATCAATTTTCGTCTTCATAAAGTAGTTGCAAAACATAGTATATAATAATTGCGTTTTTAATATAAAAATTAATCATAATGGTTCAAAGAAATTTAGAAAACATGTAAGCTTTTAGTTGAAATGAGCCCAAATTATCATGTGAGCAAATAAAAATTATATTGTCAAAAAAAAATTATGTCAATATAAACGTCAAAAAAATTCGCTGTTGGGTACCCACCAGGAAAAAATTTCTACTAAAATTCATCCGTTGCGATGGTGATCTGTCAGAAATAAAGGTTATGATTGGTTAAAAATCACATGTGTGGAATATTCTATCAAAATTATCTTGACATTTTTTTAAAACACATAAGTTATTGTAATTTACCCTAACTTAGCAAGTGGAAAGAAACTAATAATTTAAAAAATCCATATTCATCATTTTTTTCGGAGTCCGTAAATGTTCTGAAACAATCTCAGAGAAATCTATAAGAGAAATTTTTATTCTTTAACAGTTTTATTTGTGTACTTCACAACTCCACTGTTGGTAAATTAGAATTGCATAGAGAAATATATGTCTATGGTAGGTACATTGCGATGGGGTCGCGGAAATTATTTCGAAAACTAAATTTCGAACGGAAAAATTTTCGAAAAACAATTTTCAGAAAAAACAAATTTTCGAATATACTTGTTTTCGAAAGATAATTTTTCGAAAAACAAAATTTCGAGAACTATATCATTCGAATAACAGCTTTTTGAAAACATGTTGAATTGTTGTAAAAATCATCCATTCTCAAAGTGGCCCAATTCTGAATCAAATCAAAAACACTCATAGTCGGTCGACCACACAATATAATGAACTAAAAATTACAATGTACCTACTCAACTAGTTTCGGCTGAAAAAGTAGGAAACATTTATTCAATTCAATCATTGCAATTCACAACATTACAAAACGTTAGCTATATTTTTTTAAAAAGCAATCAATTCATCATCATTACATGTTTTTACAAACGATGAACATATATTGCGCACTCTCTGATCCCATGTTTTATATTTTTTTAGAGGCTCCTCTCCAGAAATGGTTTTCGCAATTTCAAGTTCTGTCAAGCATTGTTCCTTTTTAATATTATTCAGCAAAGTCCAAAGGGACGATTTTTGATCGTCAATAAGAGATAAAAATTCCCTATGCCATGATTCAGCGGCGTTGTTGGTCAACTGTGATTGCTAAAGAACACTTTCAAAACAGCTCCAGAGCAGAGCAAACATAGGCTCAGCCAGTGGCGGATTTATAGATTTGCCGCCCGTAGGCTATTCAATTTTTGCCGCCTCTAAATTTTGATATCTTAGTCCACAATCATATCAATTTTCTATCAATAAAATTCCAACTTTATAATTTGTGCTCATCATCCTCGTTACATCAACTTTTCCCATATAGTTATTATTATTGAGAACTATGGTACCGTGTTAGATCCTTGATTATTTTTACAGCAAAGAATTATCAAAAAAAAACATTATTTTAAAGACAATTCAGCTCATGTATAAAAAATCGCATATGCCTCAGTGTAATTGTCACTTTGACACCGGCAAAAGTTAGCTTTAACTTTTTCAGCGATTATTTTTTTCACTTGTCAAAATCTGACATTTTGGTGGTTTTAACCAATAGCAATACATTATTCTAGCCAATCATTCGGTATTATACTGATAATTATGCTTCCTCATCGATAAAACCTTGTTTACATCGAAACGTCAAAATTTTACTTTGAATTTGTCATTATTGACAACTAAAAGCGCTTTCAAAAATCCTTTTAAATTGTTGAAAAAAATAATCTTCCCAAATACAACTCGCTCTTCAAATTTTATCACATAATTTTTTATTTTCATCACTCAAACTTGTTTATTTGAGGCAAAAACATTCAAACAAACCGAATTTAGATAAAATCACTCCTCCTAACGGAGTCGTGATTTTATCAAATCGGTTTGTTTTCATATTTTTGCCAAATAAACAAGTTTTCGTGGAAAAGAAAAAATTATCGATAAAATTTGAAGCACTCGTGGTATTACCTTTGATAAATGCACTTGTGGTTTTTTCACTTATGCATTTGTTACCATGATAAATAATTTGACATGTTTGTCAACAACTTATTGAATTTCTAAACACTAACAATGAGCCGATTCATTGAATTGTCCTGCCGAATTACACTCGATGTTTGTATTGATATCGGGTAAATTTGTGTTGTTCAACTTCTAAACTGTTTCCTTTAGCAATTAGACTCGAAAAACTGTCAACCTAAAAACGCTCCACCTTCGGTGTCGCGTTTTTAATAGTTGACAGTTGTTCTCGTCTAATTGCTAGGAAACAGTTTCTCATTAAACAATCCAAATTTACCCGATAAAATACAAACCTCTTGTGCAATTATAAGTGAAAAAATATTTCAATCGTATACCACTTTTAAAGTAAGGTAAGGTATGTCTTAAAACTATACAATATTTACAAAATATGAATCATGCTTACGTAAAAAACATACATTTGGCGAACGTTGATTAACATTTATCATTACACTCACAGTTTAAAAACAATACAATAATAGTATATTATTAAACGAGCCATTTATGATAGCCATAGATAATTCACGATGGGTGACGTTTGCGTCACGAGCCGCAGGCGAGGGGCGCAAGTCACCCAAGTGAATTATGGCCATAAATTGCGAGTAGAATACTATACTTTGTCCACGACACTTAATTTATTTATTAATAAATAAAAGTCAGTAACGATTTGGCATATTACTAACCTCAAAATGATGTGGCAGCTACATCAAATAATTTGACATATAAGTATAGAGATGGGCTATGTTTTGTATGGTTCATAAATAAAACATCCGAATATCTTTGTACATATGCTTTTACTATTTCTAGGATGGTAAATGCTACAAGAAATACATTCAGCACGTGGTTACTACCTACTGTCTGTTCTTCACTGCGCATGACACTAATGCTGACATACAGTGTCTACAGGCTATGCAACCATGCATACACTAGTAGTAGTCCAGTGCCTACTATGTTCATATCATACATCCCTCCTTATAAATCTAAGCGTGAAGGTCTTTTTATAAGACGTCCATATCGAGAGGTTTTCTCTCTAGCTGGGGTCTCTTCACTTAGCTCAGAGGAAGCTTCAGGTTCTGGTTTATTCACTGAGGCATTAGCGGCACTACTATCGGAAGAAACAAATAAACTGTCAGAATTTGTATCACTAACTACATCATCAGTGTCATTACACAATTGTCTGTAAGGATTTTTAGATATTCTTAAGTCGTGTCTGTTTCTTCTAACAGTATTTCCATATGAATCTTGGATAATATATGATCGTGGTGATTTATCTAACTCTACTACTTTGCCTGAGTCCCATGAATTTGTTAAATGATTGAAAACCGTTATATCATTATTTTTGTCAAGCGGTTTAAAACACTTAGCAGTTTTATTAAAATACTTAACATTATAATCTCTCTTTGCTTCTAATTTCTGACTAACATTTCTACACAGTTCAGGTTGCAACAAATGATTATGAGTGGGTACTTTAGTTTTGCATCTTCGACTGTTGATTAATTGAGAAGGTGAATAATCCATATATTTTAGAGGTGTATTCCTATAACTTAGTAATGCACTTTCTATGTCCTTTCCTTCCTCCATTGATTTTTTAACTAAATTTTTTGAAATGGAGACAGCTTTTTCTGCTAATCCATTTGATCTCGGAAAATAAGGACTTCTCAATGCAATATTAAAGTTCCACTCTCGAGCAAATTTTCTAAATGAGTCACTATTATATGGTACATTATCGGCTACAAGTGTATCTGGAGGACCCAACCGTGCGAAAACAGACCTTATTTGTTTAATAACTGAGTTTGCACTATTGTCTTTAATTGGAATCAACTCCAACCAATTAGAAAAAGCATCAAACAGTACAACATAACTCTTATTTGCGTAGGTAAAAATGTCAGACCCAATTCTCTCCCAAGGTCTTGTTGGTAAAGGATATGGTAACAAGTTTTCTTTGGGATTTTTGCGCATAAACTTTTCACAGACTTTACAATTTTTCACATAAGACTCTATGTCAGATGTCATACATGGCCAGTAGAAAATTTGTCGTGCACGCGCTTTTATTTTTTCAATGCCCAAATGGCCCTCATGTAAAAGTCTAAGCATTTCATTTCTAAGGCTACTTGGCACAATAATTTTATTTGCAAAGAATACTAAATCGTTATTTATATAAAGCTGGTCTTTGAATTTTGCATAGTTTTTAACACTAACTGGCACATTGTTATTTTGTTCAGGCCAACCATTATTAATAAGGTTTGTAACTATTTTCAACTGTGGATCACTTAAAGTTTCAACTTTAAACTGATTTTGTCTTTCATTTGACATAGGTAAATTATTTGTAAGACAGATTTTAAACCAGTTTGTTTTAAAAATGCCCTTGATAGAGCATCGGACACATACATGTGCTTCCCAGGTTTGTAACAAACCATCAAGTTATAATTTAGCAATTTTAGACGCATTCTTTGGAGTCTTGGCGAGATTTAATGAAGATCTTTCCTGAAAATAGATTCTAGCGGCTTATGGTCACTGTGTACCTTAACATCAAATCCATATATAAAATAATGGAATTTTTGGCAAGCAAATAAAATTGCGAGGGTTTCTTTCTCGATTTGGGCGTATTTTTGTTCTGTGAGAGTTAGGCTTCTGGATGCGAAAGCAATAGGCTTATTGTCTTGTATAAGGCAAGCACCAAGCCCATCCTTGGACGCATCTGTTTCAATTTCAATTTTTTTACTTGGATCAAAAAATGCTAATACAGGAGAATTTGTTAGTATATGTTTGAGTTGGTCTACAGCAATTTGATGTTCATGGGTCCAGTTCCACTCAACATCAAGTCTAGTCAGATGCCGAAGAGGTGCTGAGATTTTTGACAAGTTTGGTATAAATTTACTTACATATTTCACCATGCCTAAGAAGCGTAACACATCAGGTTTTGATTGAGGAAGTGGCATATCTAAAATAGCATTAATATAGTTTCTGTTTGTTTTTATACCACTTTTTGAAAATATCTGACCCATAAATTTAACGTTATCATTTTTGAACTGTATTTTATTTTTATTCTAATCACCTGACACCATGTTTTGTATGGTTCATAAATAAAACATCCGAATATCTTTGTACATATGCTTTTACTATTTCTAGGATGGTAAATGCTACAAGAAATACATTCAGCACGTGGTTACTGCCTAGTGTCTGTTCTACACTGCGCATGACACTAATGCTGACATACAGTGTCTACAGGCTATGCAACCATGCATACACTAGTAGTAGTCCAGTGCCTACTATGTTCATATCATAGACAAATAAAAAAGAGACGGATTGAAGCATAGGTGGTATACGGCATAACGTTTCTGCGCCACCACCCGCGCATCGAGTCGCTGCGGTCGCGAGAACTACAAGACTTTTTACATAAGGGAAATGGAATAAAATAGTTTAAGATATTATAAATTACATTACAATGCAATATTTATCCTTCAATGTCGATAAATATTATAAAATATCCTAGTATATCAACTTTTAAGTGATTAAAAATAAAAATATTCAATATCTATCATACATTGGCTGGTGTGAATCTAGCTTCTGCTTGTCAAACAAGAAAGACAAGAGAGAGAGTGTGTCAACAAAACAAAATGGTGAGTGGTATTATTTTACTCATAGATTTATTTAGGATTTTAGTTCTAATAAAGGAAATAACAGTAAGTGAACCTTCTAAATATCATCACCAGATATAACTCGTTATAAATGTATTGCAAAAAATTGAAATAGTAAATATTTTTGGCCACTTCGTAGTAAAAATAAAACATTTTTCAAACTTCCATCTGATAATCAAAGTAAACAGTGGTTCATAATTTTAGGATTTCTTTCTAAATACAAGATTCAAAGGTTTTGTAAAGATCATTTTGGTTGGTAATAATGCATTTACAGGTTCATTATGCAAAATACTTACTTACTTACTTATTAAGATTTGTTTTACCTTCGCAAGAGAACTAGTAAACAAAAATAATTCTTTTTTATTTGTAAGTTATGGTACTGCATTTTATTTATTTTGTTTCAGACCTGTTCCTGTCTGGAGAATCTACGTTCTAACTCGTTTTTATTGAAATTTTTGCAGTTTTAGTGAAAAACTTTGAAATAATGTGCAATTTGATGTGATATTGGCTTAACTTTCCTAAATCTAATGTAAGTAGTAAACGTATGTTCATGTTTCATAAATTAATAATATAGATGTAGATTATGTCATGTTATTATGTGCAGTTTAATAAAAAAATTAAATTTGTGTTCATTTTTCATTTATCTAAATAATGTGTCTGAAAGTTGTTTATTAATAATTATAATCATTTCATTATAAAAAATTAAATTATATTAAATATAATTCAATTTTTTATAATGAAATAATTATAATAATAAACAATTTCTAGACAAATTGTAAAATTTACCTGCCCACTATCCAAACTAACCAATTTAAATATCCCGCCTTCAAAAGTTAGTTCCACCACCTCTTCGGGGTGCGCTTCGATCAACGTGATGCCAACTGTTACTGCAGGGTTGACAACTCTCAATATATTATATTTCTCTATGGTTCATATCATACAGGCTATATTGTAGAAAGTATCAATACAACGTACCGTTATAAATATATTGTTTTAAAATACTAATATTAGAAAATATCGTTATGAAAAGTATCAATACTAAACATAACAATATTTTATCGATACGATATATGTCAGAAACAAATTTCCTGAACAAAATACACAGATATACACAGAATACATTTTTGCGAGACTTTGAATTCGCAAAATCATTTATTATATCGTCGTACGAAATCTTGTTCATTAGCTCTGACTCCTATGCACAAGAGAGCTAAAGCGTTTAGCTTTTCTTGACTTAAAGTCGATCGTAGGTAGTTCTTTACTCTCTTCAAGCAAGAGAAGCTTCTTTCACCTGAACATTTTGCCGCTGGTGTACAAAGAGCCATACGAAGTGCTATATCCAAGTTTGGATAAATGTTTCCTAGATTCTGTTCTTGCAGGAATGAAGACAGACTTATTAATGATCCAGAAATTGGTTTTATTGAAATTCTTTCAGACGAAAGGTAGCTTTGAAAGTGTAGTAATTCCTGAACTAAGTCTGTTTCTAAATCATTAGGATACATTTTTTGTAAAAAACTGGCTTTTTCTGTCAGAACTGATGGTAACAACTCATTCATTTTGGTAAGAAATGAAAATTTTTCGTTAAATCCTTGATAAGCCTCTTGTCGTTCTGCTAACTCGGATATGAGTCTATCTATGACAACAAGAAACGTATTAACCCTGAAGTGATCACTCGCAGCTATTCGTATTATGTGTGTGTATAATAATTTTTTTTTTAATTTGTAAACCGAAATAATAAATTTATGAACTAAATTTGCCGCCCCTTAAAATTTGCCGCCCTAGGCTCCAGCCTACTCAGCCTGCTGGTAAATCCGCCACTGGGCTCAGCTCTACCTCTTCTCTCCATCTTTCCTATCCATGTTGAATTCTCTATTTACTTCCGTGAACAGATGTTCTTTCATGACTACCAAGTCACTATATGGACGCACTTGAATAATGTTAGTTAGATGGTAGGTGAGTAAATAGAGTGTTTTCGAAAAAACGCATTTTCGGAATAAATGCTTTCGAAAAAACAGCTTTTCGAAAAGACGGTTTTCGAAAAAGGAACCTTTTGGAAAGTTGTTTTTCGAAAAAAATACCTTTCGAAAATAACAATTTTCGAAAAATTGTATTTCGAAAATAATGTTTTTCGAAAGAATGTTTTCGAAAAAATTTCCGCGACCCATTGCGATGCAGGGGAAGCCACAGAAAACCTGCATCCATCATAACGGTATACAGGGTGTTTCAAAAAAAGGTAACACCGTCTCTAGGATAGGTAAAAAACTGAAAAATAATTGGGGTTTGCTTAGTAAAATTTTTTTCTAACGCCATCCGTTTTCAAGATAAAGGGCGTTGAAGAAAATAAAAAATTACACATTTCTTACGATTTTGCCGAAACTACTGGCACCATTGCAATGAAATTTTATACGAATATGTTTTGGAAGCTGATATATCCCATGAATTTGTTTTTATATCTAACTCTCATAGAGGGCGCTAGTTACACGATTCATACAACGTATTATTCAACATAACTTTTTTAAGGGTAGAATTATTAGTCAAAACTCCAAGTGAACATAAACATCGTTTAATTTTACACCAAAAAGGTACTCTTGGTAAAACTCGATATTATGTACCGTTTTCGGAATATTTTGATTTGAAAATTATGAAGTAATAACCGCTCCTGGTATAAACTAATGAGAATCAATCAATAAAAGTCAATTTTACATGGCAAACTTAGAGAAAAGCTAACTTTATCATTAGTTTATACCAGGAGCGGTTATTACTTCATAATTTTCAAATCAAAATATTCCGAAAACGGTACATAATATCGAGTTTTACCAAGAGTACCTTTTTGGTGTAAAATTAAACGATGTTTCTGTTCACTTGGAGTTTTGACTAATAATTCTACCCTTAAAAAAGTTATGTTGAATAATACGTTGTATGAATCGTGTAACTATATAGCGCCCTCTATGAGAGTTAGTTATAAAAACAAATTCATGGGATATATCAGCTTCCAAAACATATTCGTATAAAATTTCATTGCAATGGTGCCAGTAGTTTCGGCAAAATCGTAAGAAATGTGTAATTTTTTATTTTCTTCAACGCCCTTTATCTTGAAAACGGATGGCGTTAGAAAAAAATTTTACTAAGCAAACCCCAATTATTTTTCAGTTTTTTACCTATCCTAGAGACGGTGTCACCTTTTTTTGAAACACCCTGTATAGGGATGATGTTAGGTATATTTTTCAAATGTGTGAATCACTTCAAGTGATGAAAAGTGCTTTTTTAGAGTGTTGTACACGTAGGGTAAAAACGGACCCTATATTAAGCTGTCCGCCTGTCACCAGGATTTATCCCATGAAACGTGATAGTTGAAATTTTCACAGATGTTGCCGTTATAACATATTGAATCATTATAAAATAAGTATTTATAGTATATTACGTAACGTGTGTGGTAAGAAGCATTTTACGCACGAATGGAAAAGTTACGCACGATGCCGCGTAGCGGCGAGTGCGTAATTTCGTGAGTGCGTAAAATGCTCTACAACACCAGTTACGTACTATACTTTACCTACGACCTACTTCTACATGTATTTATACTCTTATTATTGATAATATTTGAACAACATCAACAATATTTGGCTATTTCTGCGATTTCCATGATAATATTAAATCCATCTCACTTTCACTCTACATTTTTTAATTGAATAAAGCTTTACACAAAATACACAAACCAGTAATAAGTTATAAGGATAATAAAAAAGTGTTTTAAAAGTTTCTTGACAGTTCTTACGCAAATCGCTATTGCAGCCTATACTTAAGTTTGATGTTTTGACGGTTTATGTCAGATTTTTGAATAAAATGGCGACGTCTATTGACAGTTGCTAATATGTTGCTAGGGAAGCCGTGCGATTTACTTTACAGCTGTGCGTTTTTTTTACAGTGCGTAATAGACGTCATTACATTAGCGCCGACTGTGTGTTATTGACTGATTACAGGGGGGGTCGTAGGTAATAGTATATTACGTAACGTGTGTGGTAAGAAGCATTTTACGCACGAATGGAAAAATTACGCACGATGCCGCGTAGCGGCGAGTGCGTAATTCCGTGAGTGCGTAAAATGCTCTACAACACTAGTTACGTACTATACTTTACCTACGACCTACTTCTACATGTATTTATTCTCTTATTATTGATAATATTTGAGCAACATCAACAATATTTGGCTATTTCTGCGATTTCCATGATAATATTAAATCCATCTCACTTTCACTCTACATTTTTTAATTGAATAAAGCTTTCCACAAAATACACAAACCATTATAAGTTATAAGGATAATAAAAAAGTGTTTTAAAAGTTTCTTGACAGTTCTTACGCAAATCGCTCTTGCAGCCTATACCTAAGTTTAATGTTTTGACGGCTTATGTCAGATTTTTGAATAAAATGGCGACGTCTATTGACAGTTGCTAAGATGTTGCTAGGGAAGCCGTGCGATTTACTTTACAGCTGTGCGTTTTTTTTACCGTGCGTAATAGACGTCATTACATTAGCGCCGACTGTGTGTTATTGACTGATTACAGGGGGGGTCGTAGGTAAACAAAATTATAACGGCAGCAGCTTGGTTGTAGCACCTGTCTAGTGAACAGGAGATCGCGAGTTCGAATCTCCCTGCGGCCTCATGTTTTATTTTTAATTCGTTATAGGTATACTAAGTGAAGCTATGAATATGAATGATGAAAGTGGAATCGATCAGGATCAGCTATAAGTAAATTATATTAGCTTCACGTTTATGTATGTACATTTTTATAGATAGAGGTACACGGAACCCTTCGTGCGCGAGTCGGATTCGCACGCTGTTGGTTTTTATTGGTAATGTTGTGACGCCATTGATATCTTCTTAATTAGGCGTGATGAAATTTACCAATAATAACTGAAATATTGTATAGAACACAATTATTCTAAGCAATCCCAATTTTTTTTGTATTTTGTCCGAGATTTTGTCTTATCTTTTCGTAGGTATTTTTGGTTTTGCTTCGTTCAAATGATATTTACTCCGTTATAACATCCATGACTAGGTGTCACACAGAATAATAAATTTATATTAACATTCAATATAAATTTTTAATTTGCACACAGATATATTTGTGAAAAAAATCGGTTTCCTCGGATTATAAGTAACACCTAACTTGACTCTTGATCCTGATTGGCCTGTCAAGTTCGGTGTTGTCAGAAATGTAAAATAGGAATAATCTCGCCGTGCATTTTAAAATGAGCAGATTTTGGTAAAACTACATTTAATTAATCAATGAAAAAATGTGAGAAATAATAGCCATCAATATATAACAAATATTGCAAGTACAAGCGGGTGTTCAAATTATCAAAGCTCTAAGCATGGTATACAATAATAACTGTAGCATTCATAATAATTATAATATTCAAGTACATTATCTTAATAATGGTTTATTAAAATAATATGTATTTAACTTGATGTCAATGTTTCCTGTTTATTTAACTGTTTATCTAATAAAAATTCTTTACCGCCGATTTCCTCCAATTCCGCCGAATTTCTTTGTTTGTGAAATATTCAAATGAGTTTTATCTCACAACGCAACTGAGTTTCTCTAAGAATACAAATTTAAGTAGTACCTAGGTATTATAGGACTTGTACCTATGCTAAAATTTCAAGGTTAAAAGAATTATATGCAGTGCAGTGTTTGATTTATCCAAAGGTTATAATGATTTCAAATTAAATGTAATTTCTTCTTGGAAATAACATCAGAGATAAGTTCTGATATACTTTCAAGTTTTCAAGATTTGTTTGATGATAGAAAATTAAAAATGTACCAATATATTATGTTATGATGACCAAGAAAAGAGGAGCATGAGAACATTGAAAATAAAGTATTTTCAAAAGCTGGGCAAGTGAATGTAAAATTTAATTAGGTACTGTCAAACAAAAGTCAATTTCCTGGAGAAACATTTCAATAAAAAAGGTGTGAAAACTGATGTGAAATATCTTAGTTAAGGTATAGAAAACAAGTTAGATTTTTTGCATGGAATAATTACTAGATGGTGAAAATAACATCCATCCAAATAAGGAATATGAAAATACTAAATAAAAATTTTTTCTCAAATATCTCATTTATTCAAATTCTAATAAAACATAAACTTAATATAAATTTTGTTAAAGATGACTTGGCAATAATTCCATTCCTGCACATTCCTGGGCAATTCTAATTCCTAAAGCAAAAAGGCCAATCGATTTGACAAGTGCCCTAAAACAAGTTGAAAATATTCCAGTGACCATTTTAACATTAGTGTAATATTTTTGCTTCAAAATTAGGAAGTTATTGATTTTTCAATAGCTCAAACACATCACAATATTATTATTAGAAAATTAAGGAGATCATCAATGATGCAGAATTCTACAACGAAGAAAGACACATGTAAGATTGTTCTACTCACCATTTGAATTCATCTTGATAAATTCCTTTGAAAAAAGATGTTACTCCTCCTTGTTTGGCCATTGTAATGAGTTTTTCTTTGGAGTTAATTTCAACAAATTAAATTATGCTATGTATTTTGTGTCTATAAAAATGAGGTTAGTCGTCTCGTATGTAAACTGTCAAGTCAGCTGTCAGATACTGGGACTTCACTGCACACTGTAGAATCACAGAGTACACCATCTAAGATGGTAGAATTCTACCGATCGCTTTTTACGCTTACTGGTAGTCAAATGCTCTCTACGATTCATCAAAGACATACTATCAGTTTTTGTTTTCTTTCATTGTGTTTAATCATAATTTCCCAATAAAATCCGTGAGATGAATAAGATAACTTATGCAATTTTTATGGGAAAGAAAAGGATATATATATATATATATATATATTCAGTTCTCAGCAATTCTCAAGTCTTTCACCAGCTAAGTTTTTATTTAAATATGTCAGTTTTGAGACTTTCACAATTCAAAGCGACAATATGAATAATAAGAAGCAATTTTCCGTTTTATTTTTACATCCTGGAGCAAAAAAAGGTAGGTACTTAATCTGATAGATTATTTCGAGAGTGAGAGAAAAGCTGGAAGTTCGTAAAACAGTGTAATCTCTCATTTTGGTAACCTCTGTTTTTTTATTTGATACATATTATATATTATGATTAGTGACCTTACTGACCTTTGAACCCCCACGATAAGAGCGCTTTTGACTAATTTATTATTCCAGTTCGACAGTAGTCGTCTCACTCTGTATACTGTCGACAAGACGTATTATTTTATTTCCGACTAAATAAAATCGTTGTGATATCATCACTCAACGATAAAATGAAATATGTATTGAAGTTTTTATCAAGAAATCGTCAACAAAAGACGAGTGAATAAAGTCGATAGGCAGAGTCGCGAGTGCGATGCATAACACGGTTGTGTTGTGGTGCGATGGCTGAAATTCTTCTTCATACCTTGACACAAGACTTTGACCTTCAGTCTGTTTTTTGTGGCCTCGGCTGCTTTGCCTATTTCGACTCACTTTTTTCTCTACTAGCGCGTGGCTTAAGCCCGTTTGTAATAATTACAATTATCAATGATTTAGTACAAGTTTTAGTCAATTTTTTAGGATCCTAAAAAATTGACAAGAAAAAAATGTGTTTGCAACACACCATGTTTTAGTCACTTATTGAGGTTGTGATTATGCGCGCTGAGCAGTATGATTTTGTTAGTAACCTGTCACTTTTCAGATTTTAGCAAAGAATTTGAATTTTTTTTATTTAAATCAGACAACAATGGACACAGAATTATTTTTATTGTTAGCAGCCGCAACTCTTATTAATATAGTAATAGCTGTGGTAATATAAATTTGTTGATTTTGTTTATCAGTTGGAATCCATATTTATTTCAAATTTTGATAAATTATCTTGTAAAGAAGGAGTTTCAAAAGTGTATTTTAGTAAAATGTCTCAATTACATTTTGACCACAACTGTGTAGCAATGGTCCAACTGAATAATATGTTATAAAACTTTTTATACGATTAAAATTTTTTTATTCGTTAAAATATACTAATAGGAATATAAGAGCTTTTAAAAAATCTAATAAAATTAACAAAAAAATTGAAATTTTGTCACATGTATAATCAAAGATTATGAATAATGTTATTTATAAGTTTTACAATAACGTTTTTAATTTATTTTTACTTAGTTTACGTTAATAATTTTGATTTTTTTTAATGCAGTATATTTCAAACTTGAGTAAAAACTTTCAAGTGTATATTTATTTGTCTTTCATTTTACCATGTTATCTTTGAATATTGTTCATCACGATTATTGTATCCATATTGTATCTACTTTTCAAAGTAGATTTGAGGTGAAAAAATGGGTAACTGTCAAGGGTAATTAATGTGGCGCTATCTATATATTCGTATCGACATAAGTGAAGACATAGTGTATTAAGATGTATCTGTTACAGGAACCATGAAAAGTGAATGAAGCCACATTAATTACCAATTTCTCTACATTAGAGTTACGGTCGCACTACAATACGATCTTCCGTAATATGGAGGTATGTTAAACCATCAGTTGGACGGACATTGCTTATAGACTTGCAAATGAATACAAACACGAAACCGTTAAGTTATAACCTTGATTATATATACTCAAGAGTTATAACAATCTGGAAAGCCAATGGGTAATGAGATGGAAGAAACACGCTATTAGAGATAAAATTGCCGACATTTTTAATAGCTCTCAGATTGAATTTATACATTTATAAGTCGCAATCGTCCATGTAAGTCAAATGTGCAATTTTTCACATATACGGTGTTCTTACCAAATTTAAAATATACAATACTTCACCATAATCATCTTCGCAAAATACACCTCCTTGATCCACCTGGGAAAAAATCCAACATCAATTAGACGATTTTTACCAATAAAAACCTTCATTAGCTCTGTTATGTATCTCTCTGACTTGAGGAAACATGATTCAGCTACCTAAAGTTTCAACCTCAACTTTCAGGTAACCCTGCACTGAAAAACCGGCTGAAGATAGCAAAACTAGTTAAGTTTATATTATAGCAAATGTGTTTTATAACCTCGATCGTTGTATAGTTTTACTGTAGTTGTTATCATAAACCTGTATGAAAGAAAGTTAAGTTATAGATTGTGGGTATGGAAGAACAAGATCGGAATCATGAACGTATTTATGTTTAAATTATTTTATTAGGTACATTACAATATAACATATATGTTGCTATAGTATCAGACACCATACGCTTGTAAATCATTAACAATAAAAAAATGACAATTCTAAACTACGTTTTGAAAAAACTGCACAATCACCTATCAGGTAGATATTTCCCAGTTAAGAGGTATATTTTATTAAAATGCAAATAAAATAAAATATACGCCGTATTCAATGAATATTTAGAATAAAATTTGTGCTCTCAGCGAATTACTGCCCCTTAATAAAGAGCAGTAACAGCTTTACAGAAGTCTAGACAGCTTGAGGTAAATTAAGAATGCTACATCAATGCTTAAAAATTGTGCCCTGAAAAATCGAAATTATAAGAGGCAATGATTCAACAGATTTTTCAATTATATATTATCTTGTCTGTGGTATTTCCCTATTAATATAAAAACATTCAGGCACGACCCAGAGTGGTTCTAACCTTAGAATTTCATTAATAAAAAAGGAAAATTCAGGTTAGGCGGATTAGTGATATACAGAAGAAAAGCAAAATCACAAATCCTTCTGCTGTTTTCTTTCAAGGAGTTCAAAGGACTAGTTTCGTATAAATTTACTTTTTGGATACCCCGGGATACGCGTAAAATTGTTTTACAACTTGAAGTTTTAATATACCAAAAGATTTACTTACATCATATTAATTTTATAATTAGGTTATTTTCTATACAGGAGAAAAGTTATCCATGTAAATTTATAAAGTGACTGTCCTGCAGATGTACGTTTTACATGAAAGTGTACAGCACAGTGTATTTTATGCTACTGAAAACAATCTTGAGCCCTTAATATTTGGATGGATATATAGTACCTTCGGAAGAACAACCGCAAAATGTCGATCAAATAGTATTGCAAATAGAAAATTAAACCTATTATAACATAAAACGGAGAAATAAAAAGAACACCAAGTACAGTTAATGTATTTCATAAGCAAAATCTTGATTTAAAAAAAGTATTCTTTTCTCTCAAAAACTAGTTGCAAAAAATATGACGAGAAAAATTAAATAAAAAGCTCTCTCAAAATTCATAAACGTAGTCGGTTGTTACAACTAGTTTGTGTTTTTTAAATGTTTGATTTTTTGTATCAAACCGTATGGTCCGTATATCGCCGAAAATCGTGAGTGTCGTTACTAGCGGTTAGAAACCTGTATCGTTTATTCAGAAATCTAATATATACGGACCGTCAAATTACTAACCAAAATGATCTAAGATATATACGGACTATACGGAATATTTCACTAATTATTGCTGATAAATTGTTTTTGACTTTGTTTCAAATAAAATTTTCGTGACAGAATCTTTTATATATTAAAATACAAATTAAGGACGTATTCAAAATATCGTTTTTTGTATGCAAGTATAACGATTTAAAAATAATTGTTAGAAATTGAGAATTAAACAAAAATAAACCACAAATATATTATCAGTATTTCTTATTATTTCATTTCACCGTGCACGTGGAATGAAATTAGACTAGATTTTTTTTAGACCTTTTTAAAGATCAGTATAACTTTTTCGACATTAATGTTGTCCGTCTTCATTCTTCTAAATTGTTTCAACAAATTCATTCTTTGTTTTGTTATTCGCAGATGTTCTTGTTCCAAATCGGTCTTTTATTATTTTATTTAAATTCTATTCTTCTCAACTCCCATTCTTCATTTCTGATCCAAATTTTCCTAGGTACATTACAGAGTCTTCTCTTATATATTATTTCTGTTGATATTTGATTCATCTCAGCTTTCATCATCATGTCATATTTTCGCTCGTATATTTTCGTCCACTTTTAGGTACGTTAATTAATATTTACGAGGAAAATTATGAATTTTTTTCATCATTACAATTCGTATGTTTACAGAATAATCTCAACTGCTGTCTTTTACAACCTTCGGTTATTTCTTTTCAAGAAGAAACACCAATAAAAACACTAATAACCGAGTTGGAAGAGCTTTTTTAAAAATTTTCATTTGAGAAAATATTTCAATAGTTTTATGGAATAATGAAAATATTGCGATTATATAATTATTCTTCCATGGATATATGTCCAACAAAAAATTATTATAAAATAAATTGTTGACGGTTGCATAAAGTATTTGTAATTTTTTTGGCTTATCTTAATAAACCCTACTCTAAAGTCCTCCAAACACACAATTGTTTGATCACATGTTCTCTTACTTGCATACTCGAATAAATAATTTAAAATTATACACTTAGTTTTAAAGGCAATATGCCCCGCGATACGGTATGAAATTTTATAAAAAGACGTTAAAAATATCACGGGAGATATACCGCATTATATACTTGTGCAATCAAAATCAAAAAATTAAGTGAAATGTAGCTTTAAAAAAAATGTTCATACCACTTACATTCAAGCAGAAGCTATATAGTTATGTGGGGATGATAAAATCTTAAGATTCCTAAGAAACAAGACAAAAAACATCATCAAAGGAACATATATGTACAGAATTGCGATGTCATAGAAAAAACACTGAGGTAAATAAAAAAGTGTCGATAAAAAAAGTATAGCAAAATGGAACACTGTTCTTTCCAAAAAATTTATAGGCAGTATCTCGAACTATTGATTCATAATCTGCCTGTCGTTCATCAAAGGAACCACGCCACAATCTACTTGATCATTGGTCTTTACATTTATTTGTGACGTTGAGATTATGGCACACTTTCAACATTTGGTTAAAATTTGTAGGACTAGTTTTGTGTTGAATCTGCCATTCATTTTGTTCAGAAGCAGATTTGTTTTACTTTCTTTGTTCTTTGCCATAGGAAGTTTTTACGCAGCGGGCCCCTTTTTTGTTTGAAGAAGAGTGACTGGGAGACTGGCCCAACTGAATAAAAACAGTTTAGGAAAAAGTACGGTACTTTTTAACTAGCTTGGTCATATGTTTGTACTTGGAACTAACCAAAATGAAAAATTGTACGCTAAGTGGGGGCGTACATACTGAACAACCAATATCTTCCATTTCTCACCTACATCAAAAAGTAACAGAAGAAAAAATACTGATGAACTTAAATGATATTAAATACTATACACAACATACATGGGCTAGCGCCTATACTTGCAGAACTGTCACAAAAATAACGTCTTAAAAACTATAGAAATACAATTACAAAGCTAGACACATATATGCTATAAACAGAAATAAGATAATAAAAAAGCAATTGATATTGAAAAAATAGAACTATATATATAGTACACTTAAAATAAAAAAGTCGATTTGAATAAATGCAATTTAACGGATATTATGATGCAGGTGAGAAATTTGACGTTTTTTGGCATCACTATCTAATTCCAAATGCGTAGGAAACTGTCCCAAGAGCCTGTCCCCACTGCCATTCCATTATCTGTTACTCCTAAACAACTAACACGATTATCATGACCAGCTAATATACCTGAAACAAAATATACAATTATTTATTATAATCTAACAACTGTATTCAAACTGGTGGTGTAATCCAGTCAAGGAGGTAAATTGTGGGCTGATTAATTCGAAAATAATTGCAGCCACTTGAATTTTGTTGAGGGGATTGTCGAATAATATCTGGAACTACTAAAACTTGCTTATTTTGATAACGCTAACAGAAGTATAAAGTAAATAAAAAAAAAAGGTCCATAAAACTGGCAATCGAAAAAAAAACATGTCAAAATTTGTTGCTTTTTAGTTGCCAAAACATCGATTTTTTTTTGCTAAAACCGATCGTGACAAATCGGCAACAGTTCTAGCTTTTCGTTAAGTGAAAAAAATCAATAAACGTATATTACATAGGATAAATGCAAGTCAATTTGTTGCTAAAATTATGAAGATTAATTTTTTTAATTTTGGCAAAATTAGCCTCGCTAGCTCAATTTCCGATTTCTGACAGTAAAATATTATTTAAAAATTTGCTGCTGCTCATTTCTCTACTTTGCACGGTGCATAGAGTCTGCAACAAAATAGAAACCGGTAGTTACAGTAATTTGAAAACCAGGTTACTCAAAAACCGGTCACGGTGTTTTTTTTTTCGATTTCCCCCGATTTCAAATACTGATTTTCAATGAAATTGTTACCGATTCCCTAGGAGGTAACCAAATTTTATAATTTTAAAAGAATATTGAATAGGGCATCCACAATGAAATAAAAAGTAGGTATCATGTACAAAGTATCCAAACACAAATGAAATTTTAAAAAATACTCATTTTGGGTGTAAAATAAAGTAGCTGAACACACTTGACATTTGTCAAAGCAAACTTTATTATTAAAAAAAAAACATTGTTATTTAGGCTGATACTGTTCAGATACTGATAAAGTTCTTTTGTACAATGTATTTACATGAATGGAAGCTTTTCCCGTAAGCGAATCTATAATCTACACAGCCATTGGCGTGTCTACAGGAGGGAGCAGCCACCCCAATTCCTCAAAAAATCAATCTATTAAAAACATTTTATAATTTTAACGTTCTTTCAAAGATAGGAGGAAGCAGATTTTTATTCTTAAATTGAATTGCGATAAATTGAAGGGCGGCAATATGCAATGCAAAAGCAATGTTTCAGCGCGCACGGTTCTTTGTTTTTTCATCAAAAGATTTCGATTTCATACTTGCCCTCCCCCCCCCCAAAAAAAAAGTCTGCGCACGCCTATGTATATAGCTTACACAAAATTTGCTTAAATATTAACAAGGATAATTGATTAATTTTTTCAAGTCAACCCAAGTTATTCCGAAACCAATCTAAATGATTGATTATGAAAAAATATTTACCCGATTTTCACAACAAAGTAGCCACTCCTACTAGTCTGTGTATGTATAAACCTATATCAGTTAAATTACGGTTATCACAATATAAATGAGTAAAGAAACAATGTTATCATCAACGTCTTTAAATAGAAATTTTATGATTTATTATTTTCAAATAGTACTGAGAAACGAAAGTACGTGATAATGACCGCAATATGATAATATACATGCAACAATAAGATAGGTGGAATCGTTGGTTTTTAAAATTATTTGAACAATTTTGTACCAAAAACGATTTTATTGTGTAATTTTACCTTGGGGGCAGATACAATGTAAATTTAGCTATGCCTACGAAATTATGGCTTTTGGATGAATATTACATGAAAAACATTCAGTACTTTATCAGGATTTATAAAAAATATATCTATACCGAGTAATTTATTGGAAGTACTTTTAGCGGAATATCTGTCAACAATGTAAATACTAAAGAAATACGCAAAAACCTCACAAACCAAAATATATAAATCGCCCAAGTTTTTTCCAAGATAATTGAACTGTTCCATACTTCAATATAGAACAAAGTATATAGCAGGCAAAGGATATTCCTGCGTGATCACTTTAAAAATGTTATGAGGATGCTAAAGAAAACTCAATGAAAATGTGGCGGAAAGTATTGTTTAGCAGCCCAAAGGCGTAAAATTATCAACTCTACGGTTTTTGAATGGTTCACTTTCAGTAACTATGTCAAAATGTTTTTGTTATACTTTCCTATTTTTTGGTTTATTTGGTAGGTGAAAAACAGTTGTGTGCCCCTCATGCAATAAACACATAGCAGCCCTTAACTATCAGTTCCCCTCGCTTGTGCATCTAATAGTCTCGGGCTGCTAAAGCTAATTTACAGTCCTTGCGACACAGTATACTATTTTGGAACGCGAGTTATATGAACATACTTGCACAGCTCGTATAAAAAACTAGCCGACGCTGCAAGATACCCGAAGACAACGCCGAGCTTAATATTATTTTTAAATTCATTCTTGTTATTGTCGTTGTCTCTGCACAATCTATAATTGTATCGAATAAAATTATTTTTAAAAACTTATTCTTCCGATCAATTTATTTAACTCGCGTACAATATTTCAACTGCAACAAATTTGTTTCTATTTTTTAGTTTCTTGCTTGCGCTTCTTCTATAGCTTCATTTGGTCTGGATGTTTTCGATATCTCTCCTTTCTTTAAATTTTCTTTTGTCAACAAAAATATAGGCTTCTAAACCAGATGTCATCTTCATTAATATTGAGAGAGAGACTATTAGGCATATGAAAACAAACCGAAATATTTTCCAAAAATAAGGTTAAAAAGTAGGTTAAAGTTTCAAAATTTATGAATAATGGCTGGAGTACTCCCTAGTTTTTATTTAAATTGTATTCTAATGAATTATTCTAGTGACATTTTTCTCTTTAATGTGATAATAATATTTCATTTCTTTATTTCAAATAACAGTTAGGTATAGTTTCATGGTAACTGGCAACAAATAAATAAAATGCAGTCATTAGAGAAAAATCAACATGATTCTTTTTAAAAACACACTTTAAGAAATTATTAAATGTTCCATATGAAGTTAGTAACTTATATAATTTCATACACAAGTACAGGGTCTCCCAAATTGGTGTTTTGCAGGGTATCTCGTAAAGTAGAAGAGATAGAAGAAAAGTAGTTTAGATATTATGACTTGTAGAAGTCTAGAAAACTAGAAGTTACTATAGTACTATAGTCTACCTATATTATTTTTATTTCGAAATTATTGAATTCGTTTTTTGGTATACAAAATCACGAAATAATAAGGGTGTCCCATTTAAAACAACACAAGTTTGCATTATATTTCCTTAGTAAGTCCCCTAACAAAAACATTCTGTGCGCCACTCTTCAATATTGTATCTATCAAAATATTTCAATATTCTTTTCATTTTTTTCAACTAAGAAGTTATAGTTCCTTGTAGTTTTCGACAGTTTTCAATAATCACGCCACGCCGAGGCTTTGCTAATAGACAACGCTATACCCCACTTTCAACTCCCGGTATTGCCCTTAAAGTGTAGCTTTTTTGAGGGGGCGAATTTTCAAACGTGTAATTAATATTCATGTCACTTATATTCGGTTACTAGAGCGATATGTCTAGATAATTTTCATCCCAAACATTTAACCAAACTCAATTTATTTGAAACTGCTGATATAATATTGCTAAGTTGCTTTCAACCATATTACTAATTATAATAAATGTTGCTAATTTTACTAGGATTTATAAGAAAAATTGAGTGATAATGATTTTTGTAGCCTTACGACACAATCAAAACAATTTATTGAATTTTTCAATTACTCTTTGTAAATGTAAATTTTGCAATATCCATATCAACTATCATATTATCAAGGGTCTGTTCATTGAATCAGAAAAGGAAATAATATCACTTTTGTGGAATAAAAATTGAAAAAAATTTCTGATTTCATCATCCAAAGGTAAATTACATTTTGCAATACTAATATTTTTAGTACTGCTTTGAAAGAAAATGTTTATTTTGACTTGTCTGGAAGCATCAGACAAGAAATATCTACTAATAAAGGTAAGTTTATTTAGAAGGAACTATTTTTAGAATTTCTTCCTCTTATATCCTTGAATCAAGATAGCTTTTTCCTGTGATATAGATGTACCTTTCCTATACAGTGCGATGCATTAAAGCTGTTTTTTTTTGTATAAAATATCGGTGATTGTTGAAAATAAATGATTTTTTTTTTGTTTCTCTCGGGAAGTTCGGAATTTGACGCAAAGTTTAATGATAAATACCAACAGATTTGGAAAGGTCGTTGAAAAATGAAATACACTTTTAATTTTCTTAAATTCGCTCTGGCTTAATAAAAAAATGGATAGTGATGTTTAAAAAAGTCGAACTCCCTTTTCATAACACTTTCGACTACTTCAAACCGAGTACGAGATAATAGGGCTAAAAGCAGGGGATTTTTACTTACTTACACTAAAGTGGCGGTTCGGTTTGCCGTGAAGATGAAACTTTTTTTAGCTTTTTCACAATTTTTGCTTAAAAAACATTAAATTTGAAATAAAAGGAATTTATTTGTTTCGAAAATTGTGAAAAAAAGAACTAAAAACAAAAAGAAAAAAAATTCACACACAGCGGCAAATCGAACCGCTATACCTCAGTTTGGTACAGGAATCCCTAGGTCGTATCTTTTAAATAACACAGTGTATATGTTAACACCCACCTTTTAGAGTACTTACTTGAGTAATAGAAAAAAAAATTGGGTAAATTAATAGCTCACCTGCTCTTTCTGTTTTCATGGAGTCCCATACATTACAATTGAAATCATCATATCCAGCTAGCAGTAGTCTACCTGATTTGCTAAATGCGACGCTAGTAATACCGCAAATAATGTTGTCGTGGCTATACATGGCCAATTCTTGGTCCGCCCTAATGTCGAACAATCTGCAGGTCGCGTCGTCGCTACCTGTAGCAAAGGCAAAACCGTTGGGGAAGAACGTAACGGCGTTGATGTCCGATTCGTGGCCGGGGAAAGTCTGTTTGCACAGACCTTCTCGAATATCCCAAAGTTTCGCTGAAGCGTCACATGCTCCTAAAATAAAACAAAGTACAGATCTTTAGTAACAGGAGTTATTTTCTTCGTTGAATTGTCAGTGTTTAAATAAATAATTGTTTTCAATAATCATAGGTAACTTGGTAGAAAGCAGTAATATATTCAAACAAGATTTTAAACTATGTTATTCTAAAACCCTTCGGACAATGTACCGGGTGGAAAGATAAGATCGAGAATTCTATACTAAAAGATACATAGAGAAAAGCACAGAAATTATTTAGAATTGTAGATCTAACGCTAATGGACCTAATTGAACTTAAAGACCAATTTTACAAAAATATACAGCATAACAAAACATTGTATTCTTCAAAACATTCTGCGTATATTTGATATTGCAAGTTTTATTCTATCCACTCAATTAAGAAGTGTGGGAGTAGGGTCCTTGAAAAACTCCTGTAAAAGTGAATTTCCATAGATCCGATGTCCGTTTGTTAGTCGTATCTGATGGAAGATCGTACGTTTTAGTAACAAAAATAGTGAAATATCACTTTTCAACTTTTTCTCAATACAATTGCAATTAACAGCAAACTGTTGCCTTTATTCGTTTTCTATTACAATTATTTTTATTCATTCTTAAATGATATATCCTATAAAAAAATGTACATGAAAAAGTTAGGCGAAATCATCAGATGAGGATAAAAGTTAAACGTTTTACAATGTTTTCCCATGAAGGACCTAAATTCAAACTTTCGGACCAATATAGACACAAGGGTTTAGGAAAAACCTCGGGAAAACGCTAATTTTTTCCAATGTTGTGGTATAGTGTAAATAAGGTGCAATACCAACGAACAGGAGTGGTAACTGACAGCGAACAGTTGAGAGATGACGACAGACAAGTGAACATTAGAGAAGCAGAGTGACGACAAATAAAACGAACAAAAAATAAATGTTAGATCATCGGCTCGTAATTTTATGTATTGGACACATGTAAATAATTATACAAATACACAACACAACCACTGAATATTATTACAGATGTAATAACAATATTTTTTTTGTTCATTTCCATTGAAATGTATAAAAAATATTGATTTCAGAAAAAAAATTAATGACAAAAATTATTGTGAATACAGCACAAGGAATATACAGAAGTCAAGAACAGCAAGTTTGTACCTCACAAGATAGTTTTTTTCATTTAATTATCATATCTAGTTACTTTAAATAACAAATGAATAATGTGAAAAGATTAAATTTAAATTCATTACTGACAATTACAATAGATATTCAAATCAATTCAGCTATAAAAAATGGAAGATTTGTGTACAATATGTACCTACTTCAGTATATTTTTATAATTATATTAGCAAAAATGGGCAATTAATCATATTTATTTTATGGAATATTAAAAACTAATTGTTTTGAGAAATACTAACCTGATACAAATGTGCGCATATCGGGAGACAAAGATAAAGACATAACATCTCCGGTGTGTCCTAAAAATGAAGTGACTTGTTGCCCAGTTTCAATATCCCAAAGTGCACAAGACATATCTCCTGAGCTAGTAACTATCTGGTTATCATCTAAGAAACGGCAGCAAGAAAGATAACCTGTATGGCCAGGTAATTCTCGGCTTACTCGAACATTGCCTTCTCTAGTTTTTAGGCTATAGATAGAGCATATATTATCTAAACCACCACAGGCGACAAAATTACCAGATGGCGCATAAGCACAGGTCATCACCCATGATGATCTAAGGGGGATTGCATGAACCTGTAAATAAATTGAGTGTAAATTATATATTTTTTAATATTTATTATGCATCACAACTTGAGTTTATTAAGATTTTTTACTGATTTGTTTATCAAACAAATATTTTTTATTATAATGCTCAATTTGAGATTATTACAGCTTGAAAATATTTTTCTTTATAACTGTAATTTGGTATTTTCTTATTGGGATAAGTCAGTCATCATATAAAATCAATAAAGAACAAATTCCACACAGAAGTAAAAATATATTAGGTTTCACAAATAACATTTGTATGGTTTACTCTTGACAATGCAAATTAAGCAGTCTCGAATCATAGTATCAGCTTGAACATATTTCAAATTAAAAAAAATATATATTATGCTAGTAGCTTGTATGTAGAGATTTATATAGTATGTCCAAACACTTTCCTGCTAAACAGAAACTACAGATACTAGCTGTGATTTTATGCCATTCAACATAATTTACTTATATCCAAAAGTTCCTCCTAAGAGAGCTAGTGCGTTTCAAAGATTACACATTGCTCTGTTGTCATACATGTGCTCTTTACTAATGTTTTCATATTTAGATGAACAATCATTGATATTCTATAGGTACCTAGTTCATGTTGCCCAGCTGTACCTATTATATCTGATCATCATATAATGGAATATTTACTCGAAGGTTAGGTAATCTCTTATTTTGTAGGATGCCATAACGTATATTAAGTTGTGGCGGCCATTTTGGAGTACACGTTAATTAATTAATTAATTATTTGCTAGTTTGTTAATAATTGATTTTTTCGTTGCTCCAGTCGTTCCCGAAAAACGTGTGGTCCCTTACCTTAATATCAACTTCGGGGGCCAAGTGCAATATCTCGGTAACGGAGGGAGCTAGCGATACGAGCCTGGTGCATATATCATACAATATATATCTTTAACTAATTCTCACTAGATTGATACCAGTTTTTTCAAGAATGTTGTAAAAACGAGACAAAGATTAAGAGAAGACAAATATCAATTGATTGAAATATTTCACAATTATAATTAAAACGAAAGGGTTCGATTGAAGTTCATTTAAATTTATACAGGTTGTTTCATTGGGAAGAGGCCTAACTTTAACTATAGACCAGGATCACTTTGGTGCTTCCAAAAACCTATATTTAATGTGTCTTTTACCGAAATGGAGAAAAACGTTAAACGTATGTATAAACTTGATTAAATATTTCAAGTAGGCATGTCAATTAATAAAAATCTCCGTTTTTTGAAGTATAAATTTATTTCTCGTATTTTACTCTTGTTATTCTAAATGTAGAAGTGCATAGTTTCCAGATACATATCCTTATACAGGGTGTTCGAAATATTCGAAACATATTGTATGAGTATGTCCCTGTAATCACATTTTTAGTGGTTTGTACTCGTAAACATACAAACTCAATTGAATTTCTAGAATGCTTCTCTAGATGAATTGAACATATTTCATTCCAAGCTAAAAAATAAAAGAAAACCTCTCCGATACCATTATCAACTCTCAAAACGTGCATAAATTATAACTTTGATGGTAAATTTTTGGTGATAAAATTGTCTGCAGAAAAATAAAAAGGATATAAATGAGTTCGATTTTTCATACTCTTTCCAATTATAAAAAGAAATTTGAAAAAAATCTATATACAGGGACTGTTTTCAGGAAAAACGAGTTTTAAATTTTTTGGTAAGTCGGAACTGCATTATCTTATTGAAAATGCTTTTGATGGAGTTTCTAGACGATGGTTATTACGCGAACCAAATTTCAAACTAATATACAGGGTAACTCGGAATTATGAGGTTTGAAAGAAATAGGATAAATTTATAAAACACCCTGTATCTCGGTTATAAATACACACACATTAAATATAGGTTTTTGGAAACACAAAAGTGATCACCATCAACAGTTAAAGTTAGGCTCTTTCCCAATGAAACACCCTGTATCAAATGTATCATAGGATTAATTAGATCTTTATATAAAGTCTACCAGATTTCTATCTTTTATAGTCTGATAATAAAACTAGTAGCAGTTAGTTGATTAATCCTACTTGGGACAAATATATTATATTGCGGTTTGAGTAAGGGTCCTTTCGCACCAAGCCAGTCCAGTCTAGTCGCATCCAGTCAAGTCTTCTCAAGTCAAAATTTGCTTTCGCACTGGTCGCATCACGTCGCGTCAAGCGTCAGTATTCTGCAGAATCTGTATCATGATGGATGCACTACTTCGGGCGATAATTTTACGGCGGTTACATAGAAGTGTTGACGTGATTGGACTTGACGCGACGCGCCTAGTGTGAACGTAAATTTCACATTGCATTTGTTTTTAACGGTAAGTTAATGATTCCAATCCTGAAGCGTCCGACTTGACTTGACTCGACTGGACTGGACTGGCTTGGTGCGAAAGGACCCTAAGTGTTTTATTGAACCCTTTTGTTTTTATTCTAACCAGATTTGGATGAAGTCTTTGAGTTATCAAATAATTTAGTATGAAGCTACAAATATTGTAGCTCTGATAGGTATTTTAATACAATATCAATACACCCGAAATGGAAGCATTCGGTTACTTTGCAAGAAACAAAATTTTGGTGCAAGTACTTGAATAATTTTCAAATTTTAATAATAAACAAGAATTGAGATGTTATGGAGCTGTGTCAACTGAATAAATTAGTAAAATAAATTTTGTACAAACCTTATTTGTGGTATGACTGTCCCATACAATGAGTTTACCATCCTGTGATGCGGAAACAAGATTTCTTGAGTCTGATCCCCAATGCATAGCATAAATCTTTGCCAAATGGCCTCTGAGAGTGCGCCTAGTTCGCATCTGCACTCGACCAATGGGTTCGAGACTGGCAGTTGCTTGCACCAAAGATGTGTCACAAGCCGCTTTGCGTGCATCCTATTGAAAGAGAACATTTTCAATAAAATAATACTAAATTTAATGACAATTTTCAAGTGGTTTTAAAATGCTTTATAAAGAGAAATCGGGGTAGCATCTCAAATCTTTTTGTTTCAAGTAGAAATAAATAAAATATATTAATATTCACTTCGAGGCTTTTTCTATTTGAATAATTCGCTATTATTTTCTTCATCAACAGGAATTCAATATTTTACCATAACATTTTATTTGGGAGAATATATTTTTGTTTTTTCTACTCCCACAAACCTAGAACAACCTTTCGATAATACAGATTTTTCAATTATCCAATAATTTCTTGCCAATTTATCGATTGTTTATTACTAGAATAAAAAATTTTGTTGAGTTTTTAAAAAAAGATGATTCTGATAGTAGTTTCAAGTCACTTTTTTCCCAATCGATTTTTAGGAAAGTAGTACTACCATAATTTTGTCTTTACTCGAATTAGACAAATTGCACTATTTCTTAGGAGTGCTTATAAAGCAGGTGCATTGAGGTTGTGAGAAATAAACGTTATTTTTTATGTGCTCAAACATTTTACAATGACTTGGAGTTCCCGAGGTACCCCTCACGGGTATTTGCGTTGATAACGAATGCACGGGAATCTAAGGGTTAAACTAAGATTTGAGATTGGATATTAGGCTGATGGAATGGAAAAAATCCTAACAACAAAAAGCAACGGTCTGTACTTGAATTAGACAAATTGGACTGTTTTTTAGGAGTGCTTATAAAAGCAGGTGCATTGAGGTTGTGAGAAATAAACGTAATCTAAATGCCGCAAAATGTTTTCTTAAATAAAATTCATTTTATGTGCTCAAAAATTTACCATGACTTATGGATCTTGAGGACTGCCTAGTTTAACAATTTTTACAAAGGGGGTTCAAAAGCCTAAAGTTTTTATGTTTTTATCCATATAAGAAACAATCGTGATAGTAGAAAACTTCCCAATTTTTTTTATTCAATAATATCATCAAAGTTCTAAATCTAATCCACAAGTATTTTCTTTATCAATAATATCTTGGCAAACATTCAACAGTAGTTTACGCATTCTGGCGTTTTCTAGTTTAGTGAACATTAGTTTTTTTGTTACATTTTGTAATTTCCAGCTTCAGATAAAACCCAATAAACTTATTAGATACCGACACCATTTGAAAATTAATAATAAGTTGCATATCGCCTTATTTATATTCCTGAGATATTATCCGAATATATGTACTTATAAATTGAAAATGATATTGAAAAAATATTACGTATATTAAGCTGCAGGGGCCATTTTGGAGGGCACGATCCGGACCGGCTCATAATTTGTTGCTAATTTGTTACTAAATAATTGATTTTATTGCTCCAGCCGTTGCCGAGAAACGCGTGGTCCCCTACCGTAATATTAACTAAGGGTAGCCATGTGCAATATCTTGCGTGGTCCCCTACCGTAATATTAACTAAGGGTAGCCATGTGCAATATCTTGGTAACGGAGGAAGCTAGCGATACGAGCCTGGTGGCAAATTTTGTTGCTAATTTGTTGCTTCCAGATGGTATGATCCATTTTTCTCGGAAATATCCCCCAGTCGTTGAACTTGATAATTCTATTGAGTTATTTGTAGTATTAAGTTACGGTGTCCAACTGTGATATCTCGGGAGCCAGAAGAGCTAACGACACGAACCAGGCGGCATATTTTGTAGCTTTCAGGTGGCTTAACAGAAAAATTCCAAAAACCTGCATATGCCGCGAAGCTGGTTTGGACAACCAATTCTAGTCCCGGGACATAGCAAATGACTGCCGCAGCTTAATATCGCAGTAGGATAGGACATTTTTTTGAGATTTTTTAATTATATCATCGTAAAGCAACAAATTCGCAAGAAAATATGCCGGCTGGTTTGTGTCGCTAGCTCGTCATGCTCCCGAGATACTGCAGTAGTCGCGAAAATGATTTGACATGTAGAGGTGTTTTTTGGAATTTTCCAGTGAAGCCACCTTAAAGCAACATAATATGCCACCAGGCTCGTATCGCTAGCTTCCTCTGTTACCAAGATATTGTACTAGGCTACCCTAAGTTAATATTACGGCGAGATAGAGATGTTGATTTTCGTTACTTTTGAGTAATCGATACGAATCGTTACTTTGGTATAAAGTAATCATTTGAAATATTCGTTACTATGATTACTTTGATTACTCTGATTATTGCTATTGAGAAGTATACGAAATACGCACGAGTATTGCTACTATAATATATACGCTCAATTTATTATGAGATAAGGGCTTGCTTGAGGTATTGGGCGAAGCACTTAGGGCAGAACTAAGAACAATATTGATTATTACAAAATATTTTTATTATCAACATCTAGCTCGTAACGCTCGTTTGAGATTCCTCTGACGGACCTTGCATATAGGGTGGATCCAAATATATCTTACAGTAATATAAGGGATTATAGTCTATTCCAAAATAACTATTGAACTAATATCGAAATCGTGCATTCAATGCATTAAATTGTGGCATTGGAGTCCTATAAGTATCCGTATATTTGCGTTAGAGCATCGCGCTGCGCAGCAACACAGCACACACCGATACGAGATACGAAATAAATACTAAATATACCTTCTCAAAGCTTTCAACCGTGGCATCGTCATCGTACGAATTGTACGCGATGCCGAAAAATCCAAAGTAATCGAAGTAATCAAAGTAATCACTAAGATTTTGGGTGAGTATTCGTTACTTCGGGTATCATCGAGTAACGAGTACTCGAATATCGTATCGTTACTTTTTCAACACCTCTACGGCGAGACCACGCGTTTCTCGACAACGGCTGGAACAATAAAATCAATTATTTATTAACAAATTAACAACAAAATAGCAACAAACACGTGATATCCAAAATGGCCCCCGCAGCTTAATATACGTAAAAATATTATGCCAAGCAATATGTGAATATTATTGTTAAATTTGTCGGCTCGTTAAAACAGATCAATTTTTTTCTTTCGTTTTTTACCACTTGTATGTAATATCCCAAGTAATACTAAGGATGAGCATGGCTTTGGACCACTAAAAAAGTGATAATATTAAATAGTAGAAATAACACTTGATGTTGGCGTTACAAAATGTTGGATATTTTTCAAGAGGGAGAAGGGTGAATCGTATGATTGATTGCCATTTCTATTATTTAATATTATCAATTTTTTTAGGGGTCTAAAGCCATGCTCTTTAAAGCGACTCAATCGGATAATTATTGTTTCTAAGAAAATTTGGAAAACGGGATAATTAGTAATTTAAAAACGATTTTCAAAAAGTATAGATGTAGAGCAACAAAACGTATATTTTCAATTTGTAGTAAAATTAAAGAAAGACGACCAAAGATGACTGGTTGTAGATCTATATATAATATACATATCTTCGATCTCCGCTGCTTTCCGGCGCTCAGTAATTGTTATCGGTGCCTTATCCATGTAATAAGTTGACGCAAAAATATAAAGAAACTACTAAATGGATACTTCCAATTATCAAACTTAATCATTCCGCAGAATCTTAGTCATAATCAAAGTTGAATTCCAAATACAATAAAAAAATAACGCACATATAGTATTTTTTATTGCATGAATTAAATGGTTAACATAACAAAATAGAACTTACTCTAATTGCATTTTTAAGAGTTTCAGCTTCTTGCCTAAGAGAATCCAATTCGTTCATACTGTTTGACACTAAGCAAGTTTACTCCTCCTGAAACATAAAATATAAGTTCATGGTGGAAATAAAAGTCTATAAAATGTAAACAATACAATAGCTAGAAAAACCTGGGACAGTCATTTGAACTAAGTTTGATTTCAAACAAGGTTAGTTTGTGATCAATCAGTAACCTGTTATGATTATTATTGTAAAATTAGAATATCGTTTCAATGTGTTATGGATAATGATTAAATGGTGTTATATATAAAAATAATCAATGATGATTTTTATGTATTATAAACTAATAAAAATTATCAATGAAATAAAAATTATATTAATATTTTGAAACAATGGAATAAATACAATCTGATAACAATTGTAACCTGAATAACATTGATTGTTTTTCACAAGGTTACACAACAGAGAAGGAGGAAACAGCACAGTTACCACCTTATAAAATAATTAATGCCTAGCCTACAGTGCCTATATCATTTTATAATAAACATCAGATGGAACCTCAAACATTTTTTATTTATTTTTCATTCCATTTTTTCCTTATACATATAAATAAATACAATAGGGACATACAAAAGGCACAAGTTAACATATATAGGACTTAACTTAAAATTATTATATTTTCATATGGATGTTACAACCCAATCAATTGAAATACTTCTTTTTGAGATTGTGGGAATTGTAATAATTTGCAAATACAATATCCTCCTATATCATTATGAACAATTGGAGAAAAAATTATATGTTCAACTCGGCAGCAAAGTAGATTGACTGCCTAGTTAAGCAAATAACTATTATCCTATTTTCAGGGTCCGTTCACAGTAGATCATATATTTGGTAAACTGGGAAATGAAATATTTTATTACATGACATTTTTACAATATGATAGTCTACTATGAACGGTATCCAGTCAAGTGTATGCTCCAGGAAGTAAATTCCATCTAATATTGGCATCATATACCTCGTCATATACAGGGTGAATCACGACTAACAAGACGGAGGTTTATGGCGAAACGGTAAAAATTTTGAAATGTTTGTCACTTCAATAGTTTGTTCATTCATATAGGCTACATTTTAAAATTATTTTGAAATATACATCATGTTCCAATAAAGTGTGGCGAATCAAATTTATATATTTTTTTATGGAACACCCTATATTTGATTCCAATTGCCCCTAAAACACAAAATACTGTTTCATTATGGTTCCCTATACTTACCTACCTAAATACAGAGGGTTCCGAGTTATGCTGACTTTTTTTAAAATGTGAACATTTGGAAAAAAATTTAGGACTCATTGATATAACCTTGGATATAACAAATTCTAGAGAATTTTCTCTTATAGCTCAATAGTCGGACATTCGTTGAATGTATTCTACGATTGAGTATTAAATATCTCTTTACTGGTTGTTCAGAATTTTCAGTTGAACTATTGGATCATTCAATGTGTAATATCAGGTTTATTTTAAATGGAACACCCTGTATTTTAATAATTCACCATGTTCAAAAAAAAACGTCCTCTTTGGAATGGTGTGAGGGTGCCCTTCGGTGCCCTTATACCTAGGTATTATACTTTTTGTACAATTTTCTTAAATTGTATGGTAAATTGATTTTGAAACATCCTTCCCCTGAATCGATTTGAAATGTGTAAAAAGTAAGGCTGTGACTTTTATCCCCCCAAATAAAGACCACAAGTAGTAAGTACTAATATCTATGTATGTTTTCAAGATCAAGAACTAATTTTCAACTAGATGGAGTAAGTGATTTATTTTATATAGAAAAATACTAATCACAGATTGCATTAAGAATCACCCTGTATGAAAAACCTCTAAAACTGCACAACATTAGATATAAAGTAACTTTTTTTTTATTCAATATCAGAATTTCCAAGAATTTAAAAATTTAATAATAGTTATTATTATATTAAATATTGGTATTGTTTAATACTGATATATTTCCATATAATATGTTTTTTCTATGACAACCTCCATAAATGTTCATTTTATAACTGTAACTTCAATCATAAACAAGCACATTTTTTACAGAATTTCATTGGTTCGAAATGGAATATTTCATGTTAGTTATAGGTTCACTCTAAAATCACGATGACTATGGCTTGTTAGATGATGACGTCTAGCGACAAATAGATGAAATGTTAGAAGATCGTTTCTGTCAAAGTTCTAGTAGTTGAGTAATTTCATAGTTGTTTTCTATAAAAATACATTTTTATAGGATTCTTTTCCTGTGTACCTATTAGAAATATCAATAAAGAAAATATTTACATATTTCTTCAATTTATATTTTAATTTTGATAGTAAGCTCATTAGCGGCGAATTGGGAGTAATGAAATATTATCAGTTTATTTCTTTAAAAGTTTTTGCAATGTATGCATGTGTTAAACGTAAATGATATGTTGTCATAGAAAAAGTATAGTATGCAACTCGCAACAAAATGGGCAGCATTTTGTGTTATTTCAAGACAATTGCATTAATAATACTTAATTTAATTTGAAAAACAAATTATACACATAAAAATTTTGTAGTCTTGGCTGGGCATCCATTGAAATGAACATAAGTAATAACACTATAGGGCTTGTTTAAAATCAATGCAATAAAGATTTCAACATAACTCTAATAATTACAGATTAAATTTCATTTTGACACATAACAAGTAGGTAATCATTATAACAATTCTTATCAGAACTGTTTCCTGCTTTTTTTTCAATCAGAATTTATCAGTAAAAAGTTATAAAACTTCATACCACTGCATTTAAGGAATCAACAGTATAAAGAAGCATGGTTAGGTTCTATCATAAGATATATGGATTATTATTTGGTAATAATTTAATGCTAAACCTTTATTAGGAAAATACCTTTTGAAATGCAAACATTTTAAATGGTTTCTGAATTAAAGGTAAGATTGTTAAATTTTAATTAATTTTAATAACTACTGTCATCGATAATTAACATAACAATAATAGTGGTATTCAGATGGTCCAACATATTGCACTAAGCTTAAAGAATGAAGACACCTCTTATATTTACATTAAATATAAATTCTATGTCATACATATATGACTCTTTAACTGATTTTTATTTACTGTCTTGCTTCTCACCAAAGGCACACAACAAAAACTCAAAGATGGATTTATTTAACTTTTAATCCAGTAGTCCTTGACATATATAGGCTTTATTATTTTATTTTCATCATCAATTTTAATGTGAAAAGCAAGCAGAATAAGACTATTACTCAAGACCCAAACTTGCTAATCAATGCTACAAGGGATATTGAAAATAATATTTGGAAAATTATTAACCGAACTGAAATATATATGTTTTTAAGACCTACTGAGATAGCAAAATAGTCTGCATCGTTATTCAATTGTTTTCAACTTGGATTTGTATGTGATGTATTTTTTTATATGATACATTAGTACACAAGGAATCCATGCAAGTCCATGGCAACCATTAAAGAATTGTTCTAGTTTCATGAAAACTCTCAAGATTATGAATTTCCACCATGACTTGATTAGCAATTTTTGGTTTTGGGCAATAACCTTATTCTACTTTGCACATTAAACTGAGCATTAAACTTGATAGTGAAGATGTGTCATGGGCTACTGGCCAAATTTAATATGATAAAAAAAAATTTGACACCTACAAAATTATGTGAAAATAGGCCTGTGAGTGTACAAATATTATTTAAAAGTTTTAGTTGGTACCTATTCTATGTACTATTAGGTGTTTATAATATTCACAATTTACCAATCAAAAAGATAAATAACTAAATGACAATTTGAATACATATTTGTTTGGCAAAATTTTTCCAACAATTTTTTGCATTTTCTTTGAAATTATATAAATGTTTTACCTACATTTTATCATGCCAATATATAGTAGTCACAGTGTCATATGAGATATCTTGATATCTATTAGTCAATTATATATCTATTATTCTTTCATAGGTGTGGAAATCAACAATTCTATTTTATAAAATAAACTGCTAGTTGTGAATTCAATTACAAAAATTATATTTGAACTTCCCGCCATCAATTTTATAAGAATTGCTTTGGACACACCTACAGCTGAATTATAAATTATAAACACTGGAGTATTCTCCCAATTTGACTGATATGATCTATATTATGTAACAGATTATCAATGGTGAAGAAAAAGATGGTACAAGAAATGAGGCTACTTTAAAAGCAAAACAGGGTTTCAAATAATAATTTGACAGCCGCCATGACAGTCCCTGCACCTGCCATTAGACTTCATTTATTTCCATATTAACACACTCCGCGGAATATTACATGCCAGTATACTCAATTACAGGCCTACTATATCACAATATAATTACAAGACTTACTTTCCAAAGCTCTACAGCCGCCCTAAGCCGATCACCTATAAAACTATCCAATAATGCTCGGAAAATCACAACCACATCGGTTTACATACATAGAAAATATATTGTCCACTCCTAATATTCATGTAGAATTTGTTCTTAAAGGTCTCATAGATAAAAGCGCATTACCCGCACAATTTGCACACTAATATTCCAATTTTCACTGGATTTTTCGCCACTATCTCTCCTTGGGCGCGGTGAATACGACCGGTACCGTCCCTTCTCGTCTATCTATCGTAACGATTATGGACCCGATTTGTGACGTCAGTGTTTCCATATTAAGTGCCATCTTTAGGAAGCAGATAAAAACTGATATTGATTTTCTGAATCGTTGTCTGTAATTTATCTTTCAATCCGATAACGAAGAGATCTTCAACTTTCTTGCGATCACCAAAATCATGCTGTTATTGAATATTAACAGAGGGCGCTCTTTTAATTGGTTTTCAATACTAGTTATCGGTATAATCAAGATGAGTTTTTGCTATTAAAATTGTTATTCATTATTTTGATTTCTATATCATAAATATAACAACTTTATTCAATTGAATGCACGATGCATATTTTTTGTAAAACAGTTTGGGGCTCAGCAATTTCACAATGGTAATTTATATTGCTGGATTATCTTTTGTAGGTACTGGCATGGTACTGGAGTGCGTTCGGTTATATTCTCCGGAGACTATTCGATTCTCCGATAGCGTTCGAAAATCAGTTTAGATTACTATCTTATCCCGTTCGGAAAATCAGTTTATTCTTTAGGAGACTCTCGAAGCTATCTATCAAATTTGATCGAGAAAAAGTTAGTCGACATGCGCACTCATGTCCTCCTCGTTATTAAAAACATCACGACGCGTTTTTTCCATTTTAAAAGCTTGAAAGCTAATTCGATTGGGGCTACAACCATAGATAAAAAACAACTTAGCTACAACTACTTATAATAATATATCTATATTATTTTATTAGTATCTAATGGGTTAGGTGCTTTGCAACTAAAACCGAAAACATCTGATCAAATGAAACGTTGCCAGATGGATTATTAGTAAACAATAATTAATACTCTACATTTTGAAAAATGGGCGATTAGATATAGGTATCTTGTCTTAAGAAATTTATTGAAATACATTAAACCACAACCAATTAAAATGAGTAAAATTTTATAACTTGAAGTAAATATTAAAAAAAATATGGTAACAGCGTAAACTACCAAAGAATACTTGTATCTAAAGTGTCCGGAAATTCCTCAACCGGAGAGTATCCTGTCAGATTACTATTCTATCCACGTTATCTAAAACCGAACGCACTCCTGATCACGGTTTGTAGATATAATATCTACAAACCGTGGGTACTGGTACAATCTTGACGTCGTTGACAGACCAAAGACTTTGTTTACATTTTTAATAATAATAATTTATTTATTTACACATAATTCAAAAAATACATAAATACATAAATACAAGATAAAAACAAAACGACGTTATGCGAAATAAATAAATACATACACTTGCGAAACCTATATATATAAGGTTTGTTTGCAAGGAACTAATACTATACTATAAGACCTATACTAGGTGACAAGTAAATAATAATATGTAATACATAATAATAATAAATAAAGATTTATAATGTAATTGAAGATTAATAAAATAGAAAAAGATTAATAGAATAGAATAGAAATTGATAGAAACATTATTAATCATTATTTTCGATAAGATTGTGAATAGCGTGTCTATTTGTTTTGGAAATATACTCGTGGAGTTTTAGAGTGAGTACCTTTACAGAAGATTCACATTTTATTTGTTGGGGTATAGCATTATCATTATATAGCTTAGGTCCAAGAAACAAAAAGCTTCTTTGTCCAGCTGTTTTTTTCATTGTTGGATTCAGGTAAGTATGTTTGTTTCTTGTTGCATAATTGTGAGTTTTAGTTTGCAGATTTGATTTAAGTTTGTGTTGTTTTAACATGGACGTATAAATAAAGATGGACTTAGCGTACCAGTACACACTACATGCAGACCTATGAAGCCAAATAAACGATGCTTTGTTATTGTTTTCTAGCAGTCGGAGTGGGAATCCTCATTCTGCGGACAGTGGCGTTTCATTGGGATGGATACATTCATGATTGTGGGAATATAAATACATCACATTTCAAGCTTTAAAATTGAATATAAACTTTTTCATTATAATAATAAATTAATGGAAGGGTAAGGGTAATGTTAATTTTAAAACTAAAACAAGAAAAGCTACAGACAAAATTATACCACAAAAGTCTTAGATGTTTTGTTTACATCATTAGAGGTAGCATAAATGAAAAAAATAGTAGTTCGTAAAAAATAATACAGATAATACAAAAATTACTGATTTTTGAATAAAATTGCTTTTGTGAGATGTTGGCTGTTTTTGTGGCAGCTTCATGGTGGATTTGAATTTTAAAATACTTTTTCAATATCAATTCCACCATTTGAATCCCATGATTTTCTATAGGGTCATCATCATACAGATGGTCCTTAAAATCATCTTAAATGGAGTTTAGCAAATTAGCAATTATACCAGAAATTAAGGATAACTCCAAATTTTTAATATTTCCAATAAAAATATTTTTTGTCTTGTTGAAAAATCTGAAATATTTTTCAGCAGATTCAGACACTGTAATGACTAACTGTGACGCATTGGTTAACCAACTACATCTAAAACATAAGTTCCATGTACATGAAACTGAATAATCAAACTCTTTAACAAGCTCTTCAATTGAGGTTCCAAGTTCTGTTTTTCCTACAATAACACTATTTTCAATATTACTAGGTACTCTGCTACTACAGTGTAATATTCCAGTAGAATCAAGCTTAATAACACCTGTATTTACCTGCTTCAACATCTTGGTGAATTAGAAGTCTCTTATAAGCATGTTCAAACTGTCGTGTTGTTGAGTTGTTACTGAAGCATTGCACGAAAAATAATTCTAAGTGATCCTGTGATAATTCAAATTCAATTCAATAAAATATATTTAATTTGGTTTGAGTGAACATAATTATTGTACAAAACCAAAAGGCTCTCTATACACTCTAAAAATCCTAAAAATCCAGCTTTTCTACCTAAATCAAAAATGGGATGGTTACCGCATACTTAAGTGACATGATATAATTTTTAATTTCATTCAATCTTGTAAAAAAAGTAAGAAATATTCAACATAATAAGTAGGTATATGTTATTGAAAGTTTAAATAATTACGATATAATAACAATTCATATAGCTAATATCTGATACTTTTTACTAGAAGATAGTCCATTAACTGTTTTATCTGTATTATCAGAATATTCTGAAAAATATGGTAGATGTACCACGTTTCTTTTCAGAAAAATTTTCTCTGGATTACCTTTTCACTAAAAATGTTCCGGTTTGAAATGTGCACAACAAATATGAGCCAGTTTTGGCAAATCTTATTCCAGAATTTCAAGTATAGGATAGCCACTTTCTTCTCTGTTCCATATTTGTACGAAGCCTGCTATTTCACAATTTAAATTTTTATTTATTATAATTTTCAAATTCATAAACACAACTTTGCATGTTTATGGACGCCACTGATACTCACCTATGAAATGAGAGGTTAGAATTCAAATAATCAAGTTTTTAACAAACTAAACATTGTCGCACCATTATTGTAGTGTTAGTTGAGTCACTATTACAATATCCAAGCTTTTATAATAAATTAACTGGGTTAAATACAACAAACCACGCACCGAAAATTTAATAAACAAAGGCAGCCATCTTCTCACAAACACCAGAGGGAAACAAACAGTGTTGCTTAGTTTACATTTGCTTCGCCATATTACAGGCTAGGGACATCGTGTACATCACTTTAAAATTATAGTAGTAGCTAAATGCTGTACATTTTTACATTTAAAACAGATAAAAAGTCTCAAAATTGAAAGTCTTCTTGGACTTTGATGAAATTAAGGTGTTTGAATCAAACTATTTAAACTAAAACTTGGCCTGATATAACAAAAATTTAAAACGAAATGTGACAACAGCGATGTTTACTTTTATATTAGCTTCAAATAAATTCTAGCATGCTGGGTCCATCTTCATTTATACGTCCATGTGTTTTAATACCGCTTTTTTTAAATATAATTGTCTAACGTCTAATATTTTCGTTTCAGTATATAGATCACTGCTATATCTTGTTTTTCCAAGAAGGATTTTGAGGAATCTTTTTTGCGAAACCTGGAGAATGTTACAGTAAGTCTTCGCCACTCCACCCCAGCTGGTTAGACCGTAAATTAGGTGAGATTCAACTAAACTTCGATAAACCATTAGTTTTTGTTTATATTGTAGATGATATGAGATTTGTTTAAATTTATAGAATATACACCTCAATTTTTGAGCTAAGTAGAGTAGTTAATATGATTATCCCATCTAAGATGTGGGTCTATCATAATTCCTAAATATTTTATTTGTTTTGCAGGTTGAATATTGGTATTTTTTTGGATATTAATGGTGTAGTTCGGAAGATCTGGTTCTAGGGATGCAAAAGGCAGGTAAACCGTTTTTTTATAATTGATTGAAAGAAGCCTAAAGTCAAACCACTGTTTTATACAAATTAAATCATTTTCAATTTTTAATTTTAGATCGTACCAATTCTGATCACTGTATATCAGAACTGTATCGTCTGCAAAACTGATGATTTTACTGTTACTTTTTTATTTTTACATTTTTATTTTATATTTTTATTCATTTTTTCGCCCCTTGCATATACATTTATTTCAAAAACAGTTTTTATAACGACTAAGTTATACCTGAGTGTTCGAATTATTGAGGTAAGTAAATATTATTGATCTACTTATTTATTATTTACTTCGCAATGAAAACTAACCTTAAATTGACATTTCAATATGATTCTGGATAGAATTCCATCAAACTAAATTATATGAAACATATTTTGCTTCCACCAATGTAGAAGATAATGATTAATGACATTATTTTCTGACTTATACTTTCATGTGTAAATCGACAAAGTAAATATTTATTTATTATTAAATTAAAATCTTTTGGTAAAATGTAGGTGTAAGTATTGTTACGCGAGTGCCCCAGTGAAATTCCCGTATGAGACGACTATGACTGTGTGCGCTCACTAATTGAGAATGATCGAGACTGCCTTCCCCTCCCCCCGCTACTAGCCGAGAACAATCCATACACTCGTCACTAGAGAGATCTAGTCTATATAGCGTCTCCCCCAGAACGACGAGAGCTTTCTAGAAATCTATCTACGCGATATAAATACATGAGCATCGCTGCACAGTCAGTCATCAGATAGTTGAGATATAGTCACATAGATGGACAGTTAGGGTCCCCGCAGACTGCAGACTTTGTATCGGCCGATAGTTTGGTTGGCTTCTTAATCAGTATGGAGATTGGAGAGGAATGCATTATCGGCCGATACTGAATCGCTGTAGTGTGCGCATATGCATTCCTCTCCATACTGATTAAGAAGCCGACCAAACTATCGGCCGATAAAAAGTATGCAGTCTGCGGAGGTCCTTAGTGTTTATACTGAAGGAAAGCTATCGATAAAGTGTTTATTCAGTGACTTTCATATAAATTAGTGTAGTTAGTTAGTTTAGTGTATGATATAAATTATTAATTAAGGACAGTACATATAAATCTGTAAATATAAATTAAGTGATTGTAAATATAAATTAGATTAAACATAACATTGGTGTGGGGTTAAAAAATAAATATACAGGAAGATGGCGAAGAAACTTTGTGAATTGAAAGTTTCAGAACTTCGAAGAGAGTTGGAGGATTACGAATTGGACACAAGTGGGACCAAGTTGGTGTTAGTGGATCGACTGAAAAATGCTATGATTAACAACGGATTGGACCCGGAAACGTTTAAAATTCACCCCACGAAGCTTCCGCCTCTATAACCTCCTCCATAAAAGAAGAAATGTCGAACATGGAAAATAAAATTTAGAAAGATATAAAAAACGAAATGCCTTCGATGGAAAACAAAATTTCGACAGATATAAAAAACGAAATTTCATCCATGGAAAGTAAACTTTCGGCGGATATGGAAAATAAAATGTCTGAAATGGAAAATAAGCTTTCGGAGGACATAGAAAATAAAATGACGGACATAAAAAGCGAAATGACTTCCATGAAAACTGATATTTCTACCGTAGAAGAAAAGATTAAAATAATGGAATCAAAGAAAATCGGAAGGAACACTAGTAATAATCCGGATATTACAAGTAGGCAAGCCCCGAACAACGAAGAACTGGCAGAGAAAGTTGAGTTGAAGCCAAAAATAGAAAACGATATCAACAGTCGAGTGAAACTGCCAACTTTCGATGGTTAAACGTCATGGCCGAACTATCTTAAGCAATTCGAGGCGGCATCAAAGGCGAATAACTGGAGTGAAAAGGAAAAAGCGTTAAATTTAACTCTTGCCCTGAGAGGAGACGCCATGGATATCCTTCAGACCATTCCAGTGGAAGAGACCGAAGATTTTGAACAACTCATTAAGCGACTAAACATGATATGGCCTGGAACACCTGGAGCATCTGTACCAGTCGCAGCTGAAAAATCGCAAACGCGACGAAACTCTGCAAGAATTCGAAGCGGACATTGCGAGGTTGGTGCGGTTTGCCTATCCATCGGCACCGGAGAATGTCATGGAATGTTTAGGGGTACAGGCATTCATCGACGGAGTTCGTGACCACGAAATGCAGAGAACTCTACGCTTGGCTCGGCATAAGACACTGGTCGACGTACTCTCTGCAGCCTTGGAGTACGAAGCAGCTACACAGGCTTCAGGAGTATACGGCAAGGTGAGGGCCGTAACAGACGAAGAAGTTGAGAACAAGCTTGACCACCGAAAGCTGTGAGATGCTGTAATTGTGGAGAAATGGGACATGTACGCAGTTCGTGCAAGCAACCGAGAAATGCTACAAACCAAGACACCCTGTCTAGAAGACCATGTCTTGCAGAGTGCTCCCACTGCAACAAAACAGAAGCTAAGGAAGCTGCGATTCGAAGAACCTCGGTGACCAGCGACGAATGGACACCAGAAAAGCTGGAAGGGGAACAAGAGAACGATCCCGACTTGAAGAAAATCCGACATTGGAAAAAGGAAAACTGTCGACCTACTTAGCAGGAGATTTTAAGATACTCGCCAACGATGAAATCGTATTGGGCCCAGTGGTACGCAGTTCATGCAAGTGAAAACTGATACAAACCAAGACGCCCAGCAGAAAAAACTAGGAAGTGTCAACCTTCAGAGGACAGCTTCGACCCGAAAAAGTTCCAAAGACACCCTGTCTAGAAGACCTTGTCCTGCAGAATGCTCCCACTGCAGCAAAACAGAAGCTAAGGAAGCTGCGATTCGAAGTACCACGGCGAACAGCGACGAATTGACACCAGAAACGTTGAAAGAGGAACAAGAGAACGATCCCGACTTGAAGAAAATCCGACATTGGAAAAAGGAAAACTGTCGACCTACTTCAATATTTAGCAGACAAAACCTTTAATTTACCAGCATCTATCGATATGCTAGTGAGTGCAGATCTTTATTAGGATATATTGCAACTAGGAATCAAAAAATTAGGACATGGTCTCCCTGTTCTGGTCAATACATCTCTGGGTTGGATCGTTACTGGTGTAATTCCTCAAAAAGCCCTTAATCCAATTTATCAAACTCTATCCCAACAAAAAGACTTTGAAATCTCGGACTCATATCACACCTCATCGAATTTTACTCAAAGTAATACATCTAATAAATCCATCATCAAGTCTTCATCTATCTAATCACTCAAAAGGAGATGAATCTAGTAATCTCACTTTATCTGGTCTCAATCAAGACAATCTATTTAAATTGGGCGAATCAAACGAAAAAGATTCTCACCAAATCTCATCAATTATAAATCATATATCTCAATCTAAGTCTATCTCAAAACTAAAAGAATTTAATGAATCAAACTTTCATCAATTATCATCATTATGTCAAACAATATCTCTAGATAATCTATTAGAATGATTCTGGACTCAGGAAGAGCTCCATACATATCCTATTGCATCTGAAGATAAAATGCTAGTCGAAGAAACATTCGTTTCGACCACGAAAATCCTACCATCGGGTGGATATCAAGTAGATCTTTCTTTAATCGAACCTGAAGCCTATAAAAAGTTTGGTGACTCATTTTTTAAAGCAAAAAATAGATTTTTCTCTCCAGAAAAGAAATTTCAACGAGATCCAGCATTATTTGAAAATTATAAAAAATTTATAGATGAATACTTGTCTCTAAATCATGGCCGTAGCATACCTTTGTCTCTTACCAATGAAAATAATCAAAATAAATATTTTGTACCTCATCTAGCTGTTATTCGTGAAAGCAGCATATCTACCAAATTAAGAGTTGTTTTTGATTTTTCATGTAAAACTACTACATCTGTGTCGTTAAATGACATTCTTATCACTGGTGGCAGAGTGCAGCCAGAATTATTTGACATTTTGTGTCGTTTCAGATCTTTCAAATATGTTCTCACAGCTGATATTGAGAAAATGTATCGTCAAATTCAAATGAACCCAAATCACAATTTCTTACAAAATATCTTGTGGAGAAATTCTTCTTCTGAATCTTTGTCATGCATCGAATTAACTTGTGTTTCTTTTGGATTAAAAAATGCTCCCTTCCTAGCTTGTCGTGTCTTGAAAGACATAGCACAGCGTAACAGTAATCAAAGCCTGGCATCAGATGCATTGCTCAATCAAACTTATGTAGATGATGTGTTGGGAGGTGTAAATTCTATTTCTGATCTAAATCTCCTATACAGACAGCTAACTTCAATATTAAAATCTTCAGGGTTCAATTTGCATAAATTTTGTTCAAATACTCTTCATTCAAATTTTCCATCTCAATGTCAAATCAAAGATATGAATTTCGATTATATTCCTTGCAAAATTTTAGGACTCAATTGGAATCCTATTGCAGATCATTTTCAAATCACAGCCCCATCAGATTTAAATTTGCCAAAAATCACAAAAAGAAATATATTATCCACAATCTCTTCATGTTATGATCCTCTTGGATTAGTCAATCCAATTATAGTTCAAGGAAAATTAATTATGCAATCACTTTGGGTTCTCAACAATAAATCTTGGGACATGGAAATAGACCATGTGCATGGCTTGCAAGAATGGAATCAATTTTGTCACAATATCCAACAATTAAAAAATCTAAAAATTCCTAGATATCTATTTTTAAACAAAGAAATAAAAAGTATAGAGCTTCATGCCTTTGCTGATTCAAGTTCAGTGGCTTATGGTGCAAATGTCTATTTTAGATCGATCTATACAGACAATTCAGTACATTGTTCTCTAGTAGCTGCAAAATCTCGAGTAGCTCCCATCCGTCGGATTCTAACAATCCCAAAATTGGAGTTATGTGCCATGGTTTTATTATCAAATTTAGTTACCCGAATTCTTCAAATATTTGAAAACAAAATAAAATTTTCATCTATTAATCTTTGGTCTGACTCACAAATCGCTTTATCATGGATTGAATGCCATCCTTCCAAGTGTTTGTTTCAAATCGAGTATCTCAAATACAAGAAAAAACAAAACATTTCCAGTGGAGTCACATTAGATATTAGATCTGCACATAACACCGCAGATATCTTATCTCGAGGTAATTTAAATGAAAAAAATCAGGATTTTTGGTTTCATAGCCCAAAAATATTTTTTAATGCCACTATAAATTTCGATCAGCTTGATACCTTTTCGTTTGTTAATTCCTTACCTGAATCGAAGAAAACATCTTTTCTTCAAGAAGAAAATTTCTGGTCAACCATAAGTTTTCATCTTTTCTTAAGCTACAACAAGTAGTAGCTTATATTTTAAGATTCGTGAACAATGTCACATTGAAAGTACCTCGTAAAAACAACCTACACTCAGAAAAAAGTCTTAGTAAACCCTCAGAAAGTCTATCTTCTCAAGAATTGAGCTACGCTCACAATTTAATCATAAAGAACATACAATCCCAATACTTTTCAAATGAAATTCAGCTGATGAAAAATCAAAAAAGTTTAAAATGTAAACAGTTACTCTCTTTAAAGCCATTCTTAGATCGAGATGGACTTTTAAGAGTGGGTGGTCGGTTGTCTCATGCACCCATACCTTATTCTCAAAAACATCCATTACTTCTACCATCCAAATGTCATATTGTCAACCTTCTGTTAAAGTTAGAACACAATCGATTAGGCCATTGTGGGCCACAAACCACATTATCAAATTTTAGACTACGTTATTGGCCATTGAATGGTTTGCGTGAAGTAAAACGCATTATTTCTAAATGTATCACTTGTCATCGGTTCAATGTTCAATCAGCTGAGCAAATTATGGCAGATTTACCTTCATATCGAACTTCCATTACCAGGCCTTTTCAGAAAGTCGGTATTGATTTTGGAGGCCCATTCCTCATAAAATCTTCAACTCTTCGAAAATCACGTATCACAAAATGTTATCTATCTTTGTTTGTATGCATGGTAACTAAAGCAGTACATCTCGAATTAGTGTCAGATCTATCCACAGAAGCATTTTTAGCAACCCTAAAACGTTTTATAGCTCGTCGAGGATGTCCCTCAGTCATATACAGCGATAACGCAACAAATTTCCTAGGAGCAAAAAATGAGCTTAAAGAAGTTCATGATTTCCTGTCTATCCAAGCAAATCTTAACTCCATCAGAGATTATCTTTCAGCTACCGAATCTCAGTGGCAAAATATCCCACCACGTGATCCTCACTGGGGTGGCATTTGGGAAGCAGCCATTAAAAGTGCCAAGTACCATTTAGTTCGCCTTGTAGGCAATTCTACTTTAACTTTCGAGCAATTGTCAACTATCTTCGCTCAAATCGAAGCAATCTTAAATTCACGTCCTTTGTATCCCTTGTCTAATGACCCAACTGATCTTAATCCTCTGACACCTGGTCATTTTCTAATCGGTACTCCTTTAATTGCTCATCCGGAGCCAGATGTATCAGAAATCTCCACAAACAGATTATCATTTTGGCAACAATGTACCATTATCAGGTTCAGCAAAGTTTCTGGAAGCAATGGAAAACATCGTCTTCAAAATCGTCCTAAATGGTTGAAAACAAAATCTAATATAAGGGACTTGTCCTAGTTATTGACCAAGAAACTCCACCACTAAGCTGGCCAATAGCTCGAGTAATACAAATATTTGTCGGAAAAGATGGAAATGTCAGATCAGTAAAAGTAAAAACCAAAGATGGTATCTATACATACAGTGTCGTAATCTTATCAATTATTAATATCATTATTCGTTTTAAAATTTTATTTCTGTGAATGTGCATCACAGATATATAATGGTCACAAGTATTCATAGTTTATTCTTGATGAAAGGTATTTTCATTTTCAGTTTAATAAAAAATTTTATCAATCCTTACATTTTAATTTGATGAACTCAATGGCGATGTTAATTTCAAATTGGTTCATTATTTCTAAGTTTAATATATACATTTTTTTTTTGCCTTGTTTGTAGCCGGGTAGTATGTTGAGAATTCAAGAGAATTCTCAACAGATTTGTTTTGTTAAATATATTTATGCATTTTCTTCGTTAATGACATTATTTATTTCTGAATGGATTATCTTTGATGACAAAACATCTAAAAGTTTCTCTATATATCTATGTGAAAAAAAGAAAGAATGTACTTAGTAACCGTTGTTATGTATCAGTTGTCATTGTAATAATTTTCTACGAATTGTCAATATAATTTCTAATTTCTAAAAAAGCGTATAATTATCCATCGTACTTCAAGAATGAAGCTTATAATTAACAAAGGTTTTCTGCGAGGAACCTGGGAGCAAAGGAGGGAAGAAATAAATCAAAAATTACAGTCCACTAAAAATAAAATAATTCCTTCCCAAGCCATCGAATCCTTGCCCACCGGTTTAGTAATTTAAGATTACTTCTTGCAATGTCTACTGAATTAAACCTGGAAGCAGATCATTTAGATGTGGAGACAGCGTTTCTGAATGGTGACATTGATGAACAAATTTACATGAGTCAGCCAGAAGGTTTTGGAGAACCAGGGTCAGAAAGTAAAGTGTGTTTACTCAAAAAGGCTATTTACGGGTTAAAACAATCATCAAGATTATGGTATGAAAAAGCTCGTAGTGTACTTGTTGATTTAAAATTTATCCAATCAAATATAGAGCCTTGTATTTGATAAGATTCTAAATAAGTTTCAAATGTCAGACTGTAATACAGTCGGTACTCCCTTAGAACCAAAGCAAACTTTTAAACTTGATGAAGTATTTTATGATGCTCCTTTTCAACAGTTAATTGGGTCAGTAATGTATCTATACAAGACCTGATATTACGTTTTCAGTATCATATTAAGTCAATTCAATATTAACCATTCCAAAGAGCATTGGTTGAGTATCTGAAAGGTACAAAAAATGTTGGTATCACTTTCAAAAAATCAAATAAGTCCTGAAAGCGGTTTTGTTGACTCTGATTGGGGTAATGCAATCTCAGATCGGAAGTCATTTTATGGTTATATTTTTTCTTTAGCTGGAGGACCTATATCATGGGAATGCCATAAGCAAAGAACTGTAGCTTTGAGTTCAACTGAAGCTGAATATATAGGTATATGTGAGGCATTAGAAGAATCTTTATATATAAAATCTTTATATTGTGAAATTTTTGGTAATAGCAATATCTGTAATTTCCTAAATATGAAGATGCCTGTCACTATTTACAATGATAATCAGTGTGCCTTGATGTTGTCAGAGAATCCTAGTTTTCATAAGCGCACTAAACATATACATATTAAATATCATTTTGTTCGTGAGTGTGTAAAAAATAACGAAATTAAATTGTTGCACATGCCAACTCAAGAAATGGTTGCAGATATTCTGACAAAATCTTCAGGTACTAAAAGACACAAATATTTATGTGAAAAACTGAACATGATATGAAAGTATTACATAATATTGTTTTTCATATTTTTGTATTTGTAAAATTGTTGGCACCCTTTTATTGGGGGAGAATGTTGAAAATAATCAATAATCAGGTGCCTTAGATTAGTATTTGGTGTAACCATGGTATGATAGTTTTAATGTCAATATAGTATTATATAAAATGTCAGAGTTAAATTATTGAAGTTTTATATTCGATATAAGTAGCTGTTTTTCATTAAAGTTTTGTATCGTCTGAGTTTGTATTACCATTGTCTAATATAAAGAAATAGTCTGACAACCTTTTAGGGCTAAAAATTTAACAGTTTTTCGGTAGTTCGGATTGGACGTTTAGGTAGCGTATTGTGAAAGCTAGATTTAACGCTTAGATGGCGCTGAATATAATATTTCACTTCAAATTAGGAAAGATACCTATTTATTTTAAGTGATTATATTTTTAAACGCTAGATGTAACTGACGACAATCTGTATTAAGAATAATTTTGATTTGTACATTTATTAAAAATACAATTGAACAATACATTGAAGAAAATACATATTATTATAAATACGTAATCGAAAGTGTTAATCTATTTCTATCACGCACAGCTTAGAATTTTATAGTCAGTAAAATTTATAGGAGATAAATAGAAGTGATAATATTTTTAACATTTCTTCGATTCTTCAATTAATAAAAAGTCCTCATCTTCAATTGTGAGTAGGGGTGCATTAAGTTTCCCGAGTACATCTATAACTTCATCAGACCTTCTTGGTAGCGGTCGTTTTGTTGGTTATTGTATGCACTAATTCAAATGCAAGATATGTATTATTTTGGAAGGCATTCACTATCAGTTCTTCTGTAGATTTTTTTTCACACTATTGCTTTTTAATTGATGGTTTAATTTTTTTAATTCTTTGGGATGATTTTGTTGCAAATCACTTCTACACCCATTGTAAAAATTTTAGTTTTGCAGGATCGAATGCACATCTCCAATAAAGTTTCACCACTTTTCAAGACTTTCTTTGGTAAATTTCGCGGATTCGATAATCAGAACTTCCTTCCTACGTTCACTGATAACTTTTTTCATTTCCATTATGTCACTTTTTCACTCAACTTTTTTCAATGATTTATATTATCTAAATGAATTATTTTCAAAAAAAAATAGTTATTTTTGTATCTAGGGCGTGAAATGCTACTTTGGTGATCTCGACTATTAGTATAGACTGGTCTTTAAAACACATGCCCGTATTCACCAAAGTAGAATATCTACAATTAACTTTTAATTGTGGTTAAGCAGCTAATTTCGTATTCACCAATTTTTTAATCAGAGAATTAGTGCTTAAACAAGAAATTAACTTAATCGGCCAAATTTGAGCGGTTTTAAAGGTAATCGCCGTTTATTCTGACAGAAGTGAACATAACAATCAAACAATATAACCCAAACCTACAAATTTATCTTGTCCTTTACAATTTTTGATTTTTCGTTGGTTTATTTTTTTCTGGAACAAGGAAAATATTGAAGATCAGCTGTGTATAACGATTATTTGGACGTTATGGACATTATTGCAGATGACTTTACTAGAATTCAGTGGGAAAGAACTAATTATTTTCAAACAATGGATGAATACTTTTATAAAAGATTTAGACTGATCAAGCCTATTTGTAATTAGTATGATGACTATACCACCCCAGTAGAGTAGTCCCAAATAAAATACCAAGTAACTTTGAATTAAAAGGTTTTTTTATTTTTTAGTAACAATCCAGTAAGGTTAAATCGATCCTTAAAAATGTAAAGTGTTAGCAATATCTGCCAATACAAGCTAAAACATTCGTATTTTGGGTGGTGACACTGAGAAAATATCCATGTTGCCAAGTTGTAAATCAAAGTTAACCCCTGATTGCTTAATTTTACCAAACAACAATTTGGTGAATAGCAATTTGACTTAATCAAGATTACTTATTTAATCACAATTACCTAATCATGATTAGAGTTGAAGATGGTGAATACGGCCATTACTCTATTTCGAGCACTCCGGCTTCGCCGTCGTGTTCGAAAAATCGCGCGTGTTTTAAAGACCTTTATATCCACTTATACTTTAATATACTATTTTTTTATTGGTGAACCCTTTTACCTACTTAAAGCACGCCCCAGCGTGTTCAAAACGAACTTTAAAACAAGCGCGTTTTTTAAAGTTACCATGGCAACATCAACATCTCGAGAAACGTGTAATCTCTAATGGTATAAATGTCTAAATGACAACTTTTTTTATTATTGATCTGACAGGAGTAGGTACTTTGTAACGTCAAAACCTTTATTTGAACAATATTTAACAATTTCAATTTAATAAATGAAAATGGGAAGTGCAGTTGATATTGTTTGATATATTAATATTTCGATTTTGCAAATCGGAGGAAATAGTATTTTGTCCACGACCACCTAATAATAAGTCAATATTTTACCTCTTAACAAAAGGTATATGGTACCCATATATCAACTGTCGTATATTATGAACCATAATACACTACAGTGTATTATGAACTAGAGATGGGGGTACCTACAATATGAAATAAACTATTAAATCTGTGTATTTTGTTTAGGAAATTTGTTTCTGACATATATCGTATCAATAAAATATTGTAATTTTTAGTATTGATACTTTTCATAACGATATTTTCTAATATTAAGTATTTTAAATCAATATATTTATAACGGTATGTTGTGGTGATACTTTCTACAGTATCGCCCATCTCTATATATGTCAAATTATTTGATGTAGCTGCCACAACATTTTGAGGTTAGTAATATGCCAAATCGTTACTGACTTTTATTTATTAATAAATAAATTAAGTGTCGTGGACAAAGTATAGTATTCTACTCGCAATTTATGGCCATAATTAAATTGGGTGACTTGCGCCCCTCGCCTGCGGCTCGTGACGCAAACGTCACCCATCGTGAATTATGGCTTTCATAAATTGCTCGTTTAATAATATACTATAATTTGATACTATTAACATTTCCATGACAACGCAAGGTAAACTAATGTCATCACGAATTCAACCATTTTCCATTGTCAGTTATTTCCATTTTCTTTTCTTGTAATAGTAATAGATACCAGTATTTATGATTTCAAAGTGCACCAATAAAAAAAAATAGCGTAAAGTATTCGTGGATAACTGGTCTTCGCCGTTGTGCTCGAAAAATCGCGCGTGTTTTAAAGACCTTTATATCCACTTATACTTTAATATACTAATAATCTATGCTAATCAAAATTCCCAAAAGCTGTTATCAAATATAAGCTTAATCGTTAAAAGACATAATCCTTCCGGCAGCGTTCAATTTAAGAGTGTCGCTTCGAGGCTACAGGTAGTTAGCGTCCAATTTGAGACCGCCCACATTAACATTAGAAAGACTTCACCTTTTTATAGACAATGGTATTGCCATTGTCTAATATAAAGAGAATAAGGCAATGGTATTGATAACTACGTTTCGATATATTGTCGAGTGATGGCAGTTCGTTGATTTTTAATTTGTCGTTTACATCAAACTCATTTCGCTAGTGCGCAAATTTAACAATAATATGAATTCAGATTTTGAATCATCCGACACGGAAAATAAGATTCCAGAAGAAATTATAGAAACAGCGAGGAAAGCGACTTACGATATACCTATTACCAGTAAATTCAAAAGTTCGTTACGAGAAGTCATACAACGCATTTAAAAATTGGAGTCGAGAAAAAAAAATGTAAATGAAGGAGTGTCTGTTAGTCTTGTAAGTCACGCAACCGGAAATTAGTGTTTTTCAGGCCTCTCCAAACTTACAGGAATCTGCTTATCTTGACCTGAAAAACACTACTGTCCTGTCTTATAACGTAAATTACTATTTCCTAAACGACCAAATAAGAATTGACATATTATTATATCGCATTCTCTAGTCTGGCGGAAAATTTCTCATATCACCATAGTGACGCAAACTATTATATGTGTCAAACATCAGTCATGCAGTGAAATATTTTTAAAATTCATATGAAAATTATCAATATTATTTTCAGAGTAAATTAAAAGGGTTCTTACAGTGAATTTGATAATATTTTGAATTTTGTAGCTTTGAAAAAAAAATTAGTTATAATTTAATTCTTTTTCTTCTTTTGTGACTGCCTAAATTGTTAACCGTGGAACAATTTTTTCCTTCTAGTTAATATTCCCCAAGAACTGGTTGATAACATAGGTCATAGGTGGTTAATTACATTAATTACCCATCACTGACTGGAATTATTAGTATTTTATGCAATGAACATGTAATGATAGCAATTAAATATAAATAAATATCGATATATTAGATAATGCAACAAACTTTGTACACGATTACTTAAACCAAATGACTGAAGAAGGATTCGAAAGCTTGATAAATAAATACACTAGGGTAAAAGATCAGCAAAAGTCATGTCTAGACCATATATTCCTTAAGACTAATATAAATAAATGTAAAAATATCCCTATAATATTGCAAACTAGTATCACTGACCATTTTTCGATCATAAATCATTTTGTGCTACCTGAAATAAAGCGAAATATTCCATTAGAGAAGAACAAAGTTATATTTGATATAAAAATATTTCAAAATCAAATTAAACAAGAAAGTTGGCAGGATATTTATAACAATGATGACATAGATAATTGTACCGAAGCTTTTATAAATAAGTTCAAATATTACAGAGACAAATCAACAATAACAAAAAAAAGAAAAAGAACCGACATTAAACGTAAAAACTGGATCACGCCAGCCCTTATAACTTCTGTTAATGAAAAAAATAGGTTATATAAAATAATGAAAAATAACTACCTACACACCACATAATATATTGGTTTTTAGGAGATATAGTTATTATTTAAATACATTAATGAAACAAACTAAATCATACTACTTCAATAAAAAAAATAGATGACAATAAGGATGTTGGAAAAAAATTATGGGAATGTGTTAGAGAAATCTCAAACACCCAACAACAAAAAAAAACAATAAATTAAATTATAACACATACAAATACTACAGTCCATAACCCAAGACAAATTGCAAATGCATTTTGTGAACACTTTACAAATGTTGGAGCAAAAATGGCTAACAAAATAAACAATAAAAATACGATAAAAAATATCAAACAACACAAATTATCTAAAACAATTTTTCTTTTAGACACTGAGGAAAAAGAGGTTATAGAAACTGTAACGAGTTTAAAAAATAATAAATCACCAGGACTAGATGGTATACGATCAGAAACTCTTAAAGCAGTAAGTACAGAAATTGCACCTGTGCTAACATGTCTAATAAATAAATCAATAAATGATGGTAAGTTTCCAAAAATATTAAAAATTGCAGAAATTTTATCCCAGTTTGAAGATGGAAATCCTAAGGAAACCTCAAACTATAGACCAATATCGTTCATTTCAAATGTAGGAAAGGTGTTTGAGAAAATAATACAAAAACGAATTGTATCGTTTATAAAAAAATATAACATATTGTCAGATGAGCAATACGGATTTCGTGAAAACATGTCGACGTCGGATGCAGTGGCCAGGTTACTGGAAATGATAAATAATGCCTTAGATAAAAAACAACCATCCATTGTCATTTTTGTTGATCTGGCTAAAGCATTTGACAGTGTTGACCATAATAAGCTCTTATCGGTCTTAGAAAAAGCGGGATTTAGGGGTATAGCTTATAAACTACTCAAAACTTACCTAAACGAAAGAAAACAGTGTGTGAATATTAGAGGAACTCACATTGAATTCAAAGTTGTAAAATATGGAGTACCTCAAGGAACAGTCCTGGGACCAATCCTCTTCAATCTATACTTTAATGATATATTTTTTCAAAATACAAAAGAAAATATTGTGACTTTTGCTGATGACACTGCGGTATTCTATAAAAACGATAATTGGATGGATCTCAAAAATGATATTGAAATTGATTTTGTTAAAATAGTTAACTTTTTTGAGAACAGGCTACTTACAATAAACCAAAAAAAAACTTTATTTCTACCGTTTACTTCATATAGCACCGGTTTGCCACCATTTGATGAAATATCTATTACTGCATCCACAACAGAAATGTTTTATATCAAAACATCAAATAAAATTAAATATCTAAGAATTTTCCTTGATTCCCATCTACGATGGGACCACCAAATAAGCTATTTAATAAAAAAACTTAGATTTGTACTATATAAACTCAAATATCTATCTAATATTCTGAAGTTAGCTTACCTTAAAATTCTTTATTATGCATTGGTCGAAAGCCACCTAACATAATATGGTCTCTCATCGAGTACTTACAAAAAGTACAAAAAAGTATATTAAAAGTATTATTTCACAGACCCAGAACCTATCCTACAATTGAACTTTACCAAGAAACTGAAGTATTTAACATCTACCTACTTATATATGTTAAAGTCATTTTACTAAAACAACATAAGGACAAAGCCACTCTAAAGACTATTCAGCATGGCTATCCAACTAGATATAAGGAAAGTGCTGCCTTAATACCCTTAATGAAAAAAGCTATAGGTAAAAAAAGTTTCACATACCTGGCTCCTAAGTTATATAATCAGTTACCATCTGATTTGAAAAAAATTAACTCTTTAAGTTTATTCAAGAAAAAAATGAAAAATTGGATCCAATCTTATCCGGCTGCTACAATGCAAAATTTTATCTCTTCGCGAAATGAAAATTATTATAGTCTGGCAATCTTATCGTGATTTATAAAACTTGAGAAAAAAAAAGAATAAAAAAAAAATTGTATTATTAATATTTTATATGATGTTACTTACATTTGTATTGTCGTTTTATATTCTATATGTTATATCTTATAATTCAAATTTTTTTTTAGAAAATGTTCTTATATACAGGGTGGTCCGTAAGTAATGGGCCAAACTGAAATGGAAGATTGTCGGCCTCAAAATATTACGATCTGACGCAACTTGCCTTAATAAAATATTGATAATAAAAAAGATACAGGGTGGTAAAGTTGAAATGTAAAAAATAAGTTTTCGCAATAATTTGAAAGATATTCAATGTATAAACTTAAAAATTTAGTATAGAGTGTTTTATTGTATAAAAAATCATAAAATGATATCCGTTTTAATGTCATTACTAGAGGGCGCTACATGAGCCATCTAACTGGTGCAAAAGCTTCCTTAACTTTTTTACCCTTAACGTCAGCGTCTTTTTGATCAAAAAATATTAAAACTACATCATTTTTATGAAAATAGTGTATTCCTATCATTAGTCTCAAAAGCTACTAGTTTTTGAGATAATCGCAGTTTAAAAAACCATTACATAATTTTCATTTTCTTTATTTTATCACTTTAAAGTCTTATTAACGTAGTAGGCGCTGATGCGATATCGTTGAAATTATGTCAAACATTGATCTAGTGGGTGCCGATGTCATAATTTCTACTGTCAGTTAATCACTTGTGAGCTGACAGCTAAGTAGTGTAATTTTCACCGTGCAAATTTTAATTAGTATCAGTTAGTTAAGGAAAATTAAGAAATGCCGAGGCATAATAATTTTACAAATCAAGAAAAGAGAGATATGATAACAATTTATTGTCAACAAAATTTAAATGGGAGAGCTGCGCAAAGAGAATATCTACGAAGGTTTCCCAACAGATTACAACCTAGTAAATGCCTATATCAAAATTTGTATAGGAACTTAGGGGAAAGTGGATCTTTCCATCCGAAACGGGACATTATTGGTCGTCCGAAAATTATTACGCCTGATGGTGAAGATGAAATATTAGTTCGTGTTGTAAATGATCCACAAACAAGTTCAAGGCGACTATCTGCAGCAACAGGAATAAGTAAAACGTCCGTTCTGAAAATATTACACCAAGACAATTACCATCCATTTCATTTCACACCTGCTCAAAATTTGTTACCGAGAGATCTTCCTTTAAGATATCAATTTGCACGTGATATTCGTAATAAACAAAATATTGACCACACATTCGTCAATAGGATATTATTTACCGATGAAGCGACATTTACTCGCCGAGGAATTTTCAATTTAAGGAATAACCACTTTTGGGACGTTGAAAATCCTCATGTAACTAGAGAACGGCATTTTCAGCATGAATTCAAAATAAATGTTTGGTGTGGGATCATTGGTGAACATTTTCTGGGACCATATGAGTTACCCCAACGATTAAATGGTAACAATTATTTACATTTCTTGCAAAACGAATTTATCGATATGCTGGATGATTTACCCCTAAATTTGAGACATAATATGTTTTTTATGCAGGACGGAGCTCCTGCACATTACACCCGTGCAGTACGGAACTACTTGAACACCCTTTTCCCTGAACGCTGGATTGGTCGTGGTAGTCCGTTTCCTTGGCCACCACGTAGTCCAGAATTTAATCCTTTGGATTTCGGTATATGGGGCACTATGAAGGAAATAGTATACAAAAATACTATAAATAGTCGAGACCAACTTTGGGAAGAAATCAGAGCAGCAAAAGATTTTTTTACGCCAATGGTTTTATTTACTAATAGGCGATCTTTCATGAAACGTATCGATAAATGTATTGAAGTGAACGGTGAACATATCGAACAATTACTATAAATTAATATTTAAATTTTTGTAGTTGTATACTGGATGCATTTTTCTCCTGTTTTATTAAATAACAGTTATTTAGTTCATAATATTTCCTTGTTAACAACAAATATCTAATATTTTTAAATAATATGTTTGAAAAATTATTATGGCTTGGTATTTTTTAATTTGACTAACTTAACTAATAGCTCCTACTAGAAACGACATCGCATACTACGTTAATAAGACTTTAAAGTGATAAAATAAAGAAAATGAAAATTATGTAATGGTTTTTTAAACTGCGATTATCTCAAAAACTAGTAACTTTTGAGACTAATGATAGGTATACACTATTTTCATAAAAATGATGTAGTTTTAATATTTTTTGATCAAAAAGACGCTGACGTTAAGGGTAAAAAAGTTAAGGAAGCTTTTGCACCAGTTAGATGGCTCATGTGGCGCCCTCTAGTAATGACATTAAAACGGATATCATTTTATGATTTTTCATACAATAAAACACTCTATACTAAATTTTTAAGTTTATACATTGAATATCTTTCAAATTATTGCGAAAACTTATTTTTTTACATTTCAACTTTACCACCCTGTATCTTTTTTATTATCAATATTTTATTAAAGCAAGTTGCGTCAGATCGTAATATTTTGAGGCCGACAATCTTCCATTTCAGTTTGGCCCATTACTTACGGACCTCCCTGTATACTTAAGATTTGTTTTAGTAACTGATTGCTTTTTAATTTTCGTACACCTATTTTTCATAATAAATGAACTACCGCATTCACGCACAAGCATGGCTTTTGTGAATGTACTGCTCTTTTTGCGATGAAAATGGGCGACTACTTATTTACAATGTGCTTGTATCTTTTTTAATACGTATTGTAATTAACTATTGTAACTGTACTGAGGCAAATAAATTATTATGTATTATTATTAAAACACGAGCATATTGTAGGATACGTATATAATATGCGAGTGTATTAATGGCCATTACATGAAAGTTGCATACAATATTATTTCTCTTCCGATTAATAAAAATTATTTAATCAATAATTATTAGTTTAATTAATTTTAAATAAAGTTACTTTTGAAAATCAAAATTATTTGACAGCTATCAAATTAAGCGTCACTTCATAGGTCTGTTAGCCTGCAATAAAAGTGTAGCACTGAGCTATATAATTTTGAAAAATTCAGGTCTATCTGTGAAAAAATACGTGTAAAATTACTAAATTTGGGAATATCTATGTATATTGCATTTGTATACTGCAAGAAGCATTAAAACATAATTAAAATAAATAAAATCGTATAGCTCAGTGCTACACTTTCATTGCAGGGAACAGACCTAATATAATTAATTTCAGAAATGTCAACTTGGTATCCATGGCTATATTAAATATTGTGCGAATGTGGCATTCCTATTGGTTTGAAAATCTGTATAATAATGAAAATCTGTGTCATAATAATAGTATATTACGTAACGTGTGTGGTAAGAAGCATTTTACGCACGAATGGAAAAGTTACGCACGATGCCGCGTAGTGGCGAGTGCGTAATTTCGTGAGTGTGTAAGATGCTCTACAACACTAGTTACGTACTACACTTTACCTACGACCTACTTCTACATGTATTTATACTCTTATTATTGATAATATTTAAACAACATCAACAATATTTGGCTATTTCTGCGATTTCCATGATAATATTAAATCCATCTCACTTTCACTCGACATTTTTTAATTGAATAAAGCTTTCCACAAAATACACAAACCAGTTATAAGTTATAAGGATAATAAAAAAGTGTTTTAAAAGTTTCTTGACAGTTCTTACGCAAATCGCTATTGCAGCCTATACCTAAGTTTGATGTTTTGACGGCTTATGTCAGATTTTTGAATAAAATGGCGACGTCTATTGACAGTTGCTAAGATGTTGCTAGGGAAGCCGTGCGATTTACTTTACAGCTGTGCGTTTTTTTTACCGTGCGTAATAGACGTCATTACACTAGCGCCGACTGTGTGTTATTGACTGATTACAGGGGGGGTCGTAGGTAAATATCATTATAACACAGATTTTAGTCTTTTAATAAGTATATTATAAAACAGGAGTAGAAAATAGTGTAACTAGTGTGTAAAGTAGCCTTTTTTTTTGACGAATGTGAATGTTGTCGTATGAGCCGCAGGCGAATGCGACAATCACATGAGTCGAAAAAAGGCCTTTACACACGAATTGCATACAAAATTTTTTCTACTATCGAAAACTTTATCAAAATACAGAAGTTTAAGTAATATGCCACTAGAACATTTTCGGAATATTTTATCATTTTATTTTTCCCACACTATTTGCGAAGTAATCTTCTGAGAGATCCATCTTTATAATTATAATAATCTAAAATAACATCATAGTTTTCTAAAAATATTCAATACTTACATCAAAATACAATTGATTACCCTAGGTATAGTCGGAAGATCTCAATTTAAACTCTTATTGTCAGATTCAATTCACAATTAAAGAAATGTCAGTCACTCACCGCCAACTTATACCTATTCAGATACCTATAACTACATACATAATAATATTGGAACATTTTTTCACGCACTAGTGCGTAAAGAAAAACTCTTTACGCACTAGTGCGTAAAATAAGGTTTTACGCACTCGAAAGTGTGTCTAAAGTACCTACTTTACACACGGTAGTAGAAAAAAATAATTATACTATTTACGAAGTTACTAAAATCCTAATATTTTTAACCTGGGTGTTCTAATATCCCAAGCAGCTTTTCTGGGTTTGTCTAATGCCTAGCTGTTGTCCCTGAGCGAGAAAAGTTTATACGTGTATTATACTTTAAGAGGTCTATACCTCATTTAAAAACCAGGAGAAGTGATTTGAATTTAAGTTGGTAATTCTGTAGACCTATGATTGGTCAGATTCCACCCAGTTTCACACAACACTTTTTAGCATTGACATCTGCTGATAATTTAAATTTTTGATAGTTCTGACAGATAAATATATTTTTCTACAAACGTGTTAAAAATGCCATTTTTAGCACTCCATAGAAGCCTTAAAAATGTCACTTTAAGACACTGAGTGCCTTAAAATGTTTATGGCACTGCTGGTAAAAGTGAATTGTCAAATTTTGAAAGCAAACGTCAAAATATTTAGGTTTTATTTATTAACATTAGTATTAATAGTAAAATTTGTGCAATTTGACAAATTAATTTCCTGCACTGCTGTTTTACCATTTTCCGTGGATAAAACTACGTTTTAAATAAAACTAACAAACGTCTGACAGATGCATCAAAACATTCGTAAACAATTAAATCAACAATGGTTGCTAAGGTGCGTAATATACGATGCAATTTAAAATTATCTCCTTTGGATGTATTAATAATAGTATATTATATACCGCGGGACTGAAGTAGTACATTTAATCCTGAAGGTAAAGTTTATGGCCCGACCGCAGGGAGGGCCATAATTTACCTGAAGGATTAAATGTACTTCAGTCGCAAGGTATATACGATACTTTTCGTACTTCCGGTATGAATTTATTAATTATTTCAATAATTTCAATCAGTTTTTTCTCTCTTCAACTCATTTAATAAACTGTCTTTAAAATAAGTTACCATAGTAACATTGCGTTGTGACAGTTATAATTTAGAAACATTGTCATTACTAGTGTCATTGTAAAGAAACATTGTTATTGATAATTATTGGTATCATGAGTGAAGAAGGTGTATCTGATATTGATAAAAGAGCAGCCGAAGTAGGTGAAGAATTGTTACCACCGAAATCTAGAAAACTATACGAGCAGCAGTACGATGCTTTTAAAAAGTGGTGCCGCTTAAAAAATGTGAGACAACCTACTGAAAATGCGCTGTTAGTCTACTTCGATGATAAATCAAAAGCGGTTTGTGCCTCAACTCTCTGGGCACATTACTCAATGCTGAAATCGGTTATTAACATTAGAGAAGATATTGATATAAGTAAATTTCCAAAATTATTAGCTTTTTTGAAGAGAAGAAATGAGGGATTTAAGCCAAAGAAGTAAAGAATTCTCACGTCTGAGCAGGTAGATCAGTTCTTACGGGAGGCTCCGGATGATAAATATTTAATGCTTAAGGTAAATTTGGAAATTTGTTTGTGATTTAATCGTTCCGGGAGTTTCGTCAATATTTAATCCCGGAGGGATTAAATGTGACACTTTAGTACCTGTCACAAGGGAGTGAAGTTGTCACTTTAGGCCAGGAAGTACGAAAAGGTTTTTAAAATTTAATTCAAACTGTATTATTACATTTTTTGAACGTTTGTAGAAAAAATATTGTATGATATACGTGTTAAAAGTACCTTCCAAGGCACTCATGTGAATTGCAGAATTCGCTTTGCTCATTCTGCAAACCTTCACATGCGTGCCTTAAAAATGTACTTTTGTCCACGACCACCTAATAATAAGTCAATATTTTACCTCCTAACAAAAGGTATATGGTACTCATATATCAACTGTCGTGAATTATGGTTCATAATACACTGTAGTGAATTATGGTTCATAATACACTGTAGTGAATTTTGGACTAGAGATGGGTGTACCTACAATATGAAATAAACTATTAAATCTGTGTATTTTGTTCAGGAAATTTGTTTATGACATATATCGTATCGATAAAATATTGTAATTTTTAGTATTGATACTTTTCATAACGATATTTTCTAATATTAAGTATTTTAAAACAATATATTTATAACGGTACGTTGTATTGATACTTTACACAGTATCACCCATCGCTATATATGTCAAATTATATTTTTATGTAGATGTCAGAACATTTTGAGGTTAGTAAAACCAAATCTTTTATTTAATAAAATAAATTAATGGTCGTGGACAAAGTATAGTATTCTACTCGCAATTTATGGCCATAATTCACTTGGGTGACTTGCGCCCCTCGCCTGCGGCTCGTGACGCAAACGTCACCCATCGTGAATTATGGGTATCATAAATTGCTCGTTTAATAATATACTATTAACACTTATATCATAAATAACTATTAATTTTGTCATCGCATCCGCTCTTGTTATTCTATTAATTTACTTCGTTTCGTTGAAAATGAACATGACAGCATCTGTCTATATGGAGGCTACAAGCTACCGAAGATTTAAAACAATATAGGTTTTGTTAGAAAATTGGTTCTTCTTATTTATTTCATTTACTGGTATTCAGTTATTTGCTACTTAAAAACAGCCGTATTAAAGTTATGTGTATGTTCTAATCTTTCAGTCTGAATACGAAACAGGAAAAAGTTTTACATGAGACAAAATACCCGTCTGATTAATGCTTGGGTATATAATAATCTACTAGACAGACGAGAAGTCGACTTATGACTATGCGTGGCTGATTTTTCATCAATCAAGGCATATTTAAAAGATTTGGAAAACGACTGTTGACTACTTTTTCGGAGCACGCCATTTAGGGCCGGTTTAACAATTGAGATTTATACTAGGTATTAATGGCAGTATAGTTATTCTGGGAATAAAGTTATACCCGAGTTTTTACCTAGTATAAAACTAGTTGGTTTTACAATGTTTTTTTTCACCGGTATAGCAATTCTGAGAGTAACGTAAAAGTAGTTCATATAAATTGACATCTCCTGTCAGTTTTGTCATATCTGTAATATTTTTTTTCGTTGAGAGAGTTTATTTATTATTTTAAAATGAATTTGAATGATCTTCCAATATTTGAATATTCCGATGAAGAAGATATGCTACAACGCGTTCTTTTTTTCGCTTTTAACTAATTTATTTTAATAATTTTATTTATGTCACTTTTTGAGGTTATTCGTCTGTTTGTAACATGCTGTTCAGCTGTTACCTTTTCGTCAATGTCATTTAGTGAATTTTTGTGGCTCATTAGTCACTTCCTCCCAAATTTCTGCTTTGTTTCTAAACATGCCGTTTCCTTGTCGCATTAGCCACTCCAAAATAAAACATTAACTTTTATCAAATTCCCCTTCCATTTTTGTTTGTCGATGTTCGAAATTTCAATTTTCGAAAGGATCTCTTTTTTTCCTCTAACTGCCACTGTAAAGGCAACAGTTATAATTTATATATATCTTCATATTTCTTTGGAACAATTTTCTATTGTCTGGTTGCTCTGTAGCCGGCTGGTTCACGGCCAATTTTAGACAAGTTCCAAATTCATCTTTAATCAAGGCAATTTACAACCATCATTTTCTTCAAGCCAGCCTGCCAGCTCCGTTCCCGATCCGTGCACGAGGGGAGACATCACCACCGTCACCAACATCGCCGCCACCTCGCTAAGACCTGCGAACATCCTCAGCCCTCTCAGATAAGTTATTCCTTCGTCTTATCTGTAGCGTGTGTAAGATTTAGATTTGGCGTATTAATTACACTTGAATATATTCTCTTCGTTTGGTGTTTTGAAATCTTAAATTTATATGGTATTTCAAATTTTCAATAAATAATTATTATTCTCAATTTGTATTGATTATTCAATAATTATTAAATTGGATAAACGTGTTCGGGAATAAATATATTCATTTCATTATTAATTTTTTTTTAACTTAACGTTTATTTTCACAAGGTGTTTCCAGCTTTCCACCTTTTCCTTCTGTTTTTAGTTGATTCGTTTCGATTAAAAAGCTGGTGGCGTCCAAATTAATATTAATTGTACATCCCATCCCAGTGAAAGCGTATAAGATAGTTTAATTGGTGCCGAATTCCACTACCTGAGGTAGAGTGCTCTAGCCTGGGGCTTACAAGGTTACAAAATGGCGCCCAATTAAACGGTTTTTAGCTATCTACTGAGTTGGTGTGTTTAATCAATATTAAGGTTTGTTAATTTTTTCTTATCTAGTTTTTCATATTTCTTTTTTCTTTTTTTGACTACTCCTCGTATCTTTTGGATTTGATTGTTCTTTCCATTTTCAGGTACTTTTGCCGGTTGTAATTTTTTTTTCATTTTTTTAAACTGTTGAAATATTGATTGTTGTTTTTGACCATTACTTTAATTATTTCAGTAGAGGAAAATTTAAACAGGTTCATTGAAGTTATTTGGTATATACTTTTTGGTACCTACATGGTATTGCTTTATTCATACAATAAAATTTTTACATTTTGTGTACATATGTTTGGAGATTACTAAAGGTAGTTGGTTGTTTGGTTATTTTTTCAGCTATCCAATAGTTTGAATATTTTTTAAGCTTGGAATTTTTTTATACCTCTCCAAAACTTTGATACATTTTGGAAATTCTTTCTGACTTTCTGACTATTATAGAAGCAAGTTTAATAATTTTTTCTACATTACTTAATTTTGTGCAAATATTTGCAGATCTGCTTTCCTTAACGTTTTCTTAATAACTTTGATAAGTAATCTTGAATTTGATTTAATTTTTTTATTAAATTCAGTAAAATTTTCTGGATTTATTCATTGCTAATAATCATCAGATTTTTCATATTAATTGATTTTCTAAATAAAATCAAGATGCAGGCAAATCATTTAAAAGCACATGAGCTTTCTTATGAAATTAAAATTAGATCTGTTACTGTACCCGATACAGTTGACGAAAAACGCAAAGTTCTTACTGGTTTGTTAGCTCGTGAGAAAGCAAACCGTAGTTTTTCATTGCCGGTAAATAATAACTCATTTCAGGAAGATCATTTTGAAATTCGTAGTACTATTCAGGATTTGGCTGATGTCATTAACAATTTCAGTGGTAATAAACGCGAACCCGTGTTTCAAAGAATAAATTCACGATTAATTCATTTAACAAATAGAATAAATAGAATGAATGTTGATTCCGATGATGAGGAACAAATAAAAAATTTCCTTAGATAGAGAAGTACTTATTCTTGAATCTGATTTAGATACAAAGACAACTCCAGTTATTTCTGTAGATAGTATAGAGTCACATAACAATGATGTACCTCTTGCTTCATCTTCATCTTTATCTTCTCCCACAGTACCGCATTCTCGACACGATCCAGTGTATAAATGGAATCTTTCTTTCTCTGGAAAGAATGAATCGCTCCATCTTTTTTTAGAAAAAAGTTGAATTACTTAGAGTATCCCGAGGTATTTCTGATAATGAATTATTTCTACAGTCTTGTGAGTTATTCCGAGGCAGCGCTTTCACCTGGTATCTCAATAATCGTGTAAAATTTAGTTCTTGGTCAGATATTGTTGCAAAACTGAATGCAGATTTTCTCCCATACAGCTATGAAACAGATTTAGAATTGGAAATTTTAAATTGAACCATGGGTGCAAATGAGCCCCTTACTGTTTATATTTCTTCTATGGTAGGTCTTTTTAATCGTCTAACAAATGTTGTAGATGAACAGTCCCGTGTTGCAAAGATTCGCAGGAATCTTTTACCTTTTTTTGTATCTGCACTAGCATTGCATTCTCCTAGTACTGTTGATGAACTTTCTGAGTTTTGTAAAAGAATTGAAGAATCTAGAGTTTGGTCTGATCGTTATCGACCACCATCATCAAATAATTCTCGTTTACTAGAACCTGATCTAGCATGTCTTTATGTTTCACATGCATCTTCATCGAACAGGAAATCTTCTGTTGACGTTTCTGCTTTAACTTCTTCCGCGTGTTGGAATTGTGGCAGACCTGGTCATAGTTTCACAAAGTGTCGTTCTCCAAAATCAATCTTTTGTTATGGTTGTGGTGCAAAAAACACTACAAAACCCAATTTTCGTTCTTGTAATCCAAAAAACGAGGTTCGCACTAGTCCTGTAAATCTGACAACAGATTCCAGTCATGTGAAAATTACGTCAGAAGTGAAGTCAGAAAATCCAATACACAAACCATCAACAAGTCGAAATCAATTTCATGTTTTTCACCTACTGATACCGAATGGCAAGCTTATCTCAGTTTTGTCAAGGATTTTTTATCATCTATTAATTCTTATCGTTCTGAAAATCTTGACAAACAATTATGTTTACGTACCGTTCCACTTGTCAATTCTGTACAGGATGTTGAAATATTCAAGAAAACACCAAATAGTTCTATTTTTAATGTTCCTGTTTTATCTGTTTCAAATGTTTTACCTTCGCCTAAGGTGAATAATTTATGTAAAAATAATGTCAATTCTATTTCTACCGATATTTGTCCTTTGTTTGTTAAGAAACCAAATGATAATCGCCCTTATATAATTGTCAAAATTTTAGATACTGATGTTATAGCTATGGTTGATACTGGAAGCAATTCTAGTGTTATTGGAAACCAAGGATTTTCACTTATTAATTCTCTTCATGTACCTATCGAATATGATGCTTCAATAAGTATCACTACTGCTGATGGTGCTCCACAGCAATTTATGGGTTTATCACTGTTCCCGTTACCGTGAATAATGTTACGAAAACAATTAAAATTTTAATTATACCTTCTATCAATCATTCTCTTATTTTGGGTATGGATTTTTAAGTCTATGTAAAATAGACATCAATTGTCATGATTTGTCGTATTCTCTTTTGTCCTCGACTTGTGTTATTAACACAATTCAATCCGTTTCTAGTCTTACTCCTATTGAAAAAGATAAATTAGACAAGGTTATCAATTTGTTTGCTACACTTGCCCCTTCCGACCGCCTTGGTCGAACTAATTTTATAGAGCACAACATCGATACTGGCAACGCAAATCCAATTGTGCAGCGTCAATATCCTTTGTCTCCGGCTATGCAAAAACTTCTTGTGAAAGAAGTGGAAGAAATGCTAAATCTCAAAGTCATTCAACCTTCGAATTCCCCTTGGTATTCACCTCTCTGGATTGTCCCTAAGAAGTCCGGAGAATGTCGTGTATGTTTTGATGGTCGCAAATTGAATAAAGTTACTGTTTCAGATTCATATCCTATGGCGCAGGTCGATATTATTCTTAGTAAACTCCAAGACGCAAAATTTCTGACGGTTATTGATTTGAAAAAGGCTTTCCTACAAATACCTTTGTCTGAATCTTCTCGCCCGAAAACAGCTTTCGCTGTATACGGTGTTGGACTTTTTGAATTCGTTACTACTCCTTATGGTTTAGTCAACGCTCCCAAAACCATGGCTCGTCTAATGGACATGGTTATAGATCCATCTCTTCGACCGTATTGTTTTTGTTATTTAGATGACATTATTATCGCTACCCCTACTTTTGAATTACATATGGAAACTCTTAACAAATTGTATCATAGGCTAAAAACAGCCAATCTTACTGTCAATCTTAAAAAATGTGAATACAGATGACGAGAAAGTCTCTGCTATTTTGAATTATCCTGCTCCAAAAAATACGACAGAGATAAAACGTCTTATAGGTCTTATTGGTTGGTATCGTCGTTTTATTAAAGATTTTTCTACTATTTGCTCCCCAATCACTGATCTTCTTCATGGCAGAAAAAAAGGTCAATCCATTTCTTGGACTACCGAAGCGGAAAATGCCTTTATCGAAATTAAAAAACGTATATTTATAGATCGTCACAATTTTTGTTGTTTGTGTGATGATTATTTCTAAAGTTCTGCTTGCGCGATGACCAATGGCTACCTACTGCGGACGCTAACTGGCAACATCCCTGGTATGAGCTTGGAAATATCATTTCACTTTCTGGCATAAATTTTAGACACACCTCAATTTTGCACTTATTTTCTCTTCTCTTTTTATTCAATAGTTTGTTTTCTTCAATTTATTAATTCTCTCAAGTCATATGTAAGCACTACGTTTTCTTTTGATGTTCACCAGTCTTTTTCTTCTTCTTCCCATTTTTCTAAATAGGTTAATTAAATTAAAAAAAGTAATTCGTTGAATTATTTTTTTTCTCCCGAGGAGAGGGGATGTAACATGCTGTTCAGCTGTTACCTTTTCGTCAATGTCATTTAGTGAATTTTTGTGGCTCATTAGTCACTTCCTCCCAAATTTCTGCTTTGTTTCTAAACATGCCGTTTCCTTGTCGCATTAGCCACTCCAAAATAAAACATTAACTTTTATCAAATTCCCCTTCCATTTTTGTTTGTCGATATTCGAAATTTCAATTTTCGAAAGGATCTCTTTTTTTCCTCTAACTGCCACTGTAAAGGCAACAGTTATAATTTATATATATCTTCATATTTCTTTGGAACAATTTTCTATTGTCTGGTTGCTCTGTAGCCGGCTGGTTCACGGCCAATTTTAGACAAGTTCCAAATTCATCTTTAATCAAGGCAATTTACAACCATCATTTTCTTCAAGCCAGCCTGCCAGCTCCGTTCCCGATCCGTGCACGAGGGGAGACATCACCACCGTCACCAACATCGCCGCCACCTCGCTAAGACCTGCGAACATCCTCAGCCCTCTCAGATAAGTTATTCCTTCGTCTTATCTGTAGCGTGTGTAAGATTTAGATTTGGCGTATTAATTACACTTGAATATATTCTCTTCGTTTGGTGTTTTGAAATCTTAAATTTATATGGAATTTCAAATTTTCAATAAATAATTATTATTCTCAATTTGTATTGATTATTCAATAATTATTAAATTGGATAAACGTGTTCGGGAATAAATATATTCATTTCATTATTAATTTTTTTTTAACTTAACGTTTATTTTCACAAGGTGTTTCCAGCTTTCCACCTTTTCCTTCTGTTTTTAGTTGATTCGTTTCGATTAAAAAGCTGGTGGCGTCCAATTTAATATTAATTGTACATCCCATCCCAGTGAGAGTTTAATTGGTGCCGAATTCCACTACCTGGGGTAGAGTGCTCTAGCCTGGGGCTTACAAGGTTACATGTTTGACGATGGTATAGCTTATTCTAGTCTTTTCGATAATCTTATTCCACTGTCAAACTTATACCTGCTTTGTAAAACGCTAGATTACATCTAATACCGAGAGTAAGCTTACTACTACTACTACTACTAAGTTTGCAGGCGAGCCTTGTCCTGGACAAACTCAAGCCAAGGTTCCGGCACTGAGGCCACTGGCGGGCCCATTGTGCCATTCCTGCTACCTAGACATCCATAAAGCCGAGCCCTTCTATAAAGGCCACAACCTTTTTCAATGGATGCCTGCTTGTGTCTCCAGGGGCCATAACAGGGACTCCGAAGATTCGCCTGCGTAGTACAGCCCAGTGTGGACACTCTAGGAGAACATGGACTGACATTTCGTCAGTCATGCCGCAACCCCTGCATAGGGATTTTTCCTCTACTCCTAAGTTGTGGAGGTGTTCCATCATACATCAGTGCCCCGTTAGGAGTCCTGCTATCTTCCTTAGCCGACTCCTTGGTAGTTCAGTAGCTGCTCTAGCGTGTCCATCAGTCCATCCCTTCAGTAAAAGTTTGGATTGCCTAGGACCCTGCAGAGCATTCCAATGAGCGAGGTGCTGATTCTTCAGCCACTTCTTCGTCTCCTTGCGTACTCTTTGTTTTGTTAGGCCCAAGGTCGGGCCCGGGCCGCAGAAGGGAGCTGCCGCCCCTTCCGCAGCCAGTGCATCCGCCATCTCGTTGCCTTCAAAACCAGAGTGGGCTGGAATCCATTCTAGCCGCACCACGTTGCGCCTTGCAAGATTAGCAAGTCGTTTTCGACATTCACTAGCGAGTCCTGAGTTGCTGGTGCACCCACTTAGGGCTTTAATTGCTGCCTGACTGTCGGAGTATATGGTTATGCGTCGATCCACATAGCCTCTGTCTAGGTTTATCTGCGCACATTCCAAGATAGCATATATCTCGGCCTGATATGCAGATACACCATCACCCAATGGTACACGAACTTGTGTTCTTGGGTTCCTGGAGTAAATTCCAGCCCCTGCTCTATCACCGGAGCATGAGCCATCTGTGTACCAGACAGTCCCATTAGGATGTGTATTCCTCTCTTTTTCCCAGGATTCTCTATCCCGGATCATGGCCCTGTACGGAGTTGCGAAGTAGTACTTACGCAGGCATTCGTCAGGTGCTCGAGCCAGAACTGGAATATCTTTCAGAAGCCGGAGCTTCTTGACGTGCCTGCACTCTTCCCCTCTTCGCACGTATCCCAGCTGTTTTAAGCGCAGAAAAGCCCTCCCCGCCTCAGCCTCGATCACATGGTGAAGAGGCCGAAGACCAAGGATCACTTCCATCGCAGCAGTTGGTGTAGTTCTCATGCAGCCAGTTGCCCCCAAACCGACCACCCTTTGGAGGCGTGTCAGTTGCGATCTAGCCGTGACCAAGGTTACCCTCGGCCACCAGACCAGAGCCGCATATGTGAGCATAGGCAGCATGATGAGAGAGAGTTAGCTTACTCCTAGAACTGTTTTACACGTACGAGAATTATTGCGAAATTTACTCTGAAAATAATATTGGTAATTTTCATAAGAATTTTGAAAGCATTTCACTGCTTGACTGTTTTACACATAATATTTTTACCACTATAAACTACATAAGAATTCATGCCATACGCCTGCGCAGTTACATTGTTTTTGGGATAAGTTGTCATGGTTACGATTTACATATTAACACTTCTAAATAATCAGCTGTATTCGAACCGTTTATTTGATTGATTATTTATTCTAATAATTGAGATTTGCGTTTATGCCAAGGTCTTGGCTTTCCTAAATGAAGAAAACGACAACAGATAATGACACATTGACGCCATAATTGTTTTTATACTATTTCTGGCTTCTGCGTCGATTCTCACGCACTTTCTAAAGAATATATAACATGTCAATATTTTTACTCCGAAAATTTTGGCAATAATTCTTTGACGTGTAAAACAGCAAAAATTATTCTTATGAAAATGTTCAGAGTAAATTTCGCAATTGGGCGGAGTAGAATTCGATGAGACCTCTGGCGGAAAAAATTGTAACTGTCGAAACGAGTAAAACAATTCGTTTTGCATTGGTTTTGTATTATATTCAAGTCCACGTAATTACCGTAAATTCGTACTTTATTTATTAAATTTTGTGTCAGTGACAAGCTTAAAACTGTGTTTTTCTATTTATCCCCACTGTCATTGTTTCTGAGTTTGTATTCTTATTATAATCAGAGATATTATGGAAGAGGTTATGTTATTCTATTTTTTGTTTTCATTGCACTTTTAAGAAAGTATCACTTATTTTCTCTATAGGTAATATGCAAAAATATATGACCAACATTTAAAACTGTCTGTCCATCATTTATACACCTAGAAGAAGACAAAATCAAATAAACTTTGAATAGTCAGTGTATACCTAATCCATAGTTACAAAAACAAAGAGAAAATAAGTAAGTATCAAAGATTTAAAGTATTACCCAATACAAACGTACCTTCCCTGTGACTTTTGTGGATATTACTACATCAAAAATAAAATAAAAACACGAAATCAGACCTAAACTTGTTTATTTTTGACAAATATCAACCATACCTATTACTCCAAATATAAAAATATTAGGAGTAAAAATTTAATTTGACATCACAAAATACTGAAGCACAATCAAGGAAAAAGCAAAATTTTCACAAAACACACACTGAAAATAACTAAAACAGCAAAATAAAACCACTTAAATATCAAAAGGCTTATACGACAGCTGATTTGTTTTACTCGTTTCTAGGATGACATTGACATTTCGGAGCGCCACCTATCGAATTCTACTTTTCCCAATAATTCTCGTACGCGTAAAACGGTTCTTTGTTTATACCACTATGGTAAAACCGGCCCTTAGTAACTAATCTGGTAACTTTTAGTGATGTGAATAAAGCTTTTCAAATTACTCCTCCTCGTTTTTAAATGAGGCATAGGAAAAATAAGAAGCAGGGAGTTTTGAATGAGATGGAAAATGGAAAACTCCAGACGTTCTTCTGATAAGATTCATAACCATGAGGTGGCCTTGCAAGATTCCCCAACTTTAAGCTGGTCACCTGGCTAAATACTCAAGCGGTGGAGGCCAAAAAGCTAAAAGAATAAGAAGATTGCAAATGACATATGATTTGTGACTTGTGACATATGCAATGAAATGGTTGATGCATGCAAATCCTTATTTATTTGGCGAAATAAAATCTTAATATTGAATCATGTGGAATTATAATGAGGTAAGTTTATGAAAATTCTATTGTTTAGAATAATCAAAAATTCTTTCTTTAATGTATAAAAAATTAATCGTGAATATGGAAAGTCGCTCAAAACGTTTCCTTTTTATTATGAAATTAATTTACCAGTGTTTTTTGTTGTCCTCTAAACTCTAAACTATTTAACTGAATAGAACTTTTTTACAATAATTATTCTCTCACCATGACTCTTAACATTGTCACTATAAATCTAAACTTGGGATTAGATACATTTTTCTGTTATACAGTGTGCTGCATTTTCGCTGGAGAATATTAAATCCGCTCATTTACAAACCTGATGCATATGATCATAACCAAAGGTTATATTTTTACAATACAGTGATTAAATCTCATTCAGATTAATATGTAAACATGAACGTATAGTTATGTTAAAAAAAGTCGAACTCCATTTTCATACCACTTTTGAAACATCTGACATCATTTACTGATTATTATGCATATTCTACTACGGAAGCTCATGATTTTGATATCATTAGACACAATATATCCCATACTGAAAAATCCCCAGACTATTTGGGAATCAAACTGTACAATCATCTACCTCGAGAAATTAAAGAAATGAATGGAAGGGGCTTACTACAATCTTGATGAATACTATGTATCTAGTTTAGTGCTGGGGAGAATTGAAGGATTTTAAAAATTGAGTACTCTGTTCTCGAATACTCTCAAGAATCGAGTATTTACAGAGTACTGAGTATTCCAATACAAAGAAAGAATTTTCTATCACCTCCCACTATTTATATATAAAATTTGAACGAAATAATCATGTAGATTTATTTAATTAATCGATTCCACATCTTTGCATCCCATTTTTTTCTTCATTTGTTTCTTGGTTATAATTTTCAATTTACTCAGTCACTAACATATCACATGGATGATGTCGTTTTCACTGATATTTTATTTGTTACAGTTTATTTTCATCTGTTTTTTATGTAACTTGAATATAAGACTGCATATGTTAAGTAATGAAGTTTTGTTATTCATTCAAATAATCAAGTGCGTCCCTGTCTCGTACAGTCTATCTTTGCCTTCCATGAAAACATTCGGGTACTGAGAGTATTTGAATACTTCACAGTGAGTATTCAAATACTAACGAGTACTCTTGAGAATCGAGTACATTCCAATTCTTTTTACTTGAGTACCCCATCACTAATCTAGTTTTCTATAACGGCATATTATACACCCCCCAAATTGTCTTTTGGTGGTCATTTATTCAAACTATCAGCCTATAGTCTTTATGTACCATATGCATTCAAAATTTTAATGAGAAATGCTTAATTGGGCACCATACATGTTAAAATTTGAATCTTAACCTCGACTACATATAGGGTATATGGGTTGAAACAGCAAAAACTTCCTATAATTCAACGTCATGCCGTTAATTTTTAACCACTTCTTATAGAATTGACCCTATTATGTGTTAAATGATGTCTCATAACAATTTCTGTCATAATAAGTCAAGCCTATCAGCTTAGTTTATAGATATATTTTGTAAATTTAATTTTGGCTCATACTGTAGGCTTTTTATACTAATAACAAAATGATCTTCACACCCTAACCGGTAGAAACCATTGAAAAATTCTTAGGGTTTACATCTAACCTGCCTAATCCACAGCACTTTTATCTTGTGAAACAATTGTCAATTTTTTGAGTTTTAATAAATATAGTGGTTTATTTTTCACCAATACTTATTGTTCTGTTTTTTAGACTGCATCCTTATCATGTAGCTCTTCACCAAGCTCTACACGAGAGATATTTTAATGCAAGGCTGGATTACTGCAATTGGATTTTAGGTCTGCTAGAAGAACAACCACATATCATGTCAAAGATTTTGTGAACAGACGAGGGTATGTTTAATAGTGTGGGTGATGTTAATCTGCATAATTGGGCTGAAGAAAATCGTTCTGGATAGAGGAAGTGCAGATTCAAGGTAGATGGAGTCTTAATGTTTGGTATTGTATAGTTGATCACAGGTCCATATTTCTTGGACTGACTTATAAAGGACTGGTTTTGATTGACAGTATTTATTAGTGCATCAGATAACAAAAAATATACACTGACAGAATTACTGCCGGAAATGCTGAACGCTTTGGATTTTTGTTCATGTATTATTACTCGAAAATAGCTTCAGGCTGAAACATATTATTGACATCAAAAAAATACTAAATAATTAATTGGCTGAGTCCCAGGATCTCTATATTTAAATTAGAACGTATAAAAGGCTTGGGAGTGAAACACAATAATTGTTTTTAATTACTCAGATGTTTATTGCTAAAAGATGAACAAGGAGAATAAAAAATTCTGAGCTATTTGTTGTTAAAAAAATTCTAGTTACAACTTGATATTTGAATTAGTATGATGAAAACTTATAGAAAATAAAGCAAAATTATGCGTTCTAAAAATGTTTGCTTGAGTTTAACCAAATCCAAAAGTTCAGGTCATTGTATGTGGCCATTTGATAATTTATGTAGAAAACTTAATTGAAATTCTGATCTACATTTCTGTATCGAATTCATATTGAGCTGACTGAGTAGATCATTATAACAGTTTTTCTTTTTGACCTCATTTTATAACCACAGATTTTCAAAAATTTGTTCTGAACTCTTTCCAACTGAGAAAGACCAAATTAAGTATACTACAATACTCCAGAACAGAACACACGAGCAGTGTGATAATTTAAAAGTCAAGACAGAAAACGAATTTCTTTGATTAAAGCCCAACATTTTATGAGCTTTGGAGGTAAAGTCAAATGCGCTCTTATGTGCGGGTTCAACAGTAACTAACCATATGTATCAAATCAGAAAACACAGAAGTTACCAAAATGTGAGATTACACTGGTCAATTGCTACTTTTTCTTCCATTCTCGAAATAATATCTATCAGATTATGTACCTTTTTTTGCTTCAGGATATAAAAAAACTGGAAAATTTCTTCCTATTATAATTATATAGTCATAAGCTTTCTAAGTATTAATAGTTACACCTGGATCACATACTTGATTTATTTCCTCAAGAACTGTATTTTTATGTTTATAATCATTTATAATTAACTTTTTCAATGTGCTATTTTCATGGGTATGAATTAACACTATTAACAGGAATTGGAATTTCAATACTTTCTTATCAGTTTAACTAGAAATCGTAGAGTGGCGTTATTAGTTGCAAATACTTAGTTGAGACCCAATATATCTTGGACATTTTCATTGAAATTCATAAAACAAGCCCATTTGAAAATAAAAGTAGTGGGATTCAGCCAATTAATTATTTATTATTTTTTTTATTAGCAATAAAAATTACACCAATTTCATTACATAGAGAAAAATCTGAAATAAAATCTTTTAGTAGTAAAGAAAATACAATACAAGAAAATAAATGAAAAACCAACAACTTACATACATAAAAACCAAAACATTCAACATTCCAGTTAGTTATTCTCTAGGTGTAAAGGTAAAAGATAAAATGGAAAATTATTTTCTCTTTTCATTATAAATCCTACATTTTTAATTGTTAAAAACTTACATTTCCTTCAACAAACGTTGAGTTACAACCTTTTTGTTTAAAAGAAAATAGTATACTGTCAACTAGTTTCAAATCAAAATATAATTGAAGTGGAAACTAGAAACTAGCTGTATACAGGACGATAACATTGTTTTCCTGTAGAATAATATAGGTATAGTAGATTGAAATAATTTATTTGTTTATTATTATTATTGGTGAGGTTGTAGTAACAGTTGGATAAGTTATTTACATCAGTTCTAAAATTACTAGTATTTTTTTTAATGTAGATTATTACGTAAATTTCTAGTATTTAGAATTAAATTCGGATTGTAATATTTTGAAATTTTGAAAATTGAAACTGGTTATTGTCTATGGAATGTATTGCTTAGTTTGTCCTATATATTGTTTGTGACAGACATTACATTCAATTTGATATACTCCATCGATCACTTTAACATTCTCCTCCACCCATTATTTGAAAAAAAAGTACTTGAACAAATTTGTGCAAAATTTTGGCCTTTTTCTAGTGTACTTCTTGAACACTTGGTATAATTGGGCATATTTCACAAAAAAAACGGGTTTTTTAATTTTCCTTCGCCGGCTGCGTCCCCTAGCGGTTAACCTAGAAACTTGGAAGTTATTCCCAGAGATTTCTCTTGTCCATTTTACCAAGAAATTTTTTCTCCTGAATTTATAACATGAATAGCTTAATTCAGATATATAGCAGAGATATTGGCTTAATAATATTGCACCACCTGGTACAGTATTATCCAGTTTTATAATATCCCATCCCAAATTTTTTTCTATTTGTTTATAGTTCTTTTTCACAATTTCTGTCTAAAAAATATTAAATTTAAAATGAAGCAGTTGTTTCAAAAATTTATTTATTTAATTAAATGCTCAAATTGTTTACCGTTTGCTGCTAAGCAGTGTCCCAAACGATGATAAAAATTATTAAAATATAACTATACATTTTTCCATTTAACCAGATCGAATTTGAGGAAATTAAAAGTGCATTTGAACTTATTTTTCAACGACCTTTGCAAATCTGTTATTATTTTTTCATGAACACTATTTGGTAAAAAAGTTGTTGTGTTTGAGAGTTTTGTACAGGAATCCCTATGTCGCATCTTATAAATAACACAGTATAGAATAAGCGATACGAAACTAAATCGAGTTCCGAATTTTTCGGAATTCTGGGGCAACGCAATTTGTGCGTGTGTGTTACATCAGATATTTTTCAAACAACTCAACCTACATAGGATGGTTGGGCGGTGCGCTTTCATAAATAATAAAATCATCTAACCACACAACCACGGTCGAGGCCGCAATCGTTGTAATGCGCGTTTGTACTTTTTGTAAGATTTTTTGAAAAATATTGGAAAAATATGCATTGGCTTTTTGGTCATTGATTAAACATTGTGTATTTAGTTAATTTCCTCCAATATATTACGTTGCTTTAATTTTACATTATTTTTTCTATTTTTAAAGCATCATATCGAAAACTGCAGCTTTAAGTATATATTTCCGAATTTTTTGACTACGCGAGAGTTACCTTTTTTAATAAGAGACGCCCGATTATGAAAACATTATTTTGAAAAGTACTTGCGTTTCTCCTTTACGGGTGTAGAAAACAAAAAAGATAACTAGTCTACTTATAAAGTTTTCCCTCGTGACAACATCGCAAAATTCCATTGTTTGCCATTGGCACTAGCCTACCACAGGAATTCAAATTACAATATATTTTTTTCATTTTTATTTGAAATCGTAAAGTGGCGTTATTACTTGTAAATACTTATATATACCCAATATATCTTTTGACGTTTTCATGGAATTCATGGAACGAGCCCATTGGGGTTGAGATCCATTGACTAGAATGTTATAATGATTGGTTAATTTTTTTTCAGGAAAAAAGAAATAGTATTTTTGCTAAAAGATTGAGAATCAAATGAAATTGGACATTAGATGAGTTTCTATCCATTAAGTCATTTCCAAAGATGTCAATATTGTAAAATATTGTAACCACAATGGGAAAATGCAGAAAGATTTGAAAAAGTGTATAGAAAATGTTGCATACATAGGTAGTCTCATGGAATCAGAGATGTGTAAGGGGTGAGTAAAATTTAGAAAGTAGTATATCAAATAAAAAAACGCATCATGAATACATAGATGATAATATAACAATTCAACATCAATGCTAATGCAAACTCTGACAAGCTTAAGTCACTGAAAAATAAAAAAAGAGCTTTTACTATATCAACTTGAACCAGTTGATTTCTTGATAGTTGAAGACTTGTATTGGGACTCTGCACACTAAAGGTTTCTACTGGTCGCTTTCTACAGTAGATACCTAACTATTATTGTTATTGTTGTTTAAACTGGTTGAATTGGAGATTTAAGTTTGTTTTTTATTCAATATTTAATAATTTTTCAAATTATGTTGCCTATAAACAATTTAAATGTTATTGCTGTAGATGAGAATGGAAGGATTGAGCAAATTAGATAAGAAAATATAGAAATATGAATAATGCATGAAGAAGCAGAGTTATTTTGCCTAACCAAAGATATGTCCCACTATCTACTTAATTGCCTTATTCCATTCATTACTCAAGGTAATATAATGACTATTGCACCAAGCACAAAGTTTTTTGCTGCATTTCATTTCTTTGCCACTGGAAGTTACCAATGGATTATTGCAGTTTTAATATTTCATTATCACAGCAAAGTGTGTCCAGATAGTGTCTACTGCAATATTAACTACCTATGGTTGAAGAGACATGACTGCTGCTTCTAATCAATCCAGAGGGAAGAAATAATATTGAACAAGGATTTTTAGATGCAAAACTTTTTCCAGGAGTTATTTTAGTTATAGTTGAACCCATACTGAAATAATTGGACAAGAACATGCTTATATTCATCTGAAGGACTATCATTCAAAAAAATGTGCAGATAATATGTGACATTGATTTAAATATATTGAATGTAAATGCTCAGCATGGTGGAAGTTGGAAGAAGTCATGATGATCATGATCTGAGAAAAATCATTAGCCAGAGTGGAAATGAAAGGAAAGTATATAAATGGGGATCAAAGCTTTTAGGTGACTCAGGATATCATCAAGAACCATGGTTAATGACTCCCATACTGAAGGGTGCTCCAGGAGCCCCTTAATCATGCATATACACAATGCTATATCCAAACAAGAAATTGTGTTGAGAGATCCATAGGTGTATTGAAAGGTAGATTTCCTTGTCTTACTAAAATCTTAAGATATTCATCTATAAAGACAGGAAGTATAATAAATGCATGTGCAATACTGTATAATCTTTGCACAGAAGGCAGGCTAAATGATGAATTCCATGTGCCACATGTTGCTGAACAACAAGATTATATTTATGTTACCTTTAAAGATGACATCGTTTAAAAAGGTTTTATTACCAGACAATATTCAATTAATCAATACTACCAATTATACTCTACAGTAATTCATTTATAAATTAGTTTAATGCAATGTAAGTTTAAATTATTGCAACCAATAATGAAGACAACTATTCAAACAATAAAACAATACCTATAATAAAACAAAACAAAGATCACAACTATTTATACAGTAATACAACAAACATGAGATCTAATAATAAAGAAACAAGATTAAAAACTCACAAACTATCTAATCCATACCCTATGTTTAGGAAAAAAGTGTTATGCTGATATTTTCAATGATTCTGCAATACAGAACATATCAGTTTGTTATTTTCTCGAACAGCTCTAGATACTGATGGTTCAGTTGAAGAAGGTCTTCAGATAATCTTCGCCTGTCCTCAATTTATTTTTTGAAATACTATCCTTTCACCATTTTTCCTTTTTGTGGTCTCTTGGTAACGTTTTTTCCATAATTATAGTCTAATAAAATCCTTTTAGGTGCTCGATGTCAATTCTTGTGTACTCACATCTATAGGTGCTTGAACCCCCCAAAATCCTATATTCTTAGACATAAGTCAAATTAGTTCAAGTTTAGAGATGAAAACCTTCAAAAAAACGAGCGTTTTATCAATCAATATCAATCAATATTAGTTTGTTGGCATTCATTTGAATTGGTTATAAAAAAATTGTAACCAACTTATTAAAACATACATTTTTATAACTTAATTCATCACCCAGCACAACTTTCATTCCTATTACTTTAAAATCTTTCTTCTAAATTATTCAAGGGGGAGTTTTCTGATGGTCCCTCGCCAGTTTTTGTTAATTGCCTTTTTAAGTTGGCTGCCTTTGTCCTGGTTTTGCATTTCCAATCAGTCAATGTCTGAAAAAATTCTATTTTTATCACTTAACAAATTTCAAGAAATGTATGGAATTTGTTCATTTACAAAAATTTTCATTTTATTAGGAATTTTTGAAATGCAGTACTTTGATATGATTATTCACTTCTCCAAAATTCTGCGTTTTTTTCACCGAAAGCGAGGTTGTTGAATCCCTCTGCAACAGTCTGCCACAAAGAATTACCCTTTGTTTTTCCGTCAACACTATTAAATTAATTTATAATAAGCTCTGGGTTGTTTTCAATCTTTAATTTAAAAAGTTTTTCACTAATCAAAATAAGGTGATGATTCGTATTGTTATTGTATTGCAAGTTGTTTTGCTATTTTTATTATGTCTTTTGTGCAAATGTCATAAATTTGAAAATAAAACCTATACCATTATAGATATCTCGTAATCGTAGATAACGATACGTCTTCACATATTATAGAAAACGATAACTATAACTTTTCTCTACGTCGATAGTAAAATTTTATAATGTGCTGAGTCCCGGGTAAGAGATATTCAGCAGCATATGTTGGAAGAACAAAAAGATTTTGTGAAGTTACTATAACCACATTTTAATTTGTTACATGCATTTCTTACAAGGTGAGCGGTGCACCCCTGAAATAACGCATATAGAAAATCGAGGTAACCGACCAAGAAGAGGTTCCAGGATGAAACTTATTGCAGTAGGAGCATTGAGCTATTGTAAAAATCTCAGTAATTTGTTATGAACAAATAAATCGCAAAATAGCAAATAGCTTACAAACAGATACCGAGAACACATTGTTATGTCTTGCAAATACCCAGCATTTACCAATGTTAATTAGAATCACCTCAGTGCCAAACGATTTTGAACTTATAAATAATTTTCTGTATGTTCCTTGTGGCATCTTATTTATTCTTTTTTTTTCTTAATTTGGGAATCAATCCACTATAATGTTTTTATATTTTTTATTTCGACGTTTTGGTAGCGTTCCAGCTACCGTTGTCAAGATTATTAAATAATTTATGGTCCCTATCTGACATAATGAAAAAAATTGACCACTTGGCAATCGATAAATAATATTTTGAAGTTTAAGACTGTAAAACTTTGTTGTCAAATTTTATTAAGGTCCATTCATAGTAGATCACATCTCTGGTAGAATGTGGAATAAAATATTCTAATTTATGACATTCTAACGATATGATAGTCTACTAGAAATGGAATCCTGCGAAGTGCACGTTCCAGGAAAGATTTTTATTGGGATAGCGCTTTTTTTTTCGCTTATTTTGGAAATGTTGATAAAACGTGTTTTGTTACTTTTTTGTGTATAATTATTTTTGTTTTCAAAATATCTTTAACTCAGCTTTGTGATTTTGGGTATTGAAGTTTGTATCGATTAACAACTGTTCCAATGATAAATCATAAGAAAACCTGGGTAAAAACTTATGATGCTATGCTGATAACGCAGGTAATTGATTATGGGAAATTTCTCTCTCGTTGATATACTTTTTGTGTTCATTTATTCGGACTTTCACCTAAATAAAATTTGTCTTATTCACAAGATATTTGATATTAGTCTAGTCGGGTTAGCCCGAAAACTATCAAAACATGGATGTGAAAGCAGTAGGCGAGATTTTTGATGGAATCCCTTGAAAATATCATGGTTAATAATAATCCGTTGCATCCACCGGTTTTTAGGCAGTGCTCATTTTATTGCACAAATACAGTTTTTAGCCAAAACAACCATAGGGATATTTTTCGACATTTTGTTACAATTTTACTCTTAAAGGAAAGAGCACGATAGCATATGTATACAAACAAAGTTATAGAGCGTAAAATTTGCTATGAAATTCCGTAGGTAGTGCAAAATGTAAAAGGGAGGAGGTCAGTTGATCTTAGTAAATCTAAATTCATTGGCAAAACGAACGCTAACTTAGTTGAGTTTATCTTAGGTTAGCTTAGATTGGTGGTAGAAAAAAAGCAACTAATGTTTTTACACATACTAGAAGGTTACAGCTATCATGTGCAATGATTTAATCAACTGACTCGACGTTAGTTTAAAAAAGTGGTTGAAATTTTACCTTAGTAACAATTAAGATATCTGTGCGGTATTTTATTTTAATTGAAATATGAAAATAGTTATTTGTTTAACTAGGCAGCAAAGTAATAGATTGACTGCCGAGGCTGAATTCATAGCCGAGCGTAGCGAGGCTAGGAATTCAGCCAAGGCAGTCAATCTACTTTGCTGCCAAGTTGAACATATAATTTTTCCTCCGATTGTTCATGAGGATATTGTATTTGCAAATTATTACAATTCCCACAATCTCTTTATTTTGGTTGGTTGCTATGGAAATGAATAATCACAGGCAGGAAAGTAACCACTTTGCTGCCTAGGCAGGAAAAGTAATACTTTGCTGATCGATATCAGTCAGCAAAATTAATATTTGCTGCCAATCGGAGAAAAAAACCTTCTTAAAAGACTTGGAAAAACACAACTTTTGGCGTTTTGAATTTAATCTCGAGTTATTGAATCCCAAACTTGATCAACGATTCTAAGCAAACGAACAACAATCTAAAAAATACTGCAATTTTTTGAAGATTGTTCTCCATTTTTTGGTTTCGTTTTTGTTAGTATCGATCTCAACGTATTGGATTAAAAAAAAATTCTGCAGTCTTCAACTTCGAAATATTATTGATTGTCTAGTTGCCAAGTTCTTCGTTGTGGAGCAAAAATTATTTGATAATAAATTCATCTTGAAAACGGTAGCTGGAACGTTACCGAAAAGTCGAAATAAAAAATATAACTGTGGTTTGATTCCCAAAAAAATGAGAGTAAAAAAAAGAATTCTCAATCATTGTTTCGTGTAGCAGCTTCTATAACTGTGGCTTTTATATGCTGAGAAGATACGCGTTGAAGAATAGAATGTCCTTCCTTTTTCGGACAACCGCACAGAAAATCGACTCTTTCGAAGTTGAATGTTTATCTTCAGGTGAAGTAATACTTTGTCTTTTAAGAAATCCTAGATAAAGACATAATTACTGAATTGAAGAAAAGTTTTATAAGTTAGGTAACTACTGCACTAACAGTTTTCAACAGTTATTAATAAATATACATTAGTTTTTCATACTTTACTCGTAAAATATATATTATATTGCTTAAGAAAAACACGACACTATAAAATGACAACAAAACGTCAACCGACAGACATAGAAACAGGGGATGAATTGTGAAAAATTATATCTTTCTTAGTCGTAAATTTGACTTAGTAGGAAAAGTTATGTCAGGATAAAAAATACAGTAATTTGAGACCTGCGAAGTTCAAAAAGCTTTGTTAAATGCCAATTAGTATATTAAAGTATAAGTGGATAGAAAGGTCTTTAAAACACGCTCGATTTTTTGAGCACGGCGGTGAGTGCTCGAAATAGAGCAAGTGTTTTAAAGACCAGTTATCCACGAATACTTTATTTTTTTTATTGGTGCACTTTGAAATTATAAATACTGGTATTTATTACTACTACAAGAAGAAAAAAATGGAAATAAATGTAAAATGGTTGAATTCGTGATGACATTAGTTTACCTTGCGTTGTCATGTTATTTAGTCAATGTTAATAGTATCAAGTTAAATACAATTTCCTCCGATTTGAAAAATCGAAATATTAATATCTCAAACAATATCAACTGCACTTCCCATTTTCATTTATAATTTTGAAATTGTTGAATATTGTTCAAATAAAGGTTTTGACGTTACAAAGTACCTACTCCTATCAGATCAATAATAAAAAAAAGTTGTCATTTAGACATTTATATCATTAGACATTACACCATAGATAAAAAAATACTTATAGATGGGAAACTGACCCGTGGCGCCCTCTATTTATACGGGTGGCGCTACCTTGAGGGTCCCGTCAGTACCTTTGGCACGAATCAGGTTGTGAACTTCGCTAACAGCCGAAAAAGAATATTCCTGTAATTTTACAGTTTTTTGCGGTATATTCAGAATTACTGTAATTTTACTTTTATTGCAAAATGACATTTACGATCCATTTTTTGATATTTCATTTAAAATTACTCAACATTAGATTGGTATTGAAATAATAACAATGAAAAGCCAAGTAAAATTAAATGAAATGTCAAAAAATGGATCATACAATGCCTGAATTGAAAAAATGAAGCAATAATCAACAAGTTCATATATTTTATTGATTAAAAAAAGTATACAATAAATGACAACGTTTTTTTACACATTTCAATAACAAACATAAAAAAAATAGTCAACAGCAATACTGGGAAGTTCAAAGTTGTATGGAAAAAAAACTACTACTTCTGTCACTTTCTATTTAATGGAACATGTTTTTTCTCCAATTGGCAGCAAATATTAATTTTGCTGACTGATATCAATCAGCAAATTATTACTTTTCCTGCCTAGGCAGCAAAGTGGTTACTTTCCTGCCTGTGATTATACATTTCCATAGCAACCAACCAAAATAAAGAGATTATGGGAATTGTAATAATTTGCAAATACAGTATCCTATATCATTATGAACAATCGGAGAAAAAATTATATGTTCAACTTGGCAGCAAAGTAGATTGACTGCCTAGTTGAACAAATAACTATTTAATGAAGATAAAGCTTACCGTATGCACCTCACATTACAGTCTTTCACAAAACATATTCTTGACATTGTCTCTTGAAGTAAAAGTCCCACTATAAACAATAAAAACCAAATACGAATACTCAACACACACACAAATAAGCAGTTGTCAGGCTAGGATGTCAGCGCTAATATACATGTGGAAGAATGTGCAACTACTACTAACGGCGTTACAGTTTACATTAAATTACAAATTTTAGTACTGACGGGACTTTTTATGTGGCAGCACCACGCGCCACTTCGTTTCTCGAGATGTTGATGTTGCCATGGTAACTTTAAGAAACGCGCGTGTTTTAAAGTTCGTTTTAAACACGCTGGTTAGGTTAGGGCGTGCTTTGAATAGGTAAAAGGGTTCACCAAAAAAAATTTTTTTTAATACGATTTGAGTTATTTTTCAATAGCCCATAGTTAGTACAGAATGGAACACATCGATACAGAGGATCGTCCGATTCTTGAGACGGTGCTTTGTTGCTTAAAATATTCTTCTAGTGGGCTTAAGTCATAAGATTCTTCTCAGCATTATGAAAAATCTTAACGCCATATGAGTTTGTTTACATATTATGATATTTCTTGAGAGAGGCTGTCATAAGCAAGATTTCTCAAAATTCCTAAGCGAACATAGCAGACCATAAGTGAGCAATTTTCTAAAAAATTACACGATTTGAAAAATATTTATTTTTGCCCAAAGTATACAAGATATGTGTTCTCTGTGTCTATTTGTTAGCTTCAGGTTATTTTGCAATTTATTTGTTGATAAAAATTACTGACGCAAAAAAGTAACTGAGGTTTTTTTGGCTGCAATAACTCAATGCACCTACGCAATAAGTTTAATTATGACAAGAGTCAAAAAATTTAGAACAGCAAACATTTTGTCAGTTTTCTGCCGAGGCTTTGATATTAAAACAATGCTTATTATGGTGTACACTAAATCCAGTTCAAACAGTTGCTATAATGACAGACTCAAAATCCCTTTTACAAGCTATAAAAGGGTCACCAATAAATAGTTAAAATCAGGAACTGATTTTTGAAATAAAAAACTTAGTCCACGACTATTTGATAATTTTAACATTTTACGTGTGCTTCTTTAAGTATAATGACGTACATATTTCACCCGTGGATAATAGGTGTGTATAATGAAAAGGTCACATGACGTATAATTACATTGAAGATTATTCCTACAAACGACACAATAAGTTAATTAAAAATTTTCATCAAGACCCGGATTCGAACCTGCGACCTTGCTATCCCAGGTTAGAGCCCCAAACCATTCGGCCATAGAGACATAGGTTTTGTATATATAGGAGTAGAACGAATTATTTTATCCAGTGTGTATGATGTATGTCAAAAGCAGAAGTGACGTTTTGAATAATTTATTGCTAATTGCAAAAATTCAAATAACTATACTAGTGTTTGATTGATATTACTAAAAAATATAATATGAAAAGTGAATTAGACAATGAATTGAATACTTATTCAATATATAATTTGTTCAATAAGGTAAGAAGTTATAAACTATATAAATGTAGAGACTATATTGTTTTAAATCCAAGAGATCATCCATTTCTCAAATGTGGCCACAATCCAAACAAAAGGGATAAATGAAACTCGTAAGTCCGAACCACAATTTTAATATTGTCCACTAAAGGACAAACCATTAAGATTAAGATGAAATTAATGTTATTAAACAATTAGCAGTCAATAACAATTTTCCTTTAGATATTATACATAAAATTTATTTAAAATACTTTTATAAATTTAGAATTTCTTTTCCTACAATAATTGATTCAGATATTAATGATAAAAATTTTAAAGGTTCGTTATTATACTTTGGTGATCTTTCTTATAAAATTGCCAAAGTTTTCAAAAAACATAATATTACAGTAGCATTAAAAACTGACTTATCTTTGAAACATGTTTTTGTGAAGAATAAAGATAAAGTTCCCATGTTACATAAATCAGGTGTTTATAAGTTATCTTGCTATGATTGTGATGCAATATATGTAGGACAGTGTGGTCGTAGATTGGAGTATCGCTTGGTAGAACATAAAAATTGTATCAAGAAGTATTCTAACTATGATTTTAACAACTCTCCTTCCGCTTTTGCAAATCACATTTTAAACGACCTTCATTCTCCCAATAATTTTAAAGTTGAACTTCTTCATAATTGCCAAAAAGGTGTTAGAATGAATTTACTTGAGAATTTAGAGATTCATAGAGCCTGCTTAGATGGTGGAGTAACTTGTTTGAATGAACAGATCTCTTCAGAAAACTATGTTTTCTTACATTTGCCCAAGAATGTTGTTACTTCTGGTATTAATGATTAGTACCTAATTTGTATATTTTGTTACTTCTACTATTGATGATTATTACTAAGTTTGTATATTTAGATATAAGACTGTCATTGTTTACATTTCATATTTGCGCTTGTAATACTTAATTTACGTTAGATTTTATTGCTTGCTCTTCTTCTTTCTGTAGTTGAAACATTTGCAATTTCGTGTTTTGAGGTTGGTTTCTGATATCGTCATAGATATGTACTGGTGATACTTAATATTGAGTTTCCTTTTCTTTTTAAAAGTTTAATATTATCTAAAATTAATGGATAAATATAAAATTTATCTCCATTATATTCGTCGTTCTAATTCTAATATTAGATACGCTACTTTCAGTGGCTAAAAATGTCTCACAAATTTCAATTCCAATAGACATAGTCCCTCGGAATTTTATTCCGATACTATGTTTCTCTGTTAAATTCCAATTTGGATTCTTCAGATGCAAATTTAAAAAGTTTAAATTGTAATATCTTTACATCTATCAATTTTCACTATTTTATATTTTTACTATAATAATAATATTTCATGGATTCCCTTAAATACAAAATTTTTTCCCCTTTTTCTTTCTGAACCACTTTTCACTACAATCAGTAATGATGATGTTGGAGACTAATTGAACTACGACCTGTTGTAGGTGTTTCAATAAGGTAATAGATTGTTATCTGTATATTTAAATTTAACCGATACTAACATTTGTATTAAATAATTTTTCAACTTAACTTAACAATATTAATATATTCTATTTCAACTGTTAACATTGATCCTTTTGATCTTTTGACAAGTACATTTCTTTATTACAGCCTGATGATGGTAATTTTGTACCGAAACTAGTTGCTTAATCTTAATGGTTTGTCCTTTAGTGGACAATATTAAAATTGTGGTTCGGACTTCGAGTTTCATTTATCCCTTTTGTTTATATTGTTTTAGTTTGACAAAAAATGCATACCTAAACAGGTAATTCATAGTCGTGGACAAAGTATAGTATTCTACTCACATATAATGGCTATTATTCACTTAGGTGTTTGTCACTCGCCTGCGGCTCGCGACATAAACGCACCTTCGTGAATAATAGCCATCATTATATGCTTGTTGAATAATATACTATATCATACCAATTAAAAATTGACAATAAACATATTATTTTCATATGGGTAAAGGGTCACAGCGGCATTATAGGTAAAGAGAAGGCAGATCAGGAGGCAAAAGAAGCTTGTAAATTGAAACAAACACACGTGAACTACTAACTACTACTAAAACTTTATACATATTGATTTTCAATCATGCTCTATTTTACAAAAATATACTTTCTGGGATTTCCATTAATTTTTTAATCTAATAAATTTTTATGATTCTATTGAACTATATAATATTATAATCGTTTTAAATATTCTATTTTTGTATGGTTTTAATGCATTGGTTTATTTAAAATTCAGACATTTGTATTATTTTCATCATAAATGGCTGATTGATTTCCCCATTAGTATATTTTATTGATCTTTATTTCTTTTTAATCTTTAACATTATTATAGCTTGAACTTTTGTATTCTTTTGGAATTATCATTTAATTTAATATTTTGTCTGTTTTGAAATGTCTTAAAAATATATTGAATATTTAATTTCATGTCAATGTGTAGAAATGGCTTCAAACTTTAATAATTCTTGAAACATTAGAAAGAAAATGAATTAACTATTTAATTTCAATAACAAAACAAAACAACTATTCAAAATTTCACATAAAAATTTTGCTCGTTGAAATATTTATATATTGATACTATTTTCATGTATGCAAACTTTCACGTTCTCCGTTTATATTGAAATGTATAAATTTCAATCTGATACATTTATTTTACAGATATTGAAACTGTGTTAATGTTTGTTTGGGAAACAACATTTTGAAGATGACGTGTACGTCTAAATATCATAAGTAAGAAATATATGCAGCATTTTTGTATTTTTTATAAATTATTCAATAAAAATTCTAGTATTTTATAGTCAGATCAAATATTATACAGAGTGCTTGACCTTCAAAAAATAGACGTCAAATTTTATGAGGAGGGGGTGAGTAGTTGAAAATTAACTTATTTCTCTACACAACATTGTAATTTTTTTATCATATACATGAAATAACTGAAGATTTCTTAGATCTCACTATTTATTTATTTAATATTAATAATAACACGAAAATATTGCAATCTTGCGACCAGACAATTTGAAAAAAATTGCGGGGCTGCAGGTAGTTGTATTTTATGGTATACATTTTTCACAAAAATTCTACATGCTAATAAAATTTAATGAGTTTTTTTACATTTGGAAGAAACTCTTGGCTTCTGAGTTTCTGGGGGGAAGTCACTTTGAAATGTTTATAGGAAAACTGGGTCGTGTTGTTTATTTACAGAAACAATTTTTTCGGGAAAATGCAGTTTTACTTACCATACCATTTATTAAGGTACTACAGACATTTTACACCTTATTTTAAAACCAGCAACATCAAAAGTAGTTTAAAGAAACTGTTTCAAGAAGAAGTATAAAAAGTTTCGAGACAATTTTCCTAATATTTTTTAGTGATGTGATGATTTATTTTTTGCTTATCTGTGTATTACATTGAAATATATGAAATTATAGGTGTTTGGAACAATCATCATTGCTCTTTGCAATAACTTAAAATATGAAAGTTAATTGATGGTTGTCCTACCTTCACTTCAGAGAGGAATTCATAAAAACAGTTTTTGTCTTTTAAAATACACAGAATTTATTACAAATAAAATATTTAACGCCTGTTCTATCGTAATATGTCTCTCTTCTCCTCCCAGGAGCATATTTCATGTCATGTCCCTAGTGGTTTTAATTCTTTTTCTTTTTGGAGGGTGTCTGTAATCAAGTAAAAAGCGTTACGCCTCCAAGTCAACGACATTATAAGGGTTGCTCTTCTTTGCAGCTCTGACAACAATATACCATTGGTAAGGAGAATAATCTGGGATATTATGGGACGCTCTTTGATATAATCTCCTACATTTTGTGTATGCTCTTGTTCCAGAAAGTAATTGCTGTAAATCGACAACTGCACTACCAATTGTCTTACAAGTGAAGTTGACACGTTCCCTTAGCTGCTAGTTTGTCTTTAGCAGACGATTGTTTGAATCCGTGGCAAATATCGCACACGTCTTTGTTTGTCCGAAATAATGACATTAAAATCTGAGTTGAGGACACCCCTGTATATACTTTCAGCTGCTACTTCAGTAGTATTGTTCGAATCCGTGGCAAATATTGCACACGTCTTTATTGTCCGAAATAATAACATTGAAATCTGAGTTGAGGACACCCCTGTATATAATTTCAGCTGAAATTCAGTAGTATTCCCGTCGGCATTTTTCCGTTCCCTGTACAGTCAGCGCGACAGGTCGCTCTCGCTGTATAGGAAACGGAATTGAAAATCAAGTTCTCCGTTCCCTTGCTGATATGCGCGAAGCGCAGCCATGCCTCACGCAATTATGCATTTTCCGCATGTTATCTATGATGACAACAGAAGTCGGCTGAATTGAAGCAAACGAGACTGACACTAATGCGCAAGGAATTCAAAACAAATTTATAAAAAATAAACAGCTTCGTAGGAACTCATCCAGCACTGTCAAGAAGTTTAATAGGCAGATGGAGATTATTGATAACGAAGCTTCGTTCTATGCTAAAAATAAAATGAACATCTAATTTATAACGATATTCCTGAACACAAATTAATTTTGTCAATATTTATATTCATTGTACGGCCTGTACAATTTTTAAATTGTACTGGAGGGCAACGAGAATTTATAGACGTTGAAGCTGCATGACTAATTGTATGGTTTATCTTGTTACCACTTCTACATTTTAAAATAAACATGAAGAAATCTATATAAACTTACTTGATTACAACTTGAATGGAACATTTTTTAATTAATCTTTAAATGTAAATCAACGATCGAAGAAAAAATAGTATGTTTAATTCGTGGGAAAAGCATATTCCCAAACTCCTCTGTTACATCACCACAGTCGTTATAGCAAGTTACAAAGAAATCCTATTTATTTTCAGTATGTATTTGTAGTGAATAAAGTTCGGTTTGATTATATTAAGTTGTGTCTCCTTTCGACTAAGAATCAAAAATGTTCAAAAAATTACTTAACACGTTGACTGCCGATGTCAAATTGGAACTTTTCGAAAAAACCGATTTTTTTTCGTGTTTAGATTTGTAAAAAAAGTATTTCTTAGTGTTAAGTTGATTACTAAAAAAATTTTGAATTAATCATTATACCTCAAACTGTTATGACTCAAGGGATGAGTCACCGGCCTCTGAGGACCTATTCTCTATCACGAGGCCGATGACTCAACACTCGAGTCAGACCCTAAACTCACCTATGATATGGAAAAAAGCACGAAATGCATAGTCAAACTTCATTTTATTGAAAATATCATATATTTTACAAATAATAGTCAAGCAAAACTCAAATAATTCGGATAATTCAACATAAATCAACATTCTAACTTTTAACAAAATAAAATGAGCATTTTTCCAAGCTCAGAAACGTACATAAAATAAAAATAGGTACATAAAGCAAAAATAAAAATACATAAAACAAAAATAAAAAATATATGAAAATGCGAAAATCAAAGCAAAGGAGCTTTATTTTTTGTCATGGAATATGCGAAAACAATTTCCGAGGCAAAGTCCTGGTTGATCAGGACAAGCAGGACAAAAATATGGGGTATTCTTGCGGATTTTTTGTTCATAACACACCCTGCACCGCTTTCTCATCTGGCGTCCATTGTCATCCAGATGATATTTTTCAGGCATATGACCAAGCTGGTTTTTGGGTTTATTTTCAGTGGGTTGGTTGTTCGCCTTTGATAGGAGATTTTTGATGATACAGTGTCGGAAGTCATAATAATTGAGTTTTTTTTTAGTGGAATACATGTTATAAAGGTGAAAGGCGTCAAGAAGCATAATCGAGATGAAATGGATGGCAATCTTTTTGTACCACCTAATTGTTTTTTGTCACTTCCGTAATACGAAAGCATTTGGTCTTGCCTGTCTATCCCTGACATATTTTTATTATACTGAATAATAGCGTTTGGTTTTAGTTTTTCTTCTTCCCGTCTAGTTACTGCATTAGCCAATTCACCATCAAACTCTGTAGAAATAAATAATACTTCTCTTTTGTCTCGCCACTTTCCTACTCCTACTCCATTACAATATTTCACTGCAACTTCACCTTTCTTCAGTTTTTTAGATGTTACTTCTGGTGGGTTTCCTTTCCGGTTCTGCCGTAAGGTGCCCGTAGCATACGTTTTTTTCGAAAGTAACTCATTGCATAAAGTCACACTATTATAATAATTGTCCATGTAGAGAGAGTGTCCGTTTCCAAAATAGTTCTTTACAAGGCTTATCACAACGTTTGCTGAGTGCCCTAATTCTCCCTGCATATCCGTTTCGTTGCCGGTATATATCCTCACTTTCAAAACAAGGCCATTAGGTTCCGATAAAATATAAAGTTTCACCCCGAATTTGTGTTTTTTATTTTTTATATATTGCCTGAAGATCAGCCTGCCTCGCCAAAGCACCATGGACTCATCCAATGAAAGGTTTTTATTCGGATAGTAAATTTCATCTATTCTTTGATTGAAAAAATTTTGAAGCCATCTTATCTTCCACAAACGATCGCCAAATCCTAATTCGCCTCTTTCCGGATTTTTAGAGAAATGTAGGCATCTTAAAATCGTTAAAAAACGATTTCTGCTCATATAATTTCTAAAACAAGGAAGATTATATAACTCATCTGTTTTCCAGTAATCCTGTAAGCGGTTTATCTGTATGTGACCCATATGAAGCCATAGTCCCAAAAAAACTTGTAAAGTGTCAACTGTTAAAGGTTTCCAATCAGTTATTCTTGATTTCTCTTTAGTTTGTTTGCTAAGGAACAACTCTTCGGCATAGTTGTTGGTTTCCGTTACGATATTTTCGAGAAATTCATCCGTAAGAAACAAACGCACAAAGTCCATAGGCTCATCGGCATCCAAGTTTATTTTGAGACCAGCGTTGCCCATAAATGGAAAGTCTGAAATTAGCGTTATCACCCCACGAATAGGTCGTTTGGTCGGTGTCTGTTTCACCATCATCCACAGCAGGAACGTCTTCAACATCTCCCTCCCCATCGCTCGAATCAGTGTCGTTTGGCTCGTACTCACTCTCACTCTCTACAAACGGTTCCTCATCACTGTCCGACAGGTTAAGCAGCGCTTCCATTTCAGCTGACGTTAATTGTTTCTTTTTTTCAGAGTCTGTAAGCCTTCTTTTGGGCCTAGATGGTCCCGCAATTTGATCATCCATTTTGTTTTTACAGCAAACCCGATCGAAAAACCAAAGCTGCTAAAACACGTGTTTATACGTATATAAGAGGCCGACCGAATGCGAAATCACTCCTACGGAAGCCGGAGCAGCACTGGTTAATATTTAAATCAATAGCAGGTGACCCACCAGTTGAGCCATCGGCCTTTGGTAGGGGAACCACGTGACTCAACAGCTGAGTCATCGGCAGTCAACGTGTTAAACGTAGATACATAATATGCGATCGGACACAAGAGCAGTGGGCACTTCGCGCATATATGCTAAGAAACGGAGTGTTCTATTGTACATTCCGTTTCCTATACGGCGAGAGCGACCTGTCGCGCTGACTGTACAGGGAACGGAAAAATGCTTCCCGTCGTAACAGTATTTCTGATATAACGAATACCCAGTGGCGTAACTATACCATATGGGGCCCTATCAGTAAAAATCGTCCCGTTGTACTCATTTTATTTTTTAAATACTTCGAGATTTTCAGCGTACTCAATTTCACGTTCTATGAGTATATATCCCGCTAATGGCCATAGGCTTTCTCTTAGGTGAGAGGGAATGGTCTGTAGTCCCCACGCTTGCCCAATGCATATTGGAGACTTCACATTCATCTTTAAAACATATCTCAATGCATTCATCATCTATTCGCTAGCTTTTCGGTGAAGGAACAACATCGTGAAGAAACCTACATATATTTACAATGAAATAAAATAACAATTTAATTTCAATAAAATATTTATTAAGTGAAACCTTTTTTTCGAGCTTTCTATTCCGCAAAAGTGTCTATTACATCATCAAAGTTTAAAAATCGGGCTATTGAATTTTCAATAGAGAGAACAGCTAAGTTACATAATCTGTCTTGTTTCATAGAGTTTCTCAAGTACCTAGGTTTTTATCAATTTTAGTTTTGAAAATGATCGTTCAGCACTAGCTGTAGTCACAGGAATTGTGAGAAATAACATTGAAGCAGTGCATACTTCAGGAAAGCTGCTGGTCATAAAATGATTTTTTATTATTGGAAAGCGACTGCCTTTCTCTTCTTGAAAGATCGTCTCCATTGACACGATTTATTCAAAATTCACCCTTTCTTGGAGCTTCCATTAATGAGGATGATAAACAATATAATTAACATTTATTTAATGAACTGAGTATACAATTTCTGGATATTAATGGCGAAAAATACAAAAATATTACATTTTACGAGACTGACTTACACGCCGTGGCCGTCATTTTTCTACAACTGTTAGTGTCAAATCACCGCTGACGGAGATAAATAAAATTAATTAAAAATGTTTGAAATCCGAACAATTATTAATAAATCCGAAAGATCTCTAATACACGAAGATTTTCCTATTACGTCTTTGAAAGTGAATCGAAATCTGAGAATTTCTCTGGCAAATGATTCAGATATGTATTTTTCATATATCAACAGATTCTAGAGCTTTTTTTGATAGATCAGTGTCATTTAAATCTATTAAAGAGGAAGGCTGCAAAACACTGAAATTTAAAACAATTTCATTCATTGGGAGAGAACGTGATTTCAGTTGGTTAATAATAATGTCCAATACTCGATAAAATATGTTCACGTTAAATAAACTTTTCTGATCTTGGAGACGCTTATCTCACTATTTGCTTCCATTTTTCAATTTTCAAATTTATGTCGATACCTTTTCAATTCTAGGCAAATTTCCAAACGTTTCAAGGCATTTGCAAGATCGGTGGCTTTAGACTGAAGTGCTTTAGAGGCTGCATCGATAGTAAGTAGGATCTTGCTATGGGAATCAAATAACATAATAAAATTATAGTTTTCGATCTTCTTTTTGAGTGAAACAGCTTCATTTCTTTCATCCGATATGCAATTCAATAGAATTGGACTTGGACTTTTGTAATCTAGATGAGTTTTTGATGTCTCGTGTCTTTGTATGGCATACACAATATGTTTCTAGTCGTCATACCCCTCAATCCAAACATTTTGTATTTTCTTAGTTGTCCGATTTGCGAATAACCAACACGGTTCACAATACGCCTTCTGAAGTATTAAAGAATAGGATAGCCATGTACGTTCAAGTTTCACGCCTGACTTGGAAACAATATGTTTTTCTAGAAAAAATCTATTGTCACTATCTTTTAAAAAAGTGCCCTTAGGTTTACAAGGTCCGAACCTTTCCACTTGATCAGTAAGCTCTTTAAAAGTACCCTTATCAGTAACATATTATGACGAAGATACAATATTGTTAATGTTAAATAATTCTCTTTGGTTTTTGCTAGTACCTTGTAGTTCTGATTCTGGATAGTCACTGGTGTTGAGTGCTGCATCTGATAATTCTTGTATACTTTTAATCAGGTCCAATTCTTCACTTTTGGAGCACTGTTCACTCGACTTTTCATTATTTAAGTCATAATTTTTCAAGTACTGACTAATTTTAGGTAGCTTTTTTTTGCAATTCACTTACTAAATGTCATCATTTTGACACATTTTAGTTGCAAAACGTGGTTCATTTTCTCACTCAGGGACAACAAATCCATTTATATTTACTAAGAATACCTAGTTTTATTATGAACTTTATTAGACAACTACATTTTATATATTTTTATTGAGAAATCACTGTAATTTATTATAAATATAAAACGTACAGTTTTGAAACGTATTGCCACGGAATACTGCTGCCCTTTGTTCAATACTTGTAGACATAGATGAAACCCCAGATGATACATCATTGTTAAAAAACTCAGCCACGTTTGAATTAATTGTTATGCTTGTCGATGTACTTTGTTTCGGAACTGCGATATTGTCGATATTTGTCAATGTATTTTGCCCAAGTATCTTCATAGCTATTTTTCTTTTATTATTGATAAATTCGTCAATATAATTTTCAGCAACAGCGTTGGACCTCCATCCACCATGCCTTTCCAACGTTTGAATATCAGCACCAGCATCTGACAGTAACGTTGCAGACGATCTGCGAAATGCATGACTAGTGTATAATTTAGGATTTTGCAAGCCAAGGAATGTTGCTATTTTTTAGGGGAGTCAGAAAATGTGTTGATGCCAACAGGTTGAATATTGCATTTTCCGTTTCGATATCCGAGGAAAAAACGATTATTTTTTACATGGTTTGGACGCATTTGAATGTATTTTCGGACTAATGCAATCAGAAAATTATGAAATCAAACAATTTTAATTTGTTAAATCTACATTATATTAAAACTTAAATTGACGCGTTTCGCTAACACAGTAGCTTTGTCAAACGACGTCTGTCCTAATGAGCTCCGTAAATAGTTTTTTATTGATTTTAGCTTGGAGAAACTTCTTTCGCCACTGGCTACCGATGTTATTAAAATCCTTAGAGCTATAATTGTATTTGGGTACAAAGTATTTAATTTATTTTCGGACAAATAATTTAAAACATCATTAGAGTTCATAGATATAGGATTCATTCTAGATATATCACGAATTTCGTCTTGTAAATCACCTGCACTTAAATCTGAATCATGTTCAACAGTAAGTACTGACTGGAGGTTAGTACAATACTTTTTTAAAGTTCTGTCATCTGTATTTTTCAATTTTGCAATGTCATATAAAAATTGAAAATTATTGCTGTGGAATTCCAAAAGAGCAAATCGTTCATTTGAAGAGTTGTAAGGTAAGTAATGTCAAGAACATAATTAAAAAATTGATCTTAAATGTATTTTCCGCTGTTAGGGTTCATGATTAGCTTCGTAGTCGAATTGACGCTTTTTCTTTCCAGCTCTAACTTCAGTTTTGGCAGAAAATCCAATATTGCACTCAAGATTATCTGCAATTTCATTAGCAACAATTTTCATCTGTTTGTATCAAGACTCTCTATAAATTCTCAATTTTTCTATAGCATCTCTTAGCATCCTCACACAATCTGACAAATTTATAGATACATGCTGCAACAGCTACGAGACAGAATTTATTCCGAATAAAATATCGTGCCAGACAACTACGCTACATATAAACTTTTTTTTTATTGCTTTTTGCTAGCCCTGTTGCTTTAACTTTGGTTTCTGTTGATATCGTAAGGGTTTTATTGCATCTAATCTGCTTGACCACCTGGTGGCACTTAATGGTTTTAGAGTTAGTTGTAAAATATATTTTCTTAGTACTTCCCAACACTTTATGGAACCAGAAAAAAATGTGTATGGTTCCTGTACAATAGCAAAAAAATTATGGCTTCTGCATCATTTAAACAATATTTGAAGGGGTCAATGCAAGAAGTGAACAAGTCCACTTTTATAAGTTTTCCATGAGAGACAAAAATGTTTCTAGGTTTTATTGAAAAAAAAACAGTTAATTTTTGACATTGGTCAGTTAAAGTTTATTGACTTGTGGTAATATTTGACTTGGTGGATTCACATGTGTCCAATAATAATAATAATAATGGACATGGACAAAAATCAGTACATGCTATTCTTAATTAATTGAAATAACAACAATATTATTTTTAATATAATATAGGTCCAAGGCACACATTAGTTATCATTATCTTCGAATTCGGAACACGATGTGGCACCTTCTCGTTCAGCACAATCCATGTGATAGTTTTTTAACTCACTAAAAACCACTGATCAACTGGTGGTACATAACCAGCAGCCAGTGCCATGACATGGTCGAACTTCTTCCTTTTTAACTTCATTCTTCCAGTATATAAGGTTTTGGTATTATCGGGCATATTGAGAACACTATTTCAAATTCGTTGAATAGTAGTAGCGATGTTGAAATGCGATGAGAAATTCTGTACTTCGAAATTGTAAATTTCTCATCTTTCATGCTTGGATTCTTTTTGAAACTTGGCAAAAAATGTTCTTTTAAAATCTAAAAACAATTTTTGGTCAGGTGTTATCACCTTAAATTTTCTTCCAGATTCTCGAATGATTTTGGCGCTTGGTAGGTAAATTTTATCATATTTACGTTTTCTCTTCTCGATAGCCGCAAAGCTCCTGTCACACGGCAGAAAGCTAGAGAATGACAAACGCAAGGAACATAAAAGGCTCTTGGATAGTTTTCACGAATTCTATTTTGTACCCCCTTTCTTAATGCTGTGAGCCTACTTTTTAGTTTAATATACGATAATTGCTTTTATATTAAAAAGAATAGTAATTGAAACAGAGGCTTCACAAATATCTTAGATTTTATGGGCGATTTAAATAATAATAGACTGTATTTACCAATATCAATCAATTCTACAATAATATGTGATCGTACTTACTATAATTAGTTTATTTAAAATAAATCAGTGAACAAATTTGATCTAAAGTAATGCGTGACGTCGATCATGACATACCTGAAAATAAAATGTCAACATGAGCATTCAAATTCCCTCAAGTTTGTACTCATTTATCAAATCAGTTGTAAGTACTGAATTATTAGATATAATAATGTGTCTGTTACCCACAGTGCTAAATGTGTTAGGTATGTCAAAACACTCCCTCATAAAAGATTAAGATGAATGAAAAGGTAAAACAGGACGTATCACGTGGCTCAAACACTCCACTTCAGTGATACAGTATACGTGAATCAACTGTACGCCTCAAGCGAGTCATATTATTCACAAAACACGCTATGCTGCTCAAGCACTTCGTAATAGCGCAAAACATGAGTTTGAGAATAACTACTTAAGCACTTTGAATTATTTAACGATATTGTGATTTCTATTATCATTAATTTAAAATAATATAATGATCAGTTAGAACATAAAGTAAATATATATGATAAAATGAAACAGGTAAAATTGAATAGCTCTGTGAGAAGACTCACCTTATTCCCAAGATGACTCGAAACCGTTGAACCGACCAGAACACAAACACGAACACATAATTTATCTTTAACACTCCGTTAGTGGCGCCCATAAAACTAGCAAAAATACTCACGCTGGATCTGTGTGATCCATGACTCAAAATTGGGTACAGCAACTCAAAAATTTTATTTTCTTAATAAATTGAAGTAAGACATTTAATCAACTACAACAACATTGTTTATGAACGTATTTATTATAAAAATAAGAAAAATATTCAAACATAAATCAATAAGTCTTAAAACAAAAATAATATTCGAAATTTTTTAAAATCTTTAGAAAAACAAAAACTAGGTATCTAAAAATGCTATAAAATGTTTTAAACTGTAGCTTTTTTACCTATTCATTGCTTTCATGCTCGTTGTTACATCCTAACAAACAAACAAATGCGCAATGCTGTAAGCACAAGTGTTGCCCACATTCTTTGCAAAAATATTTAGAGAGTCTTCGTTTTTTTGTTGTTGTCAGGCAGGGTTTGCAACGCTTTCGTGTGTTAGTGTTTTCAGTAGGTTGCTCTGGAACTTCTTGGGTACTAGGTAATATTTCACGAATTCTTGAAGTAATATTTGTAGGTAAATTCGCAAGTGAAAGACGCTTTACTAATTGAGCATTAATCAATTCTCGTCCTAACTGTTGCAGAAACATACGACGTCGTTTAACTTCATTCTCATTTCCCATATAAATAATTTGAGCATTTATTCCTGCAACATTGAGCATTGAGAAAAATACGACCATTGGCCATCTTCTAGTTCCTCGTTGAACGTTATAAGCAGAACACATTTTGTCTACCATGTCGACTCCTATTTTGTGTTTATTATAATAAGTTATTATTTCCGGTTTTCTTTTGTCGCCTGTTTTTTCATCAATTGCATCGTCCAAATGCATACTGGAAATTAAAATAACGTTTTTTTTGGTATTCTTATTTTGAGGAACATAAGACACCATGGTTTCATTATTTCTGAAAGCAAACATGGAGGAACAGGGCTCTCTATGTTTAATTTCTTTCATTACTGCAGGAATTTGCCATTTATTCTTTTTCAGAGTGCCCACGAATGACAACCGATGTTCTTCAGACAATGTTTGGAGCAGGCTTACATCGCTAAACCAGTTATCAGCTGTCACATTGCGACCTGATTTGCTAATCGGTGCTATAAGTCTTTTTACTACATCAGTACTTTTGTTGCTGAGTTGATAGGGCCATTCCGGTTGTTTACCCGCATAAATTTCAAGATTACAGGTATAAATACATCTTCGAATCCACAACGGCAAAAATTTTTATGCCATACTTAGCTGGTTTTGAAGGTATGTATTGGATAAATGAGCACCTGCCTCTAAAGGCTTCCAATTTTTCATCAATCGTGACATCTGCACCCACTGTATAGCAAGACTGATAATTCTTTACAAAACAATAAATCACGAATAGGTGCAAGACGATCTATTTTCTTTCGTTCTAGTCTAGTTCTATTATCGTCAAATCTTAAAGTTCTAAGTAGAAATCTGAATCGTTGAAGACTCATGGTCAATCTAAATATTTCTACGCCAAAGCCATCAGTGGCCCACAAATCATCCAAGTTAATCCTACCACCTTTGTACAAGCCAGTGAGGTACAAAAGACCGATAAATGATTGTATCTCAGTTCTGTTAGTAGGTAATGCATCTCTTTCTCGTGAAAAATTGTTGCTTATAGTTTCAATGTACTGATTTGTAAAGATTACAATCATATCTATCATGTAATTGTCGAACAAACACATCCAAGTATCCAGAATTGTTTCCATGTTCTTCGCTTTACCTATCACACCTGGAAGTCTTGTTAGTAAATTGCATTTTCCAGTTTTCTTCCGGTTCGTGTAAGGAGATTTTTTCCAAGACATTGATTCGATTATTTTTCTATTCTTTTTTTTGTTACAAACATAAAAGTTTTCACTTTCCTCGTCCTCGGAATTCTCTCCTCTGTCGGTATCACTTTGTTCAGTCTCTGAATCATCCTCCCGCTCTTCAATCTCTTCAGACGCATCTGTGTCAGAATCTTCATTTTGTAAGTCATAATGTGGGACACCTGGTCGTGAATCAGGTATATCTCTGGAGGTACTTGCTACAGGCTCATTAGAATTGTCAAAATCATCATCAAACAAAATTTCGTAAATTTTTTCGATATCGTTGGCATTATTTAAATTAAACTTTCTTTTTGGCGGCATTTTTTGAGTTACTGTAACAATAAAAAGTTTATTTAGGTAATAATGCTAAAATGGAAAAAAAATAACAGAAATAGTCGCGTAGGATCTGTGAGATCCACGCGCATGTTTCTCATATAAACTCCACAAAAATATATACATATATTTATAAAGCCTATCAAACTACACTAAATTAATTATTTATGTCAAAATTACAAAAATTAAAATTATGAAAAATACTTACAAATTTAGTCACGCGGTTCTGACAGATTCATTTGCTCTTTGACGTGACATGGTTTACTCCTCGAAAGTCGCAATGCCACTGAAAGTTACCCTGTTTCAAACTAGGAAGATAGGTGGGGCATGAGATTTGGCCCTTCAAGACCGCACTATTAGTCGCCAATAATACATGAGTTGGATCTCTCAGATCGGGCGCGACCAACGGAGTGTTAAACTGGAACTTAACCTTGCAAAACAGATCTTTCCCATGGAAGGAATAATAACTAACTGAAAATGTTTCAACCTCAATTGAGAAAACCTAATATCAATACAAAGTCTGCACAACTTTCGTCAAAACGATATTTTCTCTCAACACATATGTTTTTACTTTATCCGTGACTAAGAGTAGGGTTGTGGATTTGACCGGTCAACTTTTTTTTGTCAATTGACTGGTCAATTAATTGATTAATTTACTATGGATAATTCCCCATGTTGACCAGTTTCGTTCACAGGAAGCTTGAGAGGCCGGCATTTTTAGCAACTTAATAGCTACATCGTGAAGTACCGATTTCTTTTGCCAACGTTCCCACCAAGTTGATGGTGTAATCTCCGATGATGTTTTAAAAACGGATTTGGTACTTTTTACTGCAATCCATATTATTAGGTTGTTAAATTCTTTTGTTGCTGCTCTAAAATTTGAAATTCCTCCAATTACCTCAACCTCAGATTTATTTAAGCTAAGTTGTATTATTAAATTCGTAGCACGTTGCAGCTCATCTGGGGTTAAATTTTTTCCTTTATATCTGGGATCGAGTAGATATGCTGCATTGTGCGTGTCGGTGCAGGCCATATCAATTCTTTTTATTAATGATTTACAGTCGTATTCATAGTCGTTCTCCTGGCGATTCGTCAACATCTTGTCAAGTGGCGCTGCGCCAGCGATTCGCCGCTGACATCCATTTCATAGTGGCATCGCTGTCTATACGCTAAGGCCGCAATTATACTTCTAGGTGTCAGGTGGTAGGTGGCAGGCGACAGGGGATAAGTGTCAGGTGACAAGTTGCAGGAGTTAAGTGATAACGTGAATATACTATTGAATGTCAACGCTTGGTTGCAAACCGAAAATAAATGCATTTTGGATTTAGTATTTTCCGTTTAAAACGCGTCGTGCGCTTCTCGTGCTTGAAGACGAAGAAGAAGATATTCCTAGAAAAAGAAGTAGAGAGTATAGTGTTCACCCGGTAAATGAATTGCGATATCAATACGGCGAATTCCATCACCTATACCGACACCTCAGAAATCATCCTGAAAGGTTCTTTGAATTCATGTGGATGTCAGTAGGGACATTTGATTTTATTTTAACGCGAATCGAGACCAAGCTGCTACGAAACAATACCTGCATGGCACCAATATCTCCTGCGGAGAGGTTATATGTATGTATAAGGTAAGTAACTGAATAGATTTAACATTTTTTATTTAAAATAACTTTAATGTGAAATACGTCAACATTTTACAGACAGTATGAATAATTTCTTAATATAGGCAAACATAAATAGAAATACAATATTCTTCATATGTTAAAATAATTGTTATTCTGTAAAGGGTAAGAAAATGGCTGACCATTGGGTGTGTAGTCACTGGTGGTCACTGTTGTTTGGTCACTTGTTTTTAGTTGGGAGCTCGACAATGAATTCATTGCCTGAGTAGGAAATGAAACAGAATCCCTGGGTTCACAACTATTTCCTCCTTCATGTTGCATATACGCTTCATGGACGTCTTTCTGCAACTTTGCTCTCAGCTCAAGCTTTTCGACTAAAGTCAACGGTTCAATAAAGGGAAGCAAACTCATTAAAAAGTTATAATCAGCATTGGTAGCATTTTGCATGAATTGTTTATCAACCGCTGAAGTCTCTTGCAGAATCTGGATCTTTTTCTTTTCAAGTTCTAACCTCTCTGTATGCACTTGGTCATAGTGGCGCTGGGTATTTTTACGTTTGGGAGGAACATTTTGTCGATTTGAAAACACTGTAGACGAACGACTAGAAGATGCATAATCTGGAGAGGGCGAGGGGACGGGAACATGAGTTTCAGGCGAGCGAACTTCACGTATCCTTTCTTCATCATCTAGGGAAAAATCATCGCCTGACTGCTCTTCAAAATTTTCAGTGCTTCTTCTTAGATTTCCGGTAGTAGAAGCCGGCAGTATAACATCTTTAAGAAATAGCATCATGTCAAAAAATTCCCAAGATGATTTCCAACCTGTAGCGGGGTCGCCGGATTTCGTCTTTGGCATTTTTAGTAGTTCTTTGCGCATCTTGGTTCTTAAATTTTTCCATTTGCTTTCAAGTTCTGCAACTGAAAAAAAGTGCAGAGTAATAACACAGGTCTACAAAATAAAACTTTTTAAGAGATGTTTTATATTTGATAAGTGATTTTGTATAATTTTGATGCGCTGATTTCAAATTTTTCATTAATTTGTGTGCATTACGTAAGATATTTTTGCAAATCCCAAAATAAAATCAATATATGCATTAAATACAAATACATTTATTTATTTAACAAAAAATCAGAATTATTTATTTAACAAAAAATCAGGAATGGAAAAGGGATTTTTTGAAGCTGTCTGTCTTTTTCCAGCTTGTTGAAGTTTAAATATGTTTTTCTACATTCATGCAAAAAACAACACTTTAGTGAACCACATTTAATGCAAAAAGTGGTACTTTATTGCACTAGTGCAATAATAGTATATTGTTTTATTAGGAGTAAAAGTATAACTTTTTGTGGCGAGTCTGAATGTTTGATGGCCGAACGCTAGTGAGGCCGACAATTTCAGACGAGCCACAAAAAGTGCTTTTGCTCCGAATGAAACATGCTATTTTTTCCGCAAACAGCATCCAGAATATAGAACTAATTAATATTTAAATAATAATTCAAAACGATTGCAACGAAGTTGATAAATTCAGAGAATAATAATTATAAAACTGCGCACTACATTTCCGTGGTTACTGGTTTTGTGATTGCCAAGTCAAAAACAAATTTGACAGTTCAATAATATTTTTTTATAATGTCAGAAATATTGTAAGTGATTTAAAGCAACAATTGGACTGTGTATTTTTGGTAAGTACTTGAGCATCAAAATTTCGTTTGTTGTAGTAAAGTGTACTGAAATTTTCTTTTAGATAATATTATGTCGGATTCAGAACCCAACTGTACACCGCCCGACGTTGTTGACATTTCTACTTTTTTGTACGGCCGTCAGCGTACCAAAAAGTACTTTTTTGTCCGCTCACGGCCGTACAAAAAAGTGGCGTCTGTGAAATCATACTTCAACATCATGAATTGACGTTAATAATATCTACTTTTTTTGACGTTTGCGGAAAAAATATTTTATTGCACTCATCTGTCATTCTTGTGTCAGTTTTGTGATGATTAATGACAAACATAAACATTTAAATTAAATAAAAATCGAGCGAGTATCTGATCCTGCTTTAATACAACAATAATATACAGGGTGGCGCACCGAAAACGAAACAGATGCATTTACTGGCAGATGATTCCTTTTTAAAAAAATCCCTCGGACCCGTCGATTTTGTTTTCGAGGGGGACACAAAATTGGCATATAATCACAGTAACATTTGCAGCCCCCTAAGCGGGGGTGGCACCATCCCTAAAATCTTAAATGGAAAGGGGGGTCGAAATAAATCTCCAAAACTACTGAATTGAAGTACATGAATTTTACATCATTGTAAAGGGAGTTGAAAGACCTTTTAAATGATGGATCATTCGACCCCCCTTTCCATTTAAGATTTTAGGGATGGTGCCACCCCCGCTTAGGGGGCTGCAAATGTTACTGTGATTTTATGCCAATTTTGTGTCCCCCTCGAAAACAAAATCGACGGGTCCGAGGGATTTTTTTAAAAAGGAATCATCTGCCAGTAAATGCATCTGTTTCGTTTTCGGTGCGCCACCCTGTATGTATACCTTACTACTTAGTCTCAACGAGTTACAATTTTTGCAAAAATCTAATTATTTAAAATTTAAATGGTCAAGGCGAAAACCAGCTATGATTGAGTACTGACAAGGTGAAGGCCATAAAGATACAAAAAAAGAAGAACGGGTTAAGTTTGATTAGGTTAGGAAAGGCTCTCAACATATTTATATTCTAATTTTCCAGTTTTTGCATGAATTTAGAAAAAATATTGTATGCAACTCTTGCAAAACGTGTTTTTTGCACTTGACGTGTTGTCCAACTCGGCCTAAAGACCTCGTTGGACAATTTCACGTCGCGTGCAAAAAACACTCACTTTTTGCACTTGTTGCATAAATAACTATTAAATAAGTATGTTGAAAAGCTTGAAAAAAAGAAATTTTTCCAGTACTCGTAATCTTTTACTTTGTTTCAGATACTTATCAACCGGACTCTCATTTGCCAGTTTGGCTAACCAAATGCGCATGGGTAAAACAACAATTGGTAAAATCATTCATAGTTGTTGCAAAGTAATTTGGGCCGAAATTGTAGACGATTTCATGCCAGTGTCTACACAAGAAAAGTTGACGGAAGTTGCGAATGATTACCACAAAAGATGGAAGTTTCCAAATTGTATAGGTGCAATCGACGGGAAACATTGTCAAATAAAAGCTCCAGGACATAGTGGATCAATGTATTTCAATTATTTGAAGTACTTTTCAGTTGTTTTGCAAGCTGTGGCTGATGCAAACAAAAAATTTATTACGATTGAAATTGTCGCTAGAGGAAAACAGAGTGATGGCGGAATATTCGCCGCATCAACTCTTTTCCAGCTTCTTGAGTCAGGCCTATTTTATGTTCCCGAACCTAAGGCCCTTCCCCGGGGACAGAGACCATATTGCCTCATGTGTTAATTGGCGATGAAGCCTATCCTCTTAAACCATATCTCATGCGACCCTACCCTGGTCGTGAATTAAGCCCTATAAAAGAAAATTTCAACAAACGTCTTTCTACAGCCAGAAAATCTATTGAATGTGCATTTGGAATTATGAGAGCCAAATGGAGACTATTGGGAAAAGACATTGAGCAAGCTCCTGAAGAAGCCCATGACATAATTAAATGTATGTGCATCTTACATAATGTAATAAGGGAAAGGGATGGAAATGATGATTTGCACTACAACCAGGTGGTAAACCGAATTTATCACCAAGATCAAATGGAAGTCCAACAAGGTTTACGAACACGCTACACGAATGAAAGCAGGGAGATTAGGAACACATTTGCTGACTACATGTTGCATCATTAAAATTAAAAAAAAAACAATGAAGTTAATCTACTAATCTACTTAAATAAACACCAAAAAATACTAGAATTTTAGATATTATTATTATTTACCTTCTCTTCCCATAACCTGGGCAATCTCACGCCATTTCTTATCCAAGTAATCCACATTCTTGTGGTTAGGGTCAGCATCGTTCCAAATTGCAAATCTTGTCTGCACTTCAGTGATTAAAATTTCGCGATCTTCTTTAGATATAGCGTATTTTGCCATTATAAATAATTATTAAAACTCAATTATAAATAAGTTTTCGAATATATGATGTATACACTTGAAACAATCAAAATATACTGCGCGAAAGTACCTCGAGCGCTGGGTGGCAAGCTGCGAATCTGTCACATTTTGCAGATACGGGTGACAGTAGGCGACATCGCCGCGTTATCTCCCACCACCTCAACCAAGTATAAACGACAACAGTGAAAATAAAGCAACTCAAACATAGGTGACGTCGCCTGCCACCTACCACCTGACACCTGACACTTGGAAGTATAATTGCGGCCTTAGTGACGAATCGCCGCAGAACTTATGTACTGATCGTTTTACAAACGTTGGTCTTGTTGAGTCTTGTCAGAAACACGGCTTAAAAATGGCGAATGTAGCGTACAGTGCTGAAGAAAAGGAAATTTTAAAACAATAATTAAATATCCTATTACTGAATTAAAAAAAAACAGAAAACAGAAAAAGAAAACAGAGGCCTGGGAGAAGTTAACAAATGGATTTAACTCCTTTTCAGGAAATATAGTCCGAGGCTGGCACCAATATTTGGGTAGGTATTTGAGGAAAGCTGAAAACTTGTCAGATACCTCTCCTATTATATCCGAACTCGGGATTGTAGACCTGACTGGTGAGTAGCGGGGCTAAATCAACCCCTACATTTTTAAAAAATTTTATTTTTTTTTCTCCAAAAATATATTTGAGGCACTACGCAATTTATATATATTGCAGTGTAATACTTAATGAATACGAAAAAAAAATAAGCCAGATAATTTAATCGGGGTTTTAACATTGTCAGATGCGTGCAAAAATATTTTGCAAAAAATTATAAAAAATGTTATAGAGGCAACTTGAAATTTTAATGAAGTATTATTTATAACTAAAAAATAAGATTTCCAAAAAGACAGATCATTTCGGTGGGACTTTCTATCTGCCAGGTGATCAAACAAATAATGAATAGGTACGAACCTGTAGTGCTATAGACAAGCTGTAGTGTGAGAGAAAGCGCATAACGACAGCTGCCTTCGTTCTTGCTTGCCGCGTTACTATTGGCTCTGGCGAAGCCACGTGACTAACAATAACCCATGAGGTTTCTAGTCAAAATTTCGGAGTAAAAAATATAATATTTTCGGATTTTGTACTAAAAACATTTTGCATAAAAGGGATTGTATTGATTTATGGACGTTAAAGGGACCATCTTTTTTGTGATTCCTTTTTGATTTTCAAAAATTAATATTTTGCCAATTTTAATGCGAATTTGAACGTGATAAATTGTTTAAATATTTGATATTTCCGCAGAAATATTTATTTTTTAAAGAGAATTTAAAAAAAATATATTTTCAACAATTTTTCTTCCAAAAATTGTTGTACAGGATTCATATTATTACCCCTACATTCAAAACTAAAAATTGTTTTTTTTTTCTCTGGCAGTATTCTGAATCAAAATTTAAACGGAAATTTAAAATTTTTTCATCTTACAATTAATAAGGGTTACGTATTGAAAAAATCGCGAAACCAGGTTTATAAAAATATAATAATTCTCCAGCAGTACAATTATTTTAATTAACATTCTTCGTCTCTGGATTCTTCATTAGAAGTAACGAAATCTTCGGATTCATTTGTGTCAGATTCGGCATCCTCTAAACCATCTGCGAAAAGAAATATATATTTATTTTTTCAATTAATCACAGAAATTTGAATGCAGCAGCTAAACCATTTATTCTCACCTGCAGTATGATTTTCATCATCGTTATTTTTACTTTCCTCGTGAACAACAGCGTCGAATACCAATTGCGGCATACACTCTCCGTCAAACCAGTGAAAATCTAGCGTATCCTCATCAAGTATCCATCCATTTCTATTGGGTGTTAAGGAGCTGGGGAATCGCAAATGTGCATTTCTCCAAATGCTTGTTATGTATTATGTATTGCGTTCTTAGAAGATGTTGTTTGAACTCAGCTTTGCATGGAGGGATCACAATTTTTCAGTTTTTTCTTGAAAGGTTCATCTTCAGTGTCGGCCTTGTAAGTCGCACAAAATTTAAAGAATCGTGCTCCATTTATATTTGATGTATTTTTAAATCCATAAATTTCGCAAACGAATTGTTCTAGGACTGGCAAAATTTCATCACGCGAACCGGTAACATGCGCAAGAGCCAATAGTAACGCGGCAAGCAAGAACGAAGACAGCTGTCGTTATGCGCTTTCTCCCACACTACAGCTTGTCTATTATTTGTTTGATCACCTGGCAGGTAGAAAGTCCCACCGAAATGATCTGTCTTTTTGGAAATCTTATTTTTTAGTTATAAATAATACTTCATTGAAATTTCAAGTTGCCTCAAAAACATTTTTTATAATTTTTTGCAAAATATTTTTGCACGCATCTGGCAATGTTAAAACCCCGAATAAATTATCAAAGGTAATACCACGAGTGCTTCAAATTTTATCGATAATTTTTTCTTTTCCACGAAAACTTGTTTATTTGGCAAAAATATGAAAACAAACCGATTTGATAAAATCACGACTCCGTTAGGAGGAGTGATTTTATCTAAATTCGGTTTGTTTGAATGTTTTTGCCTCAAATAAACAAGTTTGAGTGATGAAAATAAAAAATTATGTGAAAAAATTTGAAGAGCGAGTTGTATTTGGGAAGATTATTTTTTTCAACAATTTAAAAGGATTTTTGAAAGCGCTTTTAGTTGTCAATAATGACAAATTCAAAGTAAAATTTTGACGTTTCGATGTAAACAAGGTTTTATCGATGAGGAAGCATAATTATCAACAGTAAAAACACAAGAGCTTTTTTTTATCGGATAAATTTCTCTTAGCAACGAAACAGTTTTGCCAATCACTAATTTTACGAGAAAAACTGACATGATAAAATCGCGACACCGAAGGTGGAGCGATTTTATCTAATGTCAGTTTTTCGAGCAAATTTAGTGATTGACAAAATTTTGAGTTGAAGAGAAATTTATCGAATAAAAGAAAAGCTCGAGTGTTTTTTGGCAAGATAAATTAACGACAGAATAATTATATCGATGAACAACAACAGTAATTATCTCATTGTCATTGTGTAAAAGTGACGTCCGTTTACTAGATATTGAGGAAGAGAGGTTTTTATCGCGATAAAAAAGGATGCACCTTTTTTATCGATGTCAAAGTGACAATAACATTTCCAGGTATATGACATTTTAACATTGAAGTTAATTTATCGGGAGTAATACCACAAGAGCTCAGATTTAGCCGGATATTTTTTGTGGTTGTTTTCGAATACTTACTTTCATTGGCAATTTAACGAGAGCTGTTCTGACAAAATCACGAGAGCGTAGCTCGAGTGATTTTGTCAGAACAGATCGAGTTAAATTACCTACATGAAAGTAAGTATGAGAAAACCATCGGAAAAAATATCCTGCTAGATCTGAGCTCGCGTGGTATTTGGTAAGACAATCCCATGAATAAAAAACTCAATTCAATTAAACTTTATTTAACAAACTAAACGAACAATGAGTAGAAATATAATGTTTAGAAAGTACAATTGTTAAAAATACAATTATTATATACAATTGGTCCAGTAGAAATTTGCTCCTCTACTGATGTAGACTTTGTTGTTGACATTGACATGGATGTTGTTGACACTGTGGCTAATTCATTATCCAAAGCTTTATCTCGGAGATTTGTCACAAGATGCGAATGATGCTCATTATCAAGTTGTAGATAAGGCTTTATAGACTTGGAAGAGGAATGTCCAGTTATTTTAATTAATTCTTGTTCATTAATACCTGCCTTAGCTAAAGTTGATACGGCGCTTGAGCGATGAGAATGATTAGAAATTTTTTTATTCTTTGTATCCAGTCCAATTTTTTCAGCTGAAATTTTCGTCCACTTAAGAATTTCGTTGACTCCTATAGGAACATTTTTGTACCAACCTTTTGATGAATCATTTTTCCAAAACGGATTGGGAGTTATAAATAATCTATCAGTTGTAATATGGTTCGGTCTATGTGACAATATTTTATAAAACAATGTCACTGGGCATATGCTAGGGTTTTCTATGTTCTTTATTAGCCATTTACTATCGCAGCACTTGTTTGAGCCACCCTGACATGTTTTGGAAAAAACTGTATTATATTCAATGCGACCAGTTAAATCACCATTATTTGATTTTTCTTCTTTAAAATAGTGTACTTTACACTTTGCAGCTTCACCTCCTCGCCAAGCTAATTCATATGCAGCGATATGAAAAAATCTTTTTAAAAGACCTATGGGACTATTATCATCCCATATTAATGCCATTTTAACAATTTCACTTTTAGTTAATGCTGTTGAACTATGTTTACGTTTTTGTAAATTACCTTGTAAGTTCTTTCGCTTAGAATTACGTGCATCACGGGATTTCTTAAATGCCAAATCAGTGAAAGGGTTGAAAGTAACATTAAATTTTTCGAAATACATGTTTTGCAACATTTTCGCTGTTGTGTTCCACATTGTTTTCACCACGTATTCTTTATAATCTTCTCCATTCTGTTTCTTCATATTAAAGCCCCAGTCCATCAATATTCCTGCCACATTTTCCACTGACTGTTCGGTTTCCAAATTGAAGTTTCGTTGTTTACAAAATTCACTAAATTGATTCCATATGGAGGAATGAGTTTTTATTGTATTTTCTGGAGTTGATTTTTCAATCTCCCTTACTATTTCTGCCTCGCAAATATTTCCAAATCTCGACATACTTTTTGGAATTGTTATATGCTGTTTAATTCTTTCTGTTTTTGACATTTACAATTGTCAAACTGATGCGACGCCCAACTCTTGATAAACAAACAGTAAATGCTAGCGTTGCTACGGTAACGTAATTTATCCGATATTTTTATCCACTTGCAAATTCTCTTCCTTCCTATTTAGCCGATAGCAAACTACGATTTTTGTATTCACAAATGGGAATTTTTATACATGAGTGGGATTGTCAGTATAATACCGAATGATTGGCTAGAATAATGTATTGCTATTGGTTAAAACCACCAAAATATCAGATTTTGACAAGTGAAAAAAATAATCTGGCTTATTTTTTTTTTCGTATTCTTTAAGTATTACACTGCAATATATATAAATTGCGTAGTGCCTCAAATATATTTTTGGAGAAAAAAAAATAAAGATTTTTAAAAATGTGGGGGTTGACTTAGCCCCGCTACTCACCAGCCAGGTCTACAATCCCGAGTTCGGATATAATAGGAGAGGTATCTGACAAGTTTTCAGCTTGCCTCAAATATCTACCCAAAAATTGGTGCCAGCTCTCCTACTAATACAAGGGTAGGTACCTACCTATATTAACAATATCTTGATAGATTTTAATATGTATATATACAGGGTGATTGATTGGTGTGGTAAATCTTGATAGTAAATATCAGTGAGACGCATATTTTAAAATTACATCTATTTTTATAATATGGTGTTTTCCAGATCCGTGGCCGATTACATTAATTTTTTTCAGATGAAACTCCCTATATATAAATATATTACGACGTCGATCAATACACTGCTATTTTTGTTTTAGCTAAGTTTCTCGAATATTTAAAATTTTGAGATTAATAATCAATAATTAGATTATTGTTGTAAATTAAGTCTCATTAAATTGACAAAAATAATCTTGAAATTAAGGCACATCAAAAATAAACTATTTATCGAGGTCCTGGTAGTTTTAGCGTACTGTATTGCAATTAAAAAGATGCTGGGATAAACTGAAACGGATAAGAAAGGCTGAAGTAGCATCAGAAAGAAGAAATTTAATGGGCACAGAAGGAGGACCTGCTTTGCCAGAAAAAAATTCCATGGATATAGCAGTTCCTCACTTAACCTTCGAAGTAGTGAATGAATTTGACAGCGACGGAACTTTTATTATGCATATTGAAAAAAATGCAGAGGTTGACAATAGCAATATTGAAAATAATAATTTGATAACATTAGAGAATGTTGTATTACCTTCAACTTCTGCCATTAATCCAGAACCAAGCCCATTAATAAAAGAAACTTCAACTTCTGCCATTAATCCAGAACCAATCCCATTGATAAAAGAAAAATCCATAAAAAATATTCGTCAAGAATCTACAGACAAAATGATTTCTCTACGTATGCAAATTGCCGAAGAAGAAAGAAGACAAAATGCTGAATGGCACGTATTACGAATGCAAACTGCAGCTGAGGACTTGGCAACAGCAAAGCTCAAAAGAAAAACTGCAGAAGAAACGCTACTGGTTGCTCAACTTGAAAAAAAAATTGGAAGACGAATCAAAATAAACATAAAAAAAGTTTTTTTTTTCACAAATTTCAACATTTATTTTTTTATTTTTTATTATTCTATAAAAATGAAGGTTTAACTTTAATAAAAATAATTTATTTAGGTACTGTTTAGTTTTTACATTTTGTCAAATATGTTTCACTGTTCGCTAAACAAAAAAATTATAAGTAAATTAAAAACAGTGTATGGGTTAAAATTGTTAGATTTGGAAGTGTCGTTCAATTAGAGCTCGCCTAATCCCAAATCCTAAACCACCATTTTGAAATCGACCATTAGGAATTAGATGAATTTCATTAAGGTCGTTGTTATTGAAGTTAACCAAAAAATTATCATTTGCAGCTTTTCCAATGTTATATAACACAGCACAAGCAACTATGATTGTACAGCATTTTTCAGGTTTGCATTGTAATCCCCTTGATAAACAAGGGAATCGTCTTTTCCAAACGCCTAATAGCCTCTCAACTGTATTGCGTGTTCTTATATGACTTCGATTGTACCTATTTTCTGGAGCAGTTACGGGGTTTGCTAGGGGCGTCATTAAATATGGTAAACAAGGATAACCACTGTCGCCTAAAAGATATCCTCTTATCAATCCACGTTCAAATTTTGTGCGTACAGAACTAAAGTTAAATATTGTGGAATCGTGTTCCCTTCCTGTCCATCTTGCAACAATATCGAACATTTCCAAGTTTGGTCCACACACTACTTGAACATTCATAGAAAAATATCGCTTTCTATTTATAAATACTTCTGCCAAAGGTCCTCCTGGATTTCGTACTCGCACATGCGTGCAATCAATTCATCCAGCTACATCTGGAAATTGTGCAATTTCAAAAAACATATTTCTATTAAGATTAATTTGCTCTCCTAACGGAAATTTAACAAAACGTCTGCAATTTGAAGCTATTTGTCTGGATACAAATGAAACTGTTCTACAAATAGAGGGTTGTGAAATTCCCCTTAAGTCACCACAAACAATCTTAAATAAAATATAAATTATTTGTATTGCATTTTATAAAAAAATATGATTACATACCTGAAAATTACTTGTACTATAAAATCGTAAAGTTGCAAGTAGTGATATTATGGGTGGTAGTGGTAGTCCTCTATTATTAATAAAATGTGGCCATTGCATTAAAGGCATAATACAATCCATTACAGTGATTTTTTTCAAAACGATAGTTTGAATTCTACATTTGTATAGAATTCTAGGGGATTAGCATTATCTCTAATATATCTTTTCGGTATCCGATAATACACGTCATTTAGATCATTGAAATCTTCCTTAATAGCACGTATTACATGTAAATCGTTGTCCATTTTTACCCTTTGATAAACAATTTAACTCTAGCGGGGCGCTGGAGCATATATTTCGCGTATTCGACGGCTCGCCGAAAATTATTTTAATGCGCATGTAACATTCAGCAATACGCCGTCTATGAAAGACAAAATGAGCATTCGCCGCTGACTAGACTTTGGCGAGTCGCTAGAGAACGACTATGAATACGGCAGTTAGTTGTTAGTTTTTCCTCATTTTGAAGAAATGGACTTTCTGAAATAAATGTATTAAAGTGTTCTTTTAAGCGGTACAGCTTGTGCCGGACTTCTGTTAATGTATTTAATGTTTCTATCCCAAAATACATCATCACTAAGTATGACAGATTTAATTCTATTTGTTGCCAGGGTCTCAATATCTGGATGAATTAAGCATTCTTTAAGTAGCTGTTTATTCGCTTGAATACTTTCCATACATGACTTGTAACATGTCTATCGACCTGTTTCGATTTAAACGAAATAATTTCAATTTTACCGTTTGCCGTCATAGTAACCACTTCCAATTTAGTTCTGTGATCTAAATTTCTCTGATCGTTGATCGTTGCGACAATTGACATATGATGTCAACGCTCGATTCTCATTCTCGATTTTCCTTCTTTTCGTTACCGACCCTTGAATAGCAAGGACTTATCTTAGTACCGTCTCTTCAATTCAATTGTATTATCTTAAATTGCTGTGGTAAGTCCAAAATTATAATTTATATTTATCAAGCTTTTTCTAATGTAGTGGCTGATATAATTTTTTTGTGCATTTCTTATGTTTTTACAGAGATAGATAGACGAATATACACATACCACGTGGTCAACTACATTTCTTTTCTTTTTATACTTGTACATTACTTTTAAACTTAATCTTTTATCGTAAATAGCTGTTACCTTTTTTAATGCAAATATTTGCTAGATTTTCTTTTGTAGAATACCTAAGTAATTATTTTCAAAGATAGATAACTTTTGCATTTTAACCTTTTCAAATATTCTGCCAGTGCTGGCTTCATATTTCATTTTATTCTTTTAGAAATGGTTTATTCATAACTTTTTACTTTAATTAATCAATATTTCAAGGTCATTAGTACTTTTAATTTTCACTGTTTTAAATGGGACATATATGTTGGAAAGCTTTCAGTAAATTTAAATTTCATTATTTTAAACAACTGCCTTCCTTTTTTACCTGAAAAGCTAAACCAACATTATGTGCCCCATTACATTCAAATTCCTACATATCCCTAATCCACCTGAACTTCTAGGTAAGCACAGCGGCCAGGATACCCCTGCCAATTCATCGTTACTGCTAAGATACCACTGCCAGGATACCCCTGTCAGGTTACCGTTACTGTTTACTGCCAGTTTACCACTGCTAGGATACTGCCAGGTTAACCCTGCAAGACATCTCTACTTCAACTGCAAGACATCTATACTTCAATTTCTAGACATCTATACTTCAACTTCTATACATCTCTACTTCAACTTCAAGACATCTCTTCTTCAACTTCCAGACATCTCTTCTTCAACTTCGACAGCTCATTCTACCACTTCGACAGCTCATTCTACCACTCCGACAAGCTAAGTACCTTTTCAGAAGTACAGGTTTTTTACCTTTTACATTTTTACCACCCTATTGGCAGAATAAATTAATATTTAAATTTCTTCTTTTTTATTTCTTTATACCCGGCTGTAAGAGCTGTAGGGACTGTCCGGGTTTATGTAAATTTTGTATCTTTATTTTCAACTTTCACTTAATTCTACAAGGTGTTTCTACCTTTTTCACCTTAGTTTTTTTTCTTGAAATTAAATTATTTTTTCGTCTAAAAAGGTAGTGGCGCCCTTAAGTTCTTATAGTCTGTCAACCCTCTGGCATACCTAGTGTGGCATCAACATGGAGTCGATCCACCCTTGAGAGAGTCTCTAGCCGGGATCTGTCTCTTAAGGAGAGAACAAGTGTTACAAATTGGCGCCCCTTGTTTTTGTTGCACTGTATGACAGTTGGGTTGAAACGGACTATAGTTTTTTTGCTTTTTTGAATTTTTTTGTCTTCAACTTTGAATTTTTTTTAGCTCTTTAAAACTTTTTTGCTAACTTTTATTAATTAATTTTTTACCTTTTCACTCTTTTGATTAAATGTTGTAATGTCCCTGCATTCACATTTTACCTACATTATCTGCCTTATCTAATATATATTTTAAATTTCGTTTTGATATTTTTTGGGTCTACATGTAACATTTAACACAATCTTATGTTGTTAAAAAGATCATTAAATTTTCTTTTATCGATTATTTACAGATGGTGTATAACATCTGATTTCTTGGCAGTGTTGTCACATGTAAAGTAAATTTTTGAGATGTTCATTTTTTAATGTCATATTTAATCTATCTTTTCTTTATCTCGTTCAGTTGAATTGTGTCTTGTTACACAAACTGAAATATCTTACTTTCTTTATCTCGTTCAGTTGAATTGTGTCTAGTTACACAAACTGAAATATCTTACTTTCTTTATCTTGTTCAGTTGAATTGTGTCGAGTTACACAAACTGAAACATCTTATCTATTTTCAGTATTGTTATTCAAGTGCAGTGTTGCCAGAGTAACAATTTATCTTTAAACTTACTGTTACCTACCTATTCTTTAATATTGTTAATCAAGTGCAGTGTTGCCAAGTTAACTATTTATCTTGAGAAATGAACATTTTTCATTCCAATTTTTTTTGAATAGCATGAGAATTGTGATGTGTTACAATAATTCCTATGACAGTCTATGATCTATTTTTTATCTTGATTGGTTATATATTTAGTCATTATGCAACAGTTACATTACTAAATATAAATTGTTGAAAATATCGTATAATTTGTTGAAAGTATCGTACAGTATTGTTTATTTTAAATGACATTTATCGGTAGTGTGTATATGTTGTTTTTATATCTATAGTCATCCGCTTACATTCAGTTTCTTTATCTATATCTCGTTGCCAGGCTTTTATGTTCATTTGGATTTTAGATTCTTTGCTTTCGTTAGTGCTATTTGATTAGTACTGCTGATTTAGATACCGTTTCTTATTATTTTTCTCTTCTTTTAAACACTTACAAGATGCAGGCCAATCACTTGAAGTCACTTGAACTATCATATGAGATTAAAATCAGAAATTTTCCTGTTCCGGATACTGTCGAACAGAAACGAAGAGTTTTAACAGGTCTTCTTGCTAGGGAAAATTCTAATAGAAGTTTTACGTCCCCAGTTAATTCCTACCTTTTTGAGGACGATATATTAAAAGTAACAGAAACAATTACTGACTTGACAAATATCATTGAGCAATTTAGTGGCAATAAAAACGAACCAGTCTTTTCCAGAATCAATTCAAGATTGACACATTTGACTAATAGAATCAATAGATTAAATGCCGAAAGTAACGAACAACTACTAACGAAAGAAACATTGACAAATAGACTGATACTTTTAGAAGCTGACCTTGCAATGAAAACAACTCCTACCTTAAACTATACAACTGAAGACACGTTACCTTCAAACTCATATCATCCTCCCACTCATTCCGACATCCCTTATCAAAGACACGATCCAGTTTACAAATGGAATGTTTTCTTTACTGGCAAAAATGAATCACTTCATTTATTTTTAGAAAAAGTTGAAGTCCTTAGACTTTCTAGAGGAATTACAGAAAATGAGCTATTCCTGCAGTCATGTGAACTTTTCAAAGACAATGCCTTCACATGGTACCTTAATAATCGTAATAAATTTCAATCCTGGAAAGACATTGTTGCCAAATTGAAAGCTGACTTTTTGCCCTACAGTTATGAGACTGATTTGGAGTTGGAAATTTCTAATCGCACCATGGGTGCTAACGAACCGGTTGCTGTATACATCTCTTCAATGATAGGATTATTTAATCGCTTTTCTAGTGTCGTTGACGAACGTACTCGTGTAGCAAAGATTCGTAGGAACCTTTTACCTTCTTTTATCTCGTCTTTAGCACTTCATAATCCCCAAACAGTTGATGAATTAACCGAACTGTGCAAAAGAATTGAAGAATCCCGTGTTTGGTCAGATAGATATAGATCACCATCTTCTAATAATCCTAGATTGCTTGAACCAGATTTATCTTGTCTTTATGTTTCCTCCCCGTCAAATCAAAGACAAAGAACTGCCGCAAACGTTTCAGCACTAACCTCCTTGGTTTGTTGGAATTGTAACAAAACTGGTCATTCATATTCCGAATGTTTCTCGCCCAAATCTATATTTTGCTACGGTTGCGGTGCAAAAAACACCACAAAACCTAAATGTCGTAGATGCATCCAAAAAAACTCGAGACTGACTGGCACTCCGAATCTGGCCACTGTGTCCAGTCAAGCACAACCAACTTCACCCCAGCCAGAAAACCCCAGAAGAACGAACACACGACCAAACAGACCTCCAAACAGATCTCCAAACAATCCCAACCCCCCTACGAACCAAAACTAACTTTTTCAACTTCCGCTGCTGAATGGCAAAATTATCTTATCTTTGTTGAAGATTTCCTAGCGTCCAATCATTTTAGAAATACAGACAAACCATTACCTTTATCTACCAAACAACTTACAAATACCTTACCGAACACTAACGACATCCAGAAAACAGATGACAAAAACATTTCGCTTACTGACAATATTACTTCTGTACCTATCTGTGACATGCCAGTTACTTTATCTTCAACTCAGTCAAATACTGTTTTAACCTCTATTAATACCTGTCCCATATTCGCAAAAAAACCTAACGATAATAGACCTTACCTTACCGTGAAAATTTTAGACGTACCCGTTTTAGCTATGGTTGACACAGGTAGTAATTCTACTGTTCTTGGAAATCAGGGTTTCTCTTTGTTGCATTCTTTACATTTACCTATACAGTATGACTCTGGTTTGAATATTACCACTGCTGACGGTGTACCTCAACAATATATGGGCTATATTTCCGCACCAATGACAGTGAATGACGTTACAAAGACAATAAAAATACTGATAATACCGTCAATAACCCATAACCTTATTTTAGGAATGGACTTTTTGAACTTGTTCAAAATAGACATGAGTTTTCATGATTTGTCATACTCTTTATTATCTTCTACTTGTGTAATTAACACAATACAATCTGCTTCTACTCTCTCTATTGAAGAAAAAAACAAACTTGAGCAAACTATAAACTTGTTCTCTTCTCTCGCCCCTCCTGACCGAATTGGCAGAACGAATTTTGTTGAACACGATATCGACACTAGTGATGCAAAACCGATTGCACAACGCCAATATCCTCTATCCCCAGTTATGCAAGGTCATTTAGTAAAAGAAGTCAACGAGATGTTACGACTAAATGTCATTCAACCTTCGAACTCCCCTTGGTGTTCACCCCTTTGGGTAGTCCCAAAAAAGTCTGGAGAATGCCGCGTCTGCTTCGATGGCCGAAAGCTGAATAAAATAACTACTCCGGATTCCTATCCCATGGCTCAAGTAGATGTCATTCTTAGCAAACTTCGAGACGCTAAATTTCTTACCTCCATTGATTTAAAAAAAGCCTTTCTACAAATACCCCTTACCGAATCTTCTCGCCCCAAAACTGCTTTCGCTGTATATGGCTTAGGCATTGTTATAGACCCTTCTTTAAGGCCCTACTGTTTTTGTTATTTAGATGACATCATTATTGCTACCCCTACCTTCGAACTTCATTTAAAAATCCTTAATAAGTTATATCTTCGTCTTAAAGAGGCAAACCTTACTGTAAATTTCCAAAAATGTGAATTCTGTCGAGACTCTCTTAAATTCCTTGGTTTTGTAGTCGACAAAGCTGGTCTTCGAACTGATGAAGACAAAGTTTCCGCAATCCTTAACTATCCTGCTCCCAAAAACACTACCGAAGTCAAAAGACTTATTGGCTTAATTGGCTGGTATCGCCGATTCATCAAAGATTTTTCTACCGTTTGTTCCCCGATAACTGACCTTCTTCATGGCAGAAAAAAAGGACAACCAATTTCCTGGACATCTGAGGCTGAAAATGCTTTTATCGAAGTCAAAAAACGACTTACTTCCAGCCCCATTCTTGCAAGCCCTGACTTTTCGAAAGAATTCATTATACAGACTGACGCTAGTGACACTGGACTTGGTGCAATCTTATATCAACAATGTGATGGTATCGAACACCCCATCGCATATGCAAGTCGTACCTTGAACAAAACCGAAAGAAAGTACAGTACCACAGAAAAAGAACACTTAGGTGTAATTTTCGGTGTAGAAAAATTTAGAGGCTATGTGGAAGGAACCCACTTCACACTTGAAACAGACCATTCATCTTTACAGTATCTGTCAAAACTTTCCAACCCATGTGGACGTTTAGCTCGTCTTTCACTTAGATTATCGCAGTTCGATGTTGAAATCAAACATAGAAAAGGAACCACTATGGTTGTAAGTGATGCACTTTCCCGTTCATTTCAAGACATTTCAGTGATTGATGTCACTACCTTCAAGCCAGATACTTGGTATACCGCCATGATTGATAAAGTCAATAATAATCCTGAGTCATTCCCCACCTTTAAAGTAGAAAATAATGTCCTCTACAAACATGTCTTCTCTCCAAATCCCATATCTAGTAATTTATCTACTTGGAAAATTGCAGTCCCTACCCCGAACAGACTTGATGTCCTAAAGACATTTCACGACAATCAAACTAGTGCACATCTCGGCATCTCTAAAACCATCGCTCGAATTTCTGAAATCTACTATTGGCCAAAACTTAGAAGCACTGTATCTCGTTATATCAAGAAATGTTCCGTTTGCTCTTCCTGTAAAACTCAAAATTTACCTAAAGCTGGTATAATGGGCCAGTATAAAGACATCAATTTCCCTTGGCAATGGATCTCTGCTGATTTAATAGGTCCATACCCCAGATCTAAAAATGGCAATAGATTTGTTTTCGTTATAACAGACTGGTTCACTAAATTTTGCCTTGTTCACCCTATGCAGAATGCCACAGCTGCTGGTATTGTTAAATTTATCGAAAATCAAGTTTTTCTTATTTTTGGAGTTCCGCAAATATTTTCCGTCGATAATGGCACAGTCTTTACCTCTTCCCTCTTCAAAAATTTGATGAATCAATATAAAGTACAAAAAATTTTCTACAATGCACGCTATCACCCACAAGTTAATCATACAGAACGGACCAATAAAACCATAGTTACTGCCTTACGTTGTTACATTCATGACAATTCCTCTCATAAAAATTGGGATGCATCAATACATAAAGTTGCACAAGCAATAAGAACCGCAAAACATGACGTTACAGGTTACTCTCCCGCTTTTTTGAATTTTGCCAGAAACGTACCGTTAAGTGGAGATTTTTATGGTGTAATTTCCGAAAATGCTAACAATTTAATCAATAACGCAGACAAATTACAGCTGATTGATGACTTACAGACTCTTTCTAAACTTTATATTGATGTACGAAAAAAACTTAAGCAAGCCCATGACAGAAACACAAAGTATTATAATTTACGACGAAGAGATGTAGAATATCATGTCGGTGACCGCCTTTGGAAAAAGAATTATGTACTTTCATCCAAAAATGATAACTTTGCAGCAAAATTTGCTCCTAAATATATTCCGTGTATTGTCCATAAAGTAATTTCTAGACTTGTTTATAATCTCAAAGACCTTTCAGGTAATGATCTTGGAAATTGGCATGTTTCAGATCTGAAAAACCAATTTATTGACGTTGACGAAAACCTTCCAGATGACTTAGATGAACAAGACAATAACGCTGACATTGCAAATTAATTGTTCCTTTTTGCTTTTTTAACTCAACGTAGAGTCCCGTATCTCAGAAACCGTGTCTTATATGGAGTTTCAATATCGTTCTCCTGAAAAAACGGTACAATTGTGTTTTAGTTTACCATTATTATTTTAGTTTTCTTCGTTTTTTCTTCTTTCTTTCCGTTTTCTGCCTTCTAGACAACCGTGTTACTTACCGTCCCGATTCCATACTCAACTTGGTTCACAATTATTTTATCCTCCGCGTAGAAAAGGAAGTAGACCAAGCTACGTAGGAGTTTATACCGTTCTCCGAACAAAACGGCTCCTTTTCTTACCCCGCATTCCATTAATTCTGTTACAAAAAATAAAATACCGGCTAGACACCCTGAAAGCTCTCCATTGCGGAGAGCCAAAGGTCTGCCAAAGGTCCTCCTGGATTTCGTACTCGCACATGCGTGCAATCAATTCATCCAGCTACATCTGGAAATTGTGCAATTTCAAAAAACATATTTCTATTAAGATTAATTTGCTCTCCTAACGGAAATTTAACAAAACGTCTGCAATTTGAAGCTATTTGTCTGGATACAAATGAAACTGTTCTACAAATAGAGGGTTGTGAAATTCCCCTTAAGTCACCACAAACAATCTTAAATAAAATATAAATTATTTTTATTGCATTTTATAAAAAAATATGATTACATACCTGAAAATTACTTGTACTATAAAATCGTAAAGTTGCAAGTAGTGATATTATGGGTGGTAGTGGTAATCCTCTATTATTAATAAAATGTGGCCATTGCATTAAAGGCATAATACAATCCATTACAGTGATTTTTTTCAAAACGATAGTTTGAATTCTACATTTGTATAGAATTCTAGGGGATTGGCATTATCTCTAATATATCTTTTCGGTATCCGATAATACACGTCATTTAGATCATTAAAATCTTCATTAATAGCACGTATTACATGTAAATCGTTGTCCATTTTTACCCTTTGATAAACAATTTAACTCTAGCGGGGCGCTGGAGCATATATTTCGCGTATTCGACGGCTCGCCGAAAATTATTTTATTGCGCATGTAACATTCAGCATTCTATGAAAGACAAAATGAGCATTCGCCGCTGACTAGACTTTGGCGAGTCGCTAATTACCGTACTGTATAAGTCGGAAGAGTTTTTAAAAAGAATTTATTTATTACAAAATTACAATTGAACTTAACAATGCTTTGACAAAAATTAGAATGAGCTGAAAATACAATGTTCAAGAATTTATATGCTCGGTAATAATTGCTGACACTGCACCGAGGCTGATGTAATACAACTCCCTTACGGTGTAACATAGGGTGGAGGTCCTACCATAACTCCTCCCTCATTAGAGAAAGACTTCGGGTTCCACAGGAGAAGGCTTTCCTTGGGGTTTTCGTAGTTTATTGAAGGTTTTCTTAAGTTTACAGATCCACAATAGGTATGCTGCTGCAGTTAATGTTAAAATAATTATAAATGTCCATTGTAACCAATTAATTGATTTTAAATTGTGAATATCTTCTATTGATAATGGATTGGTTGCTGTTAAATCGTTTTGAAGTGTGTGAATATCTTCTGAAGGAATATTTTCAATAGTCAAAGGTTTCTGTTCTAGGACTTTTTGGGACTTGAAATTGCCCATTTCGATGCTCGGAAGGAACAGCGGTTGGCCAAATCTTCTAGTTTCCTTGTTTCCGAATTTGTAGTTTTGGTACTCGATGCTGCAATTTTTTGGAATCTGTATTACGGAGTTGTCACTAATGGTGAGGAAATTCTCGTCTGGACAGTTAGTTTTTATTTTCAATTTTTCACTTGTAATGACGATCAGATATTCATCGTTAATTTTATTGAATATCTGTGACGGATGCTTTATAGGTACGTGAACACATGAAGTTCCAATGTCTTGAATAAGGTCTTTAATACAGTCTGTGGTTCTCACGTTTAGTTGCACTTGGGGACAAATATAGTTTTTTTCGAGTAGGGTACACGGGTCGTCCACAGGGTTGCCAACTTTTCCAGCCGCCATAACCGGACAACAAATTTAATCTGGTCATACTTGGTCAAAATCGAAAAAAAAGAACATTAAGTCTAATTAAGAGTTTTATTCAGAAAACATACAGATATCAGCAGCTATGTAAAAACAAAAAATAGGCGGAAGGCGGAATTGTTGGTGATGTTCAACTACCTATTCAGAGTTGGAAGAATTTCACAACAGATGTGGGAACATTATTTTTTCTTAAAATTATACTTGGTCTCGCTTTTCACATTTTTCACAAGTGATTTTCCTGCATCTGTTCTTAGAAATGTTTCAAACTCTGAACAGGTGAAATTATAGTTGAACATTACCATCAATTCTGCCTTCACCATGTCGACCTTAAGACGATTTCTTTCGTCCTGCCAAATATTTTTCATCACGCTAAAAATGCGTTCTACAAACGCATTTGACGGTGGAACCGCAAATATTGACTGTGCTATTCTCAGAAGATTTGGGGCTTTAGTTTTTTTGAAAAATGCAACCCACAATAAATCAGCTCGCTTTGGATTTGTTTCCTGACTCTGACTCCGTTGGTCCGTGCTATTACTAGTACTTGGTCCAGGTTCCACAGTTTTTTGGTTGTTTTTTAGCTCCTGAACTACTGTATTCAGCATACAAATTTCTGAGAATAGTTGGTCGCCATCAAATTTAACACCTAGCTTCTCCGCAACCGTGACTACCTCCGTGAATTCCAGCTCTTCGTTCAAATTGAATGGAGTACACAGTTTATAAAAAGAAGTGTCGCTGAAGTCAAACCACTTCATCAAATATTGTAATACTCGATCATACACATTTTGCGCGTCATTTGTAAACTTGATGCGATCTCCGGGCGAAATTTTCGACAGTGATTGCTGTATCTTGAATCCGTAGAATTGTTTTTCTTTTCTGGCGGCGATTTCACTTCGTAAGTTTTCGAAGATCGTATACACTTCTGTTATTTGGACATAGTTACTTTGTACGATATTTATGTACTTGGTTATGAGTCCCATTATGTTGTGCACAAAATATAGGTATATTTCAGGGAGCGACAGTTCGTTAGAAAGCTGGTGAAGATTATCTTCTGTCGCCGATCCTTGAGAAAGGAACATCCAGATCAGAGGATTGCCTTCGTCTTTTCCTTCTATGAAGTATGTTTTTACCGCCGGCCAGTCTAACAAAAGTCTATCTACAGCGGGGAATAGAGTGCAGAATCTTGTCGGAACATGACGGAGTAGATTTTTGTATTCCACATCTAGAAACTCGAATATTTGCTTGAAGTGCGCCAACTTCTTCGCACTTGATGAAAACTCATTAAACACTTTTATGACGAATGATTCAACGTCATAAGGCAGCATCCTTAGCGCAAACTTAGCGGTGTTATGCAAAATATGCATGTGACAATGTCCAGCCACAGGCTCTGTTAGATTCAACGCATTCTTTAGGTTGACAAATACAGATTTGTTTTTTCCATAGTTTACCGAACAATTATCAGCTCCATACGAAACTAAATTACCTGGGTCAAGGTCAACTTTCTTTATGCACTTGATCATATTTTCGGCTATGGCATCGGGAGTCTCATCTGAATCTTCGTAGAAGTCGATGATAGAAGAAGTCGTACCTTTGTCTGCATTGAAGAACCGAATTGCAACCGGATACAACTTGCAGTTGCCCTTGTTTGAAGCGTCGCAAGCTATCGAATACGGTGCTTGGTCTACATCTTTTAGAACCAACGATAGTGCGTGAGGTGCGAGCACATTTTCAACGATCGCTTCGGCCTTTGTACGACCGCATTGAATTTTCGGAGCGATTTTCGAGTCTGGAAATATACGTGGTAAAAGCTTATTTCCACAATCTTGCGATAAATAGCTATGATGATGCTTTACACCGTGATAGGTTAACACCAGCTCCGCAAACGCGACTCTTTCTTCTTCTGCACTACCAATCTTAATGAAGAACTTACTTAGAAGCGACGACTGACTGGCTGATTGGCACTTTCGAACATGTCCCGTAGTCTGCTGATGGTGTTTAATGGCTTTAACCCCATCGTGCTTAATAGTAAAAGTGATTCTACACATTTTACAAAAAGCCGTTGTGTCGTCTTCTTTGCTAAGCCATTGAGAAAAACTTTCGTCCGTTAGCCAATCGTCATGAAAACAACAAAATCTTTTTTTAACTTTTGGAGGAGTTTCATTCATTTTGGCAGTCAATTTATCACACACGTACAGGCAGTTAGTATATAGCAGGTTAGTATAAAGCAGTTAGTAGTTAGCTTAAAAAGCAAGTCTTCAAATCAAAACACAATGAAACGAAACAAAAACGGGCGTTACACTTGACAGAACGAAACGAACTGATGTCGCCGGCCGCCCCACCCGCCCGCCGCGCCCGCGCGCCCCCGCCACCCGCTTTTGCAGCCTGCGTACGTGCATGCATCGCCGTCGCCGGTGAATTAGCAACGTCGCGTTCACTATTTTATCAAGATGTTATCTGACCGGACAAATTGCATCCGGTCGGATGTTAGCGACCGGACCCCAACAATTCCTTCTAAAACCCAACAGTCCGGTCGAAAACCGGACGGTTGGGAACCCTGGTCGTCCATATACTGATGAATTTCTTCACTTAGAGCCAGAAAAGGTTTTTTGGGTATAATTATTGTGTCACTTTTGGTAGGGATAGGATAAAGGTGGTAGTATTTAAATACATTGGGGTGAATGAGGGGAAATTCTGTGGCAAATATTATATTATCAGCAGTGAAGTAACAAGTTGCATGAATTACTGAATACCATGAATTAATATCTAGATTTAATATTTCGTTGCTTCTGTAATTATCATTTAATTCAATTAATATTTCTTTCAAATTTTGATGTGTTAAAATATCTGGGTGTATTATATGTAATTTGGCAAACGTGATGGCGTTTTCCAAATTTTCGATAAGTGTGTGATAGTATTGGCATTTAGGAATATTTGGTCAAGTATACTTGAATACATGGAAAATTTGTAAAGTTCATTTGTGAGGTTATCTAAATAAGCCTTATAATCTACGATTCGCTTAGTTATTAATTTTTGATTACTAACAATAGTATCTAAAGCTGTTGAATATTTGTTTGTTAATTTTTTGGATAATGAAATTTGTGCATTTACTTCCCGGACTATTTTTTGTTGATTATTTTTTAATAAATTTAAAGCATTTTCGATTTTTTCTCCATCTGTTTCGTCTAGAGTTCCGAATAAAAATTTGGATATGCTACCGCCTGCATTGATTAGTCCACGTTTTTGTTTTGAAACTTTAAATGATCTAATATTATCGAATTTATTCAATAGTTCATCGATTATATGCATTAGGTGATCAAGTTTTGGTTGTAAATTTAAATTATGTGAAAATTTTTCCTGATTAATTGACAAATTCATATTGTGACAAAGTACAATTAATTTTCTAATTTCTTCTTCAAGCATTTTTATGTCTATATTTTGTAAGAAAATATGTTTACTAGTAACTATGTTTGTAAGGCCAAGTTTAAAAGGAAGTATTCCAGGAGTAAGACTTATATCAACAACTTTGATTTCTTGGGTGCTAACTATCATTGCTATCAGCTTCCACACTGTTCCGAGTTTCAGCATTTTCTGGATTCTGAAAACAATGAGATGTTCTTAATTCTTTAATATGTACTTCAGATTTTTTGTGTTTATTATTCACAATTTCAACCTTATTATTATCTAATAACTTAGTTATAGTGTAGGGTCCTATAAATTTATTATTTTTTTTGTTCCTATAATATGGATTTTTCTTATAAACTACTTGATTAACCTTAAATTTTAAGTTTTTATCGCCAGCTGTATTATGTTTTGTTACAACCTTTTGTTTATCATTTTCTAAATGTTCATTTACATTTTTGTAAACATGTTTTAGTTTTTCTCTGTGATTTTCCACATAGCTTGAAAATAGTTCTTTATTTAGAAATATTTCGTCAGGGTTACGCGAATTAGTGTGTCCAAATACAAGTTCAAATGGTGTGAATCCAGTTGCACTATGTATTGAACTATTATAGGCAAGAACAGCGTAATTGATTAAATCGGTATCATTGGGACAAACTTCTTTTAAAATGCGTAAATGCTCGATAAGTGTCGAATGAAATCTTTCTATTATACCATTGGATTCATGATGCCCTGGTGTCGTGAAATGTACTTTAATTTTGTGTAAATTGAGAAGTTCGCGAACTGTATCGTTTTTAAATTCAGTACCACTGTCTAATATAATCTTTTGTGGGACTCCAAAACTGCAAAAGTATTTAGTTAACGCGTCGCAAATATTTATGGCTGTTTTTCCCGTTATTGGTAATGATTGTGCAAATTTTGAAAATGGGTCCACTACGGTTAAATAAAGATTTTTATTGTAATGAAAAATATCGGCATGTAAAATCTCGAATGGTTTTGATGCGGTTTCTGTTAAGTTTAGAGGGGCATACGGGGGTTTCCTAGAATATTTAGTTGGCAAATGTCACAAGCATTTATGTATGTACTAATTGTTTTCTTCATATTTACCCAAAAATAATGTTGCTTTAAGTAATTTGGTGTTTCTTCGATACCACGATGATTGGTTTTACCTTCATGTCTAAATTTTATTAGCATTATTTGTTCGTCCGTGTCTTTTATCGTATTTATTAACCGAGTGCACATTATGAGTTTCAAATAATCTTTCCGGAAATTTTCCGAATAAATGTGTACAAATTGTGGAATAAATCTCCTATTTTCAAAATAAATGTGATAGGTAGAATTGGGTTTTAAATAATTTTTTAAAAGATCTATAATTAAATCTGAATTGTTTTCTATAGGTAAAGTAACAGTAATTATATTTTGTTTGAAGTACTTTTCTGATTTGACTGTTAGTTTTTCATTGTTACGTTCATAGACTAAAATTTGGTTATTTTTATTATTGATTATTTCATCTAAAATTGGTATACCTTCATTTGCGATTTCTTTTGAAAGAGAACGGGAAGTTTCATCAAAATCTGATTGTTCACTATGATTGTGAATTGATTCTGTATTGTTTGGGGGAACTATTTGAACATCTGATAAAATATTAACTTTGGGGACATAATTGCTTGGACCACTCTCTTCGAAATCTTTATCAGAGATATAATTTCGTGGGTCGTCAGCTATTTTTCGTTCTCTATTTATGTCACCTGGATTATTGAATATTGATTCTGTTTCTAAGGTATTTACTTGCACTCGACTTAAAGCGTCGGCATTACTATTTGATTTTCCTGGTTTATAAGCTATTTTATAATCAAATTCTTCTAATCTTAGGCGCCACCTTACTAATTTTGAATTTGGCTCTTTTAAATTGAATAGCCAAGTCAAGGGTCTGTGATCAGTGACAATAGTAAATTGTCTACCGAAAAGATAAGGCCTGAAATACTTACATGCCCATGTAATGGCAAGAAGCTCTTTCTCTATTGTACTGTAATTTTGTTCAGATTCATTAAGTGTTCTTGACGCGCCATACGCCACAGGTTTATCCTGGTTAATAGTGCCTTGGGATAAGACAGCTCCAAGTGCCACATTAGATGCATCTGTTGTCAGTATAAACGGTTTTTCGAAATCGGGATATTGCAGTACTGGGTTATTACATAAAAATTTTTTACAAGTATTGAAGCTTTCAATGAATGCTTGATCATGAATGACTTTTGCGTTCTTTTTAAGACAAAGTGTCAATGGTTTTGTAATTTTTGCCAGATCTTTTATAAATCTGCGATAATAGCCAATTAAACCTAAGAAAGATTTAATTTCTTTATGTGTTTTGGGAATGGGAAAGTTTTGTACAGCCGAGATATTATCCGGATTTGGTTTCACGCCATCAGTTGATACGACATGTCCCAAATAGGAAACTGATTTTTGTAAAAAGTCAGATTTATCTAGCTGTACCTTAAAATTTGCCTTGCGAAGGCGATCAAAAACACCTTTCAATCTGGAAACGTGTTCTTGTAGGGATGTGCTAAAAATAAGTGTATCATCTAGATATATAACACAAATATCATTATTTAGCCCTCTCAGGACATTGTCCATGACCCTCTGAAAGGTAGCAGGAGCATTTTTGAGACCGAAAGCCATACGGGTAAATTCGTATCTTCCATTTAGAGCTGTAAAAGCCGTTTTAGGTATGTCTTCTTCTTCAATTTGTATTATTTGATGATAGCCGGATGCTAAATCTAGAGTTGTAAAATAGTTTGCCCTACCTAATTTATCTAATAAATCTACAATGTTTGGGATTGGGAATTTATCATTAACGGTTTTCTCGTTCAACTTTCTATAATCTATTACTAATCGATAATTTTGTTCTCCAGTTTTGGAATTGAATTTTTTTGGGACAACCCATATATTAGAACTATAAGGACTAACTGAATGTCTAATTATGCCCTGTTCTAACATTTTATTTATTTGGTTACACACTTCTTGTTTGTGTATTTCAGGAAAGCGATATGATTTGCTAAAAACTGGTTTATCATCTGTTAATTTAATTGAATGTTTAATTTCATTTGAAAAACTTAAGGAATTTTATCTGAATAGAAGATATCTCTGTACTCGAAACATAACTTGGATATGGCTTCTTTTTCTTCGGAATTACAATGTTTCAAATTTAGTTTAGATAAATTTTCTTTTAGAATCTTATCAACATTTTGGTTCACACTGTAATCTTTGTTATTTGGCATATAATTTAATTCGTTGACATTTAATAATTCTACACCAAATGGTGCTGAAATAATAATCTTCTGTGTATTATCATTATAATTTGATATTGTAGTTAATGCAAAAAAAATTTTTATGTTTACAATTCCCGTGTGAGTTAAGAGATTCTCGGCGAACTTTATCTGTTCTAGTAATCCAAATCCATTTTCCTGATTTACGGGAAGTCTAACGACTTGCTCTGTGTTTCCAGGAATTGTTATTACATAATTATTTGATAATGTATTATTTTCATTTATTTTCAAACGATTGTTGAAAATTAAAGGAATTTTAATACGAGGGGTAATCAATAATTTCGAATCAATATTAATGATAGCTTGTAATTTTTTCAATAGGTCCATACCTATTAAACCTTGATAATTGTTATTGAAATTGAATATATAAAATTTATGAGTGCCACATACATTGAAAATTTCAAAAATTGGTATAACCACTATTTCATCATGAAACGTTATATCATGAGAAGTTTGAATCTGGAAATGTTCGCGTTTTCTTGAATTGGGGTAAAAACGTTGAGCTATTTCAGAATTTATTAGACTACGTGAACTACCTGTGTCTATTAAAAATTTTGCGTTTAATTGGGGTATATGAATAGATGGTAGCTCGGTTTCGAATAAATTATTGATTTTTATCACATTTGTTGGTTTGGTGATATTACGTTGTGAAAATTTATATCACCTGCCAACATATTATCGGACTGATATTCGTTACAATCAGTTTCTTCATTGGAACAATATACATTTTCGGTTGTATTTCCGTTATTATTAGTATTATCGAATTGGTGTCTGCAATTGACATTTCGGTTACCTTGGGCTGTTTCTATGTTATATAATTCTTGGTGAGTGAAATTTTTGGGACCGGTACTTTGAAAATGATTTCTATTGGAGTTATGCCTTTGAATAGTGGGGTTTCTGGTAGAAATAGACATTGGTTCAGGGATATTTTTGGGAGTTTGGCCCGTAGGTTTGAGCACACTAGTTCGGGGTCCAAAAACTTGGCGATTAGTGAAATATTTAGGTGCAGGCATATTCTGTCTTGCCTGTATATTAATGGGTTGTGAAGGAAAATTGTTATTTTGAATATCTTGACCATAAGATTTATTATTACCATAATTTTGAAAATTCTGATTTGGATATTGATTAGGTTTCGGAAAATGGTTGTTTTGATTATAAGACATATTTCTATTATTTGAGTTTTGTCTGGAATTTGTGTTTTGAATAAAACCATATTGTTTTTGACTTAGGGTGAAATTTTCTTCTTCTACGACGTATGACATGGCTAACTCTAGTGAGTCTGGATTTCTTAATCTAACTAAATCTTGTGTACGGCCTGTTAAACCGCGAATAAAGGTTTTTAGTGCTAATTCATCGTAATTTTTAATTCGAAATGTACGTTCCTCTACGCTTAAATTCATTGATATTAATTTTGAAGCAATCGAGCTTCTGGCTTTTTGAATTCTTTGCCCAAATGTAAAGAATGATTCATTTCTAAAAGGTGTCATAATTATTATGTCTTGAACAAGACAATCTAGGTTTCTTTGATCCCCAAAACTAAGCCTAAGTAAATGTTTTAAATCGCTCCAAGCCCTAATTTCTGGTCTAGAACCCACCAACATAAGAGCATTGCCAGATAGTTTACCTATCACGGCTCTTAAAAGAAAGCTATTTATTGGATCATTAAGATTTTGTAAATTTTTGTATTGATTTATAAGGCAATCACAATGTTCCAAAAATATTTCTAAAGTGCCACTATCACCATTAAAATTAGGTATTGTATCAATGTATAATTTCATTAATTGATAATTTACAGGAATTTCATTATTAGGCATTGTGTTATTTTCTAATGATAGATTATTCACTATATCAATTAATTCCTCAATTTTTGTAAATTCTTAAAACTACAAAACAACAAAAAATCGTACTCTAGTTTTCTTAACACTCACTTCGAAAAAATATTATATTCACTAATATTTTAAACAAACGAACGAGAGAAAGAAAATGAAAGAGAAAAAAAAAATAAGCAAAAAATTATCTGAATTTCTATATGCTTTAGTTACTCACACCTGATTCAAAATTTTTGCCAAAAGAACAATTGTAATTGATTTAGGTAATAAAGGAAGGATAAAAGGATGGCTCACCTAATTTCCAAGTCTTCTTTAATGGTGCTGGGACGTATTCTCCGTCTGGACACTCACAAGGAAGTCTTTAAGTCCTTTTTCCTATTTTTCGAAAACTGTAAGTTCGTTTCACAAAGAATTGAAATTCACGACGTTTCACGTTATGCACACGAAAAACTGTCTCGAAACAATCCTACTGACTGCGCCAATTACCGTACTGTATAAGTCGGAAGAGTTTTTAAAAAGAATTTATTTATTACAAAATTACAATTGAACTTAACAATGCTTTGACAAAAATTAGAATGAGCTGAAAATACAATGTTCAAGAATTTATATGCTCGGTAATAATTGCTGACACTGCACCGAGGCTGATGTAATACAACTCCCTTACGGTGTAACATAGGGTGGAGGTCCTACCATAACTCGCTAGAGAACGACTATGAATACGGCAGTTAGTTGTTAGTTTTTCCTCATTTTGAAGAAATGGACTTTCTGAAATAAATGTATTAAAGTGTTCTTTTAAGCGGTACAGCTTGTGCCGGACTTCTGTTAATGTATTTAATGTTTCTATCCCAAAATACATCATCACTAAGTATGACAGATTTAATTCTATTTGTTGCCAGGGTCTCAATATCTGGATGAATTAAGCATTCTTTAAGTAGCTGTTTATTCGCTTGAATACTTTCCATACATGACTTGTAACATGTCTATCGACCTGTTTCGATTTAAACGAAATAATTTCAATTTTACCGTTTGCCGTCATAGTAACCACTTCCAATTTAGTTCTGTGATCTAAATTTCTCTGATCGTTGATCGTTGCGACAATTGACATATGATGTCAACGCTCGATTCTCATTCTCGATTTTCCTTCTTTTCGTTACCGACCCTTGAATAGCAAGGACTTATCTTAGTACCGTCTCTTCAATTTAATTGTATTATCTTAAATTGCTGTGGTAAGTCCAAAATTATAATTTATATTTATCAAGCTTTTTCTAATGTAGTGGCTGATATAATTTTTTTGTGCATTTCTTATGTTTTTACAGAGATAGATAGACGAATATACACATACCACGTGGTCAACTACATTTCTTTTCTTTTTATACTTGTACATTACTTTTAAACTTAATCTTTTATCGTAAATAGCTGTTACCTTTTTTAATGCAAATATTTGCTAGATTTTCTTTTGTAGAATACCTAAGTAATTATTTTCAAAGATAGATAACTTTTGCATTTTAACCTTTTCAAATATTCTGCCAGTGCTGGCTTCATATTTCATTTTATTCTTTTAGAAATGGTTTATTCATAACTTTTTACTTTAATTAATCAATATTTCAAGGTCATTAGTACTTTTAATTTTCACTGTTTTAAATGGGACATATATGTTGGAAAGCTTTCAGTAAATTTAAATTTCATTATTTTAAACAACTGCCTTCCTTTTTTACCTGAAAAGCTAAACCAACATTATGTGCCCCATTACATTCAAATTCCTACATATCCCTAATCCACCTGAACTTCTAGGTAAGCACAGCGGCCAGGATACCCCTGCCAATTCATCGTTACTGCTAAGATACCACTGCCAGGATACCCCTGTCAGGTTACCGTTACTGTTTACTGCCAGTTTACCACTGCTAGGATACTGCCAGGTTAACCCTGCAAGACATCTCTACTTCAACTGCAAGACATCTATACTTCAATTTCTAGACATCTATACTTCAACTTCTATACATCTCTACTTCAACTTCAAGACATCTCTTCTTCAACTTCCAGACATCTCTTCTTCAACTTCGACAGCTCATTCTACCACTTCGACAGCTCATTCTACCACTCCGACAAGCTAAGTACCTTTTCAGAAGTACAGGTTTTTTACCTTTTACATTTTTACCACCCTATTGGCAGAATAAATTAATATTTAAATTTCTTCTTTTTTATTTCTTTATACCCGGCTGTAAGAGCTGTAGGGACTGTCCGGGTTTATGTAAATTTTGTATCTTTATTTTCAACTTTCACTTAATTCTACAAGGTGTTTCTACCTTTTTCACCTTAGTTTTTTTTCTTGAAATTAAATTATTTTTTCGTCTAAAAAGGTAGTGGCGCCCTTAAGTTCTTATAGTCTGTCAACCCTCTGGCATACCTAGTGTGGCATCAACATGGAGTCGATCCACCCTTGAGAGAGTCTCTAGCCGGGATCTGTCTCTTAAGGAGAGAACAAGTGTTACAGACTGTACTGTCCTATCTAGTCGCAACTGGTAATTTTAGAGATTGGAAATTACCTCCCTACTTTTCATTTAAAATGGCGTTGGGAATATGTTTTAATTTAAAAAATTTAACAATCTCCTTACAAACATTAACATGATAACGTTTTAAGTGATTCAATATCTTTTAGCAGTAAACTTAAAATGTGAGAAACGCAGCCATACGTTTGTAGATTTGGGAATGTTTCTTTGAATTGAGCCCATGCAGCTTGCATATTTGCTGCATTATCGGTTACCAGAGAAGTAATTTTATTTTCACCAATTTCTTTAATTACTTTTGTAATTTCACTGGCAATGTATTGGCCTGTATGTCTAAATGCCTTGGGCTGTGAAAAATTGTAGAAAAAATCTCCATTATTTGAATGCACCATGTAGTTTATTATACCTTCGTTTCTCCAGTCCAGCCATCACTCATTAAAGTGATATTCTCTTCACCATCGAGAATTTCTTTGATGTTGTTTTTTATTTTGTTAAAGCACCTGTCAAGGTGTGTTAAAAGCCGGTCGCAATTTTCCAAAAAATGCTTTCCATTTGTCTGACTCAAACATTGACAGGGCGCAATTTGATGAGTAAACAGCTTCGCAAAAAAGGTTTTGTAACTCAGAATGCTCATTTTCGCTTACAGTGTCAACAAATGATGTTAATTTTTGAGCTCTTGTACTTGTACGATAAATATTTGTCTCATTGGAACCAGCTGAAGTACTTGGAAGTTCGTCAAATATTTCATTAACTTCTGTACTTGGCTTCTTACTTTTGTTGGGAAATATTGCTTCGTCTTCATCTTCACAGAATACATTTAAACTGGTATTTGCCTTGTCCAGCTAAAAGCAAAATAAAATCAGATGCCTCGTGAGACTTTTCCGCCTAATGCTCTAATTCATGTTATTTTCCCTATCTTTTATTAAATATTTGTACCAAAAACCCTCAAAACAAACCCCAAAAAACGTCTAAAATAGGGATTAACTATCTGAATCAAAATTTTACAAAATTAAATTAGGTACCTTTACCTTTGAGTATAAAGCGGCATAAATTACTTAATTAATTGAATACTATTTAGTATTTATATCCTACAGGTTACTTACATATTCCTGTCTAACTGCTTCTGGGACTGATTTGCACTTTTTGAGTATATGATTTTTCATTCTATCAGCATGAGTGATGTAAAATGCTTTACAGTAGTTACATTTTCCTTTTACTTTATTTTCTTCTCGAATTTCCGTAAAACAATTCCAAATTTTGGATTTGGACAATCCATCAACCTTTGTCAAGTGTAGAGGATAACTGACTTATTCAATGGTTCCTAAAAAGGGATCCTTTTACATTGACTTATTTTTTTATTTATGAGGCTAATATAAACATTAACAGTGTTTGTATTTTGTTTTGGTGGTCCTTTCATTTTACAGAATGCTAAATGTATCTTTTTTTTCAAATTATTAAGCTTAAAATTTATACTAAAAAAAGAGGTTACTACACTCCTTTCATATTAGCTCCTTTATCATTACCTTGCCCTCTAAGCAAGTTCCTAACTTTTTCAAATGTGTTAAAATTAACTCTGTAAATCTCTCTCCAGTTGAATCACTAGCTTGAAAAAATCCAATAAAAAAATTCTTCAACAGACTTCGGTACGTCTGGAGTACAATCAGCGATTATGGAAAAGTATTTGGCAATTTTGGTAATCTACATAATTTTTTTTTAAATTTCACCCATTAAAATGATTAATTCATCTTGTATATTATTACTTGAATACGTCACAGACCCTTTATCACATTATTATGGAAAAGAAATATGTACTTACAATACACATGCTTTAATTCACCTTGCAGATGAAGCAAAAACATTTACAAATCTAGAATCTGTGAGTTGTTTTCCATTTGAAAACCACCTTCAAAAGTTAAAGAAGGCATTGAGAAAACCAAACCAACCCTTACAACATATAATTAGGAGAATTAAGGAAATGGAAAATGAAGTAACACTTTCACCAAAAGATACAAAAGTTTCCATAATAGGAAGAGAAATTACCATTAAAGATACTGAATATGAACATGAGCTTCTTAGAAAATATAAAAACTACCCATTTTATAAAAAAATATATTTTCCTGGAAAAAAATTTATGCTGAGCCAAAACAAAGCTGATAATATGGTTATGTTAAAATCCCGGTGCACCTCGATTCCCGTCAAAAAGGTTTGCCTACCTGCATTAGTCCCCCACAGTTATAATCCTACACCTCGATTGCCGTCCGAGTCCGTATGACCTTCTGCTGCAAAAGAGAAAACTGGAACCCCCGCTGTTACAAAAGTAATCATTAAACTTTTTGAAATAACTATGAATATTTAAAGAAAGGAGCTGATATTAGTTCACCCACCCTCATACTTTACTTGAATTGCAAAAATTGTTAACAACTTCAGTTGAATTAGTGCCCTTGGTCAATCATCATGTCTTTACAAGTTATGACAAGTAAAAGAGGGAAAACATTGATAATTTTCAAAGATTTTAAGTATTATCAATACCGCGAATTAAAGGGTTCAAGTGAGATGTGCTGGTGTTGTACTAATAAGTCATGTCGCGCAAAATTATATACTTTGGGGGCTTTTAAAGAGCCTATTTTTTCAAGAGCAACCGGAAATCACTATCATGACAGTGTACCGGAGCGTGATCTTAATCGACAAAAAATAAGCAATAGTGTCAAACGAAAAGCAGTTTAAGATATATCTACAACACTTATTCATAAAGAGCTCCAAATGCAGCCCGGAACTCTTTCCACAATTACGACGAAAGATGTGCGATATATTCGGAATGCCATATCACGAAAGAAGATATCACTGGCACCTAAATTACCAAAATCGATGAACGAGGTACAGACCTTTATGGAGGCTGTAAGCATAAAAACTGTTCAAGAAGAGAATTTTTTAATGGTGAACGAAAAAAATTCCAATATCGTAATATTTTCTACCAAAAGTAATTTAGAATTTATGTGCGGTATAGATACTTTATATGTGGATTCTTGACATTCATCTGTCCAAAGTTCCTTTTCTCGTTAAGGCATTTAACGGTGCCGAAATTTCAGCAAAGTTTTTAATGTATCTCCTATAATAATTTACAAATGCCACAAATCGCTTTATAGCATTTGCATCGTTTGGTATCGGATATTTTTCGATTGCTTCAACTTTTGAAGGACATGGGCAAATACCTTCAGCCGAAATTACATTCCCCAAATATAAAAGTTCTTTCTTTAAAAATTCACATTTATTTGGACTCGATTTTGAATTTACTTTTCTTAATCTTTGTAAAACCTTTATCTACTAACTTTCTGTTGTGAGTAGTTAAATTTTGGCCAAATACAATTAAATCATCTAGATAAATGAAAGCACACTCGTAATTTAGTTTAGAGAAATTTAAAATTCCTGTTTATTATAATCGCTCCAGTATTTGGACCATACTTATCTATATCATAATCCTTTGTTTTTGTCTATATTGGCTATTGAAACTCATAAAAAGAAGTCACCAAAGAAGACATCCCCAGGTACAAGAAATACAAGAAGAATTCGTCATTTGAGAAGCACATCCTTGCAGGCTATACTTCTTTCTAGGGATGGAGGAGTTACGTTGCTGTACAAAATAGAAGCCTACATAGGAAAATGCAAGCTCAGCATTCTAAATATTATAAATAGAAGAGGACGCCTTTGTTTATTGCAATTGGCATTCGTTTTTATCCAAAGTAGTTCATTAATATTGTATAACTAATCATTATATTTTAATTATTTCATACAGTGTATTTTAAAAGTAAATAAAATTTTTAAAAATAGTTTTTAAGTGTTACAAAAGTTAACTGTTATTCATATCATTTCTTCCTCGGTTGTCTTCATTTATAATTAAGTTATTCATGGGACAATTGTAGAGAGTTTCTGTGAAATTTATTCCATCTTTGATTCTTAAATAATTATGCAGGACACAGCAAGCTTTAATTATTCGGACACAAAAATTGATATTGACATCCATTGGTCGGTGAAATATACGCCATTTGTTTGCAAGAATTCCAAAAGTACACTCAACCATTCGCCGAGCTCTTGTTTGTCTATAGTTGAAAATTCGTTTGGTGTAGTTTAATTTTTTTTTGCATAAGGACGTAGTATATGATTGCCAAGTCCAAACGCTTCATCCCCTACGACAGAGAATGGAATAACATCTCCGACATCATTAGGCAATTGCCTTCCGGAGGGAATATTTAATCGGTTTTGGGACAGCCTTTCACCCATTTCTGATGATTTAAATATTTCCGAATCACTAGCTGTTCCATAAGAACCAACGTTTATATATACAAATTTATAATCTGCGTCTGTTCAAGCCATTAACACGCAGAAAAAAACCTGTTTGTAGTTAAAATATGATGAACCGGAATGTTCTGGGTGTATTATCCGTATATGTTTGCCATCAATTGCTCCAATGATGTTTGGAAAGTTGGTGGACTATAGAATTCGTCTGCGATTTTAATCCAGTCGCCTTCTTCTTTGGTTGACATATACAATGGTTTAAGTATATTCCATATTTGCTCACATGTAGTTCTAGTAATATCTCGTATTGTAGAAGCTCCCATCAGATAATCAAAAGATAATGTATTGAACTAGCTCCTGTAGCCAGATATCTGTAAAAAAATGAAAATTAATCAAATTTCAATATTTTTCAGGTCGTGATGTACAAAAAAGTGGGCTAATCTAAGGACTTGCTTTCGTCGCGAATTAAACGCTCAAAAGAACACTAAGTCGGGGCAAGCTGCGAAGAAAAGGCGTAAATATGTCTACCTTGAACAGTTATTATTTTTACTTCCATGCATGGAAAACCGACTTACTGAAGGTAACCTGGAAGAGGACAATTCTCTATCAAATGATGAGGATGATGATCCAGCTGGTTCTTCCACTCCCACCGCAAAAGTGGGAATTTAACCGCAGAAGAAAAACTTGATGCCAAAATAAGTATTCTTAACGTTTTTAAGCAGATACGTTTAGCTAGATGCGTTCAGTCTACTTCTAAGCCAAGATGTACGTACAACAGAGTACAGCAACCCTTTTCCTCTTTTCCAATTTTGCAACCGACAACCATTCTAAACATTTCATCAACTGGCAACTCCAACGATACAGCCCAGTATTATTATTCAAATATTTCATGTGAATCGCAAATGTATGACTTATAAATAACTTAATTTCTGAAAACGCCGAATTTTGTAATATTAATTCTAATAAAAATAGTTGGAAAGTATTTGTGGTTTATCTTACCTTATCGTAACGCTCAATATCTCCTCCACAGGTATAGAAAGTCTTAAATTTGTATCCTCCTTCGCTATTGCTGGTTCAATTAGCTTGACAAGTTCATTGAAGCTGGTAATGCTCATTCGATAATAGGCGAAAAAATTTTTCGGGTAATCAAGTAATTTGGAATGCAAAGTGTAAAATTTTCCACTAACTAACCTATCACTGAGAATGGGATGCACCCAATACTCTCGGAATCTCTTCTTGATTTTCCTCCTCCGGAGTATAATGAGAGAAATAGTGTTTCTGGGCAATATTTTCATTGTGCGACCGCTTCAATAGTCAGTTACAAACTGGGTCGAGAATAGTCGGCCGGCTGTTGGATAGTCTGCGCTCTATCCACCAACCAAACTGTTTAGTTGGCTCGGTGTGCGAACAGCCCAATCCGGCTAAACTATCGGCCGATAAAAAGTCTGCAGTCTGCGGGGGCCCTAAAGCGACAGGTTTTGTGAGTCTATAGAGTTTCACAAATTGCCTTTCTGAATATTCCTCAAAATGATCAATAAACATGTTAAAGATCCTGTGAGGTCTATCTGCTAACTCTTCCGCTTCTTGTATAGCGTTTATGAAGTTCAAATGAATTAAATAATCAAAACCTGCCATATTCATATAATTTATTATTCAAATTAATGACATATCAAACACAAATATTTTCAATCTAGGTTATGTCAATTTACACTTTCCGTACACGAAAACATATATTCGAATGGAATGAACCCACTCGAAACAAGCCATACGAAAGTGTTCGTATACGATTACTGTTGGAGCATGTCGAAAATTGGGTTTTTCAAATTTCATACGAAAATGGCCATTTTTCGTATACGATTTACTCCCGAATGGTTTCGAAAATCGCACCCCTGATCATAAATTTCTTGTATCCGGCCAATTAAAATTAGCAAATAATAGACAAAATGGGCTTGTTCAAGAAAAAAATTTCATTTTAGAAATAGAAACTAGAACTCATTTTAAATGGAATCCCAAAATTTTAAATTTTTCCGCAAACGTTCAAGCCCTCAAATTAATTGAAGAAATTGGATTGAACGAAAACGGGGCGTGGTTACCTGTGACGTCGTATTGCATGTGCTATCCCTAACGTTTTAAACGCCGCTAGTCAAGATCTATGTGGAAGTGTACTGTGTATTGCATTGTATATTGTGTAAGAAACAAAACGCTGGACTGTTGATTGAGCTGGTCTTTGTTTTATTATATAATGAGTGAGAAAAAAGTGGTAAATAAGTTCTGTTGGGTTTCCGACTGTCCTAGCACATCCAAGAATGCACCAGAAAAATATATGTACATTAAAATAATGAGCAGTGGAAAAGTTAAACTAAAGCCTGGAGTAGTAGCGAGATTTTTTGACTGTCAAAAAATAGAGTTACAACGCATATTTAAAAGTCATGTCACAGTTTTTACAAACTAAAGAACAGCAATTTTTCATTACCTAAGAACAGAAAATAGAACCCCTGAAGAAAATAAAGTAGAAGAGGAAATCAAATGGATATCACACCCTGTATATAGCTTATATAATATAAAATGGAATGATTTATTATGTTGTTCCCCTGTTTTTCTTATTTAGGTACATCAATATGTGCCTATAATGCTACTTCATCCAAAAGCAAGGCACATACACAAAATTAAATCTGACGAAGTAAATGTAAAAGCCTCTAGTGGATATTGAAAACTCTTCGTTGATGGGTTTTCGTCTTTTTTCAAACGCGATTTCTTTATTTTCTCTTTCTAGCCATTTTTCGCCTCCGCATTGAATCGCATTGGAACGTGCATAAGCCTTAATGCAAGTCTGAACCCTTATTTCCCAAAATACCTATAGGTTCCATTCGTGCATTGGATGCCCCTATCTGGAGTTAAGACCTTCATATTCCCTTCAGAGGGAGATGTGAAAATGTACAATGTATTTTAGATTGTTATGAAATTTCAATTCAAAAACCAAGTGTAAATTCTTTGTTTCTATCAAAGTAGTCCATCACCTTAAAAGATATCGATTTCTGGTGAATTTCCAAAATCTGCAACATTTTCACTTTTAAAGCAATAATTAAAACAACACTAATTAGTATTTCAAGCTATTATAGTTATTGAACAACAGATACAGGATAAAAATTATCATTAACGAAAACTAAACAAAAGAATAATATTTTTTTAACATCAATAACTTTAACTGCTAAATCTTGCACTTTTAGGAACTATAAGTTTAAAAATAATTGTTACTATTCTTTAAATGGCAAATTATCATAAAACGAGTGATAGTCTTTATTTAAACTAGCTTTAAGACTCTGAAGATGATCGTACTTGGTTTTTTTAATCGGTATCTCACTTTGGTACAACTGTGGAAGATCTTCCAATGCACACGGATGAACTTTATGTACATTACGGTGTTCCAAAGTTTGATACTCAGCATTATGTCTTACTTTGTATAGTACTTGTCCATTAGGTTTGTACATTATTGATCGTAAGTCGGTAACTGCTGGATCGCCAACTTTTCTCCCAGGTCTTATAGATGTTAAAAACTTGAGCTTGTCAAAATTTTTAAAAAATTCGTAAGTTAAATACTTAACAAAATATGGACGTGGATTCTGTCTTGCTTGGAGGCAGACCCCAACATACTCAGCTGGTACGTTAATAGAAATATTTTTCAATTTTCTTTAAATACAAGAATGCATGGAGTCTGCCTCCATTTGTGTGTGCCCCTTTTCGAGGTACTTTTGCTCAATTTGTATACCATATTTCATGGATGTATTAAGGAGAGCATTGGACATTGTGGAGTTACGATTTTGTGAGGTACATCCATCACTCCAAAATATTATGGATTTTTCATTTGCCATCTTCTCTATAATACATGCTCCTTTATGAAGTACGACAATATGGAGGCATAATTATTGGCAGTTGCTCCTCCTGCGTCTTCATGCCAAATAAAACAGTAACCATTACCGGTTTTCATATCATAAAGTGTAAAATTATAGACCATGAGTTTTGTTTTAAAATTTGTACGATGTTGTTCATCTTCATTATTAACGCTTTCATCATTCGACGCATTTTCTATACTTTTTAAGTTTCTTTCGTTACATCCTGAAAACTTCCATATATCGACCATTCTCTCGCCCATTGTTATTGTATTTAAATACATTTTCTTGCATACTCTTATAGTTGAATCATCTCGTTTCTTTAAATTATACTCCGATGAGTACTCTCGTCTAGATTTATTTCCTTCTTTTCTGTTCCTGTGCCGTTTGGTTGGTGCGTTTTTAACCGATAAATACACAAACGTTTTTCTTTGTTCCCAAAACATTTTAAATAATTCTTGCCGATCATCTTCACCTAATTTTTGGCACTCCAGACTGGTTTTGGTTTTATTTGTTAATTTAGATAGTTTACATTCGCAACGTGGTCCAAGGGATCTTCCTGGCTTTGCAATCTCTGTCCAAACACCATTTATTTTTTTTCTTCCGTTGTAGTTTTTTCCTTTTTCTCTATTTATTTCATTAACCTTCTGCTTCCAGGTATTTTTGCTCACCAAATGCTTCTTTTTTCTTTTCTTTTTTGGCTCATTATTCTCATTCTCATTATTGGATAAGCTGTTATTATCAGAATCGGATTTATTGTTATTGGAGAGTTCCCCGGCGTCAGGATTGTCGTATTTATTATTTTCTTCGGTTGTTATGTTTTATTAGATTTATATTATGATGAAATTTTTTCAATGCTGATTTTAAACTCAATAATCATTGTTCAAAATATTTTTATACTACACCTGACAATTGGTTCATCATTGCCAAATCCCATCAGATAAATAAAGAATTCAAAAATATTGTGGTTTAATTTCCCAAGAAATTAAAAAAAGAATGAATAATATACCACAAGGAACATACAGAAGATAAATATAAACAGTTTGTTTGTTGTTGACACTGCATAAGCATGCGTACGTTCTTTGCTTGTCGTGTCGTCAAAAACTTCATTAATTAAAATTGCACTTATTTTGGATGCGGAAGAAGAACAGATTATTTTGGGAACATTCAATGCTAAAAAAAAGGAAAATCGAAGGGATTTTTCACGCTGCATGAAAACCTTTTGGATGATGGAACAAAATTTTTGTTTATTATAGAATGACAATTGAAGAATTTTAAAACATGTTTTGGCAATTGAAGATGACCTTCAAAAAACTAATACCACATTTAGGGAATCGATTTATCCAGCTCAAAAACTTTCAGTATCTTTAAGGTGATAAGCAACTTCACGCATTATAGGTGAACTAATAAAAACGCATTTTGGGGTTATCAGAAAAATATTATTTATTCCTGACGAAAAAAACGAATACTGCTTTTCTAAATAATAAAATGTATATAACTTGTGCACCTGTAATAATGAAAAAAAAGTTGTAGGTACATGTAACTTCAAAACAATAGCTATTTGTATTACTAGGGAGAAAAGTGCCACTTTTCCTAGTATTGATAACGAAAGTTCGTTGTTTATACGTTTTTGAAGTGTGGATATTTATGACTAAAAGATTGTCTTTCTCTTCAATATCATAGTCATTTTAATAAGCTCATCACATCGACATGCTCCAGAAATTTCAATAACAAGGACTACCTACCAATATTTTATATCAAAAATTGAATTATTTGCATGGGATTTCATTTCTTACCTTCATTAATAAAAAAACATCATCGGGGGCTTCATACATGTCTTTAGATTTTTGTGGTAGTAGAGTTAATGACGCTATGCTAGCTTGTTCCTTAATATTAGGTGGTGTATTTGGAAATTCAAAATCACTTGAATCGCTCTCCATTTTTCAAAAATTCAACCAAGTTTAATGAATGTAGCGACTTTGCACCTCAAAAGTCAATCGCCGTGTTTACTGTCAGAGAGCCACAGCATTCTATGCTTTTCTCATTCTGAGCTCAAAAAACGTATATCTAAGATTCCTGAAGTTGAAATTTGTATAAAAGAACTACGTTGAAGTAACATTTATGTTTGATTTTTACCAAAAAACAGGATACACAGGATGTCCTAGAAATTATGGAAACAATATGAATATAATGAATTCATAAGTTTCATCGTTTACAACTTACTTGAAATGAGGGGGAGGAAAAGTATGAGTTTCCTCCCTGATTTGAGGGAGGAAAGTGTGTACTTTCTATAGGGGTAGGAGGAAAAATTGTATTTCTCCGATTGGCAGCAAATATTAATTTTGCTGACTGATATCAATCAGCAAAGTATTACTTTTCCTGCCTAGGCAGCAAAGTGATTACTTTGCTGCCTGTGATTGTACATTTCCATAGCAACCAACTAAAATAAAGAGATTGTGGGAATTGTAATAATTTGCAAATACAATATCCTCATGAACAATCGGAGAAAAAATTATATGTTCAACTTGGCAGCAAAGTAGATTGACTGCCTTGGCTGAATTCCTAGCCTCGCTACGCTCGGCTATGAATTCAGCCTCGGCAGTCAATCTACTACTTTGCTGCCTAGTTAAACAAATAACTATTTTTCTACTTTATAATTTCTGTTGTGTTTTTGTTAAAATTTGGAGGAGATCCTGTTGAATGCGAAACGATTGGCTGATGATATGCTTGTCTATTCAAATTTGATGTTGATGTGCTGCCTAGGAGCTCTTGATGGGAAACATGTCGAGATTTTGGCACCTGCTAATAGTGGTTCTATCTTCTTCAACTATAAAAAAACCTTTTCTGTTGTTTTGCATATCGATTATAGGTTTATAGCGGTTGACATAGACTCGACTTCTTCCCATAATTTCAGCAAACGCGCTTGATCCTTCTTGAAATCTCCCACACTTGCCTGAAATAAATGTAGTATAATATAAAAAATATAATACATATTATCTGCCTACTGAATTCAAAAGATTAACCAACAATATAAATCACTAAAACGAAATATAGTTTAAAAATAAATAAATTCGCTCTACCAAAAAATGTAACTTCAGTACTCGCGGGGTGTTGTCGGGGCGTTGTCGACGCCCCACACTCGTCTTAACGACAGACTTTACACTAATGAGCGTTTGTCAGGCTCTAGAGCAGCGTTGCCAGATGGTCGAAGTCTAAAAATCGTACGCCGTTGTTAAAATTATCATAACATATCGTACGGATTATCGTACTTACTGACTTTTTATTGGACAAAGGAATTACAAGGTTTCAAAAATAAAAAATTATTTTTTTTTATATAACTAAACATTGGGAAGAATGCATGATGCCATTTAAAGTGGGAGTCACTAACCGGTCCCTGCACTTCGTCTTTATTAAATTGACTTTTGAAAATTGCCTTTCGCAACTTGCATTGGAGTGAGGTAAAGTGAGGACGGACACTTATATTAGAAAATATATGATCACCTTCAAAATCTGTTATTTGTCTCACCTTGAAATAAAATTCTTCCAGATTTTCAACTTCTGGTAAAGTCTGATATTGTTGAAGTTTCCTCCATTCGTCGTCAATTTGCTGCATCTTTTGTATATCTTGAGGATTACAAATATGAGGCAATTTTGACATTAATGGAAACAAACTGTCGCAAGTTTTAAAACTAATTTTATTTGAAAGGTGGATCTGGCTCATAACTGGATCTGCCAAATCATATCTTTTTTTTTACTTCTAGGCAAGCAGTAATTGAGAAACGCCTGCATCTTTCATAAATATCTTGTTTCAGTTCTGTTTCCAAGTCATTAATACTTTGCATAACCCCAATTCCTAAATACATGTTGTTAATTAATAAATTTTGCAGCATTTCGGGGATCAATCACAAAAATCCTGAAATTCTCTGAACATCGCCAATTGCTCAGCACTATGTTTATGTTTGAAAAAATTATGAATATTTGTTGCCATATCTTCGGATCTGCTAGCGTATCGGTAGCGTACAAATGTAAAGAGTGGCAAATGCATTTAATGATTAAAATCCCAGAAATATCATTTTTTAATTTAACGGAGACAGAATTATGTTACAACCGTCAGATGCGAACCCAATAATATTTTTCAGAGGAATATGTGTATAACCGTGTAACACTAGTTCTCTCCTTAAGAGACAGATCCCGGCTAGAGACTCTCTCAAGGGTGGATCGACTCCATGTTGATGCCACACTAGGTATGCCAGAGGGTTGACAGACTATAAGAACTTAGGGCGCCACTACCTTTTTAGACGTCGACGAAAAAAGATAATTTAATTTTAAGAAAAGAAACTAAGGTGGAAAAGGTAGAAACACCTTGTGGAATTTATTTAAAGTTAAAAATAAAAAAAAGTTACAAACTTACATAAACCCGGACACAGTCCCTACAGCTCCCATATAAAACATTGAAATTGAAAAAGTACTAATGACCTTTAAGTATTAATTATAATAAAAAGTTATGAATAAACCATTTCTAAAAGAATAAAATGTTTAATGAAATGTGAAGCCGGCACTGGCAGGTTTTTATGATAAGAGAATATTTGAAAAGGTTAAAATGCAAATGTTATCTATCTTTGAAAATAATTAGGTATTCTACAACAGAGAATCTAGCAAATGTTTGCATTAAAAAAGGTAACAGTTATTTACGATAAAAGATTTAGTTTAAAAGTGATGTACAAGTATAAAAGAAATGTAGTTGACCACGTGGCATGTGTATATTCGTCTATCTCTGTAAAAAATAAGAAATGTACAAAAAAATTATATCAGCCACTACTTTAGAAAAAGCTTGATAAATATAAATTATAATTTTGGACTTACCACAGCAATTTAAGGTGAAACAATTAAATTTAAGAGACGGTATAAAGATACGTCCTTGCTACTCAAGGGTCGGTAACGGAAAGAGGATGAAAACCACCCCATAGAATCGGGCGTTGACATCATATGTCAATTGTCGTAACGGTCAACGAAAGAGAAATTTAGATCACAGAACTATATTGGAAGTGGTTACTATGGCAAGCGGTAAAATCGAAATTATTTCGTCAAATCGGAACAGGTCGATAGACATGTTACAACCGTTCAGCAGTCGCAGCTTCGTTTGCTTTATCCGCTTCTTCTCCACTGAAAATTTGAACAAGTTTCCAAAATAGTGTGACAATTTTTTCCTCTTTACGATGAAAAAACCTAACACAAATGCATAATGTTTTGACTGAAGCAATATCTGCAGATTCATCCACAATTATGCTGAATTTTCTTGTATATGGTATTTAGATCTTGCTCCGCGCAAGACTCAATGTATTTTGCCAATTGTGTAGCGTTCGATGTAGTTTTATTTGGCTCGCAACTTTTGAGTCTTTGAAACATTCCTTTATCAGATCGGTTAAGTGGTCTGCAACTTTGAGGGAAATGTAGTGTTCGGTTAGGAGACCTGTTAATTTTATTTCAGCTACCTTTTCGTTTGAGTCTACTGAAGTCTCCACTTTGTTGAAACTTTCGAGTATCGTGGACTTGGAAAGTGCCCTAACTTTCAAAAGGTGCTTTGCAGATTTCGCATGTTTTCTTATTACTGTTAATTCAGTTGTTATTGATGGATTGCAAGCACGGCAACGAGCTTTTTTAGGATCTAAAAAGAAAAGAGAAACAGGTAGTACTTAGTTAAGTTATTCATAAATCATGTATTACCTTTGTCAGTTCACATTAGCCAGCATTACCTTTTTCATCACACATTAGCCAGCCTCTAAATTCTGTTAGCAATTCCCATTCTTTTCTGTACCTTTGTAGCCGCTTTTTTACTTTCACCACGTATAACTTTTTTATATTCTGGCGTTGAAGGCCTTGAAGTGGAAGCTTCGGAGTCAGACATTTCAAAAATCTCTTTAATAAATGAACTCTTCAACACCAAACACTTTCGACTTAATAAAACAGTGAAACGTTGAACAGCACAGCAACGAACAGTAATTAATGACGATTCTATGCGGTGAATTCCGACCAATACAACATCGACTTTTTTGTGATTCCCCTAATATTATTTTGTTTACATTACGTTCGGTCCGGAGTTGCCACTTCTAATCCGGAGTACCAAAGCAAATTTAGTCTTACCTATTGTTGAATATTTCCCGCGCCTCAAAAATTATTGTGTATATTACACTGCAGACTAGGGAAAAACAGAAGAGTTTGACACGTTCATACCGTTAATTGAAATTATCGTATATTTTACTATTATCGTATACGTACTATAGTACATTGTTTAGACGGTTAAAATTATCGTATAAAACGATAATTATCGTACACCTGGCAACGCTGCTCTAGAGGAAGGATGCAGCTACTAACGCGCAGAGCAACCTTAAATTTTTGGTTTGAAAGATACATCAAATACTAGACGCATAGAGTGTATAAATAATCCTGCGTTAGTAACGCAGGCTGAAAGTACCTTTTTTTGTGTGGACTTGGGGAATCTTCATCAAGACTGACAGCCAATGTGATTTGCCAACCCCCCCGATTTGACAGTACATATACCTTCTGCTTCGCAGAAGATGCATCCACTGTCATCCAGAGAGAGCCAGCGTCGCCACTGAACCCCAATCCCCTCACTCGAACTGTGGGACCACCCTTCCAGACATTACATCACAGCTCAAGCGGGTCTGCTAAAAAAATACATACCGTGAATGTTGACAGAAATATAATACATGTAAAAACCTATCTTGAAACATTAATAACATTTAATGGGAAATTCCAATGGAAATTTGATGAATAAATTCCTATACCTATATAAATAAATGAAAACAACCACATTCAAAAGAAAAATGGATGCATATAACGAATATATAAATAAATTACATTTTATTCGGGACTACCCAATCACCCTTCCCTTCTCTCCCTCTCCTGTGAAGACCTTTCCTTGATTTCCTTTTGCCCCATAACCGCTTTGAAGTATCCTCATTATCTTGGATTAGGTCAGGATATTGGATATTGTTCTATATCCCGACGCAATTCTTCAGCATCACCCTCTGTCATCCCGGCATTTTTTCATTTCCATGGCCCCTCCCTATATGGGTGCACCGTATAAAAGAATCGATTTGTCCACTCCCCATAGCATTCTTCTTTTTGCGTTTCCAGGTCTCCCTATATTCGGAAGCACGCTGCTTAGTTTTGCCGTCCTATCACCAGCCTTTTTTGCTACCTGTCTAACATGTGGACCAAAATACACCCCTCTGTCCAGCCATAATCCCAAATATTTACATGCCCTCCCCGGCTCTATCCTATACCCCCCATTTGAAAGGGGAAATTTCTCCCTTTAAGCTCGTAGATTACCAGCTCCGCTGTTTTCTCCGGAGCCATCTACATCCCCTTCTCCCTCATCCATTTCTCGACTTCCCACAGCGCTTTATCAACTATTATTCCTAGCTGGGTTTTGTTATTAGCCGACGCCACTATAGCCACATCGTCACCGAATCCGACTATCTCCACCCCTTTTGGAAGTTTCAACCTCATGAGCGGGTCGTAAAAGATGTTCCACATGGTCGGCTGCAATACCGATCCCAGTGGAATCCCCGCTGTTACTTCATAGTGTTCCCTCCCATCCATCATTATTTGCCTCAACATTGTTTCCTTACCTTCCATATCATCGAGTGTTATAATAAAGATTCCCTCGCGGCGACGTGCGCCTGCGGTTTCAATTTGTTCTCCTGACAGAATATCAGATTTCTCCGGTTTCTGACGAATAGAATTCTTTTTTAATGAAAGCTATTGATTTAAAGAAATTATTAATGTTCACATTATCTTTAATGGCCAAAGTAGATTTTAACATTGAATATAAGCTCCATAATGTTGAACATGTCAGTGTTTGGGACTTTTCAGCAAAATATGCTGAAAAGTTTCTTCATTTTAAATTTTTCACCTTTTTTTTTCTCCTCTCCCTTGTGAGCTCCCGTATCAGGTACTTCGGCATATTTCTCTTCCGCAATTCGCATAGCATGTGCTTTATAGGGACGGTGCTGAAAGCATTCTTTACATCTACTATTACCATCACACATCATCTCTTGTGTTTTCCATTCCCCATCCTCATGATATTTGCCCTTCGATTAATTTGCTCTACAGCCATTACCGTGGACTTTCCCTCCCTGAATCCATATTGGTTACCAGCCAAATCTCCACTGTGGTATTTTGATCATTTTTTGGTCTTATTTTCCCCTCTGTCCCTCTTTAACTAAATTTCCAAAGATCGAACATCTGGTTGAGTCCTACCTTTGGCTCTCGCTGTACTTCCTACAGTGTGCCTCATTTTGGCAGTTCTGGGCTTGATGTCCGTCTTCCAACACCTATGACACTTTTTTCCGCGTTAACCCCCCTGCACCCTCTCTGTATGTGACCGAACTTTTTACATTTGTATTACTTGGTTGATTGCACCCTCTGGACTCTACCCACGTCACATAGTCTGTCCGTCCGTCACATAGTCTGCCTGTCCTCATATTCGCTTTTAGCGCTAGAGCTGCTCCAAAACCTCCTCATCTCCCACTGTTTCATCCAAGTCAGGGTTAAAGTACCTAAAACACTTGACTTTCAACCAGTTCATTTTCAAGAGTGTTTTTGACAAGTTTGTCTTACATCATCAGTTGTGATCATTTTTCTAGGTCAATAAAATCACCAAATTTCAATTCAATATTATTGTAGGTTTTCTTATTTGATCTAGATGTCCTAGCCGTGCGAAATATCGTCATCCAGTCGTGGATGATGTAAACTGGAACATGTTTTTTTGGCTTTTTCAATTGAGCTGGGCACACTTCCAACCTCCATGTAACTATAACCACTTTCCAAAAACTTTCGCTCTATGACATTCACATTAGGATTTATAGGGACGAGATAAAACAAAAAAGCACTGATGTTTTGGTTGCGATTTTGCCTGCTGTAAGTATCTGAAAACAGGGACATTCTAGTTACAGCTATGGAAGAAATCGCCTTCTATAACATTTTCAACATCTGCATTTCCTATTTCTATTGGATCATCCCCAAGTATAGTAATATTATGCAAAACTGCCAACCCTACGATACTTCAACATTTTCCAATTCCAAACTAGTTGTGAAACCATGAAGTAGACATCGAAATCTTTTCTTCCACACGCCAAAGCAACTCTCAACTACATTTTTCGTTAAGATATGAGCTCTATTGTAACCTTTTTGTTTTTCATTCCTCGAATTATGTGTACTTCCTCTCCAACGAGCCACAATATCATTAATTTCTTGAAACATTAGATTTAATGATGAATTATGTAGGTACTCGGTTATGAATAATAAGTAAAGTAGGTACTTGAAGTTTGCTCATAATTTGTCAACGTTATGATTATCGAAACTCGTAGTTATTGCTAGGAAGTATATTCAGATTAACGAATTATTAATGTGGGATTTTGTTTTAAAAAACTTTTTAATCAATCGAGACTTGTCTGATCCTCGACGTCCCATGCACCAGGTACAATATTTAGCCAAAGTGTATATTGATATGCTGCTTTACGTGTTTGTTTCGTTGATAAATCTTAACGCATTCGAGGAGACGTTTTTAAATAATCACACAATAGTAATTTACGTTTTTTATAGTGGTAGTAACAAAATTAGTTTCCTGTAGATTGTCTGGTGGAGGATTTCCATCCTCCGTGTCGTTTTTAATTTATAATGTCACCTCCTCCATGTACTGGTAAAGTTGCTCAACTTCGACGGCCGGTAAATTCGCTTGGATTTTCTAATTTGAGAGGCGATTTTGTTAGAGGCTTTTTCCACAAAATGCAATCGTACTACTTGGGTTGAGCACCCATCTTTAAAAAAAGCCGTTCATGGTTAGTATGCGGTGGTCTCAATTGCAAATAATTTCTATGAAGCTGCAAATCTCTTTCGGAATTTACGATGAAAGTCCCTGTGGTATTTGTCTTGGTTAAGGGAATTTCAACTATCAACATTGTTTCCTTACCTTCCATATCATCGAGTGTTATAATAAAGATTCCCTCGCGGCGACGTGCGCCTGCGGTTTCAATTTGTTCTCCTGACAGAATACCAGATTTCTCCAGTTTCTGACGAATAGACTTCTTTTTTAATGAAAGCAATTGATTTAAAGAAATTATTAATGTTCACATTATCTTTAATGGCCAAAGTAGATTTTAACATTGAATATAAGCTCCATAATGTTGAACATGTCAGTGTTTGGGACTTTTCAGCAAAATATGCTGAAAAGTTTCTTCATTTTAAATTTTTCACTTTTTTTTTTCTCGACACCAATTTTTAAATGCATCGTTTGACTTCTCGTAACTGACTTTTACTGGTAATATATCGTAAGTCGCTTTCCTCTCTGTTCCCAAAATTTCTTCTGGAATCTATTTTTCCGTGTCGGATAATCCAAAATCTGCTTATTTTTGTAGCGGAGCACTGAAATGTAGAAAGGCCTCCAACCTCCCCTCACAGCCTTACCCTAACCACACATATTAATGAAGTTTATACTTATTTTTTTCAGCGGAGCACTGAAATGTAGAAAGGCCTCCAACCTCCTCTCACAGCCTTACCCTAACCACACATATTAATGAAGTTGATGCTTATCTTTGTAGCGGAACACTGAAATGTGGAAAGGCCTCCAACCTCCCCTCACAGCCTTACCCTAACCACACATATTAATGAAGTTGATGCTTATTTTTGTAGCGGAACACTGAAATGTGGAAAGGCCTCCAACCTCCCCTCACAGCCTTACCCTAACCACACATATTAATGAAGTTGATGCTTATTTTTTTCAGCCGAGCACTGAAATGTAGAAAGGCCTCCAACCTCCCCTCACAGCCTTACCCTAACCACACATATTAATGAAGTTGATGCTTATTTTTTTCAGCGGAGCACTGAAATGTAGAAAGGCCTCCAACCTCCCCTCACATCCTTACCCTAACCACACATATTAATGAAGTTTTGCTAGTTGCTATATATCCTAGCGGAACATTGAAATGTGTCAGGATGTATCAAGCTGGTTTTAGCGGGGTTGATGCTAAGCCCCACTTGCCCACACAAGTTATTTGTATAGTTCAAACCCATTTCAACCTATCGTCACTACAAATGTGTGCGAGGGTGTATTATGAGCTTCGAGAGGATTATCTCCCTTACTTGGGTATATTTCCCAGCGGAACAGTGAAATTAAGAAAGGCCTCCAACCTCCCCTCACAGCCTTACCCTAACCACATATTTCAATATAATATTCCAGATATTTCCACCACTTTCCTCTTTTACAATATTTATTGATTGGCTTACAGTTCTCGGCACCTCTGCCTTTAGGCTTTTTGTGCTCTTGATTGGGTCGTCTATCCCAGGGTCCTATTGTCCATTAATTTTAAGGAGTTCCAGTAGTCCATCCACCACTGGATTTCACTGCAAAGAAGGCAGAACTCCCCCTGTGGGCATCCTCTAGTTACATGAACTACCAATGTAGCCTCCATTATGGTGCCATTTATCATCCTATATCTTAGCATAAAGTCAATCCAGGTCAATAGTGTTAACTCGACGCCTCTTTGCCTCAACGACCGGATGATAGACTACAGAGGTGTTATAGAAAGCTCCTTCAATGCTCATGAAGGTCCCAATTATGATCTCTTTATTTTCCAGCGAATATTCCACCCTCTGAATGAGCTGGTGTAGCGCTGTTTTCGGTCGAGTACCCTGCTCTCTAGGCATACTGGTCTTGGTGTAGTGGCCTCTGAACCAGTTCTCCATCCGTGATATGTCTATCTAGCAATTTTTCATAAGTCTCAAGTGCAAAAGACATAAAGCTAATCGGTCTTAGGGACTTCGCCGTATCCTGTCCATTTTTCTCAGGTTTCGGTATGAAAGTTACCCTAATGTTTTTTCAGGCCATTGGTATATGCACAGAGTGCGATAAAGCTTATCGAACCCTGCGGATTACACAACTACGACAAGGAAAATGTGAGAAAAACAGCTTGAACATGAAAGGAAGAATAATTGTTCACGGTCATCGAGGTGTGTACTTAGTAACAGTGGCCAGAGACCGAATGTTCATTGCTTTCCCATTTCAACCGCTGTGGCTGAAAGCGCAGATTAATTTCTACAAATGATATCTTTGTAATCCGCAGGGTTCGATAAGCTTTATTGCACTCTGTGCATATACCAATGGCCTGAAAAATATAAGGTTAATTTTCATACCGAAACCTGAGAAAAATGGACGGGATACGGCGAAGTCCCCAAGACCGATTAGTTTTATGTCTTTTGCACTTGAGAATTTTGAAAAATTGCTAGATAGACATATCATGGATGAAGAACTGGTTCAGAGGCCACTACACCAAGACCAGTATGCCTACAGAGCAGGGAACTCTACAGAAACAGCGCTACACCAGCTCATTCAGCCTGTGGAATATTCGCTGGAAAATAAAGAGGTCATAATTGGGACCATTATGGGCATTGAAGGAGCTTTCCATAACACCTCTGTAGTCTATCATCCGGTCGTTGAGGCAGAGGCGTCGAGGGAACACTAGTGACCTGGATTGACTTTATGCTAAGATATAGGATGATAAATGGCAACATAATGGAGGGTACATTGGTAGTTCATGTAACTAGAGGATGCCCACAGGGGGAGTTCTGCCTTCTTTGCAGTGAAATATAGTGCTGGATGGGTTACTAGGACTCATTAAAAATAATGGACATTTCATATCCATAGGCCAGTACAGGAGTATGCTGTACAGGAGCTCTGTACGCTTTTGCAGCATTATCAGATAAAAGTTACCGTCGCCGTCCGTCCGTTGATACATTAATACTGCAGGCATAATTTACAAATATTATCATTAATCAAATCCTCTCCATTGACTGATAGACATTCTTCATCGACGAAGCGGTTGCAATACGAACAATGTTTACATTTATTTATGCTTATAATTCGCGAACATATAAGACAACTTTTTCGCATATCATCCGATTTGTTAATAATTAACTTTTTAATTTCCTTGCGATATTGGTCCATTTCTGTTGCCGCCATTAAATCATTGTTGTTAACAATGCATTCAAAATATTTTAGGCAATACATACCACAATTGTAGCCATCTCTTTGTTTCGCGTAATTATAAATGAGTATGTCTAAATCACTGCTAAATCGTTTATCCTTGTTCGATTCATTGTAAGTTCTTATGAATTTCTTAAATATATTCAAATAATATTTTGTTTTTTGTGTGTCCGTTCTGTATGGGTCCAGAAAAGCGAAAGTCGAATTCACAAAATCAACGAGTGCGAGGCAATGGTGTTTCCCATTAATTAATACTGGTAATGCCAGAAATTGCTTTTCCAAATGAATATTTTCTATGAAATTTGGGGTTATCTCTTTTTCAAAAATTGTTGTAGAAATTTCTTGTGGTACTATTTGGTATTTATTTTCGACGTCCAATAAATGTAATACGATGTCAAAAACAAAATTGGTTAACCACCTATTATTGTCGAGAGATGCAAAATCCGTATAATTGATTGCATTAAAGCAATTCAGATTCTTAAAAACGGCAACTACATAATCTCTTTTCACGTCCTTGTAATAATCTATATTATTCACCAAACCGTTTGATAAAATCTTAAGATTTTCAATGGGTCTCCATTTGCGCGTATTTTCGTCAATACTTTTAAATCCTAGAAAACTGGGAAAATAGAAATAATACAAAAATTCCTTCAATTTGGGTAACATCGTATCTCTAAAAAAATCTGGGTTTCTTCCAATTCTTTGGGTCATCTGTATCCCCTTAAAATTGTAAATTACGAACTCACACCATGCTCGATCAGTTATTTCTAATAATCCTTGTATTTGGTAGTAATAGTTCGAATTTATTTTCAATTTTCCGTTCTCATCGATGTACGGTAACGTCTTCAATGTAACATGTTGCTCGCAATCACGTACACTAAACGGACATTTAATTTCAATTATTCCGTCCTCGTTAAGAAGTCCATCTGGAGACCCTGCTAAAAATGAGTAATTTTCATCAATTACTAAGCCGCTCACACTATATTTGTACGATGTTTTGGCGAGAAACTCTTCCAAAGCCATCTTCTCGCAGTCGATGCCGTGTTTCATAGCTTTATTCATAAATGGTTTGGTGTATAATAATCTTTCCACTAATCATTAAAAGAAAAACCACCTCTTCACTTCTTAGAAATCAGACAACCTGGGACATGCCACAAGACGGTATGATGAGAAAGTACAACTTTTCGAAGAAATTCGTTACAGAATTGAGCAACAAGAAGGAATGGGATCCGAATACCATTTCCAGAATTGGGAAGAATGCCATTCAATGGTACACAGATGGCTCAAAAGCAATAGGAGGAACTGGGATAGGAGTGTTCGGGCCAGGAACCAAACACTCCGAAAGCTTGTTAAAAACCCCAAGTATCTTTCAAGCGGAAATTCACGCCATAAGAAAGTGCGCCCAGTTCAATCTTGATAAAGGATACAGAGGACAAAGGATTATCATAATGACAGATAGTCAAGCAGCCATCAAAGCACTGAGTTCTTGCGTAATCAGTTCTAAGATGGTTTGGGAATGCCTAGACAAACTAAATGAATTAGGCGAGAACAATATAGTTACTCTACTATGGATTCCAGGACACACTGGAATAGAAGGAAATGAAATAGCAGATGAACTAGCAAAGAGGGGGTCGGAAATACCCTTCTGGGGACCTGAACCTTTTTGCGGAATCAGCCCCAATGTAATATTGGAAGAAATAGGCGAAGCCGAAAGAAAGAGAAGATCTGAACATTGGAAAGATCTAGTAGGGCTTAGACAATCAAAGATTCTCCTGGGTGACTACAACCAAAGGAGATCAAATGAATGCATAAGTCAAAGCAAGACCGCACTAAGAGTTTTAACAGGGATCCTAACGGGACATTGTCGCCTGAATGGGCACCTGAAAAAGCTCAAATTAGTGGAGGAAGAAGAATGCAGATACTGTGGCATGGAAGAAGAAACCTCCATCCATCTACTTTCCAACTGCACAGCACTCCAGAATCCTAGAGCACAGTACCTGGGAGATTACTGGATAGAAGAGGAACATTTACCTAAGCTGAAGCCTGCAGATATCCTAAAATTCCTCCGGGAAATAGGACTAAAGGAACTACTAGTTTCAGAGACTCTCCTCAGAAACTAAGTAGAAGTAAGGGGGCACAATAGACCTTTTAGGTCTCAGTGAATGTTACCCCAAACAAACACACATACACACATACACATTTTATTTTCGATGTAAAGTTTCTTGCCTTGCAAATTGCTCCGAAATTTGATGCAGTTAATCTTTTCCTCCTTTCTTCGAACCACAGAGAAGAACGCCTCTGATCTCTAGTGTTTTCTTCTATTTTAAGTTTGCTCAAACTATCAACATCCAATTTTTGTAGAGCCTCCTCACATGTAATTTTAATATTAGTCTTGGAACAGCTTTCACAATAAAAAAATCCACTGTAAGATTCATTGTTTGCGTCGCATTTTTGATGAATCCATCCATTACATTTGTCACATGCCACCCAATCCACAGAATAAGCTAGATCACCCAAACCACAATACAGACACTTATAACATTTGCTATCGTTAGTTTCCTGTTCTTCCGATGAACAAATGTCGCAAACAAATGAACCACTGTAGGTTTTATCCGCAGACGATGGATCACAATTCGTATGAATCCAGCGGTTACATTTGTCACAAGCTACCCAGTCAACGGTAGTGTCTAGACGACCATACCCACAGTAAAGACATTTTTCCTCTGCATTTGTTTCCAAATCTATATTCTCTATTTTTCCGGGGAATTCAGGTACATCATCAGATGTTTTGGTAATAATTTTCTTTTCCAAAGCAAGTTTTTTCAAAAACCTTCCAGAGAAATGTGTATTTGGTGCTCCTCTAATATGTTTCTTCCACGATTCTTCCGCAACGTGTTCATTCATTGGATCGACATTACTTTTAGCTTGTTTTGTTAACCGTCTTTTCGGAATATTCAACATGAATTCTTTATGTAACGCCAACACCAACTCTCTCCTTTTTCTCAAGTATCTTGAACCTCGAATATTTTTTTGACCATCTAAAACATTTTTCTTTATATGCCCGAAATAATTTTCGACGTATGTGTTACTAACGTGATACTGGGGGGTCCGTTTTCTTAAAATCATCACTGTCCAGATAGAACAAAACGGCATGTACTTCAATAACACAATATCAAAAAATTTCTTACTGTAATATTTATTATTTATTTCGGTTGATGCACCAGAAAATTGGTGCTCAGCATCCAACCTCTCAAATAATCTTTTGAAGTGGCCATAAAAAATACTCATTCTATGTAAACCTGCGGATTTATCATCAATTAAGGCGCATTTACATGGTTCACTTTGGATGAATCATCCAGAGTGAATTTGACCATTTTAAAAAAATAGGTTTACTTTGATCAACAAAATTGAACGTACGAGTAGGAATTGCGGTAATTAGTGAATACCTTTCGAGCAAACTGGAAAAAATAAAACGTAGAAGAAATAGGCGTTGGTGGATCAGGCCGTGGGTAAATCGACGAAATATAATGGGGGCATCAACTTGTTTGTTGGAAGAATGGATTGCAGAAGATCAAGCAATGTTCAAAAACCATTTAAGAATGTCTACAGTGCAATTTGAACAACTCCTTGAGAAAGTGACGCCACTAATTAGGAAGCAAAACACAAATATGAGAGAAAGTCTTCCTCCCAGGCTAAAACTGCAAATCGTACTGAGATATGTTGCATCAGGAGATTGCTTTGCAACACTATACCGTTTGAAGCATTATACCGTGTACCAAAATGTTCTATTTCTCGGTTTTTACCAGAAGTATTGGCTGCCATTTACAAGGTTCTTGAAGAATATATACAAGTAAGTATAGTTAAAAATTATTTTACATTAAAATAACAAGGTACATCATCATTGTTATAACACACATTTATTTTATTGAAAAAATTATAATGAAACAATACATTTTATTTACCGATAATCAATAGTAGACAAGGCTTGGGATATTATATCCCCGGCTGGCTGTTCTGCATATGTTTCTTCTTGAGTGGCATTTGGTACAGAATTCGACAGGTCAGTAGTATGTGTCAAGTGAGTAAATGGTGAAGCCGTGGGAGTGGAAGTCTCAGAATAGGAATTTATTTCATAGGATGTTATCGAGTTTGACATGCCATCATCCGGCGAGGGGGAGTAGGTCCACTGTGGCGTAGATTGAGAAACATTCTGCCTAGATTTTTCCAATCTGAATAAACACATTCGCTCTTCAGTCATTACTTTTAGCAGTTTTTCCTGACAAAGTAAAGCGCGATCCAAAGGCATTCGGTTAAGTTGAGCTGCCAGACTTTTGCAAAAGTGATCAAATTCATTGTCACTCTCTGTGGCTGAATTATTTGCAGAAATTGAAGATAATTTATCAATTACCCTTTCTACATCCGAAATCTCAGAAAAGCGGCTCTTTTTTGAACGTGGAGTTTTCCAGTCTCCCTGTGCGCTGACTCTTTTACATACATTCTCATTTGCAGATGCTTGACGCACATTCTCCTTTGCAGATACTTCACGTACATTCTCATTTACAGATACTTCACGTATATTTTCATTTGCAGATTCGACCGCAGATGTGGTATCCTCAACTTCTATTATACATTCCTCTGAATTAGTATCATCAATGCCTTGCGTATGCAGAGTTGGCGTTTTTTTACGTTTTGGGATCTAAAAAAGATAGATATTCCTCTTTGTATTAAAAATAATAGGGTTAATCATTGTAATAAAAATAATGAAAGTTGTATTATGACCTAATTTTGTTAAAATGCTATTAAAAGAAAAATGACGTGTATATTTCAGTGGATGCAATTATATGTTTTGTTGTTTCAGGTTCCCAGCACAACTGCGGAGTGGGAAACGGTAATGAAGGATTACTACACGTTCTGGAATTTTCCTAACTGCTGCGGAGCTATGGATGGCAAACATGTTGTGATTAGATGTCCTAAAAAAACCGGTTCCTATTTTTATAATTATAAAAAAACCTTTAGCACCATTCTTTTTGCAATTGTGGATGCTAACTACAACTTTATATATATTGATGTCGGTACAAATGGCAGAGCAAATGATGCATTAGTATTTTCCAAATGCACATTCAATGAGGCTTTGGAGAATAATTGGCTAAATATACCTGATCATGGTGTCTTTGTACGTCACATTTTTGGCGCCCAACGTGGGGCACTAGAAAAAAAATCTTAGGGCAAAAACTGTTCATTGTTTGGCGCAGTTTGGTGGATTTTACAATTCAGTTTCAAAGGGAAACAGATTTATTGTTAGGTTTTAATAAAAAGTCAAGGTAAACTAATACCATTTAAGTTTATTCATTTTTTTTTTCATTGACTTATAAATAACTTGAATATTTTTATAGTGTTTTTTTCTAATAGTTGATCATTGGTTATATGTGTTGTTGATTTTATTACTAGTAATAATACCAAGCGAGTATCAGTGAGGATAACGATATTCAGATCATTTTTATTTGTTTTTCTTGGAGTAGTACATAACTTGTAAACATGTCTTTATATAAGATTGACATATATAGACTGAGCGCTGACGAATTAACTTACGAAGTTAAAATTAGAGGAGTTGCTACAGGAACAGTGGATGATATGCGGAAGAGTTTAGCCACTGCTCGACGACTAGAAAAGGCTGGGGATAGTGTGGAATATCCCTCCTATCCTTATACACCCGAAGAGGATATTGACGCGATTACAGCGAAGCTAGATGAGTTAGAACCGTTGGTGGCAGATTTCCATGACAATGCAACTAGTGGGGATTATAAGAAGTATGAGTCCAAGTTAGGTCATGTGCTTCATCGAATTGATTATATTCCAGAGGATAAATATGAACGTCCTGTCCTTCGAGCAAGAGCTCTACATTTGTTGGGAGATCTACATCAGAAAGCAGATGACTTCAAACCTACTTCTGCCCCTCCTCTGCAGATGAGTGTCATTGAGCAGGCTATCTTTAATGCTAACATAATGGGAGGTAGAAGGTCCACTGTTGCTCCTCAAACGCCTGGTCAATCCACATCTATGGCACCTCCTGTAGCAACATCACCGGCTCAGAATATAAAAACCATACTACCCAACAAGTGGGATTGTAAATTTTTTGGGGACAAAAAGGGATTATCTTTAGGTGCATTTCTGGAACGTGTGGAGGAGCTTCGCTTGGCACGTCATGTATCGAAGGAAATTTTGTTAGAATCGGGTATTGATCTGTTTGGAGGTAGGGCATACCAATTCTACCTAGCTTATAGGAGCCAGGTGTCTAGTTGGGACGAATTCGTTTCTTTGTTACGTGAGGAATATCTTTCGCCCACCTACAACGAGAAGTTATTCGAAGAAAATACGCAAGCGAACTCAAGGTCCAGATGAGTCCATAGGTGTCTACATTGCGGTTATGACGGGATATTTTAATCGATTGAGTTGCAACATTGCTGAGGAGACGAAACTTCAAATTCTGCTTCGTAATATTGCTCCCTTCTACCAGAACCAATTAGCATTGGTTGACGTTACTTCAGTGAATCATTTGCGAGAGTTAGGGAGAAAATTAGAAGCTAGGAAAGAGGCCGTAGAAAACTTTATTCCACCTTCTCGAAGGGTAGGTACCTTAGAACCAGACTTGGCATACGTTCAGGTGGTAGATAGTCAAGTTGATAGCTGTCAAGCTTCTGTTTCAGGTAATAGTAATTCTCCCAGGGGTGAGTCGAAGGTCGTCATTTGCTTCCGGTGTAACCAGCCTGGTCATTTTGCAAGGGGTTGTACAGTCAAGTCTAATGAATTTTGTTACAGGTGTAAAAAAGAGGGTGTCACCATTAGGACCTGTAATAATTGTAGCAGCTCGGGAAAAGGCAACCGACATGCTTAGATGGCCGAGATGCGCGTGTCGGAGTTTTAGACTCGGTCGATAAATATAAGATTTTACTAGACTATGTCCTTGAGCATGCGACAGGCGATGAACGACCTTACCTGACAGTGAATATTTTGGGGAAATCTTTTTTGGGACTTTAAGACTCTGGGGCATCGCGCACTATTATTGGTCGTCAAGGGTTGTCTGTTATTTGTGAATTAGGATTAAAGATTGATGGTAGCCGTAAGTCATGTTGTGTAGTAGCCAATGGAACTCGTTGTAATACAATTGGAGTGGTAGAGCTACCAATCTCTCTAAAGGATCGTTTTAAGTTGGTTGAGGCAATTGTAGCGCCAGAAGTTCCGCATTTATTAATTCTAGGAGCTGATTTTTGGCGAAGGATGGGTATTGTACCCGACCTTCGACACAATGAATGGAGTTTCTCTAGTGAACCTGTGGCTGTCAACTCGGTCGAACATGTTAAGAGTCAAACGCATTTGACGCCCTTGGAGAAGGCCAGATTACAGACAGTCATAGACCGAAATGTTGCTTTGATGGGTGAACAACTGGGATGTACTAATAAAACAGAACATGTTATTGTGACTAATAGTGCTCCCATTAAGCAACGTTATTACCGTGTAAATCCCATTGTCCAGCGACAGATTGATAAAAAATTAGATGAGATGCTTCAAATGGGTATTGTGGAGCCAAGTAATAGTCCTTGGGCGTCTCCAATATTACTCGTTAAGAAGAAAGATGGTGGATTTCGATTTTGCGTCGATTTTCGAAAACTTAATTCGGTGACTGTTCGAGATAGCTACCCTCTCCCAACAGTAACTGACACCTTAGATAAGCTCAAGGAGGCAAAATACCTTTCTAGTTTAGATGTCAAGAGCGCCTACTGGCAAGTTAAGATGGCTGATGAATCCAAGCCATACACAGCGTTCACTGTACCCAATCGTGGACTCTTCCAGTTTTGCCGCATGCCCTTTGGGTTGCACAACGCCCCTGCGACGTGGCAGCGTCTCATTGACAATGTTTTAGGGCACGATCTAGAACCCCACGTATTTGTGTACTTGGACGACGTTGTCATAGTTAGTAAAACTTTCGAGCAGCATCTGGCTATTCTGGATGAGGTGTTTCGTCGACTTCGTGAGGCAAACATTACTGTGAGTGTGGCAAAATGTCAATTCTGTCGCCCAGAAATGAAATTCCTTGGGTACGTGATTGATCGCAATGGGTTACACGTAGATCCTGACAAAGTAAGGGCGATGTTGGAATTACCAACTCCGACTTGTGTCAGTGAAGTTCGGCGTTTGGTGGGAACCTTCTCATGGTACAGGCGCTTCATTCCTGAATTTTCCACAATTATTGCCCCAATTACTAGACTGCTTACGAAGAAAGTCCATTTTCTATGGAATGAAGAGTGTGCTAATGCTTTTAAAGCAATAAAAGAATGTTTAGTGACAGCTCCGGTACTTAGTTGTCCGGATTATTCATTGCCATTTATAGTGCAGACCGATGCGTCGGGGTACGGCATTGGAGCGGTTTTGTCGCAACCACATCCCGATGGTGAACGCGTCATATCATATCTAAGCAGGTCGTTGACACGGCAGGAACGCAACTATTCCACCACAGAACGGGAGTGTTTGGCAGTCTTGTGGGCAGTAGAAAAACTAAGACCGTATCTGGAAGGTGTAAGATTCACAGTGGTAACGGATCATTTTAGCTTATTGTGGCTCCAGAATTTAAAAGACTTAAATGGTCGTCTGTGTAGGTGGTCGGTCCGCCTACAACAGTACGACTTCGAAGTACTGCACAGGAAGGGAAAATTGAACGTTGTCCCAGACACGTTATCACGTTCTGTACCGATAGCAACTAACTCTTCGGGCGACGGGCCAGTGATAGATTCAATATCTGAATAATCAGTGAAGAACCAGTTTAAGATCGATGATGATAAATGGTATATATCGATGCTTCAAAAGGTGAGGAGTAGTCCCAAGAAGTTTGGTAGTTAGCGTGAGTCAAACGGTCTGTTGTGGAAGCATGTCGTCCCTCTTTATCCAGAATTAGCACCACCGTCGGATTCCTGGAAGCTAGTAGTCCCAAAGGCTGGGCGAAAAATGATAATCCAAGAAGCGCATAACACCGTAACTTCCGGACATGTTGGAGTTTTCAAGACTTGTGCGAGAGTGGCAGAGAGGTACTACTGGCCCATGATGAGGAGTGACGTTGCTCATTATATTCGTCGTTGCAAGGAGTGTGCTGCTTATAAGGTATCGCACGCGGTACCGGTTGATAAAATGGCATCTCATCCCAAGCCCGCACGACCATGGGAGATGATCGCTACAGATCTTATGGGACCTTTTCCCAGTTCAAAACGAGGAAATTGTTATCTTTTAGTTGTCACTGATTATCTGAACAAATTCACTCTAATGTGGCCACTTAAGAAAGCGACTGGCATTGCTGTTTGCCGTAAAATAGAAAATGAAGTTTTCCTCATGTTTGTAGTGCCCCGAACAATTATCTGTGATAATGGAGTTCAATTCCGTAGCAAAGAATTCCTGAAGTTGGTAAAGAGTTACAATTGTGATCTTAAGTTGAGTGCTTTCTACAATCCTCGGGCAAATCCCACGGAAAGAGTTAATAGGGTCATTAAAACGATGATTTCCATCTACGTTTCCGAAAATCATCGATGTTGGGATGAACGGTTATCTGAAATTGGTTGTGCACTTCGAACTAGCACCCATGAAGGAACCGGCTTAACCCTCTATTTTGTAAACTTTGGTCGCAACATGTTGCTATCAGGCAGTGATTACACCTTTAACGAGTTGGTACGTGTCGAAGATGGTACACAACTAGGTGGTATTAGTCGTAATGAACGTTTCAGGGCCATGTTCGCTGATATCAAGGAACGTTTAGAGGTTGCTGCTGATAAAAGTTGTGACAGATACAATCTTCGGCGTCGGCATATTGAGTTTTTTCCAAACCAGTTGGTGTGGCGCAGAAATTATGCCTTGTCTGATGCGTCATAATATTTCACAAAAAAGTTGGCTCCGAAGTTTGTGGGGCCTTTCTATATAAAAAAACGTATATCGCCGTGGACGTATGAATTGAGAGATGCAGTTGGTAACTCAAAGGGGATTTGGCATGTGAAAGATCTTAAACTGATCTTCTGGTTCTTAACTTGCTGCAGATTCTGAATTTTTGCGATCGCAGAATTTTGATATTTAAAGTTCAACAAATGTTTATCATTAACTTGGAAAAAAAAATGTATATAAATTTACGTATTATTAGTTGATTTTGTATTTGTTTTTACCATACCTTATTCAGGTGTGGCGGACACTGCAGTACTTTAATTTGAACGGCAGGAAATCTCGAATAGGGTCACCTATTGGTATAGTACCAAAAGCAGACCGTACTAGTTTACGTCGAGATCTGTATTTTTCGTTGGATTTCTATAATGGGTGGCACTCTAGGTTTCTTGCTACTTAGCTATTGAGTAGATAAGATTACAGTAGGATTCTTTATATGAGAAAAATTTTAGTTTCCACTAGGTTTTCTGATCAGAAGCGCGCCCTAGTTGGAGAAGGAGGGTTTTTTTTGGTTGTGGGAATTGGTGTTGTGAAGAAATGTGGTGGTTAGAATTTTGATTTTAAATAGTCACCCATAATAGGGGATATATCTGCACCGCATATTATTAAAATCCATGTGATTTAGTGTTAGTAGAGATGGTTATTTGATGTTATACATGGATTTTTAGCCTCCACTGAGGGATTTGTTCTTCACCTAACCGCCATTGCAAAAGTTGTGGTTCCTGTTTAATCGATTCTGAAAGTAACGGAAATTTGGCAAAGACACAGTTAGAGATTCTGGATGTTCTCGTGATGTTCTAGGCATTCAATATTGGGGTCTTTTATTTCCAACGGAGTTAAACCCCTTAAGAAGGGGTTTTTTTATGGGGACTAGTTTTACCTTGGACTTTTTTTGGAGGACTGCTTCGTGAACTGAATCGAAGTTTAATTTTGGCTGATTTCCTACAAGTTTTGCAGCATACATGTCCCGGTGATGGGGGCAACTTGAGTCACCCATATGAAACTTTGGATCGCTGTACCTACCGCTAGAATACCTAGTGAATGATACCTCAGGACTGTATTGGTGATGTTATAAACTCATTTATAATTTTTTTTCCTTTGCGCCGGTACCGTAAAGAAAAAAAGGTCATTACTTATTATATTTTTTTTTATGCTATCATTTACCATTACTGCTAAGGCTGCTTATTTTGAATTTTATTATCAGTGCCTATATTTAGCCTTATTTTGTTATATTACTTTCTATAGCTATTTTCGCTACTAGTATTGCTTAATATGACTGCTTAGCTGCTTTTCATAACTTATAATATTGCATATAATAATATTTATTGATACTGCTTTATTTATAAATAGTTTTGCGTTACATGCAGCACCTTATATTTTGTTTCCTCTAGTAGTTGATTATTTTTTTTTTGAATTCATTAATAACCATAGTGTAGGTGAAGCTGTGAATGGATAGCTATTGGTAGGTGTTAAACTCGGTTTTAGATTACATTCTTTTTTTTTGTAACCTGTGCATGAGCTCACGCTTGGGGTATTTATGCCCGTATTCACCAAAGTAAAATATCTACAATTAACTTTTAATTGTGGTTAAGCAGCTAATTTCGTATTCACCAATTTTTTAATCAGAGAATTAGTGCTTAAACAAGAAATTAACTTAATCGGCCAAATTTGAGCGGTTTTAAAGATAATCGCCGTTTATTCTGACAGAAGTGAACATAACAATCAAACAATATAACCCAAACCTACAAATTTATCTTGTCCTTTACAATTTTTGATTTTTCGTTGGTTTATTTTTTTCTGGAACAAGGAAAATATTAAAGATCAGCTGTGTATGACGATGATTTGGACGTTATGGACATTATTGCAGATGACTTTACTAGAATTCAGTGGGAAAGAACTAATTATTTTCAAACAATGGATGAATACAACTTTTATAAAAGATTTAGACTGATCAAGCCTATTTGTAATTAGTATGATGACTATACCACCCCAGTAGGGTAGTCCCAAATAAAATACCAAGTAACTTTGAATTAAAAGGTTTTTTTATTTTTTAGTAACAATCCAGTAAGGTTAAATCGATCTTTAAAAATGTAAAGTGTTAGCAATATCTGCCAATACAAGCTAAAACATTCGAAAATATCCATGTTGCCAAGTTGTAAATCAAAGTTAACCCCTGATTGCTTAATTTTACCAAACAACAATTTGGTGAATAGCAATTTGACTTAATCAAGATTACTTATTTAATCACAATTACCTAATCATGATTAGAGTTGAAGATGGTGAATACGGCCATTAGATTAGCAAATATTGTTAATAAGTTGGTACATGTCCTGTGATAATCAATAGCATTCCCATCTAGGGACTTGTCATTCTTAAACTGCGCCGCTTATTATTATTATTATTATTTTTTTGTTATAATTTGTTACCTGATAGATAACGCCTCCCTTAATTAATATAGTTTTTGTTTGTGGGTCAAATTTGAATAGAACTGAATCTACATCATTTTAGGCGATTTCGTCCCGCTTTGGTACCCCATTTTGGTCTGTCAATTACATACCAATCGATTTCGTTCCGAAAAACGATGACGTCAATCTAACTTTGGTACCTTTTTGGTCTGTCAAATCACATACCGAGATCTGCAGTACGGTTACTGAAATTGGTAGCTTTCTATCCTTGTCTAAAGTAGTTTCTGTCTTTTTTTTTATTTGTAAATATATTGTTCTATGTCAATTTCGTCAATCAGCTGTACCAGCTGGGCTACGCTGAGAACCAAACGATTTCGCCTGTTATTGGTAGTTTACGTAATAGCGGTGACGTAGGACCTACCAATTGGTTAACCAAAGTCCCTACCAACCAAAACGGGACGAAATCGCCTTTTGTTTTATTTGGTACTTTACCTGCTTATGTTTGGTAAGTCGCGTGAGTAGTGGATCTAGGGGGTATTTGGCCATAGACTTCCTGGCGCCCGATTAAGATCAATTTAATTTTTTTTTGCGAGTTCCTTACGAACCTCCCCTTCTCTGTTGAGCAAACCGGCAAATATCCCGTGAGTACAATATAAGTATCGGTAATTTTAAATTAGATTAGATTGTACGTCACAACGGTTACGAAAATAAAACGGATAATGTTCCTTAACTAACAGGTTGTCACGGATTATGTGATTTCTTATATCACCTTCTATTTGAAAGGTGCCTTCCAAAATAATGCACTCTTTATAAGAACTTTGTGGTAGGTCCTTAACGTTACAAGAATTTTTTGGAATTATTATATAATCATCTCCTATTTCGGACAAGTTTAAAAAACATTTTGGAATATCAAAACCTTCAGGAGTCACCTCATGTTTGTGTTCCGCTACAATTTTAAATTCTTCAGAATATTCATTCTGTTGAGGTATAGACAATATAGACATTTCCGTTTGTTGGATGTTATCTGTTTCTACAATAATTGTACTAATGTCAAAACGAGCTTTTTTTGTAGGAACTAAATATGACTTTCTCGGAGTAGAGCAAACAGCATACTGATTTGATTCCATCTTTTCCGTACAATCAACAGTGTTCTTAAGCAATTGGATATTGTCCGCATTTACTTGATCGTCATTCAATATTTTAAATATTTTTGGTTTTTCATCTTTTTGGCAAATTTCGCCTTTAATGGAAGCAAAAACCTTTTCAATGCTGGTTTTATTTGCGTGAATTCTCCGATACACTTGACTAGGAAATTTTAAAGTTCTATGTCTGATATTTTGGCAAACAATGCTGAAAATTTGATGACCTGGATTTAAAGTAAAAAGTAATTGATATGTGCAATGACTATCAAACGATAAAATAATTTCGACAATTTTTTTCAACAATGAAAAATTTTCAACGTTTTCCATTGTTGGTAATTTGAAGAAAAATATTTGGTACCTATATAAATATATAACTAAAATAATATTTCAAATTAAATAAATGATTTGATACAGCTCACCTTCGATGTAAAATTCAAACACTTGCACTTAACAGCGAAACAATTTGACTGACAAAAGAAAATAAACAATGTAGAAAGAAGGAGAGATTTTCAAAAAAGTTATAAAAAAAACAATTTCTTCCACTTTACCATGAGCTAGCGCGCCGGCGATAGGACAGAGTGGTGCAATTTATTAGGATTCTTATATGATATAATTTTCAGTGTATGTAGTACTAAAATTAATTAGGTACATTGTTAATGTATACATATGAAGTGGTAAGATAGGGATTAAAAATTTACCCAAAAAATTCATGGTGGAGGAAAAGTAATTCATTAAAAAAAAAGGATTTTGAAATAAGCCACTCATTGTTCAAACTTGCTACTTGTTAGTTGGAGTTAAATTACCAATACTTACAACTTTTTGGTGCTATAGATATTTAATCTTTGAGTTCACTTTATGTTGACGAGGTTTGTATGAATAAAAGTTAATAAACAAATATTTCATTACATACGCAATGGATTGGAATTGGAACTGTTTGTTAATGAAATTTTTGCAAAGCAAGAAGTAATGTTAGGTATTGAGTTTGTGTAGAGGAAATTAGACAATTTCCCCCAGTCGCTCCTATTTACTGAGAATTGCTGTCGCGGGTCGGCACCTTTTCGGCACCTTCAAGGAAAGATTACTTATTTATTATCATAGACAAAACAAGTTTTATTCTCTTTGTATATTCAGTTTACTCCAATAATTGGTATTGAAGTCATTTAAAAACTGTGTTTTCTGTTTTCCGGTTCGTTTTTTGGCAGTTCTGAAAAGATTTCGATATTATGTAAATTGATATCTATCTGATTTATCATAAAATAATATAATATAATATAGTGTACTAAATAACAGTTTTAAAGAAATTATGATTTATAAAAATTGAAAAAAACAAAATAACACTACATTAATGCTGAATTAAGTACCACATCAAAATATATTATATTGAGTGCTTAAACTGAATTTTTTAGTCCGGGAGGTAACGACAGATTTCAATACACCATTTCCGCATGCTTCATTTTTTTTGTATGAGTTATCTGTGTAATATACAATAGTGATATGAACGTCTGCCAGCACACCTCCACGACAGGGGGTTACAGGAGGGTTACAGCTACAGCTGAAAGTAAACAAAAAAAAATTATTGCCGCATAGACGAAACTTATTGTACTTATCAAATGAAACATAAGAAGCTTAGAAAATATCGTCTGCCACCTAGATTCAACAACCAACATCGTCTGCCACCCACATAAGTAAGCGCAAATTTTATATAGAAAAAAACTTATACCCGCAAGGATGAAATTAATCAAAATGCTTCTTTTTCGTCGTTCGGGTCAACTGCAGTCGCGTGCGGGAAAGTATCACTTTCCGCACTTGTTAGTAAAATAACTATTTTCTGCGAGCAGGCGGAAAATTGAATTCCCCACACACATTTTAGTGTGGAAAATTGAATTTCCCGCACCGTGTGGAAATATGTAAAATTAATTAATTGTCAGAGAACTGTCAGTTCATTTTCAAAATATTTTGCTCGTGAATAAGTGAATCCTCACGCTCGTAGAGAAACTATTGTACCTAACACTTGCGGGAATTGTTTTTCCGCATTTTGCTGCTTCAGGCAGACTCGTGTGGTAAAACTCATTTCCATAAAATTACGGTTGTCAAACTAGATCAGAATCGTTATACATGTTGTATATAATATACCTATAGAATTCATTTGAACGAAAATCAATAAATAATCATGCCTTAAAAAATAATCTCTTAATGTCATTGCAAAACAGTAATATTTTATCGAAATTCATCAAACTATTTATTCAAAATCAATTTTGAAAACCGAATAGGCGTACGCGATGACTTATTCTATGATCTACGCTTGAACAAATTTAAATCCAGTGAATAAATGTATCATAAAAAACAACTTCATGAGAGTCGTTCAACAATTTAGAACATTTGACGATCGTCTTTCAAGCTGATAAAGATGCAGCGGTGCTCGCGCGGTGCATGTCGAGCGCAACTTCATAGGCTTGGCAGACGACCTTCGTTGTATCTTATTTGTGGCAGACTATTATTTTTGTGTTTGTTACTACAAAAAGAAGCATTTTCATTAATTTCATCCTTTCGGATATAAGTTTTTTTTTCTATATCAAATTTGCGCTTACTTATGTGGGTGGCAGACGATGTTGGTTGTCGAATTTAGGTGGCAGACTATATTTTCTAAGCTTCTTATGTTTACATAATTTAATTTATATATAATTAAAGTTAATGTTTTGAAGAAGTGATTACCGTAACTAGAAAAATTATTAAATTGACAATGTGATAATTAAATAAATATCTTTGTATTACCAATGTTAAAAAATATAAAAACTTAAACTACAAAAATAAAAAATAACTAAAACTTTTATAAACTACAAAAATAAATATAATATTTGGTACATAAAAAATGAACATAATTAAGTTAAGTAAAAGAACTCTATTCCTATGATGTCGATGAGCAGCAATGGGGATAAACGTTACCTTTTTCAAGAATTGCTTCTGCTACTTTTAAAATATTTGCACTAATTTCCCTCAAAATTACCATATTTTCTTGGTGCATTCTTAACAAGGTTATCTCATCACCTTTTCTATTGGATACTCTTTTTGGTTTAATTTTATTCCCAAGTTCACTTTTTGTTAATAATTTGCGTTTTTTAATTTCTTTTTCAAGAGGAATTGGTTCTGTTTCTATAAACATTGTTCCTGATGGTGTGGAGGGAGTGATAGAGATGTCTGCAGTGGTGTTTTTATTTTCGATTTCCACTGATACTGTAGGTGATGAAGGCATGACTGGAATACTTGATATATTTTGGGGGTTCTTTATATACACAAGCTCAGGCAGTGGTTGACAAGAAGGAACTTCAAATGGTTGCTCATGAACTGTATTATTTTCTCCCTAAACAAAGTATATTTCCATTAAATGAATATCAATAAAAATTTAAAAGGTAATTGAGTGGTAATAAAATGCTTACAAAACCTAATTCAGTAGTATTATCTCCTTCTACCACAGTCCATCCAATAATTCCCATTAGCTTTTCTTCAACAGGTAATAAAGGTGGTAATGGTCCCCCGCCTCCTGTTCTATTCATATTGAGCCTGATATTTTGAGCCTTTACTTTGACCTTGCTTTTCCACTTGCTGAAAGCCTAAAAATACGTGAGAAAGCTGGGTTAGAAACTATGAATACTGAAAGATTGTTATTAAACTCACTTCTATCCATTTGTCAGTAGTTTTTGTTCCAAAACCCATACTATTCAATTGAGCTGCTGCTTGGTCCCACAAACGTTTATAATTTTGCCTCGCATCCAATCCAACAAATGATTTTGTAACCATTTCAGGATGTTCCAATAAAAAGTCAACAAGTACTACCCATTGATTTTGATTTGTTTTTGGGGCTCGTGACGACATGTTTCTATAATTTATAATTTATCACTACAATACCAGTTTTTAAACATAATTATGCCAAAGAAATAAGAACTTTGACAAATATCACCCCGAAGATACTCCACAAAATTTAAATTAATAACAGAGTTAATAACAAAAACGTCAAAAACATAACCTCTTATATTTTTTTAAATCGAAAAGAGATGAAAAATCTTACACATTGAGTAGAATAAGACAGAACGATATGTCTCTTAAAAGAAAGGCCCTTGAAGTTGTCGCTATCATTCGCTTCGCTACCACATCTTCGGTCATGTTCAGCTAGCCACGGAAACTATCGAACTCAGTTACAGAGTACGAAATAGCGAAGAGAAGAGAATCTTTATCGCAATTTTGTTACAGAGTGCCAGTCCTGTATTTTTATTAGCATTACATTTTATGAAAACAGACATTGCACATAAATTGATTCATACCAATAGACTTCATATTTATATTCAAAATACATTTAATATGTTATGTTCTTGTACAATTTACGCATCTTATCCCATATTGGCTTCTACTCAAATTATTTGTGCACGAAAAACATAGGCCAGCGTAAATAGTTTTATTCTGGAATGGATTCGGAGAAGCTGCTTTTATGATAACCATACTGGTAATGTTAACTGCTTTCTTATCACCATCGATCTTCTCGTCTGCAAACAATCTTCTTTTAGTTTCCGCCGGAACTGAGTTAACACATTCAGGTTCATCTTGGCAGTCATTTTTGGGTTGAATGATTTCTTCAGTATCAACGGCTTCGGTTGGGTCTAAAGTATTCTCTTCATTTTCATACAGATTATTAATTAAAATGTGGGTGGCTTCTGAATCTTCATTATTTTCTGGAATCTCTGGATTGTGTTGTTCGTTTCTGGTTAAAACTATGGCCTCGCTATCAGTTATTTTGGGTTTGCCTTTTTTTATCGGTGCCTTCAATCCCTTTATTTTTTTCTTTTGTTGAATGTACTTTTTTCATGTTTTGCCTATTCAACCTTTCAGTCTTACGTTTCTCTTTTTTATCTTCGACTTCCTTTTTTAATGCTATTTTCTTCTTCATTGCTTCTTTTCTAACTGATGAAGTTAGTACAAAGGGTAGCTTTTCTACCTCTCTTTTCCCCTTCATTTCTGGGGTTTTGGGCCAAACTACGTAATCACTAAGTGATGATTTGTTCAATCCACATTCTTTGTTGGCCGATGAGGTACTAGGCATTTGACAGTCGTAATAATTGATATTTTCTTCTATCACAATAGGAATGCTTTCAATGTCGAATACTTCATTGATTTCAGTATCAGTCTCCATAAAATCTGCCTCAATATTCTGATCGTTTGATATGATACTCTGACGTTCAAGATTTTTGGACTTTGATTTATAATTTTCATTTTCTATTATGTTTTCGGCCTGATTCGTTTGAAAAATTCTTTATAGAGATAAGAGAGCGTCAAAAAATCTTCATTATGAACATCGTTTCCACTAAAATGTTCAATCCTTTTCATTTTTCCTACTCCAACAATTTTCTTGAACGTTTCGAACGTAATTGTATTTGCTTCATTGCTGTGCGTAAAAGTTGTTTCTTTGTTTTTGCCAGTACATTTGGTATAATCGATTGCAGATGGGTTCCATGGATAGAGCCCGCAGGCACGAAAACCATGCTGTATCGCTACCGGTCTTACATCATCAACCACTGTTTTTAAAACGGATGCAAAATTTTCTTTCGTCACAACTTCATTTGGATGTTCTCTTCGGAACTTCAACACAGCTTTTTACCATCCTTCTTTTAATGGCTTGAATACGGCCACATCGGCGGGTTGCATAATTCTTGTAGAGTTTGGGTACAAAGCAACTAAAATAATATCTAACTTTGAGCATTATTCACTTATTTCATACGTCATGTGAGTGCTATGACCGTCAACAAACAACACTATTGGAAACTTTATGTTACTCTTCTTTAGGTAAGGATATAATACATTTCCTATGTACTCGTAGAATAGTTGGCTCTTCATCCAACCATTATCGCTGCAACCGATTCCCCATGTATCCGGTACTGACTTTACGATGTCGGACGGTAATCTTTTATATGCATATATAATCATAGGAGGAGTTACATCTCCATTAGCCGAGAATGTGAACATCACCGTGATATTATTCTTGGGATGATGTTCTATTTCGTAAACGTTCTTTGTTCGTCTTGGTGCAAGAACTTTTTTGTTTTTTGGACAAAGCCAAAAGCTGGTTTCATCTCCATCGTATATTCTGCTGGGATCTTCAAGAACATCTGATAATTGCTTACGCTTTAAATAGTCATCCACATTGGAAAACCAACTTCTAATATCTGCTTCTGCTACTACGGAACTAGCTGCTGTAATTCCTTCAGAGGTTCTCAGGGTTATATTTGGGTAACGTTTTAAAAAAGCTAGATACCACCCTCTTCCTGGAAGGTTATCTTTAAATGGATTTTCTCTAGGAGATTCGTCAAGGAAATACTTTACAGATATTTGAATGTCTTCCATTCTACGTGGAAAACCTCTCTTGTGAGAGGTCAAAATCCAGTTTTCTAATAGTGTCCCTTCTTCGGAAGTCAATATTGGTTTGGGTCCGATAGAAACTTTATTGTTAAACTTTTCACTCGAACGGAATTGTAGTGTGGCCCGAGGAACATGATAAAGCTTAGAAGCTTCTCTTTGACTCATTCCATCCTCTATAGACTCCAAAGCCTTACAAATATCCTCTTCTTTATATTTTTTTCGATAGGAAGCACCTTCAGACACTTTTGGCATGGTAATAGGCTCACAAAACTAAAAAAAAAGAAATGCGATAATGGCCACTGACGGAATCAGTTAATGGCCCCCGGCCAACCACTGTCTTCGCTTCGAAAATGCAGAAAACCAACTTGAATTAGTATAAGTTAATAGGGTAATAATGAAAAAAACCGGCTTCTTTTAAATAAAAATATCTATAATTTCATCACAGTAATTGGCCGGCCGGCCAATGACTGTTTTCGTGTAAAATATGAGACAGTTAATGGCATATTGAATTGGCGCCAATTTTTATAAACTGAACACTTTTGTGACTCAGGAAACGAACAATTATGATTAGTTATTAGATATCCACATATATTTATGCATACACTCATAGCTTAAGGAGTCATAAGCGTTGAAAACTAGCATAGAATCCTTATGAAATTTGTAAGGTTTTACCTGTTTTGAGATGAACAGATGACCACAAGCAGCAGCAACGCACTTTTGATTTTCAGTTGCCAACCCAATGAAATTTTTGATCCAATGAGTTCAAAATTTTCTTGTTTTGTTGTTTTATTTCCAACAGGTTCGTCAAAAGGATTTCAAATGCTTGAAAAAATATTTCAATATTATGCTTGCCCATAAATTATAAAACAGAATCTTGCAAAAATAGAAGTAATAGGTAGTTACTTTTTACTATTTAACATTTTACTTATTATTAAAATATGTAGGTATAGATTTTTAAACTTCAGGTACCTGATTTTGAAAATGCTTCTGAACAAGCTTCTGGACCATTAATTATTAGTTCTTTAGCTGGTCGTATGGAATCGTGAGTGAGCTCTCTCACTTTACCAATGTTGACAGCCTTTAAGTTTGATGAATTATAATTACTACTGGTGCCAGCACTAGCACTACCTGCTTCATATCGATGATTATTTGCTGCTAGAAAGAAATGAGAACACGTTCAATGCGGATGGTATAATTGAGAGTTATGCTGTGGCCTGAACTTTGTTTATCGATAAAACTAGTACTTGATAATAAAAAAATATTTTAGAGCATTCAGCAATAATTGTTTCAGTTATACAACCATAAATTTTTTGGTGAAAATTGACGAAACAATTTTCAACACAGAGTCCCGGTTTTCCGGGACACATAACACAATGATACAGTGTTGAAGTTCTTTGTTTATTCCGGGAGCAACATCTACAACGTTTGCGTAATGTCCGTCCTCGTTGATCTTTTTCTTCAATCCTGACCAACATATGGTTATCGTCGGGCTTGGAAATTGTAGGAGGCTGTTGATCTTTTGGTGGTAAAAGTTTATCTATTATTTCCATTCGATAGTAATAAAAATTTAAATTTTTATTTTCCGAATATTTTTTATATAGGTAATAGAAATTGTACAATAACATTTGCCAAATATGGATACCGATTTTTTTGTACCATCTCAGGGTCTTACGGCTGCATGGATAATACATTTCGTAATGGGAGTAGGTTTTTCTTTTATAATGCCTCCTTTATTGCCGATTTCTGTCATTTCGTTTTTAAATTCAGTTGATATGTAATGAACAGTTCTCTTGTCTTTCCACGCTCCTACCATAATGCCGTTATTGTATTAAGCGGTTGTTTCTCCTTTCTTCAAAGATGCTGAAGTTACTTCCCGTGGCAAGTCTTTTCTATCTATCCGTAATTTACCTGTAGAGTACGAATTATTTTGAAGTAAAACTTACGCCAAATGAATGCTATTATAGAAATTATCCATAAGAGAGAATGCCCTACATTTAGCTTTTCATTCATTAGGTGCATTACAACTTTTTCGGTATGTCCTGACCCTCCCAGTTCATCAAGTTGACCCGTGTATATAGCAATTTTTAATGGTAAGCCATCAGGTTCAGCCAATATACAGTGTGTCCACTTGAGTTCGCACCATATGGGAAACTTTCTTATTATTAGTTTTACGAAAAAAAGTTATTCTTCATAAAAAGTTCTGCATGGTGTAAAAACTAAAATACAACCATCAGATATTAAAATTTTTCAGTCGTATACGAGGTATGTTCAAAAATATAAATTTTATCAAGAGCAAAGTACCTCAATTTTTTATAATTTCGAAAATTGTTATCGAGAAAATTTATTTAAAATTGTAAACTAACATTTAACTCATTTGTTATCAAAAATTTGATGACCTTTTAGTTTCCCAACTTGACTGTTGCAGCATTTTGTTGATGTTTTAAAATAATTCGTATACATAACAACGTTATTTATTTTACAATCTAACATGAATAGCAATTATAACAATAAGTTGTTAAAAATATTTGCAAAAAATATTAAGTAATAGATTTTCTTCGATCAAACCGCCATTGCCTCAACGTACCCACCTTCTCTTTCAATACAAGTTTCCGTTCTACGACAAAACACATTTCTAATCATGTTGGGAGTTATAGTCTGAATGGTTTCCGTAATAATCCTTTCCAAATGTTGGACGTTTGTAAACGGCCCTTATAATAATAATAATAAGGTTTATTCATTCAAAACCATATAACATGTTCACATATGATTAAATAATTTCCAATTTTAATTGAAGGAATAAACAAGAAGACGAGCTCATTTATGACCCTTAAGGTTGCGCATGAGCATTATTTTCCGGTTCATTTTTCAAATTAAATTAGTTTAACATTTTCATTGATTATACATCAATTCATTTATATTTTGAGTAAGGGTACAATGATGCATGTTATAGATCTGTACAAATCAAACAACAAAAGAAATAAATAAATTTTTCAATATTTTGTAGCAAGGTTAATTACCTTCTATTAATTTATGCAAGGCTAATCTATCTGCGAGTAATAAATATTTCTTTAGCAACGCTTTAATTAAATTAATCGAATTAATTGTGGTTAAATAAATTTTATATTCTTCAGGCATGAAGTTAAATATTTTAGTTGATAAGTACACAAAATTTTTCTGTCCAATAGATTTGTTAACCAAACTAGTTTGTACATTTCTATGAGTTTTATTTCTGGTGTCATATTTATGTTTTATTTGTTTTAAATTATTTTTATTTTTGTAGATATAAATTGACACATTAAATATGTATATTAGTCTTATATCCAGTAAATTTATTTCATTGAATAATTTGTTAGTGGAGTATGTCATTTTTTTATTATATATTACCTTAAGTATTTTTTTTGTAATATCTCCAGTTTCCTTAGGTGTGTTTTGTCTGCAGCACCCCAACCGACAATACCATATCTTATACGAGATTCAACAAGACTAAAATAAACTACTCGCAAATGAGTAATATCCAAGATTTTTCTTAAATACCTAAATTTATATAAAAGGGTTCTTAGTGTGTTTACTACATTATTTATATGGGTTTTCCATCTTAAGTGACAATCGATTGTAACTCCTAGATACTTAATATCTTTAGCAAGCTTTATATATTCATTAGAGTTTTGTCCATTTATTTTTAAATTCCCATAGGATGGTAATGAATTTTTGTAACTACAGAAAGGAATGAAATATGTTTTTTCGATATTAATAGTAAGCTGTTTATGTTTAATCCAGTTTGTTATATTTACGATATCATTTTCAACTTTTTCTTTGAGTCCTTCCCACGTATCACTTTCATAAAACACCGCTCTATCATCTGCAAAACTAGTAACAGTACCACATGTGCTTATTTTAAATAGATCATTTATATAAATTATAAATAATATAGGTCCTAGAACTGTACCTTGTGGTACACCAAACGAAACTGATCGACATTCGCTAAAAACATTTTCGATTTTCACTGTTTGTTTTCTATTTGTTAAATAACTTTCCATTAGATTTAGCGATGTTCCTCGAATACCTATACTCTCCAAAGCTTCCAACAACTGCAAGTGACTAACAGTATCAAATGCCCGGGCAAGATCCAGAAATATGCATAGTGAAGGTTTATTATTGTCTACGGCCCTGTATATTTTTTCTAGTAAATACGTTATAGCATTTTCTGTAGATTTACCTTCCTGAAAACCAAACTGACAACTAGACAAAATTTTGTATTTGTTAAGGAAGGATGTAATTCGCAGTTTTAGAGTCTTCTATAAAATTTTGGCGAATGTCGTTATCAAAGAGATTGGTCTATAGTTATCTATAAGCTCTTTTTTCCCTTTTTTATGAATTGGTATAACTAAAGTTTTTTTAAATTCCGAAGGGACTTGTGCTGATTTGTAGATTTTATTAATTACATCGACAAGAAGAGGTGTTAATTCATCTGTTAAATGTTTCACCATTTCTTGTTTGTATACATTCTCTTTCAAGTAACCCCAAAAGAAATAATCTAACGGGGTTAAATCTGGCGACCTAGCTGGCCAAAAAGTCTCTGAATATCTGTGGATTACTCTTCCGTTAAACAAATTATCCAGATACTGCCTTACTTCCAATGTACTATGACATGTAGCGCCGTCCTGCTGGTACCATATTTGTTGCCGTTCATGTAGTGATAGGTCATCAATAAAATCAAACACGTGAGTTTGTAAGAAATTTAGATAATTCTGAGAGGTCATGGATTGTCGAAAAAAAATGGCCCAATTATTTTATCTTTGTAAATGCCACACCAAACATTTGTTTTAAATGAATATTGATCACGAGTCCTAATTGTGAAGTTAGGATTGTTGTCACTCCACCATCGACAATTTTGAGAACTCAACGTTTCATTTGAATTAAATGTAGCTTCGTCTGAAAACATTATTTTTCTAACAAAAAAAGGATCGTCTTCAATTTTTTCTTGAATAAGAAAACAAAATTCTATTCTCTTATCGTAGTCTCTAGGTTTCAATGTATGAATAAATTTAGGCTTATATGGTTTAAACTCCTTCAAAATTTTTGCAATTGTACTTTTACCTGCATTTTGCAACAACAATGCCCTCTTTCGTAGAGAATATTTAGGATCTTGCACTGTAGATAACATTACATCTAATTTCGTCGCCTCATTTGCAACGCGTTTTTCATGTTTGTTGCTGAATTTATATTTAACATCTCCGTATACTTTGAATTTTACCATAAGTCTCATAACTGTTGTATGTTGTATATTTCTTCCTTGATGTCTGTTATTTAATATTTCAGCTGCTTCCCGATACGTTTTATAATTATCACCCACAATGCACAAAGCACAATTTCTATTTTTTTTTTCTAAATTCAATACCACCGGCATCTTTAGTTAGAATTTATTGTAACTGTCAAATATGTATTTTACGTTTAATGTCAGATATGTAAATATCATGGCAACTTGATTAAAAATGTACTTATGCATTTATTACTGTTGTAGGGTAGACATGCAATAGCAAAATGTAGAAAATCTCCATTTTAAACATTTTGTATACATGGCTGTATATTTGAACATGTTGTAGACTTCTAAATAAATTTTCTTGATAACAATTTTCGATATTATAAAAAATTGAGGTACTTTGCTCTTGGTAAAATTCATATTTTTGAACATACCTCGTATACGACTGAAAAATTTTAATATCTGATGGTTGTATTTTAGTTTTTACACCATGCAGAACTTTTTATGAAGAATAACTTTTTTTCGTAAAACTAATAATAAGAAAGTTTCCCATATGGTGCAAACTTAAGTGGACACACTGTATAAAACTTAACACCATATTTGTGGCGCTTGTTTTTTATATATTGTCTGAACACGAGCCTGCCACGCCAAAGGACCATGGATTCGTCCAAAGACAAGTTTTTTCCAGGATAATATATTGTATTCATCTTTTCGTTAAAATAATTGACTACTAATCGAATTTTATATAGCCCATAGTCTGTGAGTTTTCCAATAATCTGACAATTCTGCACACTTTATTGTCCCCGTGTGAAACAATAATCCCATAAAACAAAGTAACTCATCAATAGTTAGTGGCTTCCATGAAGATATACGAGATTTTTCTGAACTACCCTTAGTTATAAATTCAGCCTCTGCGTAAAGATTTGTTTGCTCAACGATCATTTGCAAGAAAGTGTTATCAAAAAGTAGCCGAAAATAATCAAAAGCAGAGCTATTTTCTCCCATATTCACAAGAAAACCCCGTGATTTAGTAAACTTAAAAGATTTCAAACAGTCGTCGTTGTCATTCCATAACCTTACTTTTTGTGCTGCTTTAGGCCTACCGGTTACTTCATTATTTACGCTTGTCTCCGTTTCTCTTACAGTATTATTTATATCGTCTAAAAATAATCATATATAATACTGCAAATTTTCAAATTAGCACACACTTACCTAAATCGTCATCGGAAATATCCTCTTCGCTAACTACATATGACTCACCACTATCATCAAAATCATCTTTCTCACTACCACTTTCCAATAACATCGTTAATAATTCCTCTTCTGTAAAGTTCTTTGTTTTTTTAAATTATATTTCGGATGTTTTCGACTTTTTAGATCGCGATGGACCTGCTTCGCAATCGTCAGCCATTTTGTAACTTTACTGAGTAATTGCACGGAACGAATATTAACACAGGTATATACAACCTTCACCCACAGCCTAAGGGTAGGTTCAGATGACAAGCGCTCAGCGCGCGTTGAACGCGCGTTGAATTTTTGTATAGTGTTCACATGGTGCGCACTTGTCAGGCGTTAAACGCGCGTTGTTGCGGCCAATTTGAGTTCTACATTTGTCGAAGATGGACGTAGAAACAGTTTTATCGGTGATTTTATACAGACGGCAGAAACGACACAACAGAAGACGGAGATATTGGGTTCACCCAATTTTGTCAACCAGGCTGACTGAAAGTCAGTACATTATTTTATATCCTAAGTTAAGGCAATTTGAGCCCAAATTCTTTAACTACTTCAGAATGTCCATCAAGTCATTTGATGACTTACTGACTCTCATAAACGATGAACTCGTAGCAGATAAAAACGCTGTGCGATATAGCATTTCACCGGAAGAAAAACTCATAATTACATTGAGGTAAGTTTTTTAATAATCAACGTAATCTATAAATCAAATCAACTTGTTTAGGAACAATTTTTTTAAAGAAAAAATAACATTTTGTTACTCGCAGAATAACTCTAACTCTGATTCATTGCTGACATTAGTTGGTGCTGGCGATGGACTAGGTGGAGTAGGTGTTACTGGCGATGGAGACCCCATTGCTGTAGTATAACCATAATGTGCAAAATTATTTGACACACTAGACTGCTGTGATCTATAATCATGATAACGAAAGCCTTCAACAGAAGCTGATGACTGATGACGCTGCTCTTGTGATGAATAATTTCTTCGTTGTGATACCGGGTAATTTTGATTTTCATATGTCTGTTGTTGTGATCCTTGAAATTCATTTTGGTTTTGCAAAATTAAATTATAAATGGCAATTTTAGTTTGAAGTCGCCTATATTCCGGAATTTTTTTAATCCCTTTAACGAGTGACAAACAAAACAGCTTGTCTTCATCGTCATCTTCTTTTGGATGAGACACATTTTTCTGTGCTAAACTCTGCTCTAATATGTTTGCAAATCTTTCATCAGCAGAATTTAATTTTTGTTTTTTTCTTGGAAGTAGATTTAGGACTTTTAAAGCCAGAACTTATTTCTACTTCAGCAACCTCTGACGAAGTTGATGCATTATCTGCATCGAAACTACTTTCTGTATCTTTGTTGGCAATTGATGCCTGTAGAAATCGTAGTCTATTATAATGAATATATGTCGAAGTTTTGGAAGCTCCTGATCCAGATTTGACAGTCTTTATTTTCTTCACCTCTCTCATATAATTATCCCGTAAACTCTTCCACTTTTTTTGCAGGGATGACGCTGAAAAAAAAAAACAGTATTTAGTAATAGTTTATGTTTGTTTCCAGATATTTGGCCATTGGATCTTCATTTGGGACATTAAGCTACGACTATAGAATTGGCAAATCTACTGTGGCTACTATAATACCACATGTATGTGAAACTATTTGGAAAAAATTAAGGCCCGTTGTTATGAGTGAACCAACGAAAGAAAAGTGGTGTGAAATATCCACGATATTTGAAAAGAACTCAGTTTCCCAATTGTTTGGGAGCCTTGGACGGGAAACATATACGGTTAATCCAGCCTGAACACACGGGTTCTATGTATTATAACTATAAAAATTATTTTTCGCTAGTTTTATTGGCGCTAGCGGATGCAAACTATTGTTTTGTGTGGGTTGACATAGGTGCCTACGGTAAAAACAGTGACTCAGGTATATTCAAGAATTGTTCATTGTACAAAAAGCTGACAGAAAGGTCATTAGATCTACCTGAGCCAAAGGCATTGTTAATACAAAATAGACCGACAACGTTGCCATATGTGATAGTGGCTGATGAAGCTTTTGGCATGATGGAGAATTTAATGCGTCCATATGGGGGAAGGTCACTAACTTATGCTAAAAAAATATTTAATTACCGTTTGACATTAGCACGCCGGTATGTTGAATGTACTTTTGGCATAATGTGCAATAAATGGCGCATTTTACACAGGCCGTTAGATGTTAACATCGGTTTTGCAGAAAAGATCGTAAAAGCGATATGTACACTAAATAATTATGTCAGAATCAGGGATGGCTACAATTTTGAAGACACACTTTATACGCCACCCCTGGAAAATCTAGCCTCACATTATACCGGACGTGCTGTGCGACAGGCGGATAATGTTCGAGTACATTTAACAAACTATTTCATTAATGAAGGAAAAGTAGATTGGCAGGATCGTTATATTTAACTTGTAACACAAACCGATTGTAAATGTAAATAAATATATATACTCACATAATATTTTCTTCTTTTCTTCATTGTCATGTCCTTCACAAAATATAAGGACGAGTTCTTTCCAAGCCCGTCTTCTCAAATTCTTATCTGAATAATCGCTACTTGTCATGTCCCATATCGCAGGACGTTTCTCTATTTCATCAATTAATAATTCCGTATTAAAAGCTTCGGTTTCCATTTCGGACGATTTTCGGACGAACTTGACGAACCCTAAAATACGTCTATCCGCGTCGAAAGCGCGCGCTCAACTGAACGGAAACATAGAAAACCAATGATCTCAAAGCGGCGTTGACGCGCGCTGACAACAGTCGAGCGCTAGCGCAGCGTTGAACGCGCGCGTTACTGAAACGCGCGTTATCATGTGTACGGCCTGAATAAAATGTATGTAGTTGTAAACGCGCGTTATCAAAACGCGCGTTGAGCGCTTGTCATCTGAACCTACCCTAATACTAAATTTACAAGCTTAAACGCAGTACGATAACAAAACGAGACAATTCAAATACCAAGGACGACTCGACGAGTATGGGTGGTATGGGGACCGGCGACCACGTGGCGACGACAAAACCTGTGAACATGCACAAAACAAGCAACAGGTCGAAATGAGCGGGACTGGAAAGGAAATGGGATAGAATTGTCACGTGCGAACTGCGCGATGCGACGCACTTCGGCTTGCCTCGGCTTCGGTCGGCAAAATCGATGAGAATGAAAATATGTAATGTCCTTGTCGTACGCTTTCTATAACAAGGACAAAATAATTTTGAAATGATAAAATAATTATTTTGATATTTTCTAATCTATTTTTCCCCTATACACCTCCAGGCCTTGTTTGTGAGCGAAAAAATTATTCAGAAACAACGAAATTATTTACTGGCAATTAACTCTGATATAGGACATAGGTATAGTGTCGAAAATTTTGAAAGGGAAAAAAAGAAAAATGTATTTAATTAGCTTTCTGTTTAAGATTTTTATTAAAATTTTAATATTTTGTTAAGAAAAACAATATCCTCAGCTATTCCGTCACAAGATGGCCAAATAATGACGTCGAAAAGGCGTCACTCTACACACGTGATAGTGACGTCTAGTAGTGACGTTCTAAGAGACGTCATTTTATGGTCACTGACGTCTAACGTCAGAAATGATCTGAAAAGTACGTCATTTTGACGTACCTTTGCTACCTGGGTGCTCTAACTTCGCCTTTCGATAAAGCTGGTACAACTCCCCCATCAAAGATCATCCTCACAACAGTCCCACTTTCATAGAAATTTTCACCTTTTTGGAGCTGTGCCGTATCATTTTTAAAAAACTCTGCTATCACAGAAAATGATATTACATGCCTGGATGCCACTGTAAAAAAGAAATACGTTAGAGATTGTAGGTATTTCAATGTTCATCAAATAGTTATAATAGTTATAACGTTTGCATTCCATTGAAGATTTGTATACAGGGTGTTTCATTGGGAAATGGGCATACGGTAAGGGTAGGTAGAGGTCGCCTAGGTGGTTCTAAAAAACCCCCATATGATGGGTCTAGCGCTCTTTATAACCGAGATACAGGGTGTTTTATAAATTTATCCTATTTCTTTCTAACCTCATAACTTCCGAGTTACCCTGTATATTATTTTGAGATTTGGTACACGTAATAACCATTACCTAGAGACTCCATCAAAAGCATCTCCAAAAAGATAGTGCAGGTCCGGCTTAATAAAAAATTTCAAAACTCTTCTTTCCTAAAAACAACACCCTGTATATTGATTTTTTTTAAATTGCTCTTTATAATTGGAAAGGGTATAAAAAATCGAATCTACTTATTTCGTTTTTATTTTTCCGCAGACAATTTTACTACCAAAAATTTACCGTCAAAGTTATAATTTATGCACGTTTTTGGGGTTAACAATGGTATCGGAGAGGTTTTTTTTTATTTTTTTAGCTTGAAATGAAATCCATTTAATGCATCTAGAGAAGCATCCTAGAAATTCAATTGAGTTTGTATGTTTACGAGTACAGACCACTAAAAAATGTGATTACAGGGCCGTACTTAGAACATACTCACTCAGTATGTTTCGAATATTTCGAACACTCAGTATAAGAATATGTATATGGAAACTATGCACTTCTACATTTAGAATAACAAGAGTAAAATACGAGAAATGAATTTATACTTCAAAAAATGTTAAAAGTACTCGTTTGGACAATGTTGTTAGAACATTTCAAGCTAAAAAATAAAAAAAAACCTCTCCGATACCATTGTTAACCCCAAAAACGTGCATAAATTATAACTTTGACGGTAAATTTTTGGTAGTAAAATTGTCTGCGGAAAAATAAAAACGAAATAAGTAGATTCGATTTTTTATACCCTTTCCAATTATAAAGAGCAATTTAAAAAAAATCCATATACAGGGTGTTGTTTTTAGGAAAGACGAGTTTTGAAATTTTTTATTAAGCCGGACCTGCACTATCTTTTTGGAGATGCTTTTGATGGAGTCTCTAGGTAATGGTTATTACGTGTACCAAATCTCAAAATAATATACAGAGTAACTCGGAAGTTATGAGGTTCGAAAGAAATAGGATAAATTTATAAAACACCCTGTATCTCGGTTATAAAGAGCGCTAGACCCATCATATGGGGGTTTTCAAGAACCACCTAGGCGACCTCTACCTACCCTTACCGTATGCCCATTTCCCAATGAAACACCCTGTATGTAAAATAATGACACGTGTTGAAACTTATATATAAATATATATTATATATAGGTAAGTACTTTACATATTAGAAAATAATTTTAAAATTATTTATGAAAATAAAAATGGTATCTAATTATTCTATACCTGATAATTTGTTTGTTTATGTTTGATATTATAACATAACCTATATGAAAGTAAAGAACAAACGATTATTTGAAAATCTATCATGATTAAATGGAGCTTTGGGGATTATTTAGAAATATAGATTGTATTACTTACTTTTTTGATAGTTTCAATGCCAACAAAGTCTCAAATACTCCAAAATTTGTGTTGCTTCCAATGGTAACTCAATGGTAATAATACTTTGTTTAGATACAGGTAAAAGCCCCTCCCTAAATATGACGTCACACTAATGTGGCGTATTGAGCGACGGGTTACATTCAAACAAAATTTAGTCAACACAGATTACATCCTCGAAAGTTCTTTTCATTTTACCGAATGTCTGTCGAGAGTTTTGATGAACTACTCTACTTGTTATGCAACGCTTTGCAAAAGGAAAAAACAAACATGAGGATTCCAATTTCCCCAACAGAACGTCTGGTAATCACTGTAAGGTATGTAAACTTCATCAGAAAATTTACAAATATAAAAAACAACTAAATATTAAAAAAAAATTAAATAAAAACTACAGTCTCTCGTAATATTGACCACCGCCGTATTGGATGTCCTGTGAGTCAGCAGAAGCACTGGAAGCTGGTGGATCCCATGGTGGAGGAGCCGAAGCATATCGGTTTCGATTAGCCGGTGGATAGGCAGCGTAATCTGCAAGACAACATATCTGGAATCGACATTTGCTCCATTGATGGTTAGAGCGACATCAAAAATGCCCTGTTTCCAGAATCATCTTTGGGCTGACTGTTCACCTCTTTTTGGAGAGCAATACTTTAATTTAAAACTCTTGTTCTCTCGAATTTCTGTAACTTCTTCCGTTTGTTTTTTCTTCCCCTTCGATTTTACGCGAGCTGTGGTAGTAGGAAGGGTCTGATAGCGTTGAGTTACTGCAGATGTAGAGGGCAATTGAGTGTCTTCAGATTCAGGCAAGGTAGATGCAAGGGGTGAATGGGAATCTTCTATCTCCTGTGTGGACTCCCCCTCATTTTCATCGTCTATTTTCCTCACCGCTATCCTCTGGGCTTCTAATATTCGAACTTGTAGTTCTCATTTCAATAGAAAAGTGTTTTTCCTTTTTTTTTCAGCAGTTTGCCCACTTTGCGGCGATTAATCATAGTAACCTGTCTTTTAAATTGGTCCCTGACCGTCTTCCATTTTGTCTAAACCAATTCACCTGAAAGACAACATTTACATTAAAAAGCAAGGTAGGTAACTAACTTTGAAATTAATTGCATATACCTGGCAACTGGCTCAGATTTCGCGTGCTTAGAATATGTCTACCAAGTTTTAAGATGTACGATTAGAGGTATCGTAAGGGAAACATGCGTGGCTATTTGGAACATTTTACAACCTTTAGAACTGCCTATCCCAACAACAGCTACCTTGACCCATGTGGCAAATATATTTTATAAACAAACTCAATTTCCAAATTGCTTGGTGGCGATCGATGGCAAGCATATCCGAATTGTTCGACCTCAGGATTCTGGGACAGAATACTTTAATTACAAAAAATTACATTCGATCGTTTTACTGGCTGTCACCGATGCGGATTATTGTTTCACTGCAATAGATGTAGTTGTTTACGGACGAGAAGCCAACAGTAATGTCTTTAAAGGATCGAGTTTTGAGAAGCAACTGACACAAAAGCAGCTTGACCTACCAGAGAAAACAGCACTTCCAGGTTGCCATTATTACCACATGTATTTGTAACAAACGAACATTGATGAACATATACTAAAACCAAATGCGCGCAAGAAAAGATTGGAAATTCCTCGAAAGGTATTTAACTACCGTTTAACAAGAGCTCGTAGGTTTGTCGAATGTACGTTTGGTATTCTTGCAAATAAATGGAGAGTATTTTACACAAGTTTACTGGTGGGGGAAGATTTTGCAGTAGATATCAAATCTACATGTGTACTGCACAATTTTGTAAGAAGGAGAGATGGATTTGACCACGACGACACTTTCACAAATTCACTAGAGGATATCGGAAAGGTGGCTACGGGAGGTAAATCTAGCGGTTTTGCAGTCAACGAACACTAACTTTACACAATAATTTATGACTAATGACAAAGCCGTATCTTGGCAACTTGAGAAAATTTATTGTGTTTATTATTGAAGTTACTAAATAAATATCTACTTACTTTTATTATTTTTTTCTGTAGCCGGCAAAATTTCCCAATTGTCAATCAACTCTGCACAGACTTCATCCCAGAGTTCCATTTTTGGCTCTCTATTGCTGTACTCTTTTGATTTTATGTTGTACAGAGGAGGCCGTTTTCCAATTTCAGCAATCAATTTTTCTGCATCCCACATTATTCAACTGATTATTTTTTTCTTGTCTTAGAGTGTACATCCACGCGCTCGACAAATACTAAACAATGTGTTTCAGTTCCAGCGTGCCCCGACGTGCCGGCGAATACCACAATACAGTCTGTTCGCTGAATCTTTTCCCATGTATGAAATGATTCACATACTACTTTTTGTATTACATCTCTTTCCTACTCACAGAATCTTAACCCCCGAAATGAAACCGTTTGTTCCATTACAGCGTAATATAACAAACAGAGATAGCCATATGATGAATATCGGCGATAGGTTGAACGCGAATCTGTACGTTGACGTCGTTGAAAGACCAAAGACTTTGTTTACAACTACGACCTACGTCTTATTTAATGTATTGATGTATTGCGTTTGTATATTAATGATGACGCATGGGAAAAGATCCAACGAACCAACTGTACGTAGCGGTGGACGTATAGTGGCGTTTTTGCGTCGCGCTCGACGCTCGTGTAATTACGTCCATAAAAATCTGGTTTTCATTTAAGCGCAAAATACGCAAAGTAAATACGCTGAGCGTATGTGCGCCCGTCTAACATAAGTCTTATGAATGTTTTTTCAAAGTTTCTCGCATAAATGCGTCTGTCTCGTTAAGAGTACACAATTCACAATCTGTCTCGTAACTCGTTTTTTTGTTTTTTTCTTGAATATGGATTTAAGAAATTACGTTGACGAGTTTTCCTCGCTAACAAGCGCGTTACATTCATGAAGTTTACCCGAACACGAAGATGCTAACATGGGACGTGCTGGTCTCTCTATATTTCTAGACATAAGCTTCACCTTTCAATCCTTTTCGAAAAGGCACCATTGTCTCGTCAATACACAAATTTTCGTCTGGTAGTATCATCTTTCGGAATTTTTCATTTAGTAAGTTTAGTATGGATTGAATCTTGTGAAGTCGATCTCCAGGTTCACACAAATCGTTATCCGCAAAATGCCACATTCGAAGCAAAATTTCAAATCTATTTCGAGACATAGTATATCCAGCTGCTTTTGACCAGTATAAATCGGAATTTCTCCAATAATCGGACAGTTTAGGTTTTTTGTCTAAACCCATCCACACCAACATCCCCAAAAAACAGTACACAGTCTCCTTCCATTTATTTAGACGTGAAGACGGACCAATTGTTTCTTCGCTAATACCTTTTATAATAATCTGCTCAGAGCGTATGTATTAGATTGATGATTTCGTCATCCACAAAAAGTCGATAGTAAGCGAATTCATCTTGATTCTTCAAATTTATAACTTCTTGCCTTAGACCAACGTCTTCTTCAAAAGTGAAATTTTGTTGACTACAAACCACGATTCCCCATACGTTTTCGTCATTCTCATTGTCGGATTAACCTTCACTTTTTGGTTCAGACTGAGATCCCGATCCCGATTCAAATAATAAAATATGCATATAGCAATAATTGAAAGATTTTTCGACTCACCTGTAATACTAGTCTTACATTACAGCTTCTTTAAAGAAATTGATAGCAATTTAATTGCTGGCCTTTTTTAATAATAATTGCGCATGCGTTCCGGCTATTTTCACTGCAACTTTCAGGCTTGAAAAATATAGAAATGTTTCTAATTTTCAAGGTTATTCACGCGCAACTTTACGTTTTTTTAGCGATTTTAGATTTTGACAACATAATTATTGTGTTGGTTATGGAAAATAGAAGAAAAATCATACTTCAATATTTTGTTTGGTTGTAAACTACCTAGGTACCTAATTTCTAAAATTATCTCTCTGAGATTTGTGTAGTGTTGGAAATGGCGAAAAAAATTTCTAGGTAACGTATTCACTAATATATTATGTTTTCTTGGAAAATCCAATAAGAACTTTTTGATTTGTAGTAAGAAACAACAGTGGAATGCGGAGGTAGCTACTAGTTAATATGAAAATCATCCATGTCTGTGCAAAGTAAAATTGAAGGAGTATCACAACAGAAATTCGAGAAACAAAGCATATTCTGATATAACAAACAATTTAAATAATTACTATCCAGACATACCATTAAATGAAGCCATGGTTAAAAATAAAATTCATACATTGAGAACCCAATACACCAACGAAATGAACAAAACAAAAAAATCAGAAGCTAGTGGTGTGTCTCCTGATGATGTATACAAACCCACATTATGGTGTTTTGACTTACTAAGGTTTTTGGAGGATTCAGAAGTCATAATACAAGGAGAATCTAATTTGGAAATTGAAACATAATTATGAAACAGTTACAGTAAGTGAATATTTCCAGTGTGTATTTTGGAAAGTATAACCTACAGCCAATACATTCCTGGTTAATTAAGTTCAATTATTAACAATTGTTGTTTCAGGAGTCAGAATTTGAATCTGAAATTATTTTTGATGGGACAATAGAGGACATTTCAAACTCATTTTCTCCTACAGAATCTCATGATGAAGAGCAAAGTGAAAAGAGGCCATCATTTTTATCATCTTCAGTTACAAAACTCCAAAAAGGTCATGATCAAGTAATCCAGTAGAACCTCCACTATACAGAAAAAGAGATACTCCTGTCTCGAAGAAACGAAAACAAGAAGACCCAGAACTGTCAAAGTTATTAGACAATGCAACAAAGGCCATATCTCCAATTAATGAGAAATCAGAAACAAATAGTCAAGATGAAGATATAGACCTTTTCTCAAGGTAGGTATCTATATTTGATCAAAAATATATGTGAGGTAGGTATTAATCACTTAGTATGTTCCACTCTGCATAAAACATCTGACCCAATACTTTTATTTCCAGGTATTTGACAAAAGAAATGCAAAAAATAAAAAATGATGAAATATTAGACAATTTCAAAGAGAATGTGATACAACAATTAATGGCTGCAAAAAGAGCAGACAGAGAAAATAATTGTACTGATGACTAGTGTTTATTGAAAATGTTAAAATTTAATAAAGTTTCCAGAAATCATCAGTATAGTGCATTTCAATATAAGTAGTATCATTGCATTTCCAATAATACTTCTACCATATTATCCTCTGAATATTGAAATTGTTTTTTTGCAAACATATATCAATTTTTTTTCAATTGATATTTTGCTCTTCAAGAACTGTTCATTAAAATTTATGTTTGTGGAATATTAGTTCTAGGTAAAAAATAAATAAATTTTTGAAAGAATTACCATTCTTGGTTTAAATTTTATCATCTTGCCATGCTACCCTTCCAAATCTATTGAAAAATATATTGTATTCCTCTCTTGTCTGAATTGCTGCAACTTTTGGTTTGTTTCCAGCTTGACTACTCAATCCATAAACAAATGTAAATTGTCTGTTGATTTCTTCTTCAGGATCTGTACCAGTATATTTTGTCTTCATTTCAGAAATGAGAAAATTATGCAAAGCACAACATGCTTGTGTAACAATCTTCCATTTTTTAGGAATTACAGGATTTACATTCAAAAGAACTGAAAAACACTGTGACGTGAATTATAGTGCTCCGAAAACAAACCCAAATTTTGGGACTTTCGAGCATTTTTAATTTCATAATTGATATACTAGAGAAGGAAATAAGTGAGTGAAATTTATTGGAAATAAGTTTGAAAGAACAGAGTGAGTAGAACAAGATAATAAAATGATCATTGTACTGAGAAGTGGGTGACCTCCGAGAAGTCGATTCGGGACTATATTGCCAGGGAAATGATTTGAGAAAATAAAAATTATAACGCGGCTGAAAGTTGGACAGCTTGTGGCAACGGCCTCTTCTCTGTCCCACAATCAGTTTCAAATATAAATTTTCGATAAACTAAACTATATGGCCAGGGAAATGATTTGAGAAAACAAAATTATACGCGGCTGAAAGTTGGGCAGCTTGTGGCAACAGCCTTTTCTCTGTCCCACGATCAGTTTTTAAATTTCAAAGTTTCGGGACACTAAGCTATATGGCCAGGGAAATGATTTGAGAAAACAAAATTATACGCGGCTGAAAGTTGAGCAGCTTATGGCAACAGCCTTTTCTCTGTCCCACGATCAGTTTTTAAAATTCAAAGTTTCGGGACACTAAGCTATATGGCCAGGGAAATGATTTGAGAAAACAAAATTATACGCGGCTGAAAGTTGGGCAGCTTGTGGCAACAGCCTCTTCTCTGCCCCACGATCAGTTTTTAAATTTCAAAGTTTCGGGACACTGAGCTATATGTAGACTAGTGCAATTACGGAAAAAATTGGCTAAAATCGGAAAAATTAGTAACAGCCAGGGACCCTTAAAAAAGTATACTTTGGGGTATAACTAACACTGAAAAAATAATTTAAACAAAGTTTGAGTGGAAATGTGTAAATGGGGAGGATTTTTAAGGGTTGAAAACTTACTTTTGCATTTTTAAGGCGGAAAATGACTTTTTAGCGCAATTTGCATGAAACTTGGTGAAAGTATATCTTTTTTATGTTACATAAGCACAATTTTTTTGCACAACCAAAAAAAATTATTTTCCGAAATATTTAATATTTTTCGAAAAAAAAAGGTAAATTTTCAAAAAAAATTGCTGCAGTCAAATTTTCGATTTTCGAATTCTGCACCCACGCAATTTGTTCGTTGGAATGTCAACTTTAATATGGATTATCTATGTTGGGGTCGGATTTTGCATTAAGCCCCTTAAAAATTGAAAAAACGAAAAAAAACGACTTTTTCATATGCGTATTTTTTAATATGTATTATAATATGTATTATTTTCAATTTTAATTTTAAGTACTTACGTAAACAAATAATTCTTTTACAGGTATAATTCAATAAAATAATTTAAATTTTGAATAAATAATATACAACAATGTATTTTTTTATTTGCAAATTAACAAAAATAAAAAATATTACACCTTACAAAAAAATTTATGTTACAAAATATATCATAAATCTGATTCATGTTCTTAAATGCAACATTCATTATCTGAATCGGGATCATTTTGATCTACTTCGAGTCCTTCGTTTTCATTACGAGAAGGTGGTGGCTCTTCAACAGTCTCTTGATCATTTTCATCTTCAAATACGATCTCGTCTCTGTTCGTGCAGTTATCGTGGCAATTACTGCACAAGTTTGAACATTTCATGCCGTGCTTTCGGCAGCCACATCTTGCCGAACAACCTGTTTAGCAAGTACAGCTAATCGTTTTGAGTAATATATCCGGAATCAATTGTAAATTGTTCGATATAAATGTAGGTACGAGTCTACCTGCACGTTCATTCCAGCCCCATACCTTAGCTTTGTCATTGGTATGCTCATTTAAAAAGCCAAGCCAACTTTGAATTTGGTAATAAATTCTGTACGAATGCTCTGCAGCTGCCCCTTCAGTTGGCGGTAATTTTTCTAATTTGAAACCAGATTTATTGGTTGCTTTCTGATACAATTCAAAACGTAATGCGTTCAGCGACACATTTGATTTTTTATTTTTATTTTGATAAATATCAGCGATAACACAACCATTTTTTGCAATGATTTCTTGATCTAAGTGTAATAAATTATTATTATTTAATAATAATTTAAACAGAGTTTTTTTCCTTTACCAGCTAACCCAGAAGTAGAGTCACAGCCGGTGAAAGCGTGAATAAATGCAATTATTTTTTTGTAAGTTTTGTGTACAAAACAATCAGACGAATAGAACGCATCCTTTTGTTTGCCTGACCCTGGTTTGTGGAAAAAAATTCTTTCATTTTGAACATTTAATTGATGCAAAAGTACAAGCAAATCAATATCCTGACCTACGATGATGACAGTTTTTGTAGTGTGCTTCGCTACTTCAATTGCAGTATTAATAATAAATGCATCGGCGTCTTCGGCAGCTTTTTTGCAGATAAAACCGTGTGACTGCAATCTATCTGAGATACTTTTTATTAAATTATTTTTGTTACTGTCATTTGATAAAAACTTGTCTTGAGAAAATGGTATTTTTGTAATTTCTTGGTATTGTAACGTAGGAATAATTATAGATTTCTGACGACGTGAACGTTCACTTTGTTTTGTGCCAGTCGAACTAGAAGTACTTGCTGTTGAAGTAGAAGATGAAGTTGGGTTTGCGTAGGGGTAACCATCGAACATGATATAACTATTTCCTGCGTAATGGCTCTGAACGTACCTGAGATATTTATTTAAAATTTCATCTATAGTGTCATTTTTCTGCCAAATTACCTTATGGAGTAAGAACCCGCCGTCTACAACATGTAAGACATTTTCACAAACTGGTACAGCAGAAACTTCTGTAAATTCACTATAGATCTCAGACTTTTTGTTTTTTCTCATTCCATTTTCTGTAAATAATGACAGAGGTAATGGAGCGAGTTCGTACTGCAAAAAATCTTTCATGTCATCTTTACTGTTAATGTTGAGTGAAATCCTTTGAAAAAGTAATGAAGGATTAATTACAACTTTTACCATTTACTTTAATACTAATAATTTCATGGAACTCTCACCTACTTCGCGCGCTTCATAGCAGTTTATTTCTCCATCACCTACTATTCCAGAAAAAATAGAAATTATGTTTTCGTTAACTGGAAATGGATCATAACGATCGAAAAAATCTAATAGTTTTTGAAGGTCTGATACATCTCTTGTAATTCGATATTCTTTTGAATCTACATGCTGCTCTGATGTTGTAAAAGAAGTATCACAAAATTCCTCCATTTCGTTGCATACATCAACTAAAATTATCATTGTTAAAACAAACTTCGCCAAATTATTTGTTTACGTAAGTACTAAAAAAAGTTGAAAGTAATACATAGTATAATACATATTAAAGAATACGCATATGAAAAAGTCGTTTTTTTTCGTTTTTTCAATTTTTAAGGGGTTTAATGCAAAATCCGACCCCAACATAGATAAGCCATATTAAAGTTGACATTCCAACGAACAAATTGCGCGGGTGCAGAATTCGAAAATCGAAAATTTGACTGCCACAATTTTTTTTTGAAAATTAACCTTTTTTTTCGAAAAATCTTGAATATTTCGGAAAATGATTTTTTTTGGTTGTGCAAAAAAATTGTGCTTATGTAGCATAAAAAAGATATACTTTTACCAAGTTTCATGCAAATTGCATTTTTTTGCCAGAGAAAAAAATTAAAAATAAAAAAAACGGTTTTTTGCCATTTTCACCTTGAATTTGAGGTTATGTTGAAAAATCTTTTATTTAAAAGCTGTTCATTTTTTTATTATCTACAACTTTTCTGTACAACATTTTGCGCTAAAAAGTCATTTTCTGCCTTAAAAATGCAAAAGTAAGTTTTCAACCCCTGAAAAACCTCCCCATTTACACATTTCCACACAAACTTTGTTTAAATTATTTTTCCTGTGGTAGTTATACCACAAAGTATACTTTTTCAAGGGTCCCTGGCTGTTACTAATTTTTTCGTAAAAAAAACTAATTGCACTGGCCTAATGGTAAAGAAAATTATTTGAGAAAATGAAAATTACTCGTGGCTGAAAGTTGGACAGCTTGTGGAAACGGCCTCTTCTCTGTCCCACGATCAGTTTTTTTTCAAATTTCAAAGTTTCGGAACACTAAGCTAGGGTGACTGAACCGGTTCTCGGCCAGTTAGTGCCATTTTGGGACAATTTTCTGAGATTAATAAGAAACTTTCAATATTTTCTTTACCAAAAAAAAGTCGGTATTTCTGTGGACCTTACTTAAGCTGGAACTTTAGTTTTTTTGTCGATTTTTAGCACTGCTTAATATGTATTCAAGAAAATAGTCGTCCATGTACAATTTACCTGTTCTCGGCCTCAAACTACCTATTACCGGACAGAATGGGCCTGGTTCTCGGCCAGGTGGCCGAAAACACCCGTTTCTCGCCAGTTTAATGATTTTAAGGAAAAAATAAACTAGATTACATATTTTTTTATATAAAAAAGAAAATATAAAGAAACAGGTATGTATTTACAGTAACTGTATATAAAAAACAACAAATAATTAATCAGGTACAAATTAAAATACAAATGAAAACAATTCTGATGTAAAATATTGTAAAAAATATGACAAAAATTCACAGACAACTGTCGCATTTATGAATTTCCCGTGCAGCCTCGAAATATGTGAGTTGCCCATAAAATGGAGTACATTTTAAATGGAACCATCCGGGACAAAAATCACAACCTATATTTTTATTGTCGTCGTCATCAGTGTCACTATTCAGTTCTTCAGTACAAGAAGCACATGGTATTTTTTTCTTTTCTTTATTGTTTTCCTTTACTTTTAAGGATGTCTTTTGTTTTCCTTTTATTTTTCCAGCCCCTTTTTGCCACATTTAGCTAAATTTAGAACCCATTTAGCTATTTTCTCTTCCCCATCTGCAGTAAGAAGAGGCTGAGGTCCTGGTTTTCTAATAAGTTTTGCTTTACTCACCCCTTTAAGTCTATCTTGAATTGTAGATCTTGGGACTGCGAAATTACGACTAGCCTCGCGAATGCTTAGTTTATTGTCTTTAATTTCATTTATAGCCTGTTGAAGGGCGCCTTCAGAATAGACGAAAAGTTTCCTTTTAGACTTGGCCTTAAAACTTGATGGCTTGTTTGATTGGGACATCTAAAAAAACCCTATCTATCATTCTTTGGAATGGCCGAACCAACCGGTCTAACAGTCGGCCGCGGAAATACATGTAAATTTTCATGTGGCCGAGAAATAGTTACATTATCCCTTTCTCGGCCGCCCAATATTTTATAATGCAATTATGCTTAAATTCTTATACAAAAGCCATGGCCGAGAATGGGTTTTATGCAGATTTAACAACAACTCTGCTAATCCCAAAAGTGAAATAAACAGCTACAACTCTATTTAGAGAAAGAGAGACATAAAGTTTTTAACTCATATACCGGTTCTCGGCCACCCTAGGCCGAGAACAGGATAATGAAATGGGACGTACACTAGTTTGCCGGCCACTTAATAAAAAAAACTAATAGTTTTTCATTAATTCTACATTAACTAAATTGAAATATTACTTGAATAATACCACAGAAACCAAAATTATACAATAATATTGCTTATAAACAAAAATACTTACTATTTCCTGAATGGATGCTCACTAACGATTTTGAATTGGTGCAACAACAGCAGCACATGTCTTGGTGGCAGTCAACTTCCAACTGAAGTGGTTATTCCATTTTTTAATACATAACCTTACAATTTTAACCAAGGCGGGAAAATTGTGGCCGAGAATAGGCATTATATTAAGCACACATAATGTTTTATCGTTATACTATTTTAAACAAAAAAAGTTCAAAGTGTCCGAGAACGGGTGGTGGCCGGCGAACAGGTTCAATCACTATAGTAAAGAAAATTATCTGAGAAAATGAAAATTATCTGAGAAAATGAAAACTTCTCACGGCTGAAAGTTGGACAGCTTGTGGCAACGGCCTCTTCTCTGCCCCACGATCAGTTCTGAATTTCAAAGTTTCGGTAAAATGAGCTATAACAAAGAAAATTAATTAAGGAAAAACAAAAGTTACACCCGGCTGAATGTTGGACAGCTTGTGGCAACAGCCTCTTATCTGCCCCACCATCAGTTTTAAATTTCAAAGTTTCGGTCAAAATTTATAATGTATTCAGGTAATTTGGGATAAGACAATAGGTATGAAAGTTTAAATCCAAAAATTAAATTCAATATTCAATACAAATGGTATCGTGTATTAAGCGTTCAACTAATGCTCAAAAAAATATGTTTACTAAAAGGAAGCACTGATAAAAAAACTTGCAAACAAGTAATTATTATCAATGAAAAAAATATCTTATTCAAAATGAGTCGGTACTGAATTTTCAACAATTCAAAATTTTACACGGTTAGCGAAAATCAATTTTGTATGGTGAACGGAACAAAATACTGTGCCCTATAATTTAATATTACCAATTTCTTTTCTCACCTACTCCAAAAATTTCGGACGGTCGGCTACTAAACGTTTCTCAACCTTAAAATATAAACTAAAATAATTAAACGGACAGAAAAACAAACTTAACCAAAACCTGTGTTCAACACACAGCAGAGCAATAAATCCAACCAGAAGTCTTCGCAGAAGAAGCCAGAAAAATGATCGGGTTTTGAAATTTATATTTTCCATTCCCACCTACAATTTTTGGCATTATCGGTGATACTAATTAACTTACAACAAAAAGTTTCAACTGTACTGAACGGCTTTCGTTTTAAATAAAATACTTTATATACCGGAAGTCCTCTCGTCTTGAAATTTTTGGAGAATCGTGATTAATAAACTTTATTTTTTTAGAAGTAAATATGTGTATCCTGAATTACTAAAACTAATAAATAATTAGGCAAAACTAAAACGGTATCAGAAATTGAAGTCGAGGATGAAGTAACGAGTTATATATAAAACTTTAAACTCAAAACTAATGGAAAACTAAATAAAATAAATTCAACATTGGTCCAGAAAAATAACTCGTTACAAGAAATAATAGAAATTATGTCATCAAGAACAACATGAAATCAGAAGGTTTCAAAACAAAAGAGGGTTTGAGACAAGGCGGATCATTGAGCCCAATGCTTTTTAACATTTTCATGGACATCATTAAGGAATGTGATAGAAATAGCAAATACAAATACAAAAATATGCAGAGAGTAGAGATAGCTGAGGGAGCATTTGTCGATGACATAATACTGATAGCTTAAAATGCAGAACGACTACAATATAATATGAAAATATGGAATGAAACACTGAAGAGAAAACAAATGAGAATAAACAAAGATAAGGTGATGACCATAGGAGGCGAAGAAATAAATATAACGGTAGATGATATAAAAATAGAACAAGTAAGAGACTTCAAATATCTAGGTGTAACGATAGACGAAAAGGGAAGACAAGAAGCAGAAATTGATAACAGAATCAATAAGAGAAATAAGAGAAATTTCAAGACAGACAAAACTAAAAATATTCAAAACAATATATAGACCAGTATTAACATATGGATGTGAATCTTGGATCTTAACAAAAAAAAAATCAAAATTAGAAAACAAGCAACAGAAATGAAATACCTGAGGAGAGTTATTGGAATGACAAGGAGAGATGAAATAAGAAATACACGAATAAGAGAAGAACTAGACATAGAAGACATTATTTCATTTATAGAACAAAAACAATTAGGATGGTGGGGACCCATACAGAGAATGCCAAGCAATAGAACTGTGAAACAAAATTATGAAGCGAAAACACAAAACAAGAGAAGAAGAGGAAGACCTAAAAAAACCTGGAACGACATGATAGGAAAGATTCTACAATGAAGAAATAAACAATGGAATGAAGCAAAGACACTGACTAGACTAGACTAGAGACAGAAAAGAATGGAAAAAGTTCATGAAGCAACAATAAAATGATAACCCGACACCCTGAGGGTAAAAGGGTTCAAGATTATATATATACATTCAAAAGAACTCTAAAACGATTCGCAAGAATTCCAAAAGCATTCTCTACCACACGGCGAGCTCTACTCAACCTATAGTTGAAAATTCTTTGTTGCTTGCTCATTCTGTGGAATGGGTAGGGCTTTAAAATATGAGTGCTCATTGGGAATGCTGCATCTGCTGCAATTACAAATATGGGACAGGTTGAGTTCTCAGTGGAAGTGGTCTTTCCTCAGGAAAGTTCAAGGAATTATTTAATATTGATTTATTCAAATCACTCTCCCTGTAAACTCCTCCATCTGAAACTCTTCCATTCATTCCAACATTTATGTATGTGAATTTATATTGTGCATCAACTAAAGCTAATAATACAATACTATGTTTCTTTTTGTAGTTGAAGAAAGCAGATCCCTCTTTTCTTTGAGCATGGATTTCTATGTGCTTGCCATCTAGTGATCCCAAGCAGTTTGGCATATTCCATAGCTCATCATATTGTTTGGCAATTTGCAGCCATTCTGCTGCACTAGAAGGCACCTGAACATAACATAAATAATCACAAGAATCCACTCTATATAAATAAAAATACTTACTTTTAATTAATCTTTCCTTAATTCATCATAAATTGCTTTACAGACAAAAGGAATGAAAAGTGAAATAGCACTATTGGATATTCTGGAGTTATATTGTACTGACATGAAACTTTCACCAGTAGCGAGATATCTTAATGTTATAATCAACTTGTCTTTTGGTGATACTGTTTCGAAAGAAAGTATCAGTTTTCTTTATTCGATGCTCAATTTTTTCTAACAGCTTATTGAATGTACTCTCATCCATTCTCAGGTAGTTTTTAAAGGCTTTCAAGTCGTTGCAATCTTTAAATTCATTTGTAATTCCTAAGTTTCCCATTGTTTTATTCAACCATGGTTTTTTCCAACAAGATCTTTTCCTCCTGTTTTTAATCCGCCTTTTTATATAAGTGGCAAGAACAGCAGTAGTAGTGATTGCCAGAAGTAAAAGTTTTGTTTTCTCTGTATTCATTTTCAAAGTGAATTTTCAACTTTTTGTTGGATGATTAAATTGTTTTTAAATTCCAAAATTTGAATTATTCTTCTTTTTCTAATGAGCTAATAATAATGTCAAATGTCAAAAAAATCTTGGAAAGTTGCAACAAATAAGGCTCAAATGTAAGAAGACTGGATTTTAATTTTGCATGCAATTTATATTGCTTGCAATAAAGTTGCTGCAAAAAGGCTGTAATGTGAGACTAGTATAAGGAATATCAATCACAATTATTCGAGCATCGGAGTTCTTCTCTGATATATTTAGTAGGATTCATATTTCAAGTGAATTACGCACTGTGCTTAAAGTAGTAAACAATTTTTTGTCGTATATACTAATCACCCGATATCAAGGCGAGTATCGAACAGATCATTGACGACTGAACCAGAGATAATATAACACAGATAGATGGGAATCTGACCCGTGGCGCTTCACATGACGAATTAAATTTACCAGTAGCGCCACCTAGAGAGTCGGAAAATGAACCTCTAGCACCTTTGACATGGTTGTGATCTTCGCTAACAGTGAAAAAGAAGATTCCTGTAATTTTACAGGTTTTGGCGGCGTATTCAAAATTACTGTAATTTTACTTTTATTGTAAAATGGCATTTATGATCCATTTTTTGATATTTCATTCAAAGTAACTCAACACTTTGATTGACATTACACTAATAACAATCAAATAGTCAAGTTAAATTGAATGAAATGTCAAAAAATGGACCATATAATGCCTGAAATGGTAAAAATAAAGCAATAATCATGAAGTTTATTTATTTTATTTTAAATTAAAAGTACACAGCAAATAAAACGATTTTTACATATTTCAATAACAAACAGGAAAAACAATAAATGTAGTAAGTTATTTTAAATTACATAGGTAGGTACAATGTAAGGTAAAACGATTTTTCAAGCAACAGGTTTATAATTATTAACAGTGATCAGGGAATGATGCAAAGTACAACAAAAATGTCGAAACAGTGACTCTCTCACCGTTATTATTGAAATGAAGAAAAATATGTATATTGTGGAGTACAATAGTAATTAGATATAATGAAATGAAGTTGAAAACTCACAAACATTCAATAAAAATCAATTATCTTCAAAATAGGTGAAATATTGTTCTCAAGCAAATAACTTTTAGTAATATGATACACAAATATGAGAAGAGAATTACAAAATGTGCTAAAGAGGAAAATTAAACTAAAAAGTACAAATGAAATAATGATTGTACAATGTACATTGAAAAGAAAACCCATAATAACGTATTTTGAATGATGTTGACAAAAGTCCAATCAACAATCTGATCCATTTCAAAATAACTTATAAATAATTTCCTTTCCGGTGTCTTCGGGCGTTTATGATATTTATTATAAGCTATTTCAAATAGAGCATACCTGTTGATCACTCTAATTCAATACCTTTCAAAACGCGGTTCACTTCTTCAATATAATTATATTAAGTAAATGATCCTGTCTGACTCAGCAACTGTTTCTGTGGGATGATCTATGATAAGAAAAAAAAAACATTAAAAACCTCCATTTCTACTGTTAACAGAGCTAACTAAAATGTGCAGTGTGCACACTATTTAAAAAACAATTCAAAACATTATGACTATCAATACTAATATATTATCTTATGTAGTTATATTTTGATATTTTCATTTGTATATCTCAAACACACATATTATGATTGTGAACAATTACATTATATGTTTCTCATAACTACCTATACTCACATTTGAAAAATGCTTGTACATTTCTTCGGCAAATAATGGTATTATCCCTTCTGTGAGGTAGAGAGCAGTATCTGGGGACAATTTATTCATTTACTCATATAATACTATAGAATTTGTTATTTAGTTGGTTTTTGATGGAAATTAAATGAACCAAATAATATAACAAAAGGAACAGTCAAGAGAAATTTTATTTTATACACACTATTATCTGATAATGGCCTAATGCCCTGAAGTCGTTTTTCTTCAAAATCCTGGCTAGTGGATAGAATATTTATAGCATAAACATTATGTGTTCATTATTTTTAGGTACATTGTATGTATGACTGCGGAAGATATAGCATAACGAGTTGTATAAAACTTACCATCAATTAATTTCCTTTTGTATGTTTTCCTTTGTGCTTTCACTTTCCCATGTGGGGAATAATCAATTGATGTTTGCATCATATCTACAAAATCTAAATATTAGTGAAATTATTTCAAACTTAGGACAATAGATACCTTTATTTTGCTCAGGAGTTTCCAATTCTTTCCAACCAAACAGAACGTTGTTCTTATTAATGGCAGGGATCGAAGTTTCAAACTGTATAAAAAAGTAACTTCTTCATTATTTTGTCACTTCTCAGTTAATTAAACATGTTTCATATTATAAAAATAAAACTTACCGGTCCTTATCTATGCATTTTGTTGCCATTGTATATTTATATGAAAAAGTCCACACTAAACTAAACTACCTACCTTAACACATCCTGTCGACCTTAACAAAATATTATATATACAATAACGAAAAACAATAATTTGGAAAATAATACTACTGACTCACAAAATCGTCTTTTAACATGACGTGGCTGTTACTTGTTAGGTTAGGTTTTATGCAGTGAATGGGTGAAGTTATCTTTCAACGGCGTTACAGTTCTCGTCATATTCTCATTAAACCCGCAATTTTAATATATTTTTCGACTCCCTAGGTGGCAGTACCCTAGATCGTTCAGAGATTCCCTACCCTGGACTGAACTAATCGTTCTAATGACTGGGTAGATTGGGCAGGGAGGGCTCTATCATAGAAGAACGCCGATGCTCGAATAATTGAAATTGATCTTCCTTACAGGAACAATCTTTCAATTATTCTCCTCATCGAAGTTCTTCTATGATATATTTGGTAGATGTTCAAAGATACAACTAGAGCGATTAAATGCAGTGTATAATAGTCATTTCATAATAATATAACGAAAATAACATTACACAAACAAAAAATTTGTATGTATGTGATGTAAATTATAACAATAACTATAGCTACATACTATATGTATATTATAATTCTTGTTTTTCAAGAAAGGAAAAGAAAGAAAAAAGAAAAATTTAATTGAAACTATGTAACCTATATAAATAGTAACGTTCATAAGTAACGTTAAAGAATGACTGATGGAGAAGATATTTTGAAATGTGAGGCTTGGTTTTGCATATGCTGATTGGTTATCTTTAACATCTTAGAATCTTCGAGTTAAAACAAGAAGGACCACTTGAATTGAGGTTCAAGACCTAGTTACCCATGTCAGCTTACAGAGGGATAACACAAATTGTTTAATATGTGAAAAAACTATAAGTAAGCTGTGAATTAATAAATGTGAAGAAGTCAGAGACTTGAAATAAAACAAATGCTTCGAGTAGTACCTTATTTAATTTATGTATTACCACTAGTGTGAATTAGGAAAAGGCACTATAAAAACCATACATTCGAACAGATGGAAATCGATCACACTAGAGGGTTATATAAAAGTTCATTACAATACTTGACGAAAGTTCTTTCCCCCGTTTAAAGTAACAAATTAAATAGTACATTTGTACATATAATATCAACACTAATAAAATGCAAAAGTCCCAGTGGCTGGTACTTATAACCCCGCTACCTAACAAATAATCTGAGATCAATAAATGAATAGAACTCTTTCAAAATAAATAAAACTGCAACAAAACAAATCAGAATATAAAAAATAAAAATAAAAGCTCTGGGTTAATCAATGTTTGAACAAATCCATTTCAAATGAAATACGTTTCATTGTTTCAACTGTATAAATAAAATGTTTGCATGGCACAATTTGTTAGGGATGACCACTCATCATAACCATAAACTATCGTTTCAAACTAGACATAGTTTTTATTAGCCTCATAGATGGCTCAAACTTATAACATAAGTCACTCTTCAATCCCAAAAGTGATTTTGTGTGCATTATTGACTCACAGGTATCAACCTCCAAACGATTCCTTTGCTTTGATTTAATCAATGTAAGTTGTGAAAATATTCTTTTTGCAGATGCTGAAGAATGAGGAATAGTCATTATTGCCTTGATAACCCGCGACAAATTAGGAAACATAGTTTCATCCAAACCATTTTTCATTTCCATCGCTTGATTCCAAAATTCTTCGAAGTTCTTCTTCACACTACTCTGAAGATCAGTAATGGAACTTACCAAACGATACTCCAAATTCAAACTTTCAACATCCACATATGGGATCAACTGCGGAAAAAAATCCAAAATTTTTGTTATGGAAAGGTGCTTACCAGAAAGAACTTCTGTGGGTGAAAATTTTTGAATAAATAACAATAGTGAATCATTGAAATCAACTCGTTTTATAATTTGTTTGCATAATTCTATGTAAAATGCTAGAGCATTGTTCCTGAACTTAGATAGTTCGTTTTTATCTATAATCTCCTTTTCAATAATTTGCTCCACTTTGGCGCCAAAATACATGTTCTTGATTTTGACAAAATTATGAGGATTTTCTAGCTCAATCTGATGAATAGATGTTTGGTCTAAGTATTTCTTACTTAAGTAATTACGCAAAAAAGTTTTGTACAGTTCTGTCAGTCTCAAAATCAACACATCAACTTTACAAGTTTCACTCTGAAATTCCTTGTTTATTGTATTCACAAATCCAAGAGCATACGATAGAAAAGAGAAGTAAATTTTATAAACTGGGTTTTTCAAAATTTCCAATATCTGTGAAGTTACTCTCAAATCTTCAGTATAAACAACACTTGTAAAATAAAGCACAAGTGCATCCCACGACTGAAGAACTCTTTCAACAGCTGCCTGTAAAAAAATCAGATATTACTCACATTATTGATTATAGTTATTATTGATCATATATTTCTGTTATTACAAAGCTGTAAATAATTTTTCCTGTAATGACAACCACCTCGTTTGGCTTGTTTTCAGGAGTTTTAGGGGTTTTATATTAACAAATTCTTGGTGCTCTTTGAAGATTTCAATTCTTTTTGAACTATTCGAAAAATGATTAATCACATTCCTCAAAAACTCTTCCACAGATTTGGGTAGTTTCAGAGCAGCTGCTGATGCACACAGGTGTAGTGAATGGCAAATGCAACCCATAACTAGAATTGAAGGATTTATCTCCCTAAATTTAGATTGTACACCTGTCTTATTTCCCATCATAACAGATGCATTATCAGCACCAAAACCAGTCATGTTTTCAATTGGAATATTTTTATCAGTCAACAGTTTCATCACAGCATCAAACAAACCCTTAGCAGTTCCATTCTCAACACTTGTCAATCCTAGAAACCTATCTCTTATTGATACATTATCATGAAATCTAATAATCACAGCCAGAGACTTTTTTGTAGAGATATCAGTGGTTTCGTCAATTATTAAACTATAAAGCTTATTAATATTCAACTTATACCTCAACTCTGTCAGGGCTTCTTCGACAAACTGATTCTTGGTCAAGTTTGTTGCTTTTGTTCGACCAATTTCTAACTGCTTTGCAATAGTGGAATCAGAGCATGCAGATGCTATTAGCTTGGGCAAATGATCCATTAACATAAACGATAAATTGTGTTCATGTAAAAATGCTACGAGTTTAAGTTCAGCAGCTTTCACCAAATTATCAGTATTTGCTCTTTTGGTATCTGCAAATTGGCTGATTTGTGGTGTTGTCCTTCAAGAATTTTCACTCAATTGATGAGTTTTACTATTAAAGTGTCTTGATATATGGTTATAATCACAGGATAATTTTTTATTGCATATCTTGCATATAGCAACTTGATCAACACATTTTAGGCCGGTAAATTTTTCGATCCATACATTTCTAAAACGTTGACTATACTTTTTTTTCTTTCTTGGTGGTAGTCCAGGTCCAGGTATATCATTATCCGAATTGCTCGATTCTTGACTAGAATGAACTCGACTGCTACCTTTATATACATCGAGAAGTCTTGCCTTCTCTACCACAACAGGTTGAAGTTCTGAGTTCGATTCCCTAACAAAATCTTTTGAATAAGAAGTGGAGGCCACAGGTTCCTGTATATTTTCTGGCACATCATGCAAAACTTTCGGTTTCCTGATGACAAATCTGTGGGAATATAAATGAATACTGATTCTAGATGACACAATATGATATAAAATATACATACTTGTCCATAATTATATTTTCGTCGAAAAAACCTGCAATTGTGACAAGAACATGTACCCCAAAACGACGATTAGAATTAGAATTATTATTATTAAATTGTTAATATATCGCATGTATATAGTTCACTCCATAAACTAGCTCAAAGATCAATGCAAGGGAAGTAATAACAATAGCCGCTTTCTTTTTGAGAGTTTCTTTCAAACCCCGCGCCCCGCGCCTTGTTATTGTAGACTTCCTATTGGTACGTTTTGACAGATCATTGTCATTTTTCAGCTAATGATTGAACTAGAATAAGAAGCCTTGTCATGCCATAAAACACATCATGTCCTAATATTCTATGATATTTCACTATAGAATGAACATACCAGAAGACAAATGTTTTGCTACCTGAACCAGAGAAAAATTAGAGCGAGATAGACAAACTCACAAAACGGAGTAGATTTTGATAATTTGGAGTAGCGGAGTAAAACACATGCAATGGGAGTAGATCTACTCCGAACGGAGTAGCTGTGGCAACGCTGGACTGAACGGGTAGGGAAACTCTGAACGATCTAGGGTACTGCCACCTAGGTAGTCGGAAAATATACTAAAATTGCGGGTTTAATGAGAATATGATGAGAACTGTAACGCCGTTGAAAGATAACTCCACCCATTCACTGCTCAACCTAACCTAACAAGTAACAGCCACGTCATGTTTAAAGACGATTTTGTGAGTCAGTAGTATAATTTTCCAAATTATTGTTTTTCGTTATTGTATATAATATTTTGTTAATGTCGGCAGGGTGTGTGTAGGTAGTTTAGTTCAGTGTGGACTTTTTCATATCAATAGACAATGGCAACAAAATGCATAGATAAGGACCGGTAAGTGACAAAATAATAAAGTAGTTACTTTTTTATACAGTTTTAAACTTCCCTGCCATTAATAAGAACAACGTTCGGTTTGGTTGGAAAGAAGTGGAAACTCCCGAGCAAAATAAAGGTATGTATTGTCTTAAGTTTGAAATAATTTCACTAATATTGAGATTTTGTAGATATGATTGAAACATCAATTGATTATTCCCCACTTGGGAAAGTGAAAGCACAAAGGAAAACATACAAAAGGAAATTAATTGATGGTTTTATACAACTCGTTATGCTATATATTTCTGCAGTCATACAATGTACCTAAAAATAATGAACACATAATGTTTATGCTATAAATATTCTATCCACTAGCCAGGATTTTGAGGAAAAAGGATTTTAGGGCATTAGGCTATTATCAGATAATGGTGTGTATAAAATAAAATTTCTTTTGACTGTTCCTTTTGTTATATTATTTGGTTTGTTTAATTCCCATCAAAAACCAACTAAATAACAAATTCTATAGTATTATATGAGTAAATGAATAAATTGTCCACAGATATTGCTCTCTACCTCACAGAAGGGATAATACCATTATTTGCCAAAGAAATGTATAAGCATTTTTCAAAGGTGAGTAGCTGGTTACGAGAAACATGTAATTTCTCACAATCATAATATGTGTGTTTGAGATAGACAATTGAAAATATCGAAATGTAACTACATAAGATAATATATTAGTAATGATAGTCATAATCTTTTAAATAGTTTTTTTCTGTGACGGGAAAAAAGTTTGACATTTTATATCTGTTGACAGGTCACAAAATGTCACTTTTTATAAAATTACTTTTTTCCCACGGGAGTACTTTTTTCCCGGATATAAACACATAATAATTTAATTTTAGAATATTTTATTATACAATAAAGTTACATTTCCTTTATATCAAAAGTACAATTATTAAATGTGCATTGCATGAAAGACACGTTCCTTAAACCATTCGGTGCAACAGACGAATTTTCTTGTGTTGAAATTATATTTTTTTCTGTCATCACAACTCCCGTTGATGTACTTGGTCTCAAATCCGGTGTGTCACAGAAAAAAATTGTGTATTATACACGTGAAAAATACTAGATTTTAGCTTTCGGTTTTTTCGGTTACAACCTCAAGCTAAAATCTAGTACTTTTTTCCCTTGTATAATAAATAACTATTTTAAATAGTGTGCACATTTTAGTTAGCTCTGTTATTAGCTAACTGTAGAAATGGAGGTGTTTAATGTTTTTTTTTCTTATTATAGATCATCCTACAGAAACAGTTGCTGAGTCAGACAGGATCATTTACTTGATATAATTATATTAAAGAAGTGAACTGCGTTTTGAAAGGTATTGACATTAGAGTGATCAATAGGTATGCTCTATTTGAAATAGCATTTATAAGTTATTTTGAAATGGATCAGATTGATTATCGGACCTTTGTCAACATCATTCAAAATACATGTTATTATGGGTTTTCTTTTCAAAGTACATTGTACAATCATTATTTCATTTGTACTTTTTAGTTTAATTTTCCTCTTCAGCACATTTTGTGATCCTCTTCTTATATTTGTGTATTATATTACTAAAAGCTATTTGCTTGAAAACAATACCTCCTTCACCTATTTTGAAGATAATTGATTTTTATTGAATGTTTGTGAGTTTTTAACTTCATTACATTATATCTAATTACTTTTGTACTCCACAATATGCATATTTTTCTGTATTTCAATAATAACGGTGAGGAAGTCACTGTTTCACTATTTGTTGTACTTTGCGTCGTTCCCTGAACACTGTTAATAATTATAAACCTGTTGCTTAAAAAATCGTTTTACCTTACATCGTACCTATGTAATTTAAAATAACTCACTACATTTATTGTTTTTCCTGTTTGTCATTGAAAGATGTAAAAATCGTTTTATTTGCTGTGTACTTTTTATTTAAAATGAAATATATAAACTTCATGATTATTGCTTTATTTTTCCCACTTCAGGCATTATATGGTCCATTTTTTGACATTCATTCAATTTAACTTGACTATTTGATTGTTATTAGTGTAATATCAATCAAAATGTTGAGTTACTTTGAATGAAATATCAAAAAATGGATCATAAATGCCATTTTGCAATGAAAGTAAAATTACGGTAATATTGAATACGCCGCCAAAACCTGTAAAATTACAGGAATCTTCTTTTTCACTGTTAGCGAAGATCACAACCATGTCAAAGGTGCTAGAGGTTCATTTTCCGACTCTCAAGGTGGCGCCACTGGTAAATTTAATTCGTTATATGATTTGCCACGGGTCAGATTCCCATACAATCGCGGGAAACAATACGCTTATGACCGGTCTTAAATATTTTGAAGTACAGGGTTGGCTTCAATACTTTTGTAAGGATTTTATTAGAAATTCTTACAGGTATTACGTGGTCTTTGTAACACGCCTTCAACTCCCTTAAATAATAGAATTTGCAAAAGTATCTTCACTGGTTATTATAGGTCATTATAGAATGTTGCAAATACTGATAAATTTCGCGTCCATCCAGCAGTATTTTTTATCAAATCTATGTTTAATCCTGCTCTGTAGGCAGCAGAAGTACTAGCATGTCTAACGCCATGACTATTAAAAATGCTTGTGTTTATTCCACTTTTTTGAAGAACTTCCTCAATCCACCTACTTATACTCTGGGTAGAAGCAGGATGAAATGGTTTTTTATGTATCAATATAAGGTATCCCGTATCGTCTATTCTAAATGGTTTTGGGATGGAAGGTAGTACTCAAGAGTTTTTGCCACGCATAATTCTGGTTTGCCAAAGAAAAAGGGTAATACTAAAAAAGGTTGGGATTTTTTAGACCTAATGTTTAATTCGCTCTCCAATTTTTATTTCGATTTTCTCTTTTTTACAGAACATATTTTTCATCGATATTTTTTATATTGTTTGTACCCTGCTAGCAGATGTTAAGGCTAACAAGGTGACAAGCTTTTGAGTTATATCTTTCAAAGTGAAATCATGTAATGGGTATATTTTTGCTAAATAAAGTAATACTGGGTTAGGATCCCAAGTTACCGAGTATTTTGGTGTGGATGGTCTGTTGTTATGAACATCTTCCAAAAACCGTTTTAATGTGTTTTCATCGGTTGGGCTGAAGTTTATTATTAACGCTAGGGATGATCGATATGTATTGATGGAGGAATAGGAAAGTCCTTCATTGGAACAACTTAACAAAAATTCGAGTACTTAATTTAGATTATAAGTGTAAATTTATACTTCGTGCTCTAGGCAGAACTGCCACCATTTCCTATAACAAATTGAATATTGTTTTATGGTTTTTTCCACAATAGAACTTAACATCATAGGGATAACGGCCTGGCTTATTTCTCGTTTGTGGAACAATTCCCAGATAATTTCCCGGCCACCAGGGAAAGTGTTTTGTGTAGTGGATGCATCTCTCTGGGAGGAGAATAAATTAAATAATCATGTGAGGGGAAAAAGATTGGTTCTTCTATCAATAATTCATAAAAACATGAAAACCATGACTGATACGGCCAATTTGGAACAACTAGAATGCCTGTGGCTTTATCCGTTCGAATATTTTCAAGAACTTTATGGATTGAGGCAAAAGGTGGAAATGCGTAAAACCTTAAGTTTTTCCAGCTAGTAGTAAAAACATCAACTAATAAGGAATCGGGGTCTGGTCTCTAGGAAAAGTATTTATCACATTTCTTATTTAGTTGGGATGCAAACAAATCTATGTATGGTTTACCAAAAGAATGTATGATTTGCGTAAATTCTTGTTGATTCAATTCATATTCCGTCTCTAGTGACGTAATTCGTGATAGGAAGTCCGCCTCTGCGTTTTCTTTTGTATTTATAAAAGACGCATAGATAAAAATATGTTTAGTTTCGCAATAGTCCCATAACATCTTTGCCATCTTATTGAGCTGCTTAAATTCAATGCTCCCCATTCGATTAATGGTTGCAATTGCTGTTATATTATTGATTTGAAGCAAGATATTAAGGTTAAATGCATTTTTTGAGAATGATTTTAGACTATAGTAGGCGGCTTTTAATTCTAAATAGTTGATATGTTTCTTAGAGTCACCGTTACTCCAAAAACCCCTTACTGTTTGACACCATTGCAGTAGGCACTCCAACCTGTCATAGATGCGTCTGAGAATATTTCCAAGGAGAAATGCTTGAGTAAAATGAACTAACCTTCCTTAGAAATATTTTTCAACTACCAGTAGAATCTTGTTCTAAATCCTCTGGAATTATCATTTTTTTGTTATAGTTATAGTATTGTTTCGTAAATTATTTATTTTAACTATTTCGAAAGGTTTTGTGTGGAACCAACCATAATTTATGGCTGGCGGAGAGGACACCAATTTTCTAACGAGTGATGCGAAAGTTCTTATTCTTATAATTTTTTTGTTTTCTGTTCTATTAATCAATTCTAATAACGTCGCAATTTTGTAACTAGGCGAACTAATTGTCATCTCGTGAGAATTAAAAGTGTAGCCAAAAAACTGAATCTTTTTAACGGGTTGAAGAACGCTTTTCTCTTAGTTTATTAGCACACCTACTGATTTTAAAAGGTTCACCGTTGTACATATGCTCTCATAACATCTTTCATAATTTACCCCAATGATTAAAATATCATCTTAGTATATTAATACCTCATTAATTTAGTAAAAATATAAGGCGCCATGTTTAAACCGAAAGGTAAACAATTAAATTGGAATAATTGATTGTTAAATGAGAACCGTAAATATTTCCTATGTTTCATATGAATTGGCAATAAAAAAAAGCATCCTGCAAATCTAAGTCAACTAAGTAGCAATCTTTTGTTATCAGCTTAATCGCTGTTCTATAATCATCAAGTTTAAAATGATTGGTGGGTATGAAGTGATTTAGTTTTTTGAGATTTAATATAAAACGATTTTTTCCATTATATGTACTTTTTGATAAGAAAATAAGACTCGTAAAGTTCCATATCATAAGGTGATATATTTTTGAACGGAACAATTTTCTGTTTTGGTTAGATACAAAAAAGTATCCTTATACCCCTAATCCATTTTAAGACATGTTTATTGTGGACAATTTTTATCTATTCTTTGTAAAAAAATTTCAAACGACAAGCAATATTTTGTGGTACCTCTACTTGTAGTATGGTGTTTTCAGCTGATGTTGACGGTAACGGTTGGGAGCTTTCTCGAACTTTTTTTTCTTCTGGTCTCTGCTGGTTCCATGCTTTCTTTTCTGCATGTCCCTTTTCATCTTTGTGTTGAACACATGGCGCCTGGAGTTTAAAGAATGACCAGTAGATGTTCCCGGGGCTAAGTGGCTGTATGATACCTTGAAGGGTATGTTCTTAATGTTTTCGCCAGCTTTCTTCATTGCTTGGCAAGATTTAACTTCTTCCATGAAACCTGAGCCAAAAAGATACTCATCTATGGTACTTTGTTGGGCCGCCACTCTGCTATCCTGATTGATAGACGGATTTACCTCCCATTTCCTTTCCACTGATACCGCATGATGGACGCTGGCAAAATGTTGGGACGCATCTGATAGTTTTTGCACCAATTTATTATCAGTATCATCCGATTAGGTAGAAAGGTTCTCGGTCAAAATTGAGCCAATGATAGTAAAACCAGCTCCTAGTTGTGTTTGTAAATAGGGTATTATTTCTCGTAGCCTGAGCTAATAAAATGGATTTTATTTCATTGTTCATTTTTTGTGCTGGGAGGGAAGTACAATTTTCTGAGGTGGGGCATTTAAAGATTAACTCCTTTTTAGTCTCGACTGGGATGCCATGTGTCAAGTAATTAGACCAACGCACTACCAGTTCTTCATGTGGGGCTTCCCCTTTTTTATTTTGATTGATAGGGATTTCGCCCAAAAGTTCAATAATCTTTTTATTAACATCCACTTTTTGTGGTATCTGCTAGGTCGGAAAGGTCAACAGGATCTAATAGTGGAGTAGTTTGACACGGATCTTCGATTTCTCTAGGAGATTCTTTAGTAGAACTAGAGCTCAACTCTGGAAAGAGGTTATTTATTCATTCATTTTATTGTGCGCTTATACAATTATATATTTTTGCCCTCACAATAAAACATTACGGAATATGCAAACAAGCGTCTGCGGGTATTGTATTCAATCAAAACTACGCCTGTATATGGTATATTGAAAACCATTATTAATAGGTATCTATTCAGCAAACGCGTGTTTGCGGGCATTGTAGTCCAAACAAACTACACCCTGTATATAAAAATGTGTATAAAAAAGCTATTGAAATCATTCAATAGCAAACAAATGTTTGCGGGCATTGTAGTTAAAATATATATAAGTTGTTTGTTCAGAAACCTGTCAATTTAATAGCAGTTCTTGCAGTAAAAACAAACTACACCCTCTTGCTAATAAACCTATTAACAGCATTTAATAGCAAACAAGTGTTTGTGGGCATTGTAGTAAAAACAAACTGTAATATATGTTGAGTATTGACAGGGTAGCCAGGTAATGTGGTGGTTACTGGGTGGTAATTGGCCTCTTAACTGAGGTGTTGCTGGTCTCTCAGAGGGTCGTCTTATAGGAATAGAACACTACGTGTAGCACTGGGATATGTTATATTCATTATTTAAACTTACACTTAAACTTATACTTATAATTTAATACTAATTACTGATACGAATAATCTAATAATAAGAATGAATGCTAAAATACTTTCGTTTGTATATTTTATATTTCCGATTCAAGTTCATAGTATGTAAATATAAATAATACTATTTATGTTTATTTCACGCTTTGAACTTGGCTTACCTGAGACCTTGTTACTTCTATTTTATTATGATTTATTGAAATTAATTCAAAGGAATTCATGTCTGTTATTTAAATATTATCATTAACTTATTACATTGCCCAAAAGGCATCACACTTTCCCCTTTAACAAAAAAAAATAAATTCCGTTGAACTTCCTTTCCCCCTAATGAAATTAATTTACAAATCTCCTAAAAATAAATGATAGATGATTATTAACAATTAAAAGAATTACCTGTAAGGAAGTTCAATCTTAATTATACGATTTAAACCCATTCGGAACACCAATTGTAATAATGTTTCGGTACATGAAATGACAACACTGTTTAAACTAAATCTAGTGGCACCAGCTATCCCGCCGCACCGGTAATATGGGTCATTAATGTTGAGTGGACATCACACTAGATCGTTGGGGTGCTAGGGTACGGCGGTGAATCGAAGGATTAGCCGGGTGGGTTTGCTCCGAATGGGTTTAAATCGTATAATTACGATTGAACTTCCTTACAGGTAAGTCTTTTAATCCTTAATTATACTTCTTAAACCCATTCGGAACACCAATTGTAAGTTGTTAAAAGTTTATGGCGATCTAGTTGAACCATTCATTAGCCTTGCTAATTACTAATAAGGGGTTGCTGGATATAGAATCGAGCAGCCCAGTTAGTTCAATTACACATTTAAATTGCGAACAGTTATATTTAATACAATTACAAGTATATAAGATGAACATCATTTAATTATAATTAAATAAAATGAATATAAGGTAACATAACAACTAACAATATAATTATTGATATTAACAACGTATCTATTCCATACCCAAAACAGACCTAGCAAAAACGCAGTTATCTAGCAATGGTCTATTATAGAACTTTGCGAACATTTCTGATCTAGCAGTCCAACCAGCAGCACATCTAGCAATGGTCTATTATAGAACTTTGCGAACATTTCTGATCTAGCAGTCCAACCAGCAGCACTTCTAATAGCCTCTATATTAACCCCCTGCCTGCTAGCGGCAGACACCGCTAAATGTCTGGTACCATTGTCTAATAAAAAGAAATTTATATTAGACAATGCTAGAACTATAGCTTTTAAACTTCGTGACATCTATACCGCTATTTTGCATTACTTTCTTTATCCATCTGGATAAGGTTTGTGTGGATGCCACATGGAATGGCCTCCTATGGGTAAGTAGTAAATATTTATCATTATTAAATCGTTTAGTTCGAGTAGTATATATGTAAAATAATAAGGTTGTTGCCACACAAAGCTCTGGTTTCTCCCTGAATATGGGAAACCTTATAACCGGTAGAGTTTTATTATGGTAATATGTCTTTAACATATCCGTGATAACAATTTCTATCCTGTCCTCATAACTATGTATATTAATTAATTGATTTTTTGATAAAGTCTGCAGTCTGTGACCAGAAGTAAGAGCTAAGAGGGTAACTCATTTCAGCGAAAGCATTTCAAATGAAACGTCCTTTAACGGGTGAAACTGAGACAAATAATTTAAAATCTCATGTTTCCTGGTATCTGAAGAAACAAGGTTTGAGTCTAAAAGCACCCTTCAAGAACCTCTTTAAGATTTCCATATCTCCAGAAATATTGGTTACTAGCTTTATCACAGATCTTCGAGTGATTTTTCAGATATTTTCAATTCAGCATTGTAATTCATCCTGCCAATTTGTAAAGCAATACACTTTTACAATTGCTTGAGGTATAATCTACTATATTTAAACGCTGAACATATTGAATTTAAAAAACCAATAAATTTCGCGAAATCACGAATTTTTAGTTTTTGCTTATGAGTTCTGTATCTGTAGAGTAGGGAGGGTGAGTGTAGGCTCACAGCACTTAGGCCACATATGACCCATTGTACATCCTCCCGAGGAGTTGTCCTCCTAGGTCATCGTCCATCCTGTCCTTCTCAGGAAGGTGAACAGGTCACCAGGAGACATCTCCTTTATATCGGCACCGAACACACACTCTCTTATCGACGATAACTCCGGACACTCGCATAGGACATGCCTGACAGTCTCATCTTCCTGTTCACACATCCTGCATAGTGGTGTTGCTTATGAGTTATCTTATTTATAGCGATTCTTGCTTTATTAATTTTATTATCAGTTGGTCGAACCGTGTAATTTATATTATTCCAAACCAGTCCCAGGAATATACTTTTCCGTGTAGGGATCATAGCACTTTTTTGGAAATTAATAATAAACCCTAATTTTTGAAGTAAGTTTACTGTTTCTATGACGTTACAAAGACATTCCTCTTTTGACGTCCCTAATAAGAAATAATCGTATAAAGAATTAACGGATTCGTAACCTAATGATCTAAGGTTGTAATTTATGGGTTTGAATATTTTTGTGGAGACTTAGGGGTCTATTCTGTAACTTTTTGGTTAAAAATAACCAGAGGTTATAAATTGGCAGCAGGTTATAATCACTGTCCGTACTCTGCATTAACAACTTTGGTTATATTTATAACCGACAGTGGTTATTATGTTGGTTATAATATTATCTATATCGTTACGGTGTATGGGCGTTGAAACATTTGACACATTTGTTATTTACTCAAATGGCAGCTGTGAACTTTGTTGCAGTTATGATTCACCAAGATGATAGGGAAAGAAGACTACGGTAAGATAATGAATATATAAATATATGTGAAAAACGCCTAGGTTTATTTTCCTTGTTCATATTTTAGGAAGGAGTCACGCCTTTTTCACAGAAATTTGCGAGATAGCGACGTTTTTCAACTTCCTGACTCGACATTTCTGAAACTATTTTGGCTAAATAAGGATGCAACGCATTTTCTTATACGATATAAGTCCTTTCACCACATATACATGAAGGAGCAAGAAGAACAGCTATTGCAATACATATGAAAGTTTAATGTACACTCAACTTCTTCGGACATGGAAGTTATCAAATGGACACAGGAACAACATTACATTTTCCCATGAGTCAGCCAACTGTAAGTCGTTGTATATCGCAGGTCTGCAATGCTATAAATAATGTCTTATTAAATAGGTGGATACAATTCCCTACAACACCAGAAGCAGTAAATAGAAATATTCGAAAGTTTTTTGATCGCTATGGATTCCCTGAATGTTAATGCTAGATATCCTTGATCGGTACATGACACAGCAATTTGGCAAATGTCTAGAATAAACGCACATTTACAAGAAATATGTTTGCAAGGAAATTTGCATTATCATTTAATTGGAGATGAAGGATATCCCTTGTCACCTTGGTTATTGATACAATATCCAGGACAGTTACCTAATGATTCGCCAGAAGGAAGATTTAATTCACATCTAAGATGAGCAAGAGTTACTATTGAACAAGTTAATGGCATTTTGAAAAGTAGATTTAGATGTTTATTAAAACACCGAACACTTAATTATAATCCCATGAAAGCTGGAAAGATAGTTAATGTATGCGCTATTTTACATAATGTGGCATTACATTACAATGCTGCTCTTCCTGATGAAGATTTAATTGCTGAAGAAGAATTGATTAGGCATGATGTTAATCTAGACCAAAATTTTTATGTACAAGGTACGAGAAAACGGGATTTAATGTGTAATCAACATTTTGCCTGATATTTAATGAGAATAAATATCAATTTATTATAATATTATATGATTAAAACAATAACTAGCTGTCTGATTATCGTATTTTTCAAAATATTTGATTTTTTTTTTAAGAAACCTTCACCGACAGTATGGAAAATAATGAATACAGATTGGTTGGTGAAAAACTATATTACAATTATGTAATTTTAAGAAACATGCTATTTTCGAAGTCTTAAGGCATTTGCAATATTGTTTAACGATTTTGCAATAGCATAATTGCTTGCAACAAGCTGTTTCAAAATTATGTCACTGCTGTTGGTTTGTGGCACTCTAGTATTTCTCCTCTTCCTCTCCATCCTTCTTATATTTGAAATACTTGTTGTTTCATTGAAAGCATTATCCTGTTCGATATGATCGTGCTCTATATTATCCTGCTCGATAACTGTTGGAGCTAAAAAAGTTTACTCTATTACCACAAATCTAACTAACCTAAAACATTTATGTATTTTTCTCAAACTTGTATTCTAAATATGTTCTCAAAAAGTTTGACATCCTCTGGATACTAATATTATTAAGAACTCAGTACCTTCATTGCTTTGGTGAACAGGTTCAAGAAATTGTTCACTATCCACAGTAAATTCAGCGATCTGTTCCGATTGTTGCAGAAGACCACCTTCTAGAATATTGGATCCATCTATAACAATTGGGTTAGGTAGCTGAATTATTCTGTCGTCTAGTTCGGATAATTTTATATTTGAGCTGGGCCCTCCACCTCCAGTTTTATTTTGGTCTACTCTAATTTTTCTTAGCTTTTTTTTCGCATTAGATTTAATATCATTAAACACCTAAAAATTATATGAAAATAAAGCCTTATTTTTGTACCTACTTTAGTGTAACTCACAGATTTTACTATAGTGTAACTCACAGATTTTCTGTTTTTTTAGGCCCCTCAATTGTATGCAACAGCTCTGTTAATTCCTCCCATTTTTTTATACGCTTCAAAAGACGCCGCATCGTTAGAAGGATAGACCATATCTAGACGCTGCTCTACGTAATTGACGAAGGCGGTCAATTGTTTTTTTGTGGATCTGTCTCTTTTATTCTCCATTCTGCTATAAAAGTATTATTCAGAAGACAAAAATATAAACACGCTACTTGCATCAACGATTTAAGCACCTTGCTACTTATTAGTTTTTTAAATTGACAGATGTCATGTATTTTGCATGCATAAAACACAACAATATTAGAGATTATTGGAATTATGCGGTGTTAACAGAAATTTTCCACGAGCTATCGTGTTTGCTTCTTGGTTTTCAACTGGAATTATTACTGCATATTTCGTTAATTCACATAACATTGTGATGCAATAACGGTTACCATTTTCACTTTGTGGAAAAGGACCGACCGTATCTATATACGTTATATCCCATGGTTTTGCTGCTGTATCCGTTAATACAAATTCTTCTTTGTGGTTATTCTTTGCTTTATTGATTTGACACGTGACATTGCTTAATATATTTTCTTACGTCTTTTTCCATGTTTTTCCATTCAAAATTCGCTCTCAATTTTTTCAATAGCCTGTTATTTCCTACATGACCTCCAAATAAAGGATCATTATGATAAGTTTATAAAATCTGTTGCTTTTCTTTTTCTTCTTCCACCATCTTCAGTATATCGCAAATACATATTTGTACGTTTTTTAACGTATTGTTTCCATTTTCCATAAAATCTTTTATAGTGCACTGTGTGAAAATAATATCATTCATATAAATTTTCATCCTTTTTACCGCTAGCTTATCAAGCTGAACTAACGTTTGACCTAAATCAAAGTTAACTATATCGGTATTTAATGAGGCTTGGCTAAATCCCATCCTGTTTTTGATCCGTATGTTCATCCTTAGCGAAACACCGTTATTTTCAAATTGCAGAATTGTTAATTTATGCGCCTCTAAATTATTCAGTACTTTATATACTGCTAGCTTGCGAATATATTTTATTTCTGTGGAAACTATTCTATCTTCTCCTGTAGGCTGAGCTTTATTCTGATGAGTTTTTGACCTCGTTATTGCTAAAACGTGAGCATTGTCAATGTATAAATCTTTCAATTCCTTTATGGATATCCTTGAAATACTGTTGTAGGTATATGGTATATGCGGACAGTATTCTCCGTAGTAATCAAAACCCTGGCCTTCCCAGTTAGTCTTGTTTTTACGAATAACACAGCATTACTCTCATGCTCTGCTGCGTATACTTGTAGTAGGCTAACCGCATCTACAAAAGACTGTAGTTTGCTTGTATCGCCATTAAACTCGTTTGGTAATATTTTACCAGCTAAATTGAAAAAATCATTAATACTTAATGCCATTTTATCTTGGCTTATTGGTTCTAATTCTTCTTCATTGATTAAATTGTTACGTGTAATTAATTGAGACGGAACTTTATACCGACAATCTAACACTTGAAATGCTTTCTCTACCTTATCTCTGATTTTGTCAAAATATAAAATACATGTACTCTGCTGATTTTCATCTAACTTATGCCAATTCTTATTTATTAAACTAGAGAAACTATTAAATGAATCACACAACTTATTTATTATATCTATATGACTTTCTAAACTTTTAGGAACCTCCTTTTTTAACACTCGCTTACTATTTTAACGTACATCTTCTAAAATTAGATTCAATCTTATCTCAAATTGATCCCACGTTACTGCATTTCCATCACTCGAGGACATTTAAAATTAATTGATTCATTATCAATAAAAGGAAATTTAAATAAAATATCATATAGTAACACAAAACAGAATATACCTTTAAAGTTTACAAAAAAATTTCTCACCAATCCTAAATAGTCAGCGTGCTTTGCTGTAGATTTCTTCTTATCTCCCTCTTCATCTGTCTTCTGTACGTTTTGTATACGGACCATACGAATTGTAGTACCAAAACAACCACAATGATGTAGATAAGGGTCTTCACCTCCAGATCTGCTTTCATTTCCTCTTCTTGGACTATGAAATTACTATTGACCACACCATTTTCCTGAACCGATTGTTTTGATGCTTGACCACCCATGTTTCACAGAATTCCAATTGTTTGCAGGATCGCCATGTAATATATGTTAAGTATTGGCAGGGTAGCCAGGTAATGTGGTGGTTACTGGGTGGAAATTGGCCTCTTAACTGAGGTGTTGCTGGTCTCTCAAAGGGTCGTCTTATTGGAATAGAACACTACGTGTAGCACTGGGATATATTATTTATTTATTTATCACTTGAACTCATACTAATAATTCAATACTAATTACTGATACGAATAATCTAATAATAATGAATAGTTATGCTAGTACGAATACTTTAATAATAAGAATAAATGCTAAAATACTTTCGTTTGTATATTTTATATCTCCGATTCAAGTTCATAGTATGTAAATATAAATAATACTATTTTTTTTTATTTCACGCTTTGAACTTTTCTTCAAACCTGAGACCTTGTTACTTCTATTTTATTATGATTTATTGAAATTAATTCAAGGGAATTCATGTCTGTTATCTAAATATTATTATTAACTTATTACATTGACCAAAAGGCATCACAAAACTACACCCTGTATCTGGTATAAAATATGTTGAAAATCATATCTCTACTCTTGTCCATTTTCTAGAGAATAGCACTGCATATTGCTAAAAATGTAAAATTTGAATCCACACAGGAATAATATTTGCACATCCGTTAAGAAACGCTCTCTTGTCGACGTGAGTTGGCAAACTCCAGAATAGCTCAAAAATGTTCGATCTTTCTTCTTCGGAGAATGTGTTACATTTATTTACACAGTTCTTATCTAAACATGGGTTTGGTAAAACTTTTTTTTCGGCCACTGGTTCATTTCTGTAGTTTTGATACGCCTTTCCTGCAAGTTTTAATCTTTTATTGATTTCTATCGCACTCGTGAAACGTTTTTTTCTTCTTCCCTTAAACGTATGATTTTCGTTTGAATCATTAGAGTCACTGTCAGTCGTTTCACTAGTTATATTCCTCTCAATGAAACCATCAGATTCATAATGTTGTTTAGCAACCTCATCTTGAATAGTATTTCCAGTTTGCCCTAGAAACATTTCAACCTCGCACATTCTCTCAACTCCACAATTTTCTAGCTCCTTGGCATTAGATTTCTCCAATACACTCGACTCTTCTGAAGAATCGTTGTCGGAGAACGAGTAATCGACAATGCTGTTCTGTTGAACCTTTTCCGAATTGATAGATTTTTGAATATTACTAGTAGGAATTTTCATAACTGAGTCGCCAAAAGACTCTGCTCCTAACTGTAAGTAATTTATGTTTTCATCAGTCTCATATTCTCCAAATTTAGCTTCTTCTGAAAAATCACAGAAAACGATACTATTTTCTGGACTGTTATTAATAAATGCATTATGAAGATGAGTATCATCTCCCAGATCTAGGGTACTATTCAAATTGCTTATGGATTCTAATGGAATATTATCATCCAGGATTATGTCGTGCATTAATGCTTCATCAAGTCCGGTACTGTTTGCTAGCTCGGTTTGGAGTTTTAAACAGAAAAAGTGCTCTTCTCTCTAGGACAAAATACACGGGAAAAACTCGGAGTAATTTGAACACAAAAATAGGTTTTAAAAAAAGCATTGTTCGGCATAGGTGAATGGCGCTTACACTTGCAATAATTTGTCGCCCAGGAAAGGCGTAAGCGACATAATAGATTATCAAGAATTTTTTGATACTAATCCTGATTATAACACTTTTGAATCATCTACAATAGATAACATAACGGTCAAGAAAAGAATAATCGTATTAAAAGCCTTACCTTCCTTGAAATAATGCACTTAAACACTCTGGGCGTAAGCGTACGTTGTTAGTGTGGTTAGTTTCACGGCACTGTGAATTTTTCATCGCGTTCTGTCGGTTACGAACTTTCGGGTCCGAAAAAAACATGTTCCGTATTTTTGTTGGATACGAATGAAGCTACGTCAGATAGAGTTTGAATTCTACTTTCATATGGCGCCATAATCTCATATTTGAATTTTTGTCGCTTACGCCTTTTTGTCGGAACACCGTCGATATGAATCAGAAGATGTCAGTTATCTGTAAATGCCCTTTCCAGTTTTGCAAATTCTGCCGTCCTAAGCCCAAAGGGCGTAAGTCAATATTGGGTAGTTTTGAGATATTCAGCATTTTGTAATAATTAAATCAGCACACATTTCACCCAACATATTTTTATTTATTTTTTCTGGCGTTTGAGTCTTCATAGGGTAACGATATTTGAAGTTTATTAGATTCAATAAATATTTCTATATTAAGTTGAAAAACTGAGATACGCCTATTTTGCTAAGATTTTTATTCAACTACAATGAGATGAACAGTAAGTAGTAATAATAAAGAGTGGAACCAAAATTTATTTCTCAATTTTACATAACGGATATTAGTAAATTATTTATGCAATACATAAAAAACAATGAAACCATACAATTTTCATTAGTAAAAATTGAAAAAAATACATTATTCTTAAGTCACGGACACTAACGTCTCAAACAAAATCATAAATTCGCATGTTACATAATGCACATCAAATATATTGTAATACACTTAAAAAATATCGACAAAAGCAAACAGTTTTCTACACTAAAAATAATAAAACAACAAAACCATACAATTTTCCTTAGTAAAAGTCCAACAGTTTTCTAATATAAAAAAAAATAAGTTATCCAAACATAAATGTTACCCATCTGATACTGGAAGATTTTCCCAAAATTGTAGGCGATTTTTTGTTATAAGGCTACCTAAATTATTCAATATCGAAATTTTCTTTTGAGAAGATATACCAACCACCCGATTACAGCGTTCTGGTGGATCTAACCTCATATTTTTTGTTACGGATGCTCTCAGGAAGTTTATATCAAAAAATTCCCCATCGAGATCTGTCTTATACTTCATATTTAATGAATTTCGTTCAAATTTAATATGAACCATATCATTCATATATAGCCGTGGTACTATCTTGTTCAATTTGTACTGAGATGAATAATCAACCCATTTGTAAAAGTTTGACAGATCCATACTCAAAACGTCAGTGTGTTTCGATGTCCCTTTCACAGCACGTGCAAAATCTGGAAAGTCATAAAGCTTATTTCCCATCCGTTTCATGGATAATTCAACCTTATGGTGAAACGAATCAGCTGCCATAAATGTATGGCCCGGCTCAAAATATTTTAGTTCAATCACATCGGCATTTATTTCATTGGAATTAACGATATAAATTAAAAAGGAAAGGTGCAGTTGTCTAACCATAACGTTATCTTAGACACATCTCTCTTAGTTAATAAAAAACTATAAAAGGTGCTTATTAACTCCTCTTTGTTTCGCCCAAATAAAGCTTCATGCCAGAGGGCAGCAAATACATTGGAGTTAGGCTGCTTTTTACCAATTGGTACAAAGCTTTCATTATACACTGTAATTCTGTTGGTAAAAACGGCACTTTTAAACGTCTCTAATCTTGGTAACATTATTACTTTTCAAGATCGGCGCAGTAGAATACTTTACCAACATCTTCAGTTTTCTCCGCATCTTCTCTGTATTTTCCTCGGGCTTTCGTGGCTTTATCAATGTGTACCTTCCACTTACTGCAAATATCGCAATCTGGATTCAGATTTTCTTTTGAGTGATTTGGGTCATGTAGCGTGAGCTCCTCGCATAACTCACACTCATCGTGACCTAATTTAACAATTGAAATATTAAGTTCTTTGGCGACTGTCCTATATTTTTCATAAGAGCATTTAAAATTTGAATTTTTCGCCACAAAATCTGCAAACATGGTTGTAAAGTTTAAGTCACTGGGAAGGTACATACGGTTGGGCGCGTGTTCTCGACGATAGTGAGAGACAGTCGGGTTGAACGATAATATATGGGTACGTATCACTTCGTCGTCCATTTTATTATGTGGCTTACCTCTATTTCTTTCATCTTCAAAAGCTACCATGTGGTTCTTAGAACGTTGCATTACATTACGTAATACCTTATCGTTATTTTTTTTAAATCCTAAGGTAGTTAAAAAAAAAAACTTTACACACTTTTTGTAAAGTGCCATTGTCATCTTTTAACGAATAACTAAATGATTTTTGTCTTCGGTGATTTTCGATGCATGCCGTTGTTCGTTGCTTTATGGGTAAGGTTTATGTATGATGAAGCATGAATGATTTTGGTTCTTTTTTTGGCATTCCCCAATATTCAGAATTGATAATTATTCGTTGCTGTTCTGATATTACTTTCTTACACCCCTTTTCACAATTTTCTTTGCACGATTCTTTCAAAACCCCATGAAGTTGGGCTAGTGCGGCAGATTTTTGTTTCTTCCTTTCTTTCACAGATAACGCGTAACGTTTCCTTTTCCGAATTGTCCCTTTTTTCGTCAGTTCATTTTCATTAGTTACAGATATATTAGCGCACTGATTTGTATTACTATTACTTTCTTTCATAGTTGAGGATTTTTAGTATTTATAATTCGTGGTAATGCATTAAATCCTTTTTTCTACTAGCGTGCGGAAAGTGAATCTTTTCCGCACTAAAAAGCGTGCGGAAAGAGTCACTTTTCCCCACTAGTGCGGAAAGTAAATTTGTAGAGTTTTTGGGAGTATACTGACATTTTAATATTTAAAATATGCATTTCTATGGTTGTAGTTTACCAAATGACTGAAAAGTTAAAAAAAATTTTTAGAAATCTGCAATAATTTTTTGATAAAGAAAAATTATTTTTTTTCAAAAATGTTTCATGTTCCTGGTAAAAGCCTTATCAAATGGGTGCCAAATAATAATAATTAAGTTGCTGATATTTATTTAATAATAAATGTTTCTTTATGTTAACTTTTGGGTTTTTTTTCCGGATGCTAGTAGAAAAAATTGTGTACCTAACACGTGCGTAAAGTGACTTTTCCACACGCGATTGCTGGCCGAACTCCGCTAGCGTCGTTCGGCCATTCGCAATAGCGTGCGGAAAAGTATCACTTTCCGCACTAGTTAGGTAAACTACTATTTTCTACTAGCGTGAGGAAAGTGAGTCTTTTCCGCACTAAAAAGCGTGCGGAAAGAGTCACTTCTCCGCACTAGTGCGGAAAGTAAATTTGTAGAGTTTTTGGGAAGTATACTAACATTTGAATATTTAAAATATGTATTTCTATGGTTGTAGTTTACCAAATGACTGAAAAGTTAAAAAAAGTTTTAGAAATCTGCAATAATTTTTTGATGAAAAAAATTATTTTCTTTCAAAATTTTTTCATGTTCCTGGTAAAAGCCCTATCAAATGGGTGCCAAATAATAATAATTAAGTTGCTGATATGTATTTAATAATAAATGTTTCATTATGTTAACTTTTGGGTTTTTTCCGGATGCTAGTAGAAAAAATAGTGTACCTAACACGTGCGTAAAGTGATTTTCCGCACGCGATTGCTGGCCGAACTCCACTAGCGTCGTTCGGCCATCTGCAATAGCGTGCGGAAAAGTATCACTTTCCGCACTAGTTAGGTAAACTACTATTTTCTACTAGCGTGCAGAAAGATAAACTTTTCCGCACTAAAAAGCGTGCGGAAAGAGTTACTTTTCCGCACTAGTGCGGAAAGTAAATTTGTAGTCTTTTGGTTTCAATTTCAATATTTAAAATATGTATTTGTATGGTTGTGGTTTACCAAATGACTGAAAAATTAAAAAATTCATTGATATTCTGCCATAATTTTTTTATATAAAAAAACATTTTTTCCAATAATTTTTCATAGCCCTAGTGAAAGCCTTATCAAATGGATGTCAAATAATAATAATTGCTGGCCGAACTCCGCTAGCGTCGTTCGGCCATCTGCAATAGCGTGCGGAAAAGTATCACTTTCCGCACTAGTTGGGGAAACTACTATTTAATATTGATTGGTTCAGTTATAACGTAAGTTTACAAGCCTCATAGGTAGGTATAAAAAACAATGAAGAAATGAATTAATTTATCAAAAAAAAACATATTTTCAACTTGAGCTGCAAGAAAATAATAGGTACAATGCACGAAATATTTACTGCCCCCTAAATAACACAAGTTTGTTTAGCTGATGTCTAACACTATCTGTCTGATCTTTTTTACTAAAATAAAACATTCTAACATCAATATATTTTTTGGCAACAGCTTTTATCAGTAAAGTTCTATGGTTATCTAAAACTGATTGATCATAACTGTGATCAATCAATTTTTCAAAAACATTTTCATTTGTGAAATGTTTTAAGGTTGAAATCATGCATGGTTTTATTGATGATAATTTATAATTATTTGCAATCAATTTATTTTTCAACAATTTTTCACAAACAAAACAGATATCTAGAACATCAGCTGAAGAATAACTGAGTCCTCCTTTATTTTTTTTATTTATAAATGGATACAAATAATCGTCTTTTTTGTCATTGTAAAGTACATCAACACAATTTCGGCAATTAATTGCTTTTCTTAAAGCTTGTATTACATACCCAGCAATGTATTTTATGATATGCTTAGAAAACTCAGAGTGAGTATAAGGTTCAATTGCATAATCATGATCCCATTTGTAATCAAGGTTAATCTCTCTCTCGGCGGTCTGATTGTCATCACCAAATGATCTATAAAATGTAGTTGATTTATTAATTTGGTTGATAATAGCATCTGATTTTGAAATTTTCAATTCTTCAAGCGGTATGCAATTACCTCGAAAAGTGTTCTGTAACTCTAAATGGAAAAGAATTTTTTTATATGCAGATTGGAACTGGCGGGCATTGGGGTTATTATTGAAGCCTCCTTGAGATCGAATAGATCCAAAGAAAAGTTCAATATGATCTTGACTAAGTTTGTGAAAGGGTAAAAAGTTTAAAATTTTTGTGTGAATATAAGTTTCAAATAAAACTTTAAAACTAGATATACAAACTTTCAGTCCAAGAAAACCTGTATGTCTGGCAGTGTCCAAAACTAACGAATTATTTAATTTTAATCCATCTATACTTATCAGTATCATTTAAAAATGCCTCTATTGTGTTAAAATTCTTCAGTGACACTGGTTTCTTAAAACTATATTGACATGAATTTCTTGAATTAAAGATATCAAAAAGATTGTTCATAATTAAATTGAATTCTATGGTAGCATGGGTTTAGCAGACTGTTCGAGCTTTAAATAATTTTCACAAAAATCAATTGCATTTGCAACACTTTCGCTAAACAACTGGGTTGCTAGCTTTACATTCATTTTCATTTTGTTTTTGTGAAAAGCTATATGTCGATTTCGCAATGTATTGGCCAAGTGAAAACATTCAGTTTGCTGAATGGGTAATTTCTTCGAACCATATTTTTATCTTTGTTTCTGTTACCGAAGCTCGAGCCTTGGTTAGGTTTTGAGAAATACGAAGAGAGGTGGGGTGTCGATTTGGAAAGAGTTGGTACCAAGTTCGACCAGGCCTATTATTTACGAAGGGATTTTCCCTTTTCATATTATTCATCACAAGCTGGACGCTGTCCAGTAAATAATCTTTCGTTGCTGGGAAGCGTCGATTTGATATATGAAACAACCATTCTACTAACAACTTCTCTTCTGTATGGGACAATATAGACGATGGTTCCATTTTTCTCTTCAAAGGAGTTATGCCTTTGTGTATGTATATTAATGTCGTTTTAGGGATATTATGCATTTTACTGGCTTTATAATATGATATACCATTGGCAACAGCTAACAGTGCATCTCGCAAATCTTCCTCAGACTACTGAAACTTTTTTTGGTGGCATTCTGAAAAAAATATGCCTAGTCAAGTGAGTACTTAAGTATGAATCAAATTGTAATGCAAATGAATATATCCTCTAGTTATGTGTGGAGACAATAATAGTTTCCATTATATGTATTATAAAACACCTGCAAATCTGCTGAATAGACTATTATTTAGATATATAAGTTGAATTTGTTTATAATTATAATATAGTTTAAGATATAGTTAAGAATAATAGTTATGTAGTAGTTCAAATACAGTTCGATAGATATAATTGATATTATAAGTTTTAATCTTTCATTCTTGATATACTTGTAGTTTGTTTTAATAAATAATTTTTCTCCTTTTAAAAAGCAATTTTTGAAGAGAAAATATATAATTCTCTTGATTTTTTTTATATCTATCTAATAATTGACCGGTATTTGATAATAATATAATAATACGTTTATTCAAAATATTCAAAGTACAAATAAAAAATAAAAATAAAATGCAAATCTATAATATCTCACAAATAAACATGAAGAATCCCACTAAAACCGAGGTTGTGCGTGTTTGACCGACCTATGTAGTTAACAACTCGACACATTTGATCGTAAATAATAATTGGCGGTCAAACATTGAAATAAAAAAAAACATCAATATTTTGTAAATTAGAAGGATTAAACAAATATTTTCAACATTCAACGTGCATATCGTACTTGCTTGCATTATTGACCAATATGAGTTAGTGTTTGACCTATTTTTGATCCAATGTTCGATCTATTTTTGATCCAATGTTCGATCTATTTTTGATCCAATGTTTGACCTAGTATTATCCTTCCTTTCAAGCAGATAACAATTAGAAAAAGTGTTGGTCAAACACTAAACCAGATCTACTTTGTTAAGCTCTTGATAGATTGGCGAAAATCGAAAATTAAATTTCATCAAATATACCGGGTGGTGACTCGACCTTAGGACCATAGGATTTTAACATGGGAAATCAGAAAATCCTAAATATTTGCTTCCCAGCAAAAGAGAACCTAATGAAATTTTGTGTGGACGTAAAGTACATTATTTCTGACAATATTGCCATAAAATAATCAATGTTTAATAGCAAACAGATTCAATGAAATTAACTAAAAAACGAAGAGTAAAATCACATTGATAATCTAGCTGTCAACATTACAATAACATTGTACTAAACTTATTTTATCGTTTTAAAATTTCAACAACTTATAAAATTATTTTATTTAAAAAATGATAAAAAACAAATTTCTATTAAGAATAAAAAAAAGTGTTATTATGCTGGTTTCGAACCCGGGCCATCCGCTTTGAAACCAACCGCTCCTATATCTGCGCTATAACCGACTCAAGGCTGGTTCATGTAAAAGCGAATCGCGAATTGCGAATGCGAAAGTCGCAAAAAAATATGTCTTTATTTTATTTCAATTTAAGTACCTGCGAATGTTTTGACAGGATTCTGGGATATTTATTATTTTCACTAAATAAGCAGTAGTAATACTGAGTGTCACACCAATGAATATATAACCCCAGATTTCCTAACAGTGTAATTTTGTAGTTAACTTTTTGAAGAAAATGAATAAAGATTACGAAAACTTAGATTTGTTTTATTGGCGAAGAAGGCGAGCAATAGCTGCATATTTATTATTAAAAAAGCGACGGAATAGAATTCACAGGACAGTCGACGTATGTGAAATATTTAAATACAGGAAACAACAAGGGGCATATTACAATCTAGTACAGGAAATGCGCCGTAAAGATGAAAAAAAGTTTCGAAATTATCATAGAATGTCAATAGAAGATTTCGATTTTCTGTTAGAAAAAGTATCTACTAAAATCAGAAAGATATACTATGCAAGGGAACCAATTTCACCGGGAGAAATGTTATCGGCTACACTCAGGTATATAGTTAATAATTTTAGTACATCTAAGAAGAACTATATTTAATAATTTATGATTGGCATTGTTCTAATTATTTAAATAATATTCAAAAATTAAGATAAATATAATATAATTTCAGATTCTTAGCAGCAGGTGTGAGCATGAAAAGTATTTCTTACAATTACAGATTGGGAGTCAGTACTGTATCCAATATCATTAAAGATACTACTTCTGCAATTTGCGACATTTTGAATATCGAATATTTACCAGTTCCAACAGAAGACACATGGAAAGAAATTGCAAATGGCTTTGAAGCAAAATGGAACTTTCCAAATTGTGTAGGAGCTATTGATGGCAAACATATTAGGATTCAGGTAGTAACAAAAATATTTTAATTTAAATATGTCCTTTATTACAATTTTGTTTGTAGGCTCCTCCAAACACTGGGTCAGATTATTTCAATTACAAAGATTTCTTTAGCATCGTGCTATTGGCGATATGTGATGCAGATTATTGTTTTACTGCTGTTGATATTGGTGCAAAAGGACGGCAAAGTGATGGAGGAATATTCCGAAGTAGTAATTTTGGACAAAGGTTTTATTCAAACTCCTTAAATCTGCCTGCTCCTAGGAAACTATGGGAAGAAAGTGAACCAGTGTCCTACTGTTTTGTTGCCGATGCAGCTTTTCCATTTAGCACCAATTTAATGAGACCATTTCCAGGCAATTTTCTTCCACAAAAGGAAAGAATTTTTAACTATAGGTAAGTTATATTACATTATTGTAAACTGCTGTCAATTTCAGAATATAAGTGTGTTGAGAATTATATTCAAATATGTTACAGATTAAGTCGTGCAAGAAGGATAATCGAGAATACATTTGGTATTCTTGTTGCAAAATGGAGGATACTAGAACGTCCTATTATAGCGAAACTACAAACAGTTGAAAAGATCGTAGGTGCATTGATTTGCTTACACAACTTTTTAAGAAAGCGTGATATCAATAAAACAGTTGGCAGATGATACTGCCCTCTAAATTATGTAGATACAGAAAGTGAAACGGGAGAAGTTATTGAAGGGGAATGGAGAACTACAGTTCAGAACAGATTGGCAAGTGTACCAAGAATGGGGGGAAATGCATATGCCCAACGAGCAAGTGCTATGCGCTCTGTATTGACACAGTATTTTTTAGATATAGCTCCAATTGACGTACAATGGCTTAAATAAATATTTTTGTCATCAGAATTTAGATTTAATTTTTTAATACAATACAAAGAATAGTAAAAAACTAGTTTTATTTATCAATCTTCAGTTGAATGTTGAGAGTATACCTGGTATACACGGTTTAAAAGTTCGATTTCAGCCTCCATCCTAATTCTCCGTGGCAGTTTGTCGAGTACTCCCTGTATTGTCATCAAAGCAGGACTAATTGAAGATGGTATTGGCTGTGAGGGAGCTGGTTGTTTTAAAATTTCTATCAGCAGTTGATCAGTTTCAACTAAAATAGAAGTAGTAATATCTTGGGTAGGGTGTGTATATTGAATTTTTTTTGTGAATAAGTGATCTAAAATCATATGCCTACCACTTTTTTTTTGCCTCTTGCTTCTAGATGGTGTGACATTAGGGCTGATTAGTCTTGATCTTTTGGAGGTGTCTGGTTTTGGTGTTGAAAGGTCCACATCTGTTGTTGAGGTGTTTAATGGTGACAATTCAACTCATGTATAAAAAATCGCATATGCCTCAGTGTAATTGTCACTTTGACACCGGCAAAAGTTAGCTTTAACTTTTTTAGCAATAAATGCACTTGTGGTTTTTTCACTTATGCATTTGTTACCATGATAAATAATTTGACATGTTTGTCAACAACTTATTAAATTTCTAAACACTAACAATGAGCCGATTCATTGAATTGTCCTGCCGAATTACACTCGATGTGTGTATTGATATCGGGTAAATTTGTGTTGTTCAACTTCTAAACTGTTTCCTTTAGCAATTAGACTCGAAAAACTGCCAACCTAAAAACGCTCCACCTTCGGTGTCGGTTTTCAATAGTTGACAGTTGTTCTCGTCTAATTGCTAGGAAACAGTTTCTCATTAAACAATACAAATTTACCCGATAAAATACAAACCTCTTGTGCAATTATAAGTGACAAAAGATCCACATCACTTTGGACTGGTTCAAAATTACCAAATGTTTTTCTATTCAAATTAACATCTGCCAAGAAAGACATGCAATTGAAATGCTTCCACTTCTTTTTGTCATCAACACTTCCTCCGGATGGCTTATATGTTCTAAAAAGAATAAATAAATAAATAATTACAAATAATTACATATCGCTATTATTTGCTTGTAAACTATAAGTAAGTTGTATACATAAACTCACTTTAAATGTTGAGAGGCAAGGTATGGTCTCAAAGAGCAGGACGTGCCTGTACAGCTTCAAAATTATTTCTTCAGAACAACTGGGCCTGGTTTCAATCTTAGCTGCTATGTTACACACGTGATGTGGGTGTTCCTCTAAAGTAAAAAGCGCTCCACATTCTGCACATTCAACAATATCCTCATTATAAACAATGGCCTAAAATATTTTATAGAAATATATAGTATGATTTTTTGGTATTTAAATGTAAAGAGTGATATAATTAAGTAAATGTATCATACCTCACTTTCATACATCTTAATAATTTACTAAAAACAAATATTTCAATCGCAAACCACACTGATCAATGCAAATTGCTAATAACCTAACTTAAAACACATAAAGACAACAAACTGAATCATAGATAACCTAACTGATTACCAACATAATATTGGTTTTGGTAGGCTCTCTACGCATGCGTTCACAAAAATTCTGTGATATTCGCCAAAATATTAAAACGATTTCAAGATTCCCGCCCCCCAGATTTTGAATAATGCGAATTCGCAAAAAATTAAACTTGACATGTGTCAAAATTTCTACAGTGTCATTATTTTGATATCAACCAATAGAAGTGGTCTTCGCTTTTCGCAATTCGCGATTCGCTTTTACATGACCCAGCCTTCAGACTGCGATTGTCAAATTCAAGTACTTCAATACAAGTTATTTTTTTTAAATTTATTTTCTTAATTTTTAAACTTATTTGATATTAAACATTGATTATTTTATGGCAATATTGTCAGAAATAATGTACTTTACGTCCACACAAAATTTCAATAGGTTCTCTTTTGCTGGGAAGCAAATATTTAGGATTTTCTGATTTCCCATGTTAAAATCCTATGGTCCTAAGGTCGAGTCACCACTCGGTATAGAGTATTATACAGAATTGGATCAATCGTCAAATCATTAGTTTCTGACCGAACGGATAATTATTAAATCTGAAGAATATTAGGCGGCACTAGTGTTTCAAAAATATGCTAAAGTAATAAACAAGTCGTGGATTTTGGTTTTGGGTGAGAAAAACGATTAAATACTCACTTTATGATGGTAGCAATGCTTAACATAGAACTAACGAAAATGCACTGAATCCGGCGTGACATAGATGCACACTGTTTGACATGCAAGTTACGAGGCTGGTATGGTAGAAATCATCTTATTAATGTTTTATAATTAAACTGATAACATGTAGGTGGCACATCATGTATTGAATTATCATTTACGGAATTCTTAAAAACGGCTTTTATATTTAAAATTGGTCAATAACTAGTACTAAAATATATGATTGATCAAATCAAAAATACCCCTCCTCTTAAAGGCTATAAGCCAGAAACAATAGTTAAATTTTCGAATGCTGTTTGTAATCTTGTAACGACAATGAAACATATAGGTAATGTTCTTCATTTAACTGTTAATCTGAAATTACAATGGTCACTGCATGCAAAGAAGGTAAAACATCCTTCGTTAGTCGATTTTGCAGAGTGGTTGAAGGAAATTGGTAAAGCGAACAATCTCCTTTGTCCACCCGTATTTAAAAACGATCGCTCACAGCCACTGAAGAAATCTGAAACTGTTCTCATGACAAATGTTGAAGAACATTTTGAAAAAAATGCTCTTGTTGTAACAATAGCTTAGAAACATGTTCAAAATTTCTTGAGATGTCTGTGTATGATCGTTGGACTTAGGTAACAACGAAAAATTATGCATTTTTTCTCTTAAATTAAAGCATCGAATGAATTGGTGTTTTAGTAAAAAGAAATGTGGGGCCAATAACTGCATGTTTAAGCATAACTCTTTGTTACATAAGGACATACAAAATCAAACATCAGACAATACTCCTAACCAAGACACTATTCAAAAACCGGTACAAATTCATCAGATTTGAGGTTCTCAGGTCAATTTAAGAACGATCTCCATATGTGGATGGCCCTTATGGCAAAAAATTAATATATGCCGTATTTTATGAAGGATCTACTATCACTTTAATAGATGGTAGTATAGCTGATGAACTTGAACTGGAGGGACCTTGGCAACCTCTATGCATGCAGTGGACAAATGACAAATAACAGACTGACAACAGTTCTCGTGAAGTCTCGCTTAGAATTAGTGGTGAATTTCCTGCAGCAAAAGTTTTTAAATTGAAGGAATTTCGCACAATTGCAAATTTAAACTTACCTATAAAATCTCTAGATAGAGACTTGTTGGTGAGACAATGGCCGTAACTTGTAAATATTCCTTTAAAGTTATTTAATAATGTACAGTCAAAAATGTTCATAGGTACAGATAGTTATGATTTAACAATGCCTAGAAGGTATGTTGAAAACTCCAGGTATGACCCGAAAGCTACATTTACTAAATTAGGGTGGGTTATAAACGGGCAAGTGTAAAAGGTGAAATAGAAAGTTTTAATTTTCATATCTGTGGAAAACATTTTGCAGATGATTTATTGTACTCATTAGTCAAAGAATCTTATGAACTTGGTACTTCATTTTCTGAAAATAATCACTACTCTATGTCAAACGAAGACAATTACCCCTTATCGATTATGGAGAAGAAAACCCGTAGAATAGATAATCATTTTGAGACAGGGTTATTGTGGAAAAGTGATAATATAATTATGCCTGAATCAGAACTGTCGCTATCAGTCGGTTGAAATGACATGAGCAAAAAATGGATAGAGATCTAGAGTTTGCAGAGGCTTATTGCCAAAAATTATAAGATTACCTATCAAGAGGATATTTGCGACCACTAAATAACGAAGAACAACAACAAGAATCTGGAAAAATCTGGTATCTGCCACATTTCGCAGTTTTCAACCCCAATAAACCTGGCAAAATGAGATAAGTCTTTCATGCAAACTCACATGGACTAAGCTTAAATGACATACATGAAATACAAATTACTGATATAACTCCCATACTGTTTTTGCTTGGATAAATTCTTACAAAAATAAATCAAAGGCATTTTGTTCAACAAATGTTTTGAAACGGGTTAATTGACGCTTAGTGTTTCGTTTATTATTCTTAAGAATTTGAATTTCCTTCTCAGTCATTATTGTATTTGGTTTTTCAATATTGACAGTAATAAATTCCTAATATTAACTGATAAATCAAATAATTGAAGTTTTGCCTTATTCAAGTATGTAAATCAATAGTTGGAGCATGTGAGGTTTATTTTAGGAAGGAAATAGGAAAGCACTAACCTGATATCTATTTTTCTGCTGTTTGTTCACCTCGATAATTAGTTATTGCTGGCTGTTTTCTAGTAGTGTGTGCTTCTCTCCGCGTCGCTTTCAGTTTTTGGATCAAAATGGCAGCCGGGCTTGTCTTGCACCACTCAATAATAACCATTTATTTGGTATTATCCGTTTCGAAGGACCATTTTTACTACATGTAGATTCACATGAAAAATTTATTTTGTTTGATTATAGTTTATTTATATAAAAAAAAATGTTGGTTTAATTCAATTTATAATTATTATAATATTTCAATTGGCGTAGCGTTCTGGTATTCGACTCTCGAAGTAGTGGCACCACACGTGGTGTCGCTTCCATCGGCAACCCCTGTTCTTATTTTATTGCGCCGTTGCCACGTAGAGTAGTATTTCCTGAACAACAGCTCTTGTGCTTGATGAAACGGAACCAGAAAGCATGTAACTTTATAGCATCAATTAAGTTTTCATGTGGCTTTTGCATTATGAACTTATAAAATTTATTATCTTTCCCTTAAATGATGTTGTTAATACTTTCACACCACCAGAAAAGAGAACCCCTAATATTTAATCCCTTCAACTTTTTGCCACAGTTATGCCCAACTGAATAGTGGAAGGCGTTGAAATTAAGATCTTTTTCTAAAATAATAAGTAAATATCTACTCGTATTTTTAAGAGTGCAAATTCTTGGAATTCTATAAAATAGAGACTTCAAACTATTGCTTACTAAATAAGAAAAAAAAGTACCAGGTTAGACTAACTGGGCATTTGGGTATTTCCTGCATTCCATAAAATCATCCTCTAAAGGAACATAATGTCTTTTTAATATCAATTTTTCACACTCATCACAGCTTTTGATAAATTTTTGTTTCAACAAAATTTTCCCAATTTCTCCAACCATATACTGCATTGTACATTCACCAATTTTCGTATGTCCTTGGTTGTATATTTCATTAGGGACTACAGGGGTGCTACAAGGCTGCCCTTCTGAAGGTGAAATGTTTGAAACTAATTCACTTATTAAAAAACTTTGAAGATTATCCAAACCATAACTGTAGTCCTTGATACATGATACAACTCTTATTTATCTAAATTTTCATTCATTCATCCAGGCACACTATTTAATTATACTCACAGAACGAAATTCAGTTACGTGGATATGTGACCTCAATTATAATAGACCACCTATCTAGTGAAAAAAAGAAGAAATTTATTTTACTTTGTTCTTGTAATATGACTATGATTCGTGCTCGAAATACTTAAAATAAACATACAAATAGTATAGTAATAGTAGTATTAAGTTATTGCTTATAAATAGGAAAATAACGAACAATCCACACTTCTGGCGGGCCTCAGGGCTCGTCAGATTTAAATGGGGGACCTCCCAAGGAAAATTCAAAAATAGAAAGAAAAGTCTTAGGAAAAAGTCTAGTTAAGTGGTACAACGCGGATTTTGATGAATTATTTTTTCTTAGATTAATTCGAAGTCGCTGAACACGAAAATGAAGAAAAAAAATGTGCGCTCTTTTACCAAAAACGAGTTATGAATTTTTGAAAATTTGTTAAAATGAGTACATCTGGTTTTATTGACACATTATAACTTTCAAAATGATCTGTTATAACTGATATACAATGTTGGTGATACACTATATTTGCTTTTTACGATATTAATTTTACACGCACATCAAAAAACACTGATATTGATACGTATCTCTTATAAATTCGTTTTTCAATTCCACGATTATATATTTTGACGTTTCGTGGTCTAAAATCATGACTGACACATAAGCTTCGTCTGTTTCCTCATAGTCGTAAAACTTGTACCTACTAGTATATTCAGACATTTTAACATAGAATTGCGCGAATTGCGAAACGTCGACCCGTCATGTGAAATACAAAGGGGAAGGGAATACATACAAAATATGTATGTTCCTTCCCCGTTCTTCATCTCTCCACCTTAAATGACTTAGTGTTAAGTGGCTGACGTAGTGTTTCTAACATCGCTCCCCGACCCCTGACACAGATCAATGAATAATATCTGTTTCGATCAGCTATCACATGCGATTAAAAAAAAATAAGTATTCTTCCAGTTAATTGAACACACTTTTATTAATCCCAATAAACCCATCTAGCTAAACCATGCCAAAACAAACTCAACCTAACTTTAAGCATTATCTAAATTAGACTAATATATTAGACAATGCTTTAAGCTATTACAAACATAACCTAAGTAACTAATGATGGCTGAATATGCTAGTAGGTACAAGTTTTACGACTAAAAGGGAACAGACGAAACTTATGTGTCAATCATATTAGACAGAAACGTCAAAATATATAGATGTTGAATTGAAAAAAAATTACAATGAGAATATAATTCATATGTCACGTGACATGTTTTCCACCAATCAATATTGAGAATCTCCCTAGATACATGTCTATCACAGCGATGATAAAAAACAAAGAAATTATCACCTTATTTTGGTTCGTTGCTAAGGGTAATTTGTCACATTGACAGTTCATATTGAAAGTATAAAAATGTGTTCTAATCGTTTCATATAATATAATTCTGTAAATTCATTATATTCTCTCATTAAATATAAGCTCGTGATATGATTAATAATCGAAGATATATCTCGTAAAACCGAAGCAGCACATTTAACTCGTCCTTCGGACTCGTTAAATCTGCAGCTCGAAAATATCATCGATGATAATCATATCACTTGTTATATTACGTATGAGAATATAATTCATAAGTCACGTGATATGTTTTCCACCAATCAATATTGAGAATCTCCCTAGATACATGTCTATCACAGCGATGATAAAAAACAAAAGAAATTATCACCTTATTTTGATTCGTTGCTAAGGCTAATTTTTCATATTGACAGTGATTGACAGTAAGTATTTTTTTATCTTTGATTGACAGTTCATATTGAAAATATAAAAATGTGTTCTAATCGTCCTCCTCGTCCTCCTCGGTTTCACACGAAAATATCATCGATGATAATCATATCACTTGTTATATTACGTATGAATATAATATATCAATATTATTGTGGTTTTTTAATGTGCGTGTAAGATTAATCTCTTAAAAATCAAATATAGTGTATCACTAATATCGTGTATCAGTTATAACAGATCATTATAAAAGTTTTAATGTGTCAATAAAACCAGTGCAGTACTCACCTGAACAAATTTTCAAGAATTCCTAACTCGTTTTTGGTAAGAGAGCGCACTTTTTTTCTTCATTTTCGTGTTCAGCAACCTCGAATTAATCTAAGAAAAAATATTTCATCAAAATCCGCGTTGTACCACTTAACTAGACTTTTATCAAGTCGGAAATATATCATATAACATAATGGACAGTGGACCATTCAAAGTGGTCATTGACCATACAGACAAAAATATCGGCAACATTCACCCAGTGGAACTAGGTAAACTATTGCATAAAGAGAAGATGGAAGGAATTTAACAAATAAAGAAGAAAGGTAAAAGTAGGGTATGCATCACATTTAGATTACCAAAGGATGCTAATAACTTCAACAATTATAGTAAGATCAAGGAGTTGGGATATGAAACATTTATTCCAGTTTCACTCTTAACCTGTGAAGGCGTGGCAAAGGGAATAGGACCCAAAATCCCAGAAGAAGAGGTTATTTATCAAGCTAACTAGAAATCGAATGGTATGTACAATGTTGTAGATGCAAGAAGAATCAACAGAAGAGTAGTTAATGAAAATAAAGAGGTAACTTACGTACCCACTGGATCTTATATATTCACTTTTCATGGAAAGAACTTCCCAAGGTACATTAATATTTATTCTAATAAAATAGAAGTGAGAACATACATAAGACCTATGTATAATTTTATGTTTGAACTGTTATAGATTTAATCATTCAGCTAAACAATGTCGTGGTAAAAAGAGATGCGGTAAATGTGCATCTAACATGCATGAAACAAGTGAATGCACAGATTATACTAATAATAAACAATGTATATTGTAGAGAGGAACACAACATATCTGAAAACTTGAAGAATATAGAAATTTGTCAATAGCTAACCAGACAAAAACGTATAAATGAAATAATGAGTTTTCAAAACTTGTCATACTATGAGGCCAATAAGACTATTCCCAGAGAAAAGGAAGATGCACAAGTAGAACCCAACGACATAAACTTTCCACCACTGAAGAATAAGGAAATTGAAAATGAAATAATTACCATATCACAGAGATCCTTTCATGCCCCTCCTACCCACACACCTAAAAAACAGACATATAGTTCCGTGGCAGGGAGCTCTAAAAGAAAAATCTCTACTCCTAACCAGGATGGAGAAATCCACAATAGCTGTCTTATAACCGATATCCATCATCACCAGTAACCCAGAATGAATATTATTCACCAATCAATAAAGCTACTAGACTTTCTTCAAAACAATTATTTTAAAGACAGTAGTACTCCCTTAGAAGAGTTAACCAAATATGTTCAAATCATAAAGGAAAATATAAGAAATAGAAACAGTTCTCAGCAGGACATACCCTCTCCCTCCGATGAGGAGATGTTCTAAATATATATATAAATTATATAAAAACACCCTGTAAATGCCTTTTTAAAAATTAATTTATTAACTAAGACAACTTATCTAATCGGATACAAGTTCTAAACTGATAAGTTTACATGAGAATTAATTTAATGAAGAATTAAGTAAAGGAACAACTCAGCAATTTATTATTATACAACTACAACTAAAAATAATGATGACTATGCTAAATAAGGTTCTACACCTAGGACATAGGCGTAGGTGACACCTCCCCCTTCAGAATGAAGCTTCCCCAGGAAGCTGAATATTTTCTTCTGTTGCTGTGGATGATGGTGGCTTCTTTCTTGATTTCTGTTTCTTCTTAAATATGGTCCATGCAAGAGCTAATATTACTGCTATGTACAGAGTCAAAGTCCAGATGCTTGGAATGTGGAAATTGCTAGTTTCAGTAAATACTGGTGTTACTAGCTGGTTTGGAATATCCTTAAATTTCAATGTTTTCAAGTCTATCTTCATTGGAGTGAGATGTAACTGATTAAATTTCAATTTTAAATTGTTAGTGATGAAAGGTTGCCCAAATGATTTTTGTTGGAAAATGAGTTCCTGGTTTTTGAAAAAAATTTTACATTGTGAATTCTCTATTAAATATATCCCTTTCAGGATTTTAGCTTCTGTCTCTTGTTTACATTTAATAATTATCTTCTCTTCAATTGGAAATATTGCCAAAAATTGATTAATTTCCGGGATTATTTCAATATGGTTTTTCTTAATATTAATTTTTGTATATTGACAATTTGTAGAGTTTCCTGAGATTAATATGTTTTCCTCGCAATAATAATTATTGTTATCTTGCAAGTGATTAGGACATTGAAAAATATTACTATGTATGCAAATGTCGTGTAAAGGCTTAATCATATTTTCTGATTTTAATAAAAATTTTGTGTTTGGTATTAATATTAAATATTCTGATTCAACCCTCGTAGGGATTGGTAACATATAAAAAAGATTAAATAAAATGTTATAGTCTATAGGTATTGATAAAAAATATTCTATTCTATTATTATCTAACTTACAAACTACGTCTATGATTGCTTCAAAATCTAGTATATTCTCATATTTTATTTCGAAAGGTAATTCTGTTTTGTAATGAAAATGCACCTTTTGCAATTCATCAAATAAGTCGTGGGATTTTATAATGCTAGGATGTAGAGTTCTAAGTTTACAAAAGGTTAACGAATTTTCTACTGTTGTCATAGTATCTAGTATTACGTTGAATGTGATTAAAAGTTCATTGAACACATCTATCAAGTATATTAGATTTTCTGCGTTCCCTTGGTAATTTAAAACATCCCATAATTCGAGTATTTTTGTCTTTAATAACTTTTCATTGTACTGGATGTCTCTAACTGTTTTATTAAAATTTTCTATAACTTGGTGACTAACGGAATATTGCATACTTATTTGATTTTGTAAATTTTCTTGATTTTCTTTCAAATGATTTAAAATAGAATTAATTCTTTTACCATCCTCATAATCTAAATTTCCTGTAATAGTTTTTACTATTGATCCAAGGCCATTAATTAAACCTCTTTTTTGTCTATCTAATGTCGAATGAATATTAATATTATCAAATTTATCTTCTATACTAGACTTCGTGTACTCTATAATATTTACTATATTTTCTGTTAGATTCAGAAAAAAAGGCTTACCAGAAATATTACGTTTAACGTTAATATAATGTAAGTTAAGATTATCATATTCTACTAGTAGTGGGCTTAAATCATAAAAATGTACAAAGGTATGACTGGATTTTTGCAATTTGGCAGGTCCAAGATTGATAGGAAGAATTCCTAAATTTTGTGTTATGTCCTTTATTTCGACTGCGGTATTTCCGACTGCGACGAATCTGAAATAAATTTATAAGATTTCTTTTTAGGACGTTTAATATTAGACAAATGTATATTTTCGGCAGTATTTTTATGTCTTGTTATAATTTTAGCTGTATTACGTTCTGGGTTTATGGTTTTTATTTGTTCACTTTGGTACTTATTTTTAGTTTTTCCTTGAATTTGCTTATTTCTAACAAAAATTTTTGTAGGGATATTTTCTGGCAATTTCTCTCGATTCTCGTTTGCTTTATTTATCACTTTCTCTTTAGATCTCTGTAATTTCTCGTTTATATCTGAATACAATAATTTCATTTTATCTTTGTGATTTTGAATATAATTATTAGCTAATTGTTTATCTATTTCTAGATCAAAAGGTGATCTGATATCAAAATGACCTGTAATAATTTCGTATGGCTTCAATTTTGTTACTGAATGAATGCTGTTATTGTAAGCTAATATTGCATAATTAACTTTTTGTTCTATAGGTTGATTTTTAAAATCGTTTTGGTTATTTAAAAGTCTTATATGTTCTATGATAGTGGAATGGCATCTTTCCGCAATTCCATTTGATTCTGGATGCTGCGAGCTTATGAAATGTATTTTAATTTTGTGTGTGTCTAATAATTCTCTTAGAACAGTATTTTTTAATTCAGTTCCATTGTCCGAAATAATTTGATCTGGGATACAATGGTGGCTGAAATATTTTATTAAATTATTTACAATTTCAATTCCTTGACTGGAGTTAATTTTATAGAGTTGACAATATTTTGAGAATGAGTCTACTATGGTAAGAAATTTAACATTTTCTAATGTTATCGTATCTAAATGTAAAATTTGGAAGGGTCTAGTAGCTGTTGGGGTAATATTGTAAAGTGGTTTGATAGGTTTCCTATCATATTTTGCTAACTGACATAACTCACATTCGTTAATATAATTTTGTATTGACGATCTTTGGTTAGGCCAATAATAAAGCATTTTAATTCTGTTTTCCGTTTCGTCTAGTCCCCTATGGTTTGTTTTACCTTCATGGTAATTCTGAATAACCTCTTTAATTTCATTTAACGGAACATCAATTAATTTTTTGGTACATTTAATTAATGAGATTTGAGAGTTTTTAAAATATTTTTGGATAGCAACACTGAATTTTTCGTATACGGGATCTTCAAAATAAATGAAATATTTTACTTTCGGAACAACATATTCTTTGACAAAGTTAATAACGTCGTGTTCAAAGTTATTTTCTGATAATTGTAATAGCAATCTTTGTTTGTTTTCGAAAATTTTGATAACTTTAGTTTTTGCTGGTTCAAATTTAACTACAGAAATTAATATTTGATTTTTTCCGATGTTTACCGCTGATTCCGAAATCGGTATACCTACAATAGGATTTTCTATGTTAGTATGAACAGTGATATTCTCGTCATCTTCTACGTTATGATCATCATCTAGTTCAACTATAAGTGATTCGGATTCCATGTTAACATCATTTTCAAGAGATTTATTGAAATCTTCCATGTATTCAAAAAATTGTTTAGAATTTCCTGGAATTTCCGATCCAGTCTCGTTAATATTTAATTGAATTCGTGACAAACAGTCACTGTTAGTATTTAAAGCTCCCTTTTTATATACTATATCGTAATCATATTCTGCAAGTTTAAGACGCCATCTAACTAGTTTAGAATTAGGGTCTTTAAGTGAAAAAAGCCATTGCAGTGGCTTATGGTCAGTGACAATTGTGAATTTCCTTCCAAAAAGATATGGACGGAAATATTTTACTGCCCATACAATAGCAAGAAGTTCTTTTTCGATTACTGAATAATTGATTTCAGAATCGTTAAGAGTTCTACTTGCATAAGCAATAGGAAGGTCAGAACCTATTTTACCCTGGCTAAGGACAGCGCCTAGAGCATAGTTGCTGGCATCCGTAGTAAGATTGAAAGGCTTAGAGAAATCTGGATACTGAAGAATAGGATCATTAATTAACAAGTTTTTACACATCTCAAAACAATTTGTATAGTCCACATCTTTGATATTTATAACTGCATTTTTCTTTAATCTCAAAGTTAAGGGTTTTGTTAATTTCGAAAAATCGTTAATGAATTTCCTATAATAACCTAATAATCCCAAGAATCCTTTCAATTGTTTAATATTCTTTGGTATTGGAAAATTTTTAATAGCTAATATTTTGTCAGGGTTGGGCTTAACACCTTCTGATGTGACAATATGCCCAAGATAAGCGACTTCCTTTCTCAGAAATTCGCACTTATCAATTTGAAGTTTAAAATTTGATTCTCTCAAGCGGTCAAAAACTTCTTTCAAGTTATTTACGTGTTCTTGTAGGCTTGTGCTGAACACAATAATATCGTCAAGGTACACCAAACATTTTTCGTTTTGTATACCTCTAAGAATGTTGTCCATGACTCGTTGGAATGTTGAAGGACTATTCTTCATTCCAAAAGGCATGCGCAAAAACTCATATTTTCCGTGCTCTGTGGTAAAAGCAGTTTTCGGAATATCTTCCTCAGCCATCTCGATCTGATGGAAACCAGAGGCAAGATCTAGTGTTGAAAAATACTGACAACGCCCTAGTTTATCTAGTATCGTTGTTATTTCCGGTAGTGGATACCGATCACCAATGGTAATGGCATTCAATTTGCGGTAGTCAATAACTATCCTAAATTTCAGCTTTTGAGAAGAATCTCTTTTTTTTGGAACAATCCAAATATTACTCGACCAAGGCGAATTTGAGTGTCGTATGATATTTTGGTCTAACATATTTTGGATTTGGTTTTGTACTTCTTTACGGTAAATTTCAGGATATCTGTATGACTTTGAATATATTGGTACTTCATTAGTAGTTTTAATATGATGTTTAATTTTGTTTGTAAAAGTTAATTGGTTTCCCTCAACATGAAAAATGTCTGTATATTGCTTAACTAATTTTAAAATAGTTTCAGCTTCTTCAGAATTCATGTGTTCTGTTTTAATTTTAGAAATATCAAACTTAAATTTTTCAGTAAAAATTGTATTTAAATTAGAGTTTGAAATACGTTCGTTTTCATCAAACGTTTCAGCTTCTATAAAACAATTTAAATCTACTTTAAAATAAGATTCTGTAGGGTTAAGAATTGTACAAATAGCCTTATTATTTTCAACTTTTGCTATGCATTCAGGAATTTCTAATTTCCCTATTTGTGTGTATGGGATGATAACATCACCATAAGTTACATTTTTTATATTCAAACTTATTATTTGTTCGCAACGAGGGTGCACTACTATGCAATTCATGCTCTCTTTTTTTATGCTGAAATAATTTAATTCAATCTGACTATATGGCGTCACGAGAGAATTTTTTGTAAAATCAATAATTGCCTTTAATTTTTTTAAATTATCTAATCCTAACAAACAGTCAAAATGATTGTGGAATTTAAAAACACAATATTCTAAATTAAATTGTTTTTTATAATTGAATATACTAGAAGTAGGAATTTTCGTACAGAAGTTTTGTCTAGATGTACCGAGTGCTGAAGTTACTTGAAATGGTTTCCGGACAAAAGATTTCTTAAAGTATTTTTCCGCGATTTCTGGTGTCACAAAAGATCTTGTGCTCCCAGTATCGATTAAAACTTTTAAGTTATACTCTGGAAAAACTATGTACGGTAATTCACTTACTGGATCTGTTAAATTCAATAATTCTACTCTAGTTCTTGTGGTCCCGAGGCCGTTATCTCTAAAAAATCATTTTGTTCCACACTAGAACATTGATTATCATCTAAATTGTGCAATTCTTCAGAAAAAAAATTTTTGTGTTGCCTCACAGAACTATTTTGATTCTGTGAGTGATATTGATTTTGTTGAGGCCTAAATGTGTTTGCCGTAGATACACTCATAGGTGTTGGTCTTTGAAACCGATGATTTTGACTGGGTCTGAAGACATTAGTACTATTTTTATTAAAATTTGTATTATTCTGCTCAGATGAAGCTCTTGACGTATTTGGTATACTTTGCAAATTAGTATTTAATGGTTGATTTCTCTGTATAGAATTTACAGGATTAATTTGATTATAATGATTTGGCTTTGATTGTTGCGAAAAATTTGAATTATTTTGATATTGATTCCTATTTTTATTTTGGCTATTTACGCCACTAAATCTATTTTTTGAAAAATTATTTTGACTTAAATATATTTGGAAATCATTTGTGAGAACACTTAAAGCTACATTTAAATTTTCCGGATTTTTGGTACGCATCAGTGTACCTAAAGGTTCCTTTAGTCCTCTTAATAAAACTCTAAGAGCTAAATTCCTAAAATAACTACCTAAAATTATTTGTTCATTGCAATTAGAATGAGTCATTAGATGAGATATCTGTAAATTTAAAATATGTTATATTTTGTTATAAAATTCGTAGGGAGATTCGTTACCCTGTTTTAAATCAGATAACTCTAAATTTAAAGTATAAATATCGCGTTTATCCGCGTATGTGTTCACTAACGCATCTTTAAGGTTTTCCCATGTTCTTATATTGCATGAGGAAATATTTATGACGGCTTCGCCTTTAATTTTAGCTAGAATACTAGACATCAGATATTCATTCTGAAAGTCTCCCACATCTGCTGCATTATAAAATTTGTTAACTAACTTTTCTGATATTTCCAAAAATCTTGGAAGAAGTGCATTATCACCATAAAATTCTGGTATCATATCTAAGAATTCTTTCTTTAAAATTGGTATAGCCATTTTGTTAATGAAAAGAAAAAAAGAAAAAAAAAATATGTTAAAATTTTATGAAAAGATATTTTTCTATATATTTTTTTTTTTTTATAATTTTTGAGCTAGAACTTGACCAGAGTTTGAATCAGAATAATCAAAGTTTTCAAATTCAATTAATAGTAAAATTTTCTTTATACGACATTAAGCACTTACAGTAAAATCATCAACGTCTTCTCCATGGGCTCAGAAGTACAGGAACACTCCAATTTCCACTTGGGTCTTCTGGGTTCTTGAACTAGGAGAATCTTCGAGTCAAGCTACTAAATTCACTTAACCAAGAGTTCAAACGTTGTTCACTCGAAATAGTCAATAAATCGTTAATACGAACCGACTGTTATTTGCACTAACACTTCGTTTGACTATCCTACTGACTGCGCCAATTATATAAAAACACCCTGTAAATGCCTTTTTAAAAATTAATTTATTAACTAAGACAACTTATCTAATCGGATACAAGTTCTAAACTGATAAGTTTACATGAGAATTAATTTAATGAAGAATTAAGTAAAGGAACAACTCAGCAATTTATTATTATACAACTACAACTAAAAATAATGATGACTATGCTAAATAAGGTTCTACACCTAGGACATAGGCGTAGGTGACATATATATATATATAGAAGTAAAGGGTAGTCTTGACGGCTAGTTAGAAAACAATCTACTAAATTATTGGGGATTCCGTCACAATCTGGGCTGGTTAAGAAATTAAACTCTTTTTTACTACTTCCAAGCTTTCGGATTTATTTGAATCCTTTATCAAGGCTAAAATATGAACAAGTTGAAAAAAAAAATATAGAAAACCCTAACTTTATTACCCATTTAACCCTATCAATGACAAAACCATGGCCCATGTAATGTCTAATTCTTACATCCACAAGTTTGCCATTCTTATGAACATAAAAACCAAACATCACCCTTTTACCATTGTTCTTAAACATTATCTATCGCACATCTCGGGATCAATTACTTTGCCACCAATAAGGATCCAAAGATATGCGATATCCAACCTGAAAGAAAATGGACATGTCAAAGACAAAGCCAAAATGAGTAATAACTATTGTAAGTAGTGTTAATCTAAATTGTTAACAAGGTCAATAAATTGTAAAAATGTACTTTAAAATTCAAGATTTTTATTATATCCCAGGACAATACATAACAAAATTAGCCATTCGCAACAATCTTATCAACAAAAAACCATGGCTCATGTGACATTCAGCGTCTAAATTCATCAGTTTGTCACTCTCATAAAGATAGAACCCAAATATCACTCTTATTACCATTATTTTATCTCACTGACTACCACACATCACACAATCAATTACTTTGCCACCAATAAAGACAATGCGGAAACTATTGATGATGTGATTATGCTAAATTCTAAATAAAAAAGACTATAAAATTCACTTCATTATATTGACTCTGATGATGTATTATTGAAATTTTTACCTGCTATAAGAACTTGTTCATATTTTAGCCTTGATAAAGGATTCAAATAAATCCGAAAGCTTGGAAGTAGTAAAAAAGAGTTTAATTTCTTAACCAGCCCAGATTGTGACGGAATCCCCAATAATTTAGTAGATTATATATATATATAAGTAATTGTGCAGCAAGAGTTCGGCCTTATGGCGGAGGCGCTAACATGGTAATCTCCATAAGAAAATCGTCGAAAAAGCTAAGGTTCAAAAACACCGAAATTGTTTCATTTTGGAGTGGGGGTAAAACTCAATCTACGCATGCGCTACGTTGATGGATAGGTGGCGTCATAGGGGTAACGAATAAAATAATGAAAAAATTCCAACTACCCCCGTTCATCCCCCACGCATCATCCCTCCCACTAAAAGTTGACCAATCATAGCAAACGACATCTCGTTAAAAAGGCCTTAACGTCTATTGTATTTGAAAAATAATAGAAAAATTCTACGTCTCAAAAGGCCTTAACGCCTATACGATTCCCCAAATTCCCTTTGGACCCCATTGGACCATCCCTTTGGACCCCATTGGACCATCCCTTTGGACCCCATTGGACCACCTCTTGTGACCCATTGGACCATATCTTGTGACCCCATTGGAGTACCCCTCGTGACCCCATTGGACCACCCTCATGACCCATTGGACCACCCCAAATTCCCTTGTGACCCCATAGGACCACCCAAATATTGTCCTGTCCACCAAATTACTGTTTAGGACCCTCAAATTTCAATACCTCATCAGCGCGAACCATCAACTTTTTTTGAATGTTCACCCAAATATTGATCCCAAAATTTCTGTTTAGGACCCTCAAATTTCAATACCTCATCAGCCGGGCGCGAACCATCAACCTTCGCGTTTGTAACAATTCGTCTAACGCATATAGCTATTAGTACTCATAAGTGTTAAGGTGCGTATAGACTTGCGCGCCGCGCGCGCGCCGCTCTAACCGCGCCGCGCGTTCGTTGCTCGTGCATGTTTTTTGGTAACGATCCATTTTGAAAACGTTTCGCGATCCATAGTAAACCGACGAACACGATTTGTGCAGGTCGATAATTTTAAATATGTCTCGCTCTCGTGATAAAACTTACGCCGTTGCTGTTTCAGTTATGAGTGGTGCTTTCCTGTTAATGGTAAGTCTATCCAAAAAGAAAAGGAAACAACGACGGTGGTGGTACACTAACCTGTTTAAAAAAAGGAATGGTACCGAGCTTATGATGGACTTGAAGTCCCAAGAAATAAGTGGTCAATATAAGAATTTTACTCGGATGTCACCTTCTGACTTTGAGAATCTATTGCAAAAGATTGGTCCTCATATTTCAAAAGAAGATACCTATTTCCGCACTGCGATTTCTGCTCAAGACAGGTAAGTTTTAATATTTGTTTTCACAATTTGTTTAATTTATTTATAACTCGCTGTTTATTTTCCTGTATAGTTTTTTTTTAATTTTAATTGATTTGTAAATCATTCCAGGTTAGCGGTCACACTTCGATTTCTTGCCACCGGAGATTCATATACTAGTCTGCAGTATACGTTCAGGATTTCCAAGCAGTCTATTGGATATATAGTACCACAAGTCTGCGCAGCAATTGTTAATGAACTGCAGGGATATGTTAAGGTAACTAATATAACGAACAATTTAATTATTTTTGAACCGTTTTATTTGTTTAATACATACACATATTACAATATACAATGTGTCAACACCATGCTTCCCTATTCATTACCATTAAGAGATTTTCACAAAATCTGCAAAGTGTTCTGACATGATCGATTCTGATGGAGATGGTTGACTGGAGACATTTGCCGGCGAATTAAATGGCGATTCCATAGCAGTCGGTACTCTATTCAGAGGTTGCAAAACATATTGTTGCGATGACGCTGCGGGTGGTACACTCGGAAGTTCATTTTCCGCGGGATTTTGGCAGAAGTTAGAATTCTGAAAACTTGTAGCAGCCCAATTATAATACCCTCTATCTGCTTTCATGAGTATTTCAAAAACAGCATGCTGCACAGCGGTCTGTGTTTCGCACGAATATTTTTTCACTTTTGTAGATACATATGTGAAAAACGCATCGATTTCGTTGGGTATAACCGGTTCTGTATCTAACTTCTCTGCAGCATTTTTCAAAATGTTAAAAGCACTGCTCACCATTGCTGAATTAGCATCATCAGCTCCCTTTGCTCGCTTACTCGGTCTGTTAGTAAATGAGGACGCTGTCGCTGTCGTCTCCCGTAGGCATTGTGTTCCCATCTCTTCCGCATTTTCAGATATATCATCATTTTCCTACAAATAAAGTGTATTAATTATTTCTGTTTCAGCTACCCACGACCGCTAAAGCTTGGAGAGAAGTAAGCAATATATTTGAAACCCGTTGGAACCTGCCACATTGTGTCGGCTCCCTTGATGGAAAACATGTTGTTTTGCAAGCTCCAATGAACTCGGGTACAGAGTTTTTTAACTACAAATCCACCTTCAGCATTGTGCTTTTTGCATTAGTAGATGGGAATTACAACTTTATGTTTGCCGACGTGGGATGCCAAGGAAGAATTTCTGATGGCGGAGTTTTTCAAGGGAGCAAGTTGCATAGTATGCTAACAGGAAACACATTGGAACTTCCACTACCGGAAAAACTACAGGGGCGTTTCATGAAAATACCATATTTTTTTGCAGGTGATAGTGCATTTGCACTTAGTGAAAACCTAATGAAACCATACCCTGGAGATTATGCCAAAGGAACTCCCCAGAGAATTTTTAATTATCGTTTGAGTAGGGCACGGCGAATAGTCGAAAACGCCTTTGGTATATCAAGCGCCGTATTTCGGGTATTAAGAAAACCAATGCTTTTGCAGCCTGATAAAGCCGAGTTGATAGTGATGACAGTGCTTTTATTACATAATTATCTAAGAAAACATTCTCCAAATGTATATACTCCACCTGGCACATTGGATCATGAAGTGAATGGAGTTGTAATTGAAGGGTCATGGAGGATTCAAGGAGCAGATAATATGACGTCTATGTTACCAGTGAGACATGTCCCCCGAAGATCAACCAATTACTCTCAGAAAATAAGGGACGAAATAGCCGATTATTGTATGAATGAAGGATTTTTAGAGTGGCAGCACAAATATGCTTAAGAATCTCTATATTTCCTTACCGTCATAAGCCGCTTCCTTGGTACATCCCTGTCGTCAAGAAATTTGAAAGCATCGTACGCGAACCACCTGCTGACATAAATCTCATCTCTTCCTGCAACAATAAAATACACACTGTATGAAAACAATGTTATTATAAAAAAAGTAGTAGGTACTTACGGCTTATAAAAATAAAACTCACCTTTTCCTGTACCCTGGCTATTCTTTATTTTAGATTTTTCTCGCCGGTATGAAGAGAGCAAGGAAATAATTTTTTTTTTACATTGCTCCTTTGGTACATCCATTACGGCTGCAATGTCCCTCCAGGCATCCTCCTTAAGGGGTTTTTTAAAATGTTCTTTGTGCTGCGGGTCCCACAGAAGAGATTTCTCGCGGTACGAATCAATCAACTTAATAACTTTCTCATCACTCCACTCCATTTTGATTAAACTGCTAACAAAAATATCAAAGCGTTCGCACTGCCGTCCAAATCTGTACTGCGAACCAACAAAGGGTTCGTCGAAAAAACCGACTTGAGGTGGATCGTGATGCGCCGTGTGCGCGCAGTTCGCGCGCAACTCAAAAACCTCGTACTAATCTGAGCGCACGTGGAGCGCACAAGGCGCGCGCGCGGCGCAGTGCGAGTATGTGTAGGTCATACTAGTTAAAAAGGGAATCTTACATATACAGAGTGTTTCATAAGAGTATAAAGTTTTCTCTTGACATGTCTAATATTCTAGTATAACAATTCATGGAAAAGTTGATGAATATACAGAATGTTCAAAACGACGTATTGTTTTAAAATCCGTTCAGTATATGATTCTTTTAACAAAGCTAAACGTGATTCCACTATTGTTGAAGGGTATTAAAAAAATAATATTTTTTTAATATAATAATGGTATGATGTCCTTCTTCTATAACCACCCTAAAGGAATATAATAAATTGTGTATAGAAAACAAGCCCGACCGAGGATACATTAATTATATACCAATGAATCAGTATATGCTAAATCCCCATATTTTGGTAGAACCATCCTGTATAAATAATGGAATGCGCTGTGTGTGAATAGAAAATATAGGAATCATGCCCGCCCAAGGCTATTATGCATAAATTATATACGCAATTGATATATTTTCAATGGGATAGTCAATAGTGTATAATACTTTGCTATGACCATCCTGTTACGCCAGAGGCAACTAATGCAGTCTTACGCAATAGTGCATGCAATTAAGGTCATTTTAGATAGTTTATTATTTGAAAAAATCTTAAATCTGTGTATATATGTATACCGATAGAAGGCCGTTTCTAATAAAGTATCACTACCTGAATACGTAAGAAGAAAAAGAACATGAATAGGAAAAAACCAGAAAATGTGGTAAGTTTAAAATTTCGTTTTATTTTTTATTAATAATTTTGAAATCTTTGAGGTTTTAAAAGTGTTGAGAACAAGTCCAAACGCTTTTATTCCAACAAGAGCTACATCGCAATCTGCGGGATGTGATTTACAAACACCTATAAATTTTACTATAGGTTCAAGAGAAAGATTCCTCGTAGATAGTGGGTTAAAATTAGAACTACCACAGGGAGTTTATGGAAGGATAGCACCACGATCTGGCATAGCGCTTAAAAATGGAATAGAAGTGTTTGCAGGTGTAATTGATGCTGATTATAGAGGTACAATTAAAATCTTATTATAAAATTCGTCAACAAACATAGTTGAATTTGAGAGAGGAGACAAAGTCGCTCAACTTATTTGTGAAAAATGTTCTATTCCGATTATTGAAGAGGTGGATAATTTAAGTTTAACAGAGAGAGGAGAAAATGGTTTTGGACCTTCATCTTGAATTCATATAATTAATATTGTACTGGTTGTAGAGTGATATAGTAATTTACGTTATCTCTAAGTATATGTAAGTAGTGAAGGAAATCATTAAAATTGAAAACATACTGTTGAAAAAATGTTAGTATGATAGTTTGCATAATGAATAATCTATTTGATCCACCTAAGTGTAGAATTTTTGAAACAATAGTTTGTTTAGTTTGTAGAAAAGTGTTACGTAAAACTTTTAAACTTGAAAAAATTTGTAGTTGCAAACAAAAATTAATAATTGGTTTGTGTACGGCTGAATGTAATCAAACAAGACCACTGAGAAAATTTCCTGAATATATAGATAATAGTTGGTTTCATGAATTAGACCCATTAGATGAAAGAGAGATATATTACGGATATTTTTTACCTCCACGACAACGAGATTAGAATATTAGAAGAAAATAATCAAAAGACTGTCAGTCTTACAACATCCTCAGAACAAGAAGAAGAAGAAGGTAACATAAATCTAAAAAGAATGACTTCCTTAAATTTAAACTTCATTATTTTGGTGGCCGTTTCAAATAATATACTGTACACAAATGTACCAGAGAATGCAAAACATGTTGCAATATGTTTTGATATGAAAAATATAAGAGAAGAATGCAATCGATCAGAATGGAGTTTGTTAAGGGTTACCAAAATAAATAATGGTCACCTTTCTGTATACCATATTGAAATTCCAGAAACGAATTTATTATATTTTAGTTACAAATTAAAAATAATATTTGATGACAATTCCGAAGGTGATCAAACCCAATGGCAGCATGCGATTATTGATGATATTTCTATGGAGAAGACAAACATAAGTGAAAAAGTTGATAAATTGTACATTTTAACATATATAGTATTGATTTTATTAATTATTATTGTTATATATTACTTACTTAAAATGGCAAGAGTATTTATACAAAATAAGGTTTACTCAACAGTTTGTAGTAAATAAAACACAAGTTGATTAAATAATATTCTTTTATTTTTCATCCATTATAAAATGTTCATATAATGTATAAGCATTTTTTAATGCGCAAATAGATGGATTAATCTTATGATAAAAACATTTTGGTGTCGAGGCTGCTAATGGTGGATTTTCATCTAATTCATATACAGGTGCGGTGGAATATTTTTGAATGAAATTGGTTTTTTCTTTTCCTTTCACGAAAACCATGTCAGCATTTTCAGTAATGTCTTTTACGATATTTTTGAATTTGTGTAAATGTGTATAACCAATATTCCAATCGATTCCATGATGATTTTTCATTAACCAAGCTGCTTGTCTATGTAAGTCTGGAGGTAACATATGTAGAGGAAATGGTGATTTGAAAATATAGTGACATACCTGATGACCATCATAAGCTGCAAATTCTTTAACGATGAACTTATTATTTTCAATCTTAAAACCTTGAACATCTAAAACGACTTTCATATTTGTAATTGTTGCAATTTAGTTACCGCACCTTTATATTGTTCATAATATTTTATGTCACGTTTGAGACAAGTTAATTTGAAAAGAAACTGACTAAGAGCAATTTGATACTCACGGGTATTCATATTTAATGAAGAATATGTAGTAACCCCTTCTTTTATATTGCATGTCAATCATGCGCGCTATGTTTTTTCCACATCAGTATTGCTTAACAATTTTAGTTAATGGATTATAGGAAAATTGTTTTTCATGGAAGATTAAACAATATGCAGAAATATCACTCGTAATGGGAGCATTTAACTCAAATTCTATACGAAGAACTACAGATCCAGACTGTATTAGTTCCTTCTGCCTTGAGCAATCTATATGAATTAAGGGAGCTGTATCTCTAAATTCGTCAGGTGTGAAAATAGGTTCACTGTTCGAACGGCTATGATAAGAAGTTTGAAAATCAGCAAACATTTTATATAACGTTGCAAAACTATTGTTTGTAAAATCTAAAAGTAAATCATTGTATGGATACTTCTCAGAATTGAGAAATACCTTAATATTCTTCAAATTCAGATGTTTAAATTGACTCATATTTTCTTTTATATGACCCCTAGCATTATTTTGGAATCCAATTACAATGTGTCTAGGTGTCTCTACTTTTGTACTAGTTTTTACAGCCCAAGTGTGGCGAGACGTTTTCGGTAAGCTGGGATACTCAATCAATTGCCAAGATCTGAATTTTATTGGTAGTTCCTTGTTACTTTGAATAATTTTGTTTAGATGTAATTCATGTTTTATGTTGGGTTTCACGTGAGGAATTCTCCAACTGATGTGAGTTAATTCAATTTTAGGTTTTTCCGATTCATCTGTATGAGTGACTGAGTCTCTATCATCACTAGATCTCACCAATATTAGCTCTTGTTTCATGTTTAAGATTATTTTATTGAAATCTTCAAAGAATCCTGACCATAATTTCAAGGGTATACACACGTTAAAATTTCCATTTTTGTCTGACAACTTGACGTCTTCCTTAGGAAACCATCCAGAATTATTTAGAAAAATTGTTTCATTTGAATTATAAGATAAATAATTTTTCATTGTTGAAACAAGACCAATATCTCTTACTGAATCAACTACAACACCGTTCAGTTCATATCGAATTTCACGGAATAAAAAAGCTATTGCATTATTAATGAATTTCAATTTTGTAGGTACTGTGTTGGTTTCAGTTAAAATTTTCCCCGTAATCTCAAGATAACTGTCAGCCGGATATGTAATACAATCTAAATCTTGCACTACAATACGAATCTCATCATTATAATTCAACTTTCCGGTAATATATGGTTGGTATGTGTGATATTCATATTTCTCCACAGCCATGTCATTGAAGGGCTCATGAGTGACTTGTAATATATCCATTTATATTAATAACTTAAAACCGAGTGATTTTAAAAAACGTTTATTTTTAGGCGTTATGACGGCTATTCTCTCACACAAACTAATTGTAGACGGTTTATTCAGCAATATTTTATAGTTTTTTTCAGCATATGGATGGGAGAATTTCAAGACCATTTTTGTTGTCGAATATGTAAAGTAATAGTAATCTCCTCGTCTTGAAAATTTATAACGTTACCACTTTGATCAATAATTTTTACTGTTATGTTGTTAATTGTTTTAACTCTTACAGGATAATACAAGATATTTTGAGGAGATTCAACTATTTTATAGCCACTAGGAATAGTAGGAAAAAATTGATGGATAATGTGAACAGGATGTCCATTAAGATATGATCCAACAGCAATGTCACAATCTATTCCAATAGAATTAACTTGTAAAATATTTATAGGTTTTGTAAAGGTGTGTGTCACATTGGGATTTAATACAACTTTTCCAAATCCAAATACTTTACCAATTGAGTCATCAGTTAAGAATGAAATTGTCTTATTACTAGAAATTGATACGTGAGATGTGTTTAGATTTGGGACTATGTCAATTGTTGAATCTGATGCTACTGTAAGCATGTGTTGTTTAATATATTGAATTATTTCATTAAGTTCATAAGCACCTTTAGGTATAATTATTGTATGATATATAGTTGGACCTCCAAAAATAAATCTATTATTAGTTTCATCAATATTTGGTATTGTATTAAAACTATTGAAATTAACTAAACCAACTTCATAGTCATATTTATCATCCAAGTAAATGGGAGGATTGAAATTATAATTAAAAATAGATGATGCACCACTAAGTGTAACGGAAAATGACATTTCAACTTAATAGGAAGTTTAAATATTACGATTGAAATATTTATGAATGAATTGAAGTGAGTGATGACCACAACTATACGAATTGTTCTGTAGTCTATCATAATTGTATGTTATATATACTGGACCGTTACTATGAAAATACTCGATCAGTTCCATTGGTGGAGGTAAATTTCCATAACTATCAAAGTAAATAATTTCCTTGTCTGATTTTACGTATGATGTCCAATGTGTTCCGTCTCCTCTAACTGTATCCATATTCAAATTACCACATTCATGTTTATGAATTTTCTTTGGTAAATTATCTCTCATGAAAACTCCCCTAAAAAAAGGTATTTTCAATATTTTAACATATTTCCACAGATCTTTATCGGTAAGCCCACGATGGGGCAATTTCAGTTTTTTGTTGTTCCTTCTCCTTTGTATGGTCTTAGATAAAGACCTTTTCCTTTATGTCTTAGTTGTCTTCTTGGCTTTTTTTGCCGTTTTTTTTCTTTCAAACCTTTCCCCTGTTTCAATTCCATAGCCATATCATGTCGTTTTTGTTCAGTTAATTGTTGATTGTTATACTTTGCATCATTTACTGCCTTTGCAATTCCAGCTGCTCCACCTCCTAGAGGTCCTAATGCACCTAACAGTGGTAATATTAATGGTAAAAATCCACCTATTTTCGTCGTCGGTGTTTGAATTATACGTTTTTTAGGTTTTTTCTGAAGTAAATTACACCACGACAACGACTTTTTTTAATTCCTACACCCAAACCAAGCTTACGTTTTCCTTTCATGACTGCAGTGACAAACAATGAAGCTACTTTTTCACCTATTGTAGCGTCCTTGGATTTAACTCGTTCCCAAGCTTTATCCTCCAATACCTGATCTGCTTTATGTCTTTCCTGTAGATTATTATTTTTTGCGTATGCTATATCGTGTTCCTTACAAGCTTGATCTAAAATATTAATTCCCTTATCATTTCGTTGTAGTCTTTGTTCTAGTTTTGTGTTTGGTCCACAATATTCGTATCCACCAGGTAAATGAAGTTCGAATGGTAGTTTATTAATTAACGAAACTAAATCTCCACCTTTGTGATGACGACGATGTGATTGTAACTGTTTTCGTTTAGCCATGATTCTCTTTATATACTCTGATCACCCTATAAATACTCTCAGTGTTGTTAACTATTTATATAAGATGAAGATTGCAAAACATTTTATAGCTTTACCTGTTGAAAATTATGATTTGAGCTGTGAACAACAACAACGTACTGCAGGTAAACATGGATATTTATTTGGTGGAGACTCTAAACGAGCATTAATCATCGGTCCCAGTGGTTGTGGTAAAACTAATGCTATGTTATCCTTAATAGATCATCCTAACGGCTTAAGATTTGAAAATTTATATATATATTCCAAGAGTTTACATCAACCAAAATATGCTTATTTACGTAATTTAATTCAACCCATGAAAGAGATTGGATATGAGGAATTCAACAATTCTGATGATATAATTACTCCAGATGCCATAAAAACCAATTCAATTATTATATTTGATGATGTAGTGGCTTCCTGCGATCAAAAACCCATTCAAAGTTACTTTTGTTTCGGTCGACATAAATCTACAGATTGTTTTTACTTAAGTCAAACTTATTCGGCTATTCCAAAACAATTAATTCGAGATAATGCTAGTCTCCTGATACTTTTTCAACAAGATTTCACCAATTTAAAACACATCTATGATGATCATGTTCATATTGACATGTCATTCCAAAAATTTAAAGACATTTGTTCATACTGTTGGGGGGAAAAGTATGGATTTCTCACTATCGATAAAGATTCTGAAATAGCATCTGGTGGTCGTTATAGAAAAGGATTTGATGGATACATTCATATATAAGGAGAAAAGTCAATATGGTCTGCAATTTAAAACCCAACATGAATCCAAAACTAACTCAACGACTGGTCAAAGCCAGGCAGGCGCTTCGAAAAAAGTATAAAAGTTTGAAGCGATACACAAACCAATCTCAAACACGACTGGAACAAACCTATGAGCCCATTACCCAACCGCTAAAACAACTAATATCAACTATCGAGAAACAAGAATTGATTAAACAAGAACCATCATCATCATCACCAAAAGAAGAAGAAGAAGAATCCCACCTGAATCTATCAAGTTCGAAATATCAACCAAAGCCTTCCGATTATGCACTTGCTTTCAATTCACCTCCCAAAGAGGATGTTTTCAGTTCTAATACAAATGATGATGATGCGTTTGAGCCAAATGAAACTTTAGGGTACAGTAGTGATGAAAATATTAGTAGATTTATGGATGAAAGTATCCGTGACCTCGGTCGAATGACCACCGACCAAGGTATTCAACAATATTACGAACAGTTTGAAAATCCCTTACCTAGAGTGTACATAAGGGAAGGTATTGCTGACACTGAAGGACAATTTGATAATACTCTTGGAGTCTATCATGATTTGCAGCTAGAAAAATTCTCTATTGGTGATTCTCCAATTGACTTTATCGGACCTGATTTAAAAATACAAGGTATTACCTACAAGGGTACTCCAGGTCTATATGAACTGTTATTCAAAACTGACCCACACATTTTCACTCAAAATGATGCAAAGGAATATGTTGACATTTTACAGAGAACGAATGCCCTATACACAAAAAATAATAGAAAATTACCAAAACGGAGAATTCCTGCAAAATTAAGAAATAAATTTACTAACGCTATTCAACCTTTCCTAGGAATTCCTCTTGTTGCACCAAGAGAACGAGCCTTTCCAGTTCCCACTATGACTACAAGACACATAGCAGCAAAACTGAGGGGTGGGAAAGGTTTAACAATGATGCAATATTCCCAAAATCCCATCGATTATAAATATTTTGACGATTTCAATGAATTGATCGATAGATTACGCTTACTTGTAGCTTCAAAACAAGCTGGTAATAATGCTAACCAAAATGAAATAGTGTCTATTGTTGAAGAACTAAGGGAAGGTGGTATAATAGCATAAAATAGATAACGTTACTTGAATTCATAATAGTAGTAGCTATAATGCCGTTAAACAAGTTTAACCAACATTATCTCACTTCTACACGTTCAAATAATAAGGATGATGATGATGAGGTACTACAACCACCATTTTATATTTGTCAACCTGCAGACATTCGAAGTTTAGTAATTATTAATATTAGCGGACATATAGACAAAAAAGTTAGTAAATTAAACTATGTATTAAATAATAATAATAATGTTGAATATACTTTTCCAGTAAGTGGAAAAGTTGTAAATATTAATAGCAACATATCACCACCACCACAACCACCACCGAAAATTGAAGCAAAAATACTTTATCAAAATAAGATTCAAAATTTAAGCGTTCTCAACCAGCAATCTATAACGAAGGGTGAAAAGATTTCTATTTTCATAGGAGATGAGAAATATCCATATATTGAATTTGTAATAGAATGTCCACTTCAAGGTGGGTGACGAGCTCTGGCTCTACGTTATTATAAATATAATAATTTTCATATTACATACATCATTCAAACAATGCCTCTTAATAGATTTAATCAACACTTTTTACAATCATCATCGTCGTCCAAGTCGGTTCCAAAACTAAATGCGCAATTTTATATTTGTGACTCATTTGATTATCACGTTAAAAACATTATTAGATTGAAAGGTGAAAAAAAAACTAACTTAAACAAGAATTATTATGTGTTGGACAATGCAGGTACAACTTTTCTTTTCCCCTACGATGCTAAAATTGAACATGTTCGACATTACACTGCAGACGGGGAGGTTTTAGTGAACGAAAAATCGTTGAAATTCAATGAAATTGGTGGTAAAAGTTATAAGAAAGGTGATAAAATCCTATTTAAATTAGGTACACCTTCTTCTATTTGCATTGAATTCATAGTGCAGTGTCCAGTAGTGAAAAATGAGTAAAGCACAAGTTGTACCTGAACTTCATAAACCGGCAAGAATCAATTATAGAAGAAGACATGTTGTAATTAATGGACTTAATGATCTGATTCAGGCTGATCTAGCCATTCTTACTCCTTTTTCGAAAACTAATAGAGGATACAATTACATCCTCGTTGTAATTAATGCTTTTAGTAAATATGTGTGGGCTGAGGCTATTAAGAAAAAAACTGGTAAAGAAATCACATTAGCTATGAAGCATATCTTAGACCAAATGAACGTTCCACCTAAAAATCTTCAAACCGACAACGGAACTGAATTTTATAATAGGAATTTTCAAGAGCTCATGAAAAAGTATGGTATTAACCATTACAGTACATTCTCCAATTTAAAAGCAAGTATAGCAGAACGAGTAATTCGTACTCTAAAAACTATGCTATGGAAACAGTTTAGCATGCAAGGATCCTACAAATGGTTGACGATTCTACCTAATATTGTAGCGAAATATAATAATACAAGACATTCTACTACAGGTGCCATTCCTAGTGAAATAAATGATAAAAATGCGAAGTCTATTACTGCATATAATCACCTAAAAACTATTGATCCAAGATCATCAAATTTTAAAAAAGGAGATTTTGTTCGAATTAGCATGTATCGACATGTCTTTAAGAAGGGATATACTCCAAATTGGACTGCCGAAGTTTTCAAAATAAAGAAAGTGAAACTAACCAATCCAACAACCTACATATTAGAAGATGATAAGAACGAAGAAATACAAGGAGGATTTTACAGGGAGGAATTGCAAAAAGTTAAATATCCTGATGTGTTTCTAATAGAGAGAGTCTTGAAACGAAAAGGTGATCGGTTATTAGTAAAATGGCTTGGGATGGATTCTAAATCATGGATAAATAAAAATAGCATTGTTTAATTGTTTTTAATGTTTTAATAAAATTATATAAACTGATTGACAATTTATTTACACATTTTATCATAAACCTTACATCTATGTTTTATATCTAATATTGGATCTATAATTTGGGAAATTTTAATAATTCGTTGCATAAACCGTAGTCGGTCGCTTGTTGATATGCATATTTCCAAGTTATTAATAAATGAATTTTGTTTCTTGTTTCATCAAAGTGAATAGTTTTCTTTGCTTCATTTGTATGCTGTCTATTATTCTTCATAGCTGTAAATCTTCCTCTTTAAGTAACTGAGGATATCTATATATTATTTCTAATGCGATAGCGTATGTCTCGTTATTTAAATGTTTTAAGGGTTCAATTATATTCAAAGCTGTAGTTACTGGATTGGTGGAATCTTTTATTCCCATTTGTAAAATTTTCAATGAACTAGCAAATTGTAAATTTTTCAAGTATGTTAATCTATTTTCAATGAGTGGTAACATTTTCCATAACATTGAAGTAGTATCAGCTCTTAGATAAATACAAGAATCACCCCTATAAATTTTCACCACCGATGATAATCGTTTAAATATCAAATCAAATTTACCCATATCTAACGGTTCTATATTCTTGTTGTTTGTTGATCTAAATAAAAAGTCGTCAATATCATTTCTACATGATAAAAAAATGTTCCATTCTTGCGGACTGAATATAAAATGAGTATTTTTGGTTCCAAATATCCCGACACATGGATCATAATTTAAATAAGGTGATAAACCAACCTTTACGTATTTTGTATTATAAGTATTCAGAGATAATTGACGTTCTCCCAAAAATATGTCATTATCTTGATAAAAATTCATATGAACCATTTTTATGATTCTACTACTATCGCTATTAGAATAATTCAAAGATATTTTCTAGTCGTAATATATCTGAAAAAAAAAATCTCATTTATTTCTAAAATTACATCATGCTCTCAAGGAAAAATTGTATCACCCCACTCCAAAATCAAAAATATAAACGTTGAAAAATCAATGAATCTAAACAGTATATTGATAACTTCAAAAGTGAATACATTTTAAAAAAATAAAAAGATGAATATCCAACAGCATTATCATTTAGAAAATTGTATTTGTCCAATGAAGGATCATTGGCTATACAAGCGACAATTATATCAGTTTAATGAAGAAGAACTTGAGAAGTTTCCAGTGGATTATTTAATTCACTTGAGTTATTATATGCATGGTATAAATTACCAAGAGCATATCGAGACAATTTTGATTTACAAATCCAACTGCCTTGTTTTATACATTACAATCGTCCAGACTGGCAAACTCACATCGATGGACCACCTACATCACAGTCAAGATGTCATTCATGTAACAAATACATGTTTGATGTAAATAAAATCTGTTTAATATATTATGTTCATTAATTAATTTTATTGATTTGTTTTCAGCGGAGTTCGCTCTAATTAACTTAATAGATTCATCAATTTTAAATACTGTGATATTTACCCATGATATCATAACTATTTATAAAAATATAACTCACCAATTAGATTTCAACAATTTCAAAAGATGCCGCTGGATTCGGTTTTCCAATGTCCACCGCCCCTTTAAATATTAAAGAGTACTTCCCTTCTTCAAAATATTTTATAAAAGGTTTATACGTTTCTGTTACCCTCTGCGGAAGAAATGTCACTTCTTTTTCCAGTTCCAGCAGCACCGTTTCCCCAAATTTACTCTGTACCAATTTTCCTGAAATTATTTTCTTAGGTTCCCCCAATTTAAAATCTATTAATTTTATGGTTGGTTTCGGGTTTTTTTCTATAAGTGATGAAAAATTTATTGCTTTAAGATCCATTTTTACTAAAAAATAATAATAGATTAAATCATTTCAAATTCTGTTTGTTCTTGATAAAACGGTATAATAATACATTACTAATTTTAATTCCAAGTAAAATTAAAATAAATGTCTTACCTGTTGTTTATTGAAGGTTGATGATTAGATCAAAAAACAAGAAACGAATGAATTTCATAGGAAAATCCTAAGCTTAAATACAAATTGAATTTTTTTAAAATTTTAATAATTACCTTCAAGAGAAACTATCTAATGACCTCAATAATAATTGCATGCACTATTGTGTAAGACTTTCAACTTTAACAGGATGGTTATAGCAAAATATCATACACTTTTAAAATAAAATACATTTTATTATACCAAAATATAATGATTCACCACTGAGTGTTGAAAAAGGGCACTAACCATTATTATATTTTTTATTTAACATATAAAGATTTATTAAAAAAATATTATGAAATTGGTTTTTATTAAAACACCTTGTCTACAATAACACCTTGTCTACAACAACACGTTTTTTGCGCTCCGATAAGAGAATGTTATACTGAACGGTTTTTCAAACGATACGTCGTTTTGAACATTCTGTATATTCATCAACTTTTCCATGAAAATATTTGTTTTACAATCTTTAAGACAAAGAGAGATACTAATATTATGCATGTCGATAAAAACTAGATAAATAATATATTAATAAACTATCTAATGACCTCAATAATAATTATTGTATACATAATACGTATGACTTTCAACTGCATCTATTAAACCTCTCCTTGCATCTAACACTTATGAGTGCTAATAGCTATATGCGTTAGACGAATTGTTACAGACGCGGAGGTTGATGGTTCGCGCCCGGCTGATGAGGTATTGAAATTTGAGGGTCCTAAACAGTAATTTTTGGGATAATATTTAGGTGGACATATGAAAAAGTTGATGGTTCGCGCTGATGAGGTATTGAAATTTGAGGGTCCTAAACAGTAATTTGGTGGACAGGACAATATTTGGGTGGTCCTATGGGGTCCCAAACAGTTGGTTATTGGAATTGAGTCGTAAATACGTTAAGGCCTTCCGAGACGAGGGATATAATTTCATCATATCAATTTTTCTATTATTTTTCAAATACACCAGACGTTAAGGCCTTTTTAACGAGACGTCGTTTGCTATGATTAGTTAAATTTTAGTAAGAAAGATGATGCGTGGGGATGAACGGGGGTAGTTAGAATTTTTCTATTATTTTTCAAATACACCAGACGTTAAGGCCTTTTTAACGAGACGTCGTTTGCTATGATTGGTTAACTTTTAGTAAGAAAGATGATGCGTGGGTATGAACGGGGGTAGTTAGAATTTTTCTATTATTTTTCGAATACACTAGACGTTAAGGCCTTTTCAACGAGATGTCGTTTGCTATGATTGGTTAACTTTTAGTGGGAGGGATGATGCGTGGGGGATGAACGGGGGTAGTTGGAATTTTTTCATTATTTTATTCGTTACCCCTATGACGTCACCTATCCATCAACGAAACGCGTGCGTAGATTGAGTTTTACCCCCACTCCAAAATGAAACAATTTCGGAGTTTTTGAACCTTAGCTTTTTCGACGATTTTCTTATGGAGATTACCATGTTAGCGCCTCCGCCATGAGGCCGAACTCTTGCTGCACAATTACTTATACAGGGTGGCGCACCGAAAACGAAACAGATGCATTTACTGGCAGATGATTCCTTTTTAAAAAAATCCCTCGGACCCGTCGATTTTGTTTTCGAGGGGGACACAAAATTGGCATAAAATCACAGTAACATTTGCAGCCCCCTAAGCGGGGGTGGCACCATCCCTAAAATCTTAAATGGAAAGGGGGGTCGAATGATCCATCATTTAAAAGGTCTTTCAACTCCCTTTATAATAAAACATTGTAAAGGGAGTTGAAAGACCTTTTAAATGATGGATCATTCGACCCCCCTTTCCATTTAAGATTTTAGGGATGGTGCCACCCCCGCTTAGGGGGCTGCAAATGTTACTGTGATTTTATGCCAATTTTGTGTCCCCCTCGAAAACAAAATCGACGGGTCCGAGGGATTTTTTTAAAAAGGAATCATCTGCCAGTAAATGCATCTGTTTCGTTTTCGGTGCGCCACCCTGTATATATATATACATATATAAATTATTAGAAATGTATAAATTCACTTACATTATCTAAATGATGATGTTGGTATAATAGTAAAAAATTGTATAAAAAATTGATATAAAATTCATAATGAAACTCAAAAAACAATATCTATCACATTCAATATGACATTAAACAAAAAAATTTTTTTTTATTTCTGATATTAAGATCTATTCGAATAAGGTTAATTAATTTTGATTCAAATTTAAATTTTGTAAATATTGTTTTTCAAAATCTAAGAGATAGGCATACATCACACTAAGATTATTCGGGTCAGTTTTTTTATTAATGCAATTATTTTCTTGTGAAATAAATGCGGTTTCTAGAAATAGACGTTTTTTATAATTTTTTTCTGTGATTAATACTTTGGCTGATTGATAATCAATTGAATGACCTTCATAAAATGCGTGCTCAGCAAGGGCACATCTATCAGGAATCAGGATACAATTTACTATCGCTTTTGTGAGAGAAGATTCGATTGGTTAATGTTCTTTTAGTGTGACCAATGTATTTTTTATCACAGTTGAAGCAAGGAATTTCATAAACTATGTTAGTTAATTTATTAATCGGTGTTTTATCTTTGATTTTACTGAAAATTGATTTTATCGTGAGTTGTTGTTTGTTTGCAATTTTGATATTATGTTTCTTAAAGATTCCTGAAAGTTTAGGTGTTACTGTTTTCATATATGGTAAAGACATATAAATTGGAGGGTTAATATTGTCAGTTTTAATATTATTTGATCTATTATTAGTAATGTCAGAGTTTCTGTCAAAAGTATTATATAATATTCGTCTCAAAGGATATGGAGGATATGAGTTATCGTGGAAAAGATTGTACAATATTTTTAGGTTTTTTTGGTGGAACATTGGATCTGAAATTTGAAGGACTCTACTTTTCATCTGTTTGATCAAGTTGATTTTTGTATTGCGAGGATGATATGAATGGTAATTTATATATCTTCCTGAACTTATTGGTTTTCTATACCAGTCAATGGAAATTTTATTATTATTATCTCTGATGAATTTGGTGTCAAGAAAAGGTAAAGATTGTTCTGAATTTTCCTTTTCAATAGTGAATTGTATATAAGGATCAAATGTATCAAAGTAGAATAGTATATTATCTATTTCATCGTAAGGAAGAGATAAAATTATATCATCGACGTACTTTTTTATGAAAAACAACTGGAATGGTAAAACAGATATAACAAAGTCTAAGATGTAATTCATTACGTAGTCTGCTAGTATTGGTGATATTGAAGAACCCATGGGAGTTCCAAAAGTCTGTTGGTAATTTTTATTATTATAAGAAAAATATGTATTATTAAAGATAAATGATATTAATTCTAAAAAAGTTTCTTTGTTTAATTTGCAGTTTTTACTTATATCATTCCATTTGTAATCAAGAGCAGTTAAACATATACTTAAGTGAACATTACTAAAAAGTGATACTACATCTAAACTTAAAAGAACAAAGTTCGGTGGCAATATCATGTTATTATATATTTTGTTAATTTCGAAGGAGTCTTTAATATAATATTCATTATCATAGTCATAAGATTTTGTTAATATTTCAGTTAACCAAAGAGTAAAAGGCTCAATTGGAATATCTATAGAAGCTACAATTGGTCTAGCTGATAATGTGGGTTTATGGATTTTTGGTAAACAATAAAATTTAGCTGAAATACCGTTATAGTTCGTTAGTTTTTCTTTCGTATTTTTGTCTATTTGTTTTTTATTGAATAATTTTTTGATTAAATTGTTACAATTACTAGTTGTTTTTGCAGTTGGGTCATTAGTAAGTTCTTTATATGTCGTGTTATTATCAATTAGTTCTTTAGATAGTTGTGAATATTGTACATTTTCCATTATAACTGTAACATTTCCTTTGTCTGATGGTACGACTATTAAATTTGGATTTTCTTTTAAAAATTTTTTTGTTTTATGTAGTAGTTCTCTAAATATAGAAGATTGCTTAGGTTCGTGAATATGATTAGTTAAAACATTTGTAGTTTTAGCTATAACGATATTCCTTTCTTGCTCGTTTTGTATGAAAGATGATATATAATCACTATTAGCTAACATAGTTTTTATAGACATATCTTTTGTTATTATAGGTTCAATGCTAAATTTTGGGCCTGGTGATAGAAACTGTATTTTAATCCAAGTATTTTGAGTTTCAAGGACTGAATTTATTTTTTTGTTAATAAGATTATTAAGTTCCTTTTTTTGTTTATTTTTAATTTCGAAAAATAATGTATTATATATCACTTGCTGTCTACTAGAAAAATTTTCAAAAACGAATTCATTAGTGATGTAGATTATTTGATTTTTCATTTCTATTATATCATTTTCAAGCCTAAATATTTTTTATCGCAATAAAATCAATTTTCAGTAAAATCAAAGATAAAACACCGATTAATACATTAACTAACATAGTTTATGAAATTCCTTGCTTCAACTGTGATAAAAAATACATTGGTCACACTAAAAGAACATTAACCAATCGAATTTCCTCTCACAAAAGCGATAGTAAATTGTATCCTGATAGACTGATGTGCCCTTGCTGAGCACGCATTTTATGAAGGTCATTCAATTGATTATCAATCAGCCAAAGTATTAATCACTGAAAAAAATTATAAAAAACGTCTATTTCTAGAAACCGCATTTATTTCACAAGAAAATAATTGCATTAATAAAAAAACTGACCTGAATAACCTTAGTGTGATGTATGCCTATCTCTTAGATTTTGAAAAACAATCTTTACAAAATTTAAATTTCAATCAAAATTAATTAACCTTATTCGAATAGACCTTAATATCAGAGATAAAAAAATGAAAGAGAAAAATAATTTTTTTTTGTTTAATGTCATATTGAATGTCATAGATATTGTTTTTTGAGTTTCATTATGAATTTTATATCAATTTTTTATACAATTTTTTACTATTATACTAACATCCTCATTTAGATAATGTAAGTGAATTTATACATTAATTTATTTGATAATTTGACCATATACATTTTCAGTCCTTGAGAATGAATATATAATATTCGAAAGCTTGGAATAAAATTTTAAATAGAGTACTCTCTGGTATTTTCTTGCCACATCCCCACATAAATTTTCTCCATTACTGAGTTGGCAAATATTTCTAATAATTTATATATATATATATATATATATATATATATATGGGTGGCGCACCGAAAACGAAACAGATGCATTTACTGGCAGATGATTCCTTTTTAAAAAAATCCCTCGGACCCGTCGATTTTGTTTTCGAGGGGGACACAAAATTGGCATAAAATCACAGTAACATTTGCAGCCCCCTAAGCGGGAGTGGCACCATCCCTAAAATCTTAAATGGAAAGGGGGGTCGAATGATCCATCATTTAAAAGGTCTTTCAACTCCCTTTACAATGATGTAAATTGAAAGACCTTTTAAATGATGGATCATTCGACCCCCCTTTCCATTTAAGATTTTAGGGATGGTGCCACCCCCGCTTAGGGGGCTGCAAATGTTACTGTGATTTTATGCCAATTTTGTGTCCCCCTCGAAAACAAAATCGACGGGTCCGAGGGATTTTTTTAAAAAGGAATCATCTGCCAGTAAATGCATCTGTTTCGTTTTCGGTGCGCCACCCATATATAATCTTAATTGTAAGTTTATAGTTTTAAGCAAAATAAAAAAGAAGTAAGTTAGGCATATATTAAAAATATAAGCCATCAGGGATCATAATATAATGTTGAAGTTTAATAGTTGAAGTTCACTTTAATACAGTGGAACATAAGAAGTGTATTTTCAAATAAACATAATCTAGAATACTTACTTCATAACGTGGATCCTGAGGTGGTCTTCTACAGGAAACCTTCTTAAAAACCAATAGTAAATGGAAAATAAGTAAATATCAGTCATTTAGAATAGATACATCAGAAGGACGAAATGGCATAGCAATCATCGCCAAATCTAATCTATCACCAAAACAATATACTCTAGATTTAAAAAATAAACCATATGGGGTGCTCATACAGGCAATATTAATCAAAGATTTACTAATCATTAATATTTATAACCCATATAACGCTAAACTAAAGAAATCATTTATTAACGACATAAGTAGGGAGAACAAAAACATTGAACAAATCATTTGGGGAGGGGATTTCAACTCAAAAAACACTTTATGGGGTAGCTGCAGCAATAATTATAATGGAAATATTTTAGTAGATTGATCAACATGAACAACATTATATATGTCTTAATGACGGATCGGCCACCAGGATTGGCGCTCCTGGACAGAACAAAAGTGTTACGGATTTAACATTTTGCACTGCAGAATTAGGGCTAAATATCAACTGGTATACTCTTCCTACGGACAAAGGCGATAGTGACCATTATCCAATAGTAATAGAATGCAGGATACAAGGGGTTCATAATATACAATACAACACAATTGAAACCTCCACGGGATTTAACTTTAAATTAGCAAATTGGAGGGAATATTACAACACATTAGATAAGCTAAACAATAACTTAAAGGATGTTAATTACGAGAACATAAGAAATATTATTAAGGAAGCCTCCAAAAGCTGTATACCGAAAAACAAACCCAGGATGGAGAAAAATAGAACAAAATATCCCAACATATTGTGGGATGAGGAATGTAGTCAGGTAGTTGAGGAAAGAAAAATAGCAATAAAAAAGTATCTAGAAGACTGCACAATAGTAAACTATGTGCAAATGAATAAAGCAATGGCAAAGGCTAAAAAAGTATTCAAAAACAAGAAAAGCAGTTTCATACAATTCTGTAGCAAACTTAACAGGGATAGCGATGTGAAATATATTTGGACTACAGTCAAAAGATTCAATAATAAAAGGGTTAATCAAGGTTGTAGCAACTTCATAAAGGAAAATTTAAACAATTTTCTGGATCTTATGATGAGCCCGGATATACCACTAGAAATTGTAACACAACAGTCTGAGAATGAAGAACAAAACAGGTTCTCATCAGAGGAATTAAATCTAGTTCTGAACAGAAGGACAAAAGACACTGCGCCAGGACTTGACGGCATCGTGTATTCGCAATTGCAAAACATGTCTAGCTCAGTTAAAATGAATTTGTTGAAAACATTAAACAAGATCACACAAGAGGGGGATATACCAGAAGACTGGAAAATGAATATTATGGTTCTATTAATCAAAAATGGAAGGGATAGTACGGAATTAGACAGCTACAGGTTCATAGCTCTACAATCCTGCAAATTACATAATCATTTCTGCTTATGTTTTACTATTCTTGTTATATTATATATTTCATTATCTTTTATTCTTAGAAATTGTAACTGTTGCTAGAGTAGATGCTAACTCGGCATTTCCCATAGAACCTAACATTTGTACATCTTTTATTCAGTCTAAGTCTAATACTTGATCTTGTAAGTTTGACGATAAATGAAATTAAAGTTTTAAAAGTAAAGTTTTTGAAGAAACTTATATTATTGGCGCAGTCAGTAGGATTGTCACGAAAGGCATCCAACGTGGGAAACTTTCAACTATCTCTATAGTGAAGTGACAAACGAATCGGTCGGTGTTTTCTAAGAACTGTTTATTTTGGATTATCTTCAATCAAGGAAAGTTACCAAACTCCTTCGAAGAAGAAAAGCTGTCCAAGGGCAAATGAAGACCGTACTGTAAGTCAAATTATTTCAAGTATTTGTATATGTCAGACTCCTCTAGTGCTTCCCCTTCCTTTAGTGATAGCGAGAACGATCTATAGTTAAATTTAAGTACCAAATTACATAATAGTAGTTTAGAAATAGATTTGATAACAAGAAATTTGGATTCATTTTCTTTAAAAGATAATTTAATAATGGCGGAATTACCCAATTTTACCAAAGTTCATGCTGAAACCATTCCAGATTTTGATGGTAACGAGAATGAGCTTCAATTTTTTTTGGAAAGTATAGACAGTATTGTAAATCATTTTTATGATAATACAGATATTGATAACTACCAAAATATAATAATGTTTAGAACTATCATTAGTAAACTGAAAGGAACTGCAAGAGAAGTCATTAATATTAGCGGTTGTATTACAATAAATCAAATAAAAGAAGAGTTAATCAGAAATTTTAGTGACCCTAGGGATGAAACTTGTTTGTTTCTTGATTTGAATAATTTAAGGCAAGGGCAAAACGAATCTCCTTATCAATTTTACGGTAGAGTGAGAAAAGTTTTACATACCATTCCAAACTTTTTGGCCTTGCATGAGAATGATATAAATATACGCGCATTTAAACAAAACATGTATAACAATCAAGCATTACAAGTATTTTTGGCAGGTTTAAGGAATCCTTACGGCATTATGGTCCGAAAAAAAGAGCCTCGAACCATGCTAGAAGCTATCAATTTTATAAAGAAAGGAGATAATATTAGATATTTACAAAATAATTCCAATTTTCAAGCAACACAAAAATATCAAACTCCGAAATTTCAATCAAAATATCAATTCCAATAATAATCAAAGAATATTTCAACAACAACCATCCAGTTCTCAAAATAATAATTCTCAACCCAATAATAATTTTCCACGCGGTCCAATTCATAATATACAACCTCGACAAAATAATAATCAAAGATATTTTACTAATGCACAAGTTTTTGGTCCTCCCAAAAATGTGTGGAAACCAAACCCTAATAACAATCAAAACAATTTACCTAAACCTACACCAATGACTACTACTACTAGACAAACTCTAAATAATAATTACTTCAAAGCACAATCACCTCAAAACCGTAGGTGGGTGTCCGAAGAATTATACAATGTAGAACAAGTTGACAATGATAATGATACTGACAATAATTTCGAAGAAAACGAACTAGTTGACGATAACAATGACTATCAAAATGAATACCAAAATAGTAACGGAAGCCTCCCAATCGGAAACAATGATAGAATACAACAACTCTTGTGACAAAAGACAATTACCCTATATTACTATCAAAAACCCTCCACTAAAACTATTAATTGACTCCGGTGCAACAAAATCCTTTTTATCTGCAGAAACAGTTGATAAATATTTCTCTGACTATAAATTCCACGAACCTTTTGTTGTCTCTACGTCCTTCGGATCGTCACATCATAATATTTCTGTAACTATTCCTGCATTCGCAGAATTTAACGAAAATAAAAACATAACATTTTATGCATATAAATTTCATTGTATTTTCGATGGTTTAATTGGAGTAGATTTATTACAATCATTAGGTATCAATATTGATTTCCCTAATTCACAAATTATATTAAAAAATGCTATTTTACCCATTATTTATTTTAAAGCTATTCCAAAAAAGGTTGTTTCTAAGATTATACCAGGTAAAACAATTTCAAAATCGATATTCCGGTTTCAACGAAAACGGGAGAAATTTTAATTCCACAACAAACTCTAGCTAATTGCGTAATACCCAAGTGTATTACAATTGCAAAAAATGGCTGGGCAACTGTCGAAATTCGTAATAATTCCGACGATGACACAAATTTCAATATTTTATATCCTATCAACAGTGTTCCTGTGGAAAATAATTTTGAAATGTATCACTTAGATTTTAAAGAAAATAACGACAAATATAGGATTGACGGAATTGACAATTTAATTAGAACTGACCATTTAAATGACGAAGAAAAAAGACATATTCTTAGCATATGTAGAAAATATGCCGATATTTTTCACAAAGATGAAAATCAATTAACCTTTACTAATGGAATTAAACACCAAATTCGAACAACGGACGAAATCCCTGTTTACACTAAAAGTTACCCGTACCCTTACGTTCATAAATAGGAAGTGAAAAATCAGATTTAAAAAATGCTAGAACAAAACATTATCAGACCAAGTAATTCACCCTGGTCCTCACCTATTTGGGTGGTATCAAAAAAGGCCGACGCTTCTGGCAAAAAGAAGTGGAGAATAGTTGTTGATTATAGGAAAATTAACGAAAAAACTATTCCAGATAAATATCCCATTCCTCGTATAGATTCAATTTTAGATAAATTAGGCAAATGTAACTACTTTTCGACTTTAGATTTAGCGTCCGGTTTTCATCAAATCGAAATGCACCCTGACGATATTCAAAAAACGGCATTTACCGTAGAAAATGGGCATTATGGATATTTAAGAATGAGTTATGGCTTGAGAAATGCTCCTGCAACATTTCAGAGAGTTATGGACAATATACTTAGGGGTTTACAAGGGGAAATTTGCTTAGTATATCTCGACGATATAATTATTTACTCAACGTCATTACAAGAGCACATGGTCAACTTGAAAAAAGTTTTTCAGCGACTCCGTGAAACTAATTTTAAGGTCCAGCTGGACAAATGCGAATTTTTAAAGAAAGAAACATCTTATCTAGGACACATTATTACCACCGAAGGTGTAAAGCCAAATCCAGATAAGATCAAAGCTATTAAATTATACCCCATACCAAAAACTATAAAAGAAATTAAAGGATTTTTAGGTCTTTTAGGATATTATAGAAAATTCATACCAAATTTTGCACAAATTACTAAACCCTTGACTTCGTGTCTAAAAAAAGGTTCAAAAATAGAATTTACACCCGAATATATACAGTGTTTTGAAACATGTGAAGAACTTTTAAGTAACGACCCTATTTTAAAATATCCTGACTTTAGTCAAGAATTTACTTTAACTACAGACGCAAGCGGTTTTGCAATAGGGGCAGTATTGTCTCAAGGCTCTGTGGGCCAAGACAGACCTGTGGCTTATGCCTCAAGGACACTAAAACAATCAGAACAGAATTATAGTACAATCGAAAGAGACTTACTTGCGATTGTATGGGCTACGAAATATTTCAGGCCATACTTATACGGCCGAAAATTTACAATATTTTGTGACCATAAACCTTTGCATTGGTTGTTCTCCATAAAAGAACCAAATGCCCGTCTCACAAGTTGGAGACTTAAATTAGAAGAATTTGATTATCAAATTATTTATAGAAAAGGATCATTAATTCAAAATGTAGACGCACTTTCTCGAATTAAAATAAACGAAATCAATGCAAATGACATTTTTAAATACATGGACGATTTTAACAAAAATTTATCTAGTGACCATGATAACGAACAAACAAATCAACAAAACGCACAACATCGCAATCTTTCCAGAAGAAACCAAAGTAAAAATTATTTGTTCCAAAACTGACTTCACATCGCTGAAGGGTAGCTACTTTATTGAATTACCATTCGGCTGCAGTTTCCAAACATCAAGTAACAAATTTATCAACCACGAAGAAATCATATCAGGCCAACCCTTATTACTCCCAGAAATCAAGACAGAAATAACGAACTATTCCATCCAAGAAAAATCAACATTAAGGAAATTCCTATGGACAAAATTCATGAACTCCTAAAAGAAGAAAACAGAATTCAAGAAGTTAGCTCAAGTAATATTCCACACAACTACGCCTACGTATGGTCCACGCCACTCTACGTAATATTTGCAATCATTATTTTTGTTGGTGTGCTCAGATCAAAATCAAGATGCAGACACCAGCCTACAACAGATGTTACCAAGAAAATTACCACCAAACCAAAAACCAATACAAGAATGAAAAAAGTTCAAATTGAAGAAGACGAATAATCAATCCACACCCTGTATGGATCTCTCTGGGGATGGAGGAATTACATAATCATTTCTGCTTATGTTTTACTATTCTTGTTATATTATATATTTCATTATCTTTTATTCTTAGAAATTGTAACTGTTGCTAGAGTAGATGCTAACTCGGCATTTCCCATAGAACCTAACATTTGTACATCTCTTATTCAGTCTAAGTATAATACTTGATCTTGTAAGTTTGACGATAAATAAAATTGAAGTTTTTGAAGAAACTCATATCATTTGCATGTTGAAGACTTATGAAAACTTGATCAAAAATAGACTTGAACATCAATTAGAATCCAGAATGTCAATTAATCAAAATCAAAATGGGTTTAGAAAAGGAAGGAGCATTTACGACAACCTAATAACACTGGAACTCAATATATTAGAGGCATTTAAGAAAAACAATAAACTAATGGTCTGCTTTTTGGACACAAAATCGGCATATGATAATGATTATTCCTATACTAATAAATAAACTGGTTAAATTAAACGTATCACAACAGATAATTAATGTTATAGAAAAACAATATTCAGAAATAATAATCAGAGTAAAAGATATTCGAACTAAAAAAATGTCTGCAATCGGGGAGGTAGGCTTACCTCAAGGTTCATCCTTAAGCCCACTATTGTATAATATATATACAAATGATATTTATGAAGTCGCCACAGAAGGAGTTGAAATAATGGGGTATGCGGATGACATAATAATAATAATGACAGAAGGGAAAATGTTAGAGGTGATAAATAATGTATTTATTGTATGCTATGGGGGAGTGGTTAGATGAACATCACCTGCAATAATCAACCAGGAAATCAAAAACTGTATTATTTCAAAAAAAAAATCACCTATGACTTTGCCGGATATCATATACAAGGTAGAAAAAATTCAGTATGTAAATAAAATTAAATACTCAGGTGTCACTTTTGATGAAAAAATAAAATTTTCGGAACATATATCAAATATTATCGCAAACGCGCAAAGGGGCATTAATGTCATGAGATCTATATCCAGAGCTAGTTGGGAAGCGGATCCTGAAACACTAATGATGATATACGAGCCCTGTCTCAGTGAAGTTGGCCCAACTATCAAAACTGCGTTTTTTTTATAAAATTTGTGATATTAGCGAAAACCTATAAAAAACTAAAATGTATTTCTCATAACATACGATATTTTTATTTAATAGTAGCCTTAAATAACACATTTTTTTGTAACAGAAAAAAATATCTTACAAATCTAAAAACAGTGTCGATTATTAAAAATCAACGAAAGCAAATAACATCAAATCACCACTGCGTTACATCGCCTTTTCGACTGATTACGGCTTCGATACGTCTTGACATGGTGTCAACTAATGTTTGTCATCTACTGTAAAATTGTTCCAAATTTCTTGGAGACGGATTCGCAATTCTGGAACTGTTCTTGCGGGATTTGATCGGAGCTTTTTCTTCATGTTATGCCACAAGGTTTCAATCGGTGATAAATCTGGACTACTCGACGTCCATTTCAAAACTGGAATATTGTTTTCTAACATCCAATCTTTTACTTTTTTAGCTGTGTGGCAGGCGGCACCATCTTGTTGGAAGATACAGTCAATATTGTTTAAACGCATTTGTTCAATTTGGGGTTTTAAGTTATTTTGAAGCACATTAATGTACTTTTCACCATTCATAATACCTTCCACGAAGTGTAAATTACCCACTCCACTTGCTGACATTGATCCCCAAACCATAACAGAAGCCGGAAACTTAACTTTTTTTTGAGACAGTCATTTTGAAACACTTCTTCTTTGGTTCCTATAACACGACTCCTGCTATCACCAACGCATACTTCAAATCTGGCTTCGTCACTCCAAATAATGGAGTTCCATTGGTTCTGAGACCATAATTTGTGTTCCTTAGCCCACGCTAGTCGGTTTTTCTTCTGAATTTTTGTCAGTAAGGGCTTCTCTTTTGCCTAGAAATACTGAATTAAAAACGAATAATAAAATAATAATTTAAGCTTACCTTGTAAGTTTTAAATCCCAGTTTTTGGGCAGCTCTGTGACAAGTTGCTCTTGAAAACTCTTTTTTGGTTGCCTGATTCCATAATATTTTCAATTCGTTATAATTAGCACGCCGATTTCCTTTGACAATCCTTTTTAAGGCTCTCAAGTTGGTATTGGAATAACGCGGGCGACTTCCAGTTCTGGGCTTTTCAGCCACAGATCCCGTTGTTTTGTACAATTTAATAATATTTCGAACTGTATACCTCGATTTGTTAACACTGTCAGCAATTTGGGAAGCATTTTGGCCTTTTAAATGCAAGTGAACGATCACTTTTCTTATTTCGTCAGACACAGCTTTACCGCGAGCCATTCTTAATTATTGTTAGTAACACCAAACCATTGAAAGTTGATTCAAACGTCAAAATCGGCTTCTTAGCAACGTAAAAGATTATCATTTGTTTTACAAAGCCTACCTTTATTTTATCCAAGCGAATAAACAGACTATTCAATTTAAGTTGTACCCATCATGTATTTTGCTATACACAAAGCATTTTGCAAAGAAGACATTTTCGAAATGAAAACACTTTAAAAATAGCCGCATCGGTTTCGTTATCTTTCCATAAACATTTAAAGAAACCAAAAATATTATATTTGAAATACAATTTTAATTTGCCGTCAAATAAATTCACAAATATCATGTTTCGGGGCGTTGGGCCAACTTCACTGAGACAGGGCTCGTATAAGGGGATAGTAAGATCCATCTAGATTTTGGGTCAATTTTGTTTAATAAGGTCACCATTCAAAACTTGAACAAGTTAGATAAGGTTCAATATAAAGCATTAAGGGTAGTTATGGGTGCCATGACATCAACCCCAACTAATTCACTCCTAGCAGAGACAAGCGGAATACCTTTGAAATGGAGAAGGATATGGCTTGCTGAGAAATTTATAATTAAACATTTAGTTATAGCTAATAGTTCAGTAGCTAGTTGTCTAATGAGCTTGTATCAAGAGTACATAGTAAAATGTACAAACGTTCCATTAATAGAGGGTTTGGACAGAGGTTTATATCTATATACTTATATTAAAAAGTCTCAATAATTATTACCTTGTTTCTCCCACACTTTCGAATCACAAATTCAACAAATTGTCATACATAAATTTAATATCACAAAAACCATCCCCATTGTCAATCTATCTTATCCCACAACCTCAAGGAGAATTGGAACGATTATCAAATAGTTTATACAGATGGATCGAAAAATAAAGAGGGTAAAACTGGCTTTGGAATCTATATGGAGAACATTGAGGAAAAATCAATCTATAAAGCATCCACACGAATTTCAGACAAAGCCACTATATGTACAGCAGAAACATTAGCTATTGCAACAGTGATAAAAAAAAGTAATAGAATTGGGAATAAATAAGGCACTCATACTATCAGATTCTGTAGTGCACTGGAAAAAATAGCTAAATTTGGTCTTGAGGCGTCCACAGGCGCTACACAACTACTAGCAAAGCAATAGGGAGATTAAGTGATTTTTATTTATATTTTTTTCTTAATCTAGAAGGTGAATTATGTATACACGTTGACGGACAGTAGAAACAAGTGAAATTCGAAAATTGACACTATATGTTTTTGTAATTTTTAGAATATTAGAAGTATAGTTTTACTCTTTCTGCTTAAATACACTTAATTTTGATTAATTCAGCACCTTTGATTAGGTTGCGGCTACAACCGTCATGGCGCCAGCGGACTCTAGACACTATGTAATGGGACGATGGCGGCTATAACAGCAAAAATTTAAAAACGTAAATGACAGGTTTAATGACTGAAATAAGCAATTTTTTGTGAGCAACAAAGTATTTTTGGGAGTGATATGCAATTCTTGCAGCAATATGATGTTTCCTTCCTTACTCCCTGTTTATAACATTGTTTACAACGCTGAAAATATGTTTTTCGCTGATAATTTTCAGGAGGAGAAATGTTCTCAGGAAAATGCTGTGTTCCATTGTTGTTGATTTCATTGGTTTGGATTCGTGCACGTTTAAATTGAACCAAAGACCTTTCATCCTGTTTATAATCTATGCCAGTTAGAGATCGTATAATTGCTTCCCTGAATTCTATAAACTTCATTTGAGAACCTGTCTTTTCTTTAAAGATGTAGTAAGAATTCCACACTGCTACATCCAGTAGATGAAAGATTATCTTTTTATACCATCTAATTGTTTTTCGTGGACAGGAATAATAGGACATCATCTGATCTGCTCTGTCGACACCTGACATATTCTGATTATAATTCACTATTTCAATTGGTTTTCTTTTTTCCTGTTGTCGACGGTTAGCTGTGTTTATCATACTTGGGTGGTAAGCTGTTGTTAGACATAGCACATCCCGTTTATCTTTCCATTTGGACACGTATGTCTGATTTTGGCGTCGCCATACATGTTCTCCTTTTCTAAGCTTACGACCTAATATTTCTTGCGGCAGACCCTTCCTATTCACACGAAGAGTTCCTGTCACATGTGTCTTTTTGCTCAGTAATTTGTTAGCCAATGGTACACTGTTGTAATAGTTATCCATGAACAAATGATGCCCTTTGTTTAAATATGACTGCATCAATCGCATCACAAGACTTTCAATAGTTGTCATGTTTTCTTCGTTTTCTCGATGGCCTTTGTATATTTCTATGTTCAAAACATAACCTTGGGCAGAACAAAGTTCGTACAATTTAATTCCGTATTTTGCTTTTTGCCTTTCATGTACGTGCGAAAAGAAAGCCTTCCTCGAAATAATAACAAAGATTCGTCTAATGATAATGCCTCATTTGGTGCATATGCATTCGCAAACTTTTTTATGAGCAAATCAAGAAATATTTTTATTTTCCTCAAACGGTCGTTTGAATTTTCTTCTTCTACACAAAAGCATCTCAATATTTGCTCAAACCTCCTTCCAGACATTTGTGAAGGAAAAGCTGGGTGGTAATGTAATGCATCAATGGAAAAGAGTTTTCTAATACTGGAGAATTTTAGCTGGGACTGAAGCAAACACAAACCCAAAAACTTTCTCATTTCAATCGTATCAGTATTTTTGAAATTTGCCTTCCTACTATGCCTTATATGTGGCCGTGTTTGATTGCAAAGTTTTAGGCCGTAATCATTCGTAGATTTTATAATCATTTCCATTACTTGGTCATCCCAAATTTTTTCAAAAACCTGAATTGGAGACACATTTTCGTCTATATCCAAAAGAATCCCAGCCGCATCTGCATCAAAAGAAAAGTTTCTTATAGGTGTTGTATTGATATGCCATGTCTCATCATTTTCTGGTTCTTCTGGTGATTCATATTCCTCATCTGTAGTTGATTCATTTTCTTCATCTGCATCAAAAGAAAAGTTTCTTATAGGTGTTGTATTGATATGCCCTGTCTCATCATTTTCTGGTTCTTCTGGTGCTTCATATTCCTCATCTGTAGTTGATTCATTTTCTTCACTACCCGAACTGTTATTTTCAGCACAGTCAGCATCAGGTTCAGATTCACTGTTGCTTGACCCACTACCTGTTTCCTCAAAAAGATTCAGCAGCCTAGCCTGTTCTTTTTCCCAACTGGCCATTTTCTATAAATATTGAATTCAATTTCAATTCCAATTTTATTTTATATTATTATTTATTGTATATTATTTATACATTTATTATTTACATTATTGTTTTTATATTTCAAATGTAATATCATAAAAAACAAAAAGTAAACAGTATAACTATAAATATCGCTAAATGAATCAAAAAATGCTAAATTTAAATTTTTTTATTTCTATTTAAAGTGTAAAATCAATCATAAACAAATACTTACCAGTATAAACAAAAAATATCGTTAAATGTATCAATAGCAACTGTAAATTGAAGAGAAAACAAGATCGCACTACTCCGTTCACAACCACGTGCATACTCAATGTGTTAACCTTGCATACTAAATTTTTTTTCGAAAACATGACACTAGGCTTCTACTTGTACGCTGGTAAATGCACATTTGTGCTGCTACAGCCGCAGTGTCTAAAAACGACCGTTTCGTATTGGACGGCTATTGCCGTCATGTCACATAGTGAACTTGAACTTGACGGCTATAGACGCAACTGTTCGTCAACGTGTTAACATGCTTTTGGGAAATATTCAATTTGTCGTTAACTCAGAATAAAATTTTAAATTTTTACTTTTTAAAACGAAAATTCTAATGCCCTGAAACGCCCGCCAAATATGCCGTCAGCTTCTGCACCAACCAATAATAAATAGACAAATTGATGTTGTCAGATGTTCATTGTCGTTGCTGATTTATAAAATTATTTTTCTATGCTACTTTTATCGTTGCTGCACTAGACGTGTAATATTCAAAAACGGAATTATGATAATGTCGTTTAAGTTTTACAAAATCCCTGCAGTTAGCTTGGCAACGTTGCAACAACCATTAACCTTACATTTTGTCTTGTCTCTTGTTGTTTACTGTGTACGTGTTTACTCAGTTCTCAGTTCACTTTACTGTTTGATGTTTGTGTCCTTTTTGTTTTGATAACGTGTTTTAATATTATCATCTTTTGTGATTTTTATTTGACATTTGGTATCAACTCGTTTATAAATTCATATCTATATGGCTTTGTTGGAACCTGGTTTTGTAAAAGCGGCATCGGACAATTTGCCCAAAGTTGACAGCGGGATGGTGAATTCATTTTTTGTTAATAATCTCCAGTTTTTGAGTGCGGAAGTCCGTAACGTAAAAACAAATATAGTCAAAGGCACTCTTAACGTGCGGGTTCAAAGGTCACTAACCATATGTATCAAATCAGAAAACACAGAGGTTACCAAAATGTGAGATTACACTGCAGATTGACGAATCTCCACTTCTTCTTCCATTCTCGAAATAATCCATCGAACTAAGTACAAAAAAACTGAAAATTGCTTCTTATTATTCATATTTTCACTTTGAATTGTCAAAGTGACAAAACTGACATATTTAAATAAAAACTCTGCTGGTGAAAGACTTTTTAGAATCGCTGAAAATTAAATACATATCCTTCTTTTTCCCGTCAAAATTGCATAAGTCTGTCTTATTTATCTAACGGATTTCATTTGGAAGTTATAATTTAACGTAATAAAAGAAAACAAAAACTGTGAGTATGTCTTTGTTGAATCGTATGACCCGCACGTTAAGAGTGCCTTTGACTATAGGTATGTAAAAAAAATTATTTACCTATGTAATAGAATTTTTCTATGACTGTTGAGAAATGGACCCTTTTTATGTGACATTTTTGTTGAGTAACTGTATGCATTACACAAAACAAGCCACGCCCCGTGTGTAATGATCCATTACACACGACTATCTGGCCAATCACCGTCAAAGAATGCTATTACACACGACTATGTTCGGTGTAATGTTTGAATCAGACTCGCTATGAAATGTCATAATTTGACTTTGACTGTACCTATACCTACCTACCGAAGGTGATTTAGAGCTGACTTTTCATTAGAATGGATACAGAACGTGAAAACGAATTCAACTGCTCAAATTTCACCATCAATATTGTAAGCAATAAATGAATTTTCATTGTAGCTTCCAAAATAGAATTTTTTGACATAAAGCATTAAGTTTATTCAATAAAATATTCTCTAAATATCTCGTTCGTTCGAATTGATAGGTGAACACTCAGTCATAGAAAAAGTATAGTATTCTACTTTCGTGTAATGGCTATTACACACACAGTGGTAGATGCGGAAAAGACAGAATGGGCTATTAACATCTTCAAACCATATAAATCACCGGGACCAGACGGGATTTATCCTATCCTACTCCAAAAAGGAGGAAATACACTGCACAACAGGGTAAGTGAACTGCTCAGAGCCAGCCTAGCTCTGGGGCATATTCCAAAAACCTGGCAACGCATCAGGGCTACATTTATACCAAAACCTGGAAAATCTGGACAGGACACGGCTAAAGCTCTGAGACCAATCAGTCTAATGTCATTTTTGCTAAAGACTCTTGAGAAACTTCTCGACAGACATATCAGAGATGGTATAATGGCTACAAGACCAATACACCGAGATCAATATGCATACAGAGAGGGAAAATCAACCGAAACAGCATTACATCAACTCATAAAAAGGGCTGAATACGTGCTGAAAAACAAAGAGGTGCTGCTGGCAGCCTTTCTTGATATAGAAGGAGCTTTTGACAACACCTCCTATGAATCTATAGCTAAGGCGACGAGGAATTTAGGGATCGATGCCACGAGCTGCAGGTGGATAGACTGCATGCTCAGAAGCAGGCTCATAGAATCAACTCTGATGGGGGAAACAATGGCCGTATGTGCAACCAGGGGTTGTCCGCAGGGGGGAGTACTATCCCCGCTGCTATGGAACCTGGTCATGGACGGGCTCATCAGAACCCTACACAGAGGAGGATTCGACACCATCGGATATGCAGACGACCTGGTAATTCTATCCCAAGGTAAATACAACAGTACAACCAGAGACAGGCTCCAGATGGCTTTAAATGTAGTAACAGACTGGACTGTAAAAGAAGGGCTACGTATTAGCCCTTCGAAAACACAGATAATTGCGTTCACCAGAAGAAGGAAAAGGGAAGGACTTGGCCCTCTGACGCTTCAAGGTGAACCAATACGACTGTCGGATGAAGTAAAATATCTTGGGATTATCCTAGACCCAGGCTTAACTTGGAACCGACACCAACTAAGACCCAGCATGGTACACTGGCTATACAAAATGGTTGTCATTTCCAGGATCACATATGCATCTTTGGTATGGTGGCCAAAGACCAGACAATCCTCTGCTATGCTAAAACTAAGCAAGGTCCAAAGACTTGCATGCACTGGCATTACAGGGGCAATGAGGACTACTCCAACAGCGGCGCTGGAAACAATGCTAAACCTTCCTCCACTACATTACATCATAATGTGCGAAGCAAGGGCAGCACTAACCCGACTGGAAAAAGCATTAGACCATGATGTGGCACATGGGAGAGGACACACAGAGATAAGGCATGTGGGTGATGACATTTTCAAAATGCCAACAGACCACATGACTACCAAATATATCTTTCGCAAGAACTTCGAAATTGTCATCAAAGATCGAAAGGAGCTTGAGGAAGAGAACGCACCACCACTTAGTAGAGCGAGTGAACTAATCTGGTACACAGACGGATCAAAAAATGAACTCGGCACCGGAGCGGGCATATACAGCAAGACGAGCAAATATGAAGGATTCGTCTCGCTAGGAAAATACGCCTCTGTATTCCAAGCAGAGGTTTATGCAATACTTGCGTGTGCAAGGGCCAACAGTATGAGAGCCTACAACAACAGGCAGATCAGGATCTACAGCGACAGCCAAGCCGCCCTTAAAGCACTTCAGAGCTATAAGGTGATATCTCGGCTAGTATGGGAATGCGGCGAAGAACTTAGAAGACTGGCGACTCGGAACAGTGTAACACTGGAGTGGGTACCAGGTCATAAAGGAATCGCAGGCAATGATAAAGCTGACGAACTCGCAAGAGTAGGATCGTCAACTCTGATGAACGGACCCGAACCGGCTGTGGGCATCCCCAGATGCTTAACGAGGTCATGGTTAAAAGGGTGATTGAGAGAACAACACAAGAAACACTGGAAGAATACGACTGGGAAAATACATGGGAAGAAATTCATATAAGAACCATCAGAAAAAGCAGCGAAAGAACTGCTCTCAATGAGCAGGAACAAACTGCGCACCACTACGGGGCTACTTACGGGACACTTTCCCACAAAGGAGCACCTAAACAAAATAGGGCTGTACAACGGAGACCTTACATGCAGAAGATGCAAAAAGGATACCGAAACAGCCCTGCATATACTATGCAACTGTGAGTCGCTGGACCACAGAAGGCAGAAACTGTATGGCAGAACCCAAATGACTCCAGAAGACTTCTACAATCAACCAGCAAAGAACCTGTATGAGCTAATACAGGGAACGGATTGGTTGAATAGGTTATAGTCAGAACACTAGGAGTATACACAATAAGCCCAGGAGGCTGAGATGGTACCGGCGAAGGGACGGCTCCGAAGGGAAAGAAAAAGGCTATTACTCACTCGAAGGATTACGACGTTCGCCTGCGGCTCACGTCGCAAACTTCATTCTCATGAGTAATAGCCATCATTACACGCTCGTTGAATAATATACTATTAATGTTTTTTTACATTAGATCTACTACCCTTGCCTATGGAGACAATGCCATTACCTGGGTACAGCTTAAAAGGGATGACTGTCTGTGTATTATTAAGGGAAGAATCACTCCAGAACATAAAATAAGAAATACTTTCTACAGAGTTGAAGCTGTAATAAATGAATCGACCGAGGAAGTCCAAACCTGTAAATGTTTAGACTGTCCTGCATCCGAAGGTAAATTAAAAGTGTAACATAAATCATAATAAACTAAAGAAAAAAAAAATAGCAAAAATTACACAATCTACAGGAAAATTTAAATAAAAACACTAGGCTATTTTTCTTTTTTTTAATTGTGTTGTACGCTAAAACAAGGGCTTGAATATAGGACATGATTATATAAAATAATTTGTTTCAGGTGGTTGTAAGCATGGTGTTGCATTTTTATTGTGGTTGCATAGACGAAGTGAAGAACCTGCAGTTACATCAACACAATGTTCCTGGAAAAAGTCCAACCTTGCCAAAGCAGTAGAAGTTGATAAGTCGATAATAGAATTTGGTGATGGAAAACAACCAAAATTGGCAAAAAAAAATGAAAATTTTGTTCAAGCTTATTTTAAAACCTGCTCCAGTTACCAAAAAAAAGTAATAACAAATTAACAGATTTCTGCTGCATATTTAGTTACAATAAATTTGGCTTTTAAAAAAGGTTCATTTCTCACTTTATTAGGGGACTTTGTAAATTTATAAGGGTGCATATAATAATCATTATATGATGACTTAAAAATAATAAATTGTGATTAATACATGAATGTGGTTTTGAATAATTAAATTCTCTAATGCGTCTTATTACCCTTTCAATATGGATTCTTAAAGATGCAATTCTTTCACTTTCTTTAACCTCCAGTTTGCTACTTTTTGTTTTTGATGACACACTTGGTGGTCTTAACAACAGGCATCCTTTTTTTTTGTAATAAGGAGCTAATATGTTTAAAATCCCTATCAGCCAAAACATGGCAGTTATCAGGTAATTGGTCAAGGTATTTAATTGTCTCAACAATATTTTTATCACTTATCCTTCCTGGATAGGGTTCAGATATAAAATTGATGAATCCATTCGGAGTACTTGATATTAGGAATTTAATTGTATTACATTGTTTATAATCAGACCAAGTACTCGCCTGAAGAACTGGATTTGATGGCTTCTCAATTTCAATCTCTAACCTAACCTAACCTTCAAAACTGTGGACTCAACACAGTCTGTTCTTTGTGGAAAATTTCTAAGTTATATCGACAAAACTATGCCAGATATATCAGTTCGTCTTGATTAAAATTATAAATTTAGAGGAAGATGTTCGCTTACCGGCACTTTGTAAGTATTCTTACTTATTTTACTTTTATTAATCATATCACTGACACCTTATAATTATGTTAATATAAATAAATATTATTAATCTTTTGAATATTTTATATAGTTTTTATCAAGATTTTCACTTTAAATTTCAAATCAAATTTTTCTACCTCTTTCTCCTTCGGAAAAATGTATGCAAGTTGTTGATTTTTTTATTTTTTTCTAAACAAACTTGTAGCGTCTATGGTGTCTTGGATTTCCTTAAATACCAATATCACTTTGGAATAAGAGTGGACTGTATTTTAGATATACAGGGTGTCCCACGACGAATGAAAACTATCTGTATATGGCAAAATACTTATAGTAAAATCATGAACATTTCTACGTTTGGGTTTTCGGATACGATCTTTTCAACTAAAATATTTTCAAAGATGGCCGACTTCCCGTTCTACCGGAAGTCGACTGTAACTTTGTTATTTTAAATGGAACACCCTGTATATTAATACATTTTTGAAATCTACGTAATATTTTAGTATACTTTTGTCTGAAAACTTTATTCGAAAAATACACACTTTTTGAGTTATTGATTTTTTTGTAGAAAATTTGACCGTTGAAGACCCTTATAAATTATTTTTTTACGAGGGGACCCTTGAAGATATGAAAATGGTTTCTCTTCAGTTGCCTTAAGCAAGGTCAAACGTATTCGAATATATGTTGAAAAATTTTTAATTTTATGCAGGGTCTGTATAAAAAGTGTTCAAAGTTTAACTTCATAAATATCAAATTTCTTCATTTTTTTGAATAGAACCACCCTGTTTTTTCTATTTTAATGCATTCAGGAGAAAAAAATAAGGCAAGTTCATGTATACTTTCCTATACCTAAACCTTACCGTTTTCCAGATATTGAATGTTTTCTGTAAATTTTTAGAGATGCAGGTGTGGTCTAAATTTTGATACTAGCACTGAGAAATAAAAATTATTATGTGAATTTACTTTGAATACATGGTATATATGACAGAGTTTTTACAAGAACATGTGCTTTATTTGCAGTAAGATATCCAGATTGACCGCGATTACGAAACTTACATTCCCTTATTGAATATGGACCGGCACAATCTATGCCACAAATACTAAAGGGATGCGAGGGCGTTACCCTTGATGAGGGCAAGTTACCCATCCTTTGATACATTTGAGTCGGCCTTACACGCCAACAAACAATACATTTTTTTAATACGCCACGAATCGTCCGTCTACCTCCGAGAGGCCAGTACTTAGCACGAATATTTGCAAGCATTAATTGCGGACCAGCATGTAGACATTTATAATGCTCATACCTAATAATTAAGTCCGTAACAAAGTGTTTAGCCGGAAGAATCATTGGGTGTTTACTATGGTATGGAATATGTGAATTTTCCAGTATGCCACCGGCGCGAATCACTTCGTTATTACCCAAAAATGGAGTTAAAGTTAAAAGTTTGCTCTTTGAAGGTAGGGGTTTGCACATTTTTAGAGCGTTTATTCAACTACTAAACTCTTCACGTTGTACCATCCTAACTAATATCTTTAGACTTTCTTCAATTTCGTCAGGCGTTAATTTTCCCAAATTTCTATTTTCGCGTTTAGTTAAGCAATTTTGTTTGAATCTGATTAAGTAAGCAACAATATTTGTTAGTTTTGGAAAGGAAGAATATCGGGTTAAAAGATCAAAGTCAGATTTAACGCTCACTAGGGAAATAGATCTTGTCTCCGGAAGTTCGCCTTCTGCAGTGAAATATGTGAGTTAGGCCAATATACTTCATCGTCCGCAAACCATCGAGGACCTTCGAACCACGTACTTGTGTTTTTAAGTTTGTCAGGATTTATTCCTCTACTAATAATATCGGCTGGATTAGAATCAGTAGGTACATATCTCCACTGACTAGGTTTTGTGATAGATTGAATTTGGGCTACACGATTAGCCACAAAGGTTTTAAGATTACTCCTAAATTGATCCATGACAACACTATTGTGGAATCGGTCCATAAAATAATTTGATCTATATTGAAATTAATAGCCTTTGAGACGGTTTGACACAATTGGACGGACAATAACGCTCCACACAATTCTAAACGAGGTATACTCAAAACCTTCAGGAGAGCTACACGTGATTTAGCATATGCTAGCCTTGTCAATACGTCACCATTATCATTTTTGGATCTTAAATATACATAACTTCCGTACGTGACTTCAGTTGCATCTGAAAAACATAGCATTTGAATTTGTCTCGCTTCGTATATTACAATATGTCTAGAAATTTCGATTTCGTTCAAACTTGGCAATTTATCATAAAATTGATTCCAAAAGGAAAGTATTTCACTGGGTACTCGCTCATCCCACTGAACGCCTGACCGCCATAAATGTTGTAGGATTATTTTAGCCCTAACAATTACCGGACCCACAAGGCCTAGTGGATCATAAATTTGACCAACTATTGATAAAAGTATGCGTTTTGTTACGGGTCTGACCCTTTCTGAATTGAAAACGTATTGAAAGGAGTCTTTGACAGAGTTCCAAAAAAAGCCTAATGTCTTTGTACTTTGTTCGTTTTTGATGATATGTTGTGTTTTAGAATCATTTTGGAAATTATTCAATATTGATTGATTATTAGAAGCCCACTGTCGCAAATGAAAACCAGCAGAGGATAGGATCTTATCCACATCCCTTATTAAGGTCATCGCTAACTCAAGATCATCTGAACCCGCTAACCAGTAGTCCATATAAAAATCCTTCAAAATAGATTGTGACGCCATAGGAAATTTATCGGCATTTTCTATGGCTAATTGGTTAAGGCAACGAGTCGCGAGAAATGAAGCTGGTGCAGTACCATAAGTTACTGTATTTAACCTAAAATGTTTAAGGCAGTCTGTAGAGTCAGAGCGCCATACTATTCTTTGAAAATCTCGCTCTGATTCCGCTACCTCTACGCATCTATACATTTTAGCGATATCTGCAGTAAATACGATTTTTGGGATACGGAATCGGGTTAGAATGCAAAATATAGATTCTTGAATATTCGGGCTTACCTTAAGAACATCATTTAAAGACAAGTTATTTGAAGTCTTGGCTGAAGCATCGAAAACCACCCTTGACTATGTAGTAATAGATGTTTCCTTGATTACTGAATGGTGTGGCGTATAATAGTTTAATGAATCGTTAGATGTTGGTTCGCATTCAGTCATGTGACCTAAGTTAATATAGTCATTCATGAAATTAATGTAATGAGCCTTCAGATCAGAGTTTTTAGATATTTTTTTTTTTCAATATTATAAAATCGATTTATAGCTGTATGTTGTGACTCACCTAGTTCACTGAAATTTTTGCGAAATGGTAGTTTAACACAAAATTTTCCATTGTTAGTACAAGAAAAGTTTCCTTGAAAATGCTGTTGACACTCAGCTTCTTGCCTTGAGTTTGGTTGTCTGAGCATTCCTCTACATGCCAAAACCTTTCTAGTTGCGCTTGAATCTTAGAATTTTTTGAAAGATTACAAATGCTGTTAGTGATAGTAGCAGCTAAATTGAAAGGGCCTGCAACTACCCATCCCAGTTTGGTATTATGCAGTGCAGGTTTATCGTAACCAAATTTGATTTGATCCTTCAATAGAAGATTGTAGAAAATATTGGCACCTAACAACAGATCAATGTCAGCTGGTTGATTGAATTTAGGGTCTGCTAATCGAATATGTTTTGGGAGATTTAGTTCTGATAAGTCAAATGAGCTTTGAGGAATGGGGTCCGTGATTTGGTCAATAACTAAAAACTGTAGACCAAATGAGTTTTGTGGAGTGGTTGAAGAAATCTTAGTATTGGTAATTTTAGAGATGTATGTGGTTTTAGCATTTATGCCTGAAATTTGCATTTAAATATTTTGATAATCGAGATCTAACTAATCAAATAAATTTGTTTTCATGAAATTAGATTGCGAAACCCCATCTAGCATGGCTCTGCACGGTACCAGGTTGCCCTGTTTATTAGCAATATTGACGATTACGGTTGCTAAGATCGTAAAGGAGTTGCAGGATGCATGTGAGGAGATCAATTAAGTATTTTGAGAATGAAGCGCTAGAGTGCTATTTGGTTTTGGGTTCTCATTCTTGTTCACTGACGTTTTATTGTTTTCCGCATTTCCGGTACTAGCAGATTTCTCTATAACTGAGCCATGATATTCTAAATTATTAGTTTGTCTACTTAAATGCAACAGACTGTTATTTTTTTTATGATAGTAACGACACGACCTTGTTTACAATCGCTAGTTTGGTGACCGCGACGCAAGCACTTGACGCAAGCCCTCAATTTTCTTATTTCGTCTATACTTCATTTAAAAACCAGGAGGAGCGATTTGAAAAGCCTCACTCACACCACTAAAAGTTACCAGATTAGTTACTAAAGGGTGTGTTCCGAAATAGTCGTGTTCAAAATCTATGAAGTATGCCTTAATTGACTTGACGGAGAAACTAGCCAATCATAGGTAGCCCTTATGTACTGAAAATTGTTCTTAAGATCTCGAGTTGAGATGTAAACACAGGAATCCTGTGTTTACATCTTACGTGATGTAAACAAACCTGTAAAACTTTTGTATTATTTTGATTGTTTCGTATTTGATGTTCAGAAGAGATTGAAAATAGATCTTTCATTGTACCTACAGTTATATTGAAGGTCTCTTTTTGAAACTATATTGAAAGTATTTATTTTATAATTGTGGTAATACATGTAAATATTAAAAGATATAACTTCTATATATTCCAGTAAATCGGTGTACATATTCGACAAATTAAAGGTGAAAATGATCAAAAACTTGTGTATGGGATTTTTTACAATTCCACAACCTCCACATGAAATCATCATTATACTAAATGAGACCTGGACTTGTTAATGTTATTATATATAGGGACATCATTAATAATCTCTCTTAGTTTTGATGAAATTTTCCATCTAATGATGATGGTTCCAGTAAAATTATTGTTAATTAAAAGTCAACATTGTTAATAATTTATTTATTGAAAATACTCTACAACTTTTGCTCCACAAAATATATTACAATATTTCATAATAGTAGGTATTAAGTTCCTTATGTATATTCCAAAGTTGTACAAAATACAAATTCATATGATAAATGTTATGTATAAAATCTTATTCATTGGTAAACAAAAAACGATATTAACAAAAATAATAGTATGTCTCTACTTAAGCGAGAACCATATAGGAAACTTGTTTCTTATTTTCAATTAACACACTCTATTTTTTTTACAACTAAGTAAATTTTCCATTTTTATTGTAATTTTATGAATACTAACTCACATTGACATTCACTGAGAAATATTTGATATCGGTGCATTTTAAATTGAATGTTATCACTGTAATATTGACATGATTGGGTGAAGTTGTTCATATGATAAAAAATGAAGAAATTTTATTTGTTCTTGGAGCTGTAAAAAAATTTAATTATCTGTATCAGAAGATTCTGTTTCATCAAAAATTGAAAAATTGAAACTCGCTCCACAAAATCAAGAACAGATTCAAAGTCATCTCTTAAATAAGCTTCACATCTCTGTCAAACATTGCTCCAGCAACATCGGACTCAAATAGAGTTAATAATCAAGAGGTTTTTGAATTACCAACCAGGATATAACTATTCAAAAATTAGTAACACCTATAGTTAAGAAAACAAGTAGTCCTCAAAAATCGAAGCACAGACTCCGCTCCCACAAGTAAACCGTTTTAAATTTTGCTGTAAATTTTCAATTTTATCATATTACTTTAACTCCATTGCCATGGATCAATACATTCGAGACTTTGAAATCCAACCAATCGAAACTTACAACTTGGAAACCATTGAAGAGTGTTCTGAAATTTTAAATGTTAACCAGCGTAACTCTAACTTTAAAATAATTCATAACAATATTCACAGTATCAACAAGAATTTCAATGAATTTAAACTTTTTCTTTCAGCACTAGATACTGATGTTGATATAATAGTATTGACTGAAACGTGGCAAATCTTGGACACAAACCTACACTATATTGATGGATACAATATGGTTTACAACGAGAGAAAATATAATCAGAATGACGGTGTTGTAGTATATATCAGGGACAGTTTAAATTACAGTTATACAATAACAGAAATATTTCCCAATATAAATATTTTACAACTGAAGATCCAGCTAAATGAAACTGATAATGCAATTGTATATGCAGTCTATAGGTCACCGGACACAGATACCAGAACATTTATAACACATCTGCAAGGTTTTTTAGAAACACATGATACTAACAATGAATATTTTCACATTTTTACCGGCGATCTGAATATAAATATTTTAAATTACGATCAAAATACAATACATTATATAAACCTACTCAATGAGTTTGGATATTTATCAACAATAAATTCACCAACAAGACAAAAATCATGTTTAGACCATATATTTGTGAAGGCGAAAAACGAACTTATAAACCAAATTATACCAATAGTTCTACAAACTGATATCACTGACCACTCAACTACTATATTACAAACAATATTAGATACACAAATTAGAAAGCAAAAACAAAAATAACATTTTATAGAAGTAATTGATACAAATAGACTGAGAAACTTGTTAGCAAACATATCATGGGATTCCATTTACAGTGAACCTGATCCAGATATTGCAACTAATAATTTTTTATCAATATTTTCTAAAGCTATCAACGAGTGTAGCGAAAAACGACTCGTAAAAAGAAAACACACTAAAATCACCCCTTGGATGACTAACGCGTTGCTTAAATCCATTAACACAAAAAATAAAATGTTTAAAAATGTACGAAAAAATCCAAATAATTTACAACTTCAAACACAATATAAAGCTTACAAAAATAAACTCAATTCTTTAATAGCAAAATCAAAATATAATTTTTATGCAAAACAAATAGAAAACAATAACGATAATCCAAAAAATTTGTGGAATGTGGTGAAAGAGTTAAGTAAATCCAATACAATTAAACATTCCATAAATGCTGTACAAGACGAAACAGGTCAAATAATTACAAATAAAAATAATATAGCTAATAATTTTATCAACATGTTTACAAATATAGGGCAGACACTAGCAAACAATATAAAAAAAGATGAAAACTATTCACCAATCAGGCAAACTACTACTACTACTCACTTCAAATATTAATAGCGCCCTAAATAAAAACCAGTCATGTCTTTGTGTTTTCATAGATTTATCCAAAGCTTTTGATACTATCCATCATGATTTTTTATTGAAGTCATTAGAAGATATAGGTATTAGAGGACAGTGTTTAAACCTTTTCAAAGATTATTTAACAAACAGACAGCAATGTGTAAAGGTGGATAGTGTCATCAGCGAAACTAGAACAATTCAATTTGGGATACCGCAAGGTACGGTCCTGGGACCTATTTTGTTTAATATTTACATAAATGGTTTATTCTCATTACCAAGTCAAGGTCACGTTGTAGGTTTTGCTGATGACACAGCTATCCTTTAAACTGCTGAAACTTGGGACAATCTTAAAACAAAAACTGAAATTGATTTTAAAAATATGAAAAAATGGTTGGATTACAAATTACTTACAGTAAATCTAGAAAAAACAAATTATATCCCATTCAGCTGTAACAAATCTTGCTCACCAAATTTTGATAATTTAACAATAGAAATAGGAGATGCTCCATATCAAATTACCCCGGTAAATCACATTAAATATCTAGGTGTCATAGACAAACATCTCAGGTGGGATTTACATATAAAATATGTAATAAAGAAACTTCAAGTAATATTATATAGATTTATATACTTAAAAAAGGTCCTATCCACTCACCACCTGAAGTCTTTATATTACGCTTTGGTTCAGAGTCATTTGCGGTATGGAATAGTTGGATGGGGAGCTGCAATGAAAACCCATATACAATTATTAGAAATTACACAAAAACGGTTTCTAAAACTTATTTTTGATAAGAGTTTTCGATATCCTTCAGATCAACTGTACCTGGAAACAAAAATTATGGACATAAGACAATTGTACTATTACTGTGTACTTATTAAATATCATACCACCAAACACTTAACAATAAGGCCCACTCACTCGTACAATACACGCCACAAAACAGAACATCTAATCCCTCATATGATAAAATCCATCACTCAACACACATATGATTATCTTGCTCCAAAATTTTATAATACAATACCGGAATCCTTTAGAATAATAACATATCTTCCCATATTTAAAATTAAATTAAAACAACTTATTACACAAAGACCCAGACATATAGTTCACCAATATATTGATGAAAAAGTCTCCTAAATGTGTCACGTTTCGGATTAAACTATTTTTTTTTCTGTTGTTTTGTTTTATATTTATCCTTTCTGTATTTTATTTTGTCTTTAGATATGCAACATTTACTTTTTAGGAATAGATTATTATTATAGATTTTTGTTATTGTTGTTGTTATTATTGTTATTTTAATATATTATTAAACGCAATTCATTAATCAAATGCTATGATTTCTAACTCGAAACAAGTGAGTACTCACTTATCGAGAGCAAATTTATTCATTTTATCTATTTTAGAATATTAACCAATTGTACTTATATATTGTATTTTAATGAATAAATTATTATTATCTGAGCTTCCAGTGTTGGCAGATATTATTAGAGGCTCTATCATGTCATCCATTATTCCATCCAGTGTGGACATTTTCTCCTCTTCCTTGATGACATGTTGTATACATTTCTGCCAATTTGTAGGAGTTACATTTTCAATTGCACTCAATAAAAGGTCTTTGACATCTGCCAAGTATTTTTTTTATCTATGTCCATAGCCACGTGAAAGTAGCCCATGTTATGTTATCACTGTAATATTGACATGATTGGGTGAAGTTGTTCATATGATAAAAAATGAAGAAATTTCATTTGTTCTTGGAGCTGTAAAAAAATTTAATTATCTGTATCAGAAGATTCTGTTTCATCTGAGCTTCCAGTGTTGGCAGATATTATTAGAGGCTCTATCATGTCATCCATTATTCCATCCAGTGTGGACATTTTCTCCTCTTCCTTGATGACATGTTGTATACATTTCTGCCAATTTGTAGGAGTTACATTTTCAATTGCACTCAATAAAAGGTCTTTGACATCTGCCAACTTAAAAGTTGTGTTTTTAGCTGCCACCTCATTTTTTATTTGTGCCCATATCAATTCAATGGGATTCAACTCATAATGATATGGTGGCAGCCGTAATACAACTTTGTTCCATTCTTTTGCCATTTCATCGACAACATACAAATTATGGTTATCTTTATGTTGTCGAATTAGGTATAAGAGTTCACACCTCCTCAAATTTACATCAAATTGAATATTTTTACTTTCTAACCATTCTTGCATTTCAGCTTTTCTTGATGACGAGGAAAGAATCTTTCCAACTTTTCGGCTATGATATGATGCATTATCCATCACAATCACAGCATTATTTGGTAATTTTGTCAAAAATGAACTGAACCAATTCTCAAATACATCTGAGCTCATTTCGTCATGGTAATCTTCCATTTTTTTGCCTTCAAAAATTAGTAATGCATTTTCTACGAAACCTTCTTCAGAACCAGCATCTAAAATTATAAGGCGTCTCCCCTTTCCTGTAGGAGTTCTCAGGCCGGTGGATAAACCTTCGTTAAAGGCCTGACGACTACTTGTTACACTCTGGTCCACTCATGTTTTTCCTCTAGTATGACCTTCATTAGTCCAAGTTTCATCCAAGTAATAGATTGGCCTGTTTTCTTCTCTATATTGTTTCATGGATCTTAGATAGTTCAACCTCCATCGACATATATCGTCACGCTCTATCAACACACTTTTCCGATTTCTCTTCAAATATCTAAAAATATATTATATGATAATAAACAGTAGGTACATTTGACTCTTCAAAGTTACACACTTACTTGAAGTTAATTTTTTTTAGGAAAGTATATAAAGATGACCGGGACAATTGTAACAAATCTGAGCGTTCCTTCAAAGCTTGTAAAATTTTATCAACTGTAGGTAACTCGTTAAAAAAAAACTATGAACTATTCTTCGAACTGAATTTTTATACCCTTCATCGAAATTTTTAAGAAGTGACGGTCTTCCACCAATATTTTTTGGGCTGGTAATTGTTCCACTACTACCCAGGCAGCAAAGGCACGTCTTTTAAACGGCGAAAATACGATAGTTTACGACACCAGCCTCGTCGAAATCACCAGAAAGGTGACGTAAAAAAGACGTAATAATGACGGCACAGCGATTCAACGTTATTATGAAAACGTTTGAAAGACGTGATCATAGACACGTTATAGATACGTAGTTTTCTCTCCAAAATTTCCATTAAAACTATGTATTATATAGGAGGTTATCAATTTGAAAGAAGGACATAAACCAGGAAAACAAAAATATTTGAGGAATACCATATGGAGAAGTGAAACTGAATCAGCTGGAAAAAACTTTTTTTTTTCAATATCATACTCACATTTTTATAAATGAACATTTTTTAATGACATATAACCTAACAAACAATTTCTTCACATTAACTTAATGCTCTAGAATTGAATAAAATGGATAATTAAGAATTATATAAAAAATGAGCATAAATTTTAAAAAATTATGAAGAAAAAAATCAGTTTCTATATGATGCAAAACAAAATAGCTCGTTACAACTGCCTACTAGAATTCACTTATCGGACAAATGTATGAAAAAGTGTCAGTACCACCCAGTTTGTTCCATGGGGCATCAAGAAGCATTTTCCTCTTATATCATTGAGTGACAAACTTTTCATATTTCCTGATAAACTGGATACTAAATAAATATTCAAAAGCTTAGACTCAAATGGATAATTATAAAAAGAACAAATATTCGTATAATAACTGCCAATAATTTTTGTGTTTTTTGTATCATTGTCATTGGTAACTATATTCTCAATTTTAATAACAGAATCATCTGTAAAACAATAGCAATCACATAATGAATATGAATGAATACTCAGAATGAACCTACTTAAAGATACTTTTTTAAACTGTTTCTGAAAATTTCCGATTACAGGGCCATTTACATGTGGTACATGTAACTTAATCTCATGCGCATTATGACTGTCTTGAAGTTGCACTTCATCTAACTCTGCCAATCTGCGGAAAATTTGTTGGAGCGGCTTATTAGGTGATTAAACCAATCTCTGGCTGGCCTAAGTAATTCTCAAATGGGAAAGCCGAGAAGTTATCAAGAGGACCATAACGAAGAACACTGTCAGTTAAATGACTCAAGACATGTACATTGTAAATAAGGAATTGTGGACCATATATATCACAACAATCCTATATAAATGTTTGCAGAAGTTTCTCTGCTATTTCACAATCTTAGTTAATGACATTAATGTTGCTATAGCAGTATGGAATAGAAGAAAATTGCAATATATTTTTTTATCAACAACATCTAATAAAACCACAATCCCTGTATATCGTAAAAACGTTCGAAACTCCGTTGCTTTGAAACGCTTTCGGTTTATTTCAGAAGGTACATAGTCTTTCATATTGGTTAATCTATCTGATATCAAGTTAACCAATCTACTGGGAAGTCTGACACTTAAATCACCACTTGTCCAAGACATCAAAAGTTTACGAGTAACCCCCAAACATACATTGTGCATATAATCTATTGGAAAGAGCTCAATCATGTCAATGTCTAGCTGAAGAAGTGGAAAATCATCACCCACATGATGATCTTCATCTGTTTGGTTTTGAAATGATGCATCAGCTCTTTTTGGTGCAGAAAATCCTTTTAAAATAACTCGTCCATGGACATATTGTCCAAATTCGGTACACTTATCACAACATGCATAGCCTCCAGGAGACTTAATTGCTTTGATGAAAGCTTTAGCAGGAGAATCACAAACAAAGCTATGAATCTCAATTGAATACTTGAAGGTATTAACAAAAAAGCCATTTTTCAAATTACTATAGTCATTAATGAATTTTTTGAAAAAAGACACAAGAGGAACTGGTTTGGAATTTCCACAAAAGATGCCTATTACAAATGGTTGGTGATCATTCCAATTTTTTACTAAGCCCAATATTGGCCACAGTTGCATATTTGTACTATTAAACAATGGGATTCCATCAATATTCAGACTGATGAGAAAAGTACGAAGAGGATAAGTGGGATTCTTTTTGAGAAACATTATCAAACAGTGTTCTAATACTATATGTACATAATCGCCATATTTAAGCTGTTCAATATCATATTTGCTTGGTGTACATAACTAAGTTCTACTGTCCAAAGGGAGCTCTGGATGGTGAGGTGACAAAATATGTAGCAAATCAGTAATTGCCCTATGGGATACTTTCTGCGTTGTAGCCCACTGCTGAAGTTGTGATTTAAGGTTGGGTTTATTCTGCGATAAATTTAATTTTTCAATCTGATTGAAATCATTTGTTTTGCACTCTGAATCATCAGAACAATCCATCTCTGCACCAACCTCAAAGTTACTTGGGGAATATGGAATTGACACAATATCAGATGAGTTTTCTGCATCTGAATGTTCTATGTGAGTAAAAAATTCAGAACATTTAGGGAGCCCCTTATCTACACAATTATTGAAATCTTTTACCTTATTGATATCACCAGCATTTCGTCGGTACATTTGACGTTTAGATACAATTAGTTTCAATTTATGTTTAACCATTTTAAAAATTATTGGCAGAAATTTCAAAGCTAACTTTTATGTGTATAAAAAAGTTACACTACTGCACTGTTCTTCGCCTTTCTATACTGACTTTCTTTGGGGCATGTTTCAACCAAATCTTAATTTTATCTTCAATTTCTTGGATTGATGTTGACGGGCATTTTTGGAGTATAGCATCTGAAACAATTGAAGAGATAGAGGCATGATAAGAACAAAAAAATAAGTTATTGATGAGCATACTATTAGTATCATGTAAAATATCAAAAATCATATAATTTTTAACAGACATACTTACTTACGATAACTGTTCGCAATTTCAATTTTGCAAAAGCCTCTTTATTACCTCTTGACCCACAAAAGTTGAACTCTGTTGCCAAATTATTAGTGATGAGATTTTTCAAAATGATGTTGATTCTATTTGTAAGGTCGCGTTCTCCGAAGCTGGCACAATGAGAACTCTAAAAATACAATTAAAACCTTAATAACTGTCACAATGAATCCTTATATATCTTTCTTCCATTGCTATTGTTACAATAACAATATTAAACAGTTCTTATTATTTTGCAATATTGATTTTCTGAGGTAATACCCACTGCTGCAGTATTTTCTTTTTCTTTGAGGCGGGCAATTATTTCAATATTCTGATTTTTTATAGTCACCAAGTAGCTCATAATTTTTTTGCTCAAATCTGAAAATAAACAAAAATTAAATATCTTTGAAGGCATGAGAAGTAAATTAATTTTGTTTTTGGTTAGCAACTTAAATTAAGGTGGCCCGCTTTTCAATTTTCTTGCCAAACATATGAGTTTAATTTTATATTTGAGAAAATAGTTATTTAGCTATAAGCAACCTTCAAGAGACAAGTGATTTGTAAAAAATTTTTATGTATTCGTACTGGAACTGATGTATTCCACTCACCATTTGAAGTGTCAATTGTAGAGACTTCATTGTTTTGTTCTCTTTCTTGTCTATCCTCTACATTATGGGAGTGTTCCTTAGGTTTTTTTTCAAAAATAATTGCTTCTTGACACTCCTGCTTTTTACTGATGAGTGCAGCTGCTGAAATTTAATAACAGCTGATACAAGACAAGTACTATAAAAATATATAGAATTAGACAGCAATATTCCAAAGTGTTATTATTTTACTCAAAAGAAGTGAGTAATTATTGAAAAATTTCTTAACTTACCAGAGTCCTTATTCTTTTTATCAAGGAGTGCAGCTGCTGAAATTTAATAACAGCTGATACAAGACAAGTACTATAAAAATATATAGAATTAGACAGCAATATTCCAAAGTGTTATTATTTTACTCAAAAGAAGTGAGTAATTATTGAAAAATTTCTTAACTTACGAGAGTCCTTATTCTTTTTATCAAGGAGTTGATTGAGCCCTAGGACTTTTTTTCCCTATGATTGACTGGGAGTGTTATCTGCTTCATCACCTGATGTACCAGCAAACAGAGTCCTTCTTTTTATTGGTCTTTTGGAATGCAATTCTTCACTTTCACTTTGAATGTCCGAAAAATTTTCAGCTAGCTTCATTTTCTTAGAGGCCTTAGTAAAGTCATCTGAAGGAAGAGAAATTTATTTTATACAGTGGCTCATATGAAGAGATAATATTCGGTTAATGTTTAAAATGAAGTAAGTAGTATAAGTTTTGTAAATGCCATTCTTCACAATAATAAATTAGTCTCACCTTCCTCAAAAAATGTCCTATTTATGCTATATATTTTCCAATTGGTATCAGGAGATTCACCTTTTTTCAAAGATGAGACATTGGGCCACAATATGGCCTTAACAAAAAATCATGGGTTAGGTTAATTTTTTATGTAATGAATTTGCAATTGGAAATTTTATCGAAACTAAGACATATAAAACTGTCATGAATGTGAGTAAATGGAGTATACATGCTTGAAAATGTGTGTATCTTACCTGAGATGAGAGTCAAACTTTCTTAATAATCCAGCACACTGCACAATGCACAAAATAACGAGGAAGCTATTCATCTATTTCTATACAAACAATTCCAAAGCTCAAGTCCAACCTTTCTATTCAATTCAACACCACACTTTACTTTCGTTCAGAGTAATAGCACAGCATAATAAACACACAGCAGAGACACTTACTTAGCGGGAACAGAATGCGCAGCTATTCGCGCATACACGCCCTTTGGTGTAAAGCCTCTCAGATCAGTGACGAGCATGCAGAAGGAGCTATCCGTATCCATAGTCGTACGTACTTGGGCGTCTTTTAATTGGTAGTTATAAAAATTCAGATTAGTTTGACGTATTTGATTTTGTAGTGTTAAAACGGTTCTTTTTCTAATTTTAGTTAATTATAGTGCCGTTGAGATTTTTATATTAATTCTGAAGTATCGTTGTTTTGTTAAACTGACTATACTTAATGGGTTTTTCTTGTGCCGCGAAATTTTGCCAAAACAAAAGTTATACTTATATGCAAAAAAAGTTTTTAAGACAAATTTCCACTGTCTTATAGCAAGGACCAACATTTGCAATAATCTTTTCCAACTTGTACATAGGCTAAATCTTGCGCATCCTTGTGAGAAATTTCTCAAAGAGTTTGTATTAAAATTGTACTTACGCATACGACTTTATTATACTTTAAAACATATTAATAATAATTTTAAAGATCAAAAAAGTATTCGTAATAAATTGATAGTATGGCGTAATCAATAGGTGGAAGTATATATTTGTGTAAATACTTCAAGTTACAAATTTATTGAGTCACTTAAAACAATTATTGTTTAAATGTATAGGTTTGTGTTATTGTATTTACTTTTTGTATTTGTAATGTTAGTATTGTTTTTTAACGTTTGATCTCTCAAGTTATTTGATTTTCTTTCTAATCGAACTACCTACTTCCCAACGCGGTGATATACCTAGCTAAATAATAAATATGAATATTTCACGTAACAAGAACAGCTTGCCTATATTCTATTTTTATAATTATCTATGTAAAATTGAGTAAACATAATACTCTCATATTTACTTAAAATTTTTAAGTACGGCCCTGCCAGCGGTACTAAAATAAATCTATAGCCAACTCTGAGATTTACACCCAAATGGCGTCCTCGAGGTCACTGATTTTCAATAAATAATATCAAAGTGCCGATGTTAAGTGTCCGGGCTGTGTGTTTATTAGGCTGTGGTAATAGTTTAATTCAGTTTAATTCTATCAATTCAGACTGATTCAGACCATAGATAAAAAAATACTTATAGATGGGAAACTGACCCGTGGCGCCCTCTAATTTTACCGGTGGCGCCATCTAGAGATTCCCGTCAGTACCTCCATCCAGAATCAGGTTGTGAACTTCGCTAAAAGCCGAAAAAGAAGATTCCTGTGATTTTACAGTTTTTTGCGGTACAGGTACCTATTCAAAATTCTGCGATAAATTTAATTTTTCAATCTGATTGAAATCATTTGTTTTGCACTCTGAATCATCAGAACAATCCATCTCTGCACCAACCTCAAAGTTACTTGGGGAATATGGAATTGACACAATATCAGATGAGTTTTCTGCATCTGAATGTTCTATGTGAGTAAAAAATTCAGAACATTTAGGGAGCTCCTTATCTACACAATTATTGAAATCTTTTGTTACCTTATTGATATCACCAGCATTTCGTCGGTACATTTGACGTTTAGATACAATTAGTTTCAATTTATGTTTAACCATTTTAAAAATTATTGGCAGAAATTTCAAAGCTAACTTTTATGTGTATAAAAAAGTTACACTACTGCACTGTTCTTCGCCTTTCTATACTGACTTTCTTTGGGGCATGTTTCAACCAAATCTTAATTTTATCTTCAATTTCTTGGATTGATGTTGACGGGCATTTTTGGAGTATAGCATCTGAAACAATTGAAGAGATAGAGGCATGATAAGAACAAAAAAATAAGTTATTGATGAGCATACTATTAGTATCATGTAAAATATCAAAAATCATATAATTTTTAACAGACATACTTACTTACGATAACTGTTCGCAATTTCAATTTTGCAAAAGCCTCTTTATTACCTCTTGACCCACAAAAGATGAACTCTGTTGCCAAATTATTAGTGATGAGATTTTTCAAAATGATGTTGATTCTATTTGTAAGGTCGCGTTCTCCGGAGCTGGCACAATGAGAACTCTAAAAATACAATTAAAACCTTAATAACTGTCACAATGAATCCTTATATATCTTTCTTCCATTGCTATTGTTACAATAACAATATTAAACAGTTCTTATTATTTTGCAATATTGATTTTCTGAGGTAATACCCACTGCTGCAGTATTTTCTTTTTCTTTGAGGCGGGCAATTATTTCAATATTCTGATTTTTTATAGTCACCAAGTAGCTCATAATTTTTTTGCTCAAATCTGAAAATAAACAAAAATTAAATATCTTTGAAGGCATGAGAAGTAAATTAATTTTGTTTTTGGTTAGCAACTTAAATTAAGGTGGCCCGCTTTTCAATTTTCTTGCCAAACATATGAGTTTAACTTTATATTTGAGAAAATAGTTATTTAGCTATAAGCAACCTTCAAGAGACAAGTGATTTGTAAAAAATTTTTATGTATTCGTACTGGAACTGATGTATTCCACTCACCATTTGAAGTGTCAATTGTAGAGACTTCATTGTTTTGTTCTCTTTCTTGTCTATCCTCTACATTATGGGAGTGTTCCTTAGGTTTTTTTTCAAAAATAATTGCTTCTTGACACTCCTGCTTTTTACTGATGAGTGCAGCTGCTGAAATTTAATAACAGCTGATACAAGACAAGTACTATAAAAATATATAGAATTAGACAGCAATATTCCAAAGTGTTATTATTTTACTCAAAAGAAGTGAGTAATTATTGAAAAATTTCTTAACTTACCAGAGTCCTTATTCTTTTTATCAAGGAGTGCAGCTGCTGAAATTTAATAACAGCTGATACAAGACAAGTACTATAAAAATATATAGAATTAGACAGCAATATTCCAAAGTGTTATTATTTTACTCAAAAGAAGTGAGTAATTATTGAAAAATTTCTTAACTTACGAGAGTCCTTATTCTTTTTATCAAGGAGTTGATTGAGCCCTAGGACTTTTTTTCCCTATGATTGACTGGGAGTGTTATCTGCTTCATCACCTGATGTACCAGCAAACAGAGTCCTTCTTTTTATTGGTCTTTTGGAATGCAATTCTTCACTTTCACTTTGAATGTCCGAAAAATTTTCAGCTAGCTTCATTTTCTTAGAGGCCTTAGTAAAGTCATCTGAAGGAAGAGAAATTTATTTTATACAGTGGCTCATATGAAGAGATAATATTCGGTTAATGTTTAAAATGAAGTAAGTAGTATAAGTTTTGTAAATGCCATTCTTCACAATAATAAATTAGTCTCACCTTCCTCAAAAAATGTCCTATTTATACTATATATTTTCCAATTGGTATCAGGAGATTCACCTTTTTTCAAAGATGAGACATTGGGCCACAATATGGCCTTAACAAAAAATCATGGGTTAGGTTAATTTTTTATGTAATGAATTTGCAATTGGAAATTTTATCGAAACTAAGACATATAAAACTGTCATGAATGTGAGTAAATGGAGTATACATGCTTGAAAATGTGTGTATCTTACCTGAGATGAGAGTCAAACTTTCTTAATAATCCAGCACACTGCACAATGCACAAAATAACGAGGAAGCTATTCATCTATTTCTATACAAACAATTCCAAAGCTCAAGTCCAACCTTTCTATTCAATTCAACACCACACTTTACTTTCGTTCAGAGTAATAGCACAGCATAATAAACACACAGCAGAGACACTTACTTAGCGGGAACAGAATGCGCAGCTATTCGCGCATACACGCCCTTTGGTGTAAAGCCTCTCAGATCAGTGACGAGCATGCAGAAGGAGCTAGCCGTATCCATAGTCGTACGTACTTGGGCGTCTTTTAATTGGTAGTTATAAAAATTCAGATTAGTTTGACGTATTTGATTTTGTAGTGTTAAAACGGTTCTTTTTCTAATTTTAGTTAATTATAGTGCCGTTGAGATTTTTATATTAATTCTGAAGTATCGTTGTTTTGTTAAACTGACTATACTTAATGGGTTTTTCTTGTGCCGCGAAATTTTGCCAAAACAAAAGTTATACTTATATGCAAAAAAAGTTTTTAAGACAAATTTCCACTGTCTTATAGCAAGGACCAACATTTGCAATAATCTTTTCCAACTTGTACATAGGCTAAATCTTGCGCATCCTTGTGAGAAATTTCTCAAAGAGTTTGTATTAAAATTGTACTTACGCATACGACTTTATTATACTTTAAAACATATTAATAATAATTCTAAAGATCAAAAAAGTATTCGTAATAAATTGATAGTATGGCGTAATCAATAGGTGGAAGTATATATTTGTGTAAATACTTCAAGTTACAAATTTATTGAGTCACTTAAAACAATTATTGTTTAAATGTATAGGTTTGTGTTATTGTATTTCCTTTTTGTATTTGTAATGTTAGTATTGTTTTTTAACGTTTGATCTCTCAAGTTATTTGATTTTCTTTCTAATCGAACTACCTACTTCCCAACGCGGTGATATACCTAGCTAAATAATAAATATGAATATTTCACGTAACAAGAACAGCTTGCCTATATTCTATTTTTATAATTATCTATGTAAAATTGAGTAAACATAATACTCTCATATTTACTTAAAATTTTTAAGTACGGCCCTGCCAGCGGTACTAAAATAAATCTATAGCCAACTCTGAGATTTACACCCAAATGGCGTCCTCGAGGTCACTGATTTTCAATAAATAATATCAAAGTGCCGATGTTAAGTGTCCGGGCTGTGTGTTTATTAGGCTGTGGTAATAGTTTAATTCAGTTTAATTCTATCAATTCAGACTGATTCAGACCATAGATAAAAAAATACTTATAGATGGGAAACTGACCCGTGGCGCCCTCTAATTTTACCGGTGGCGCCATCTAGAGATTCCCGTCAGTACCTCCATCCAGAATCAGGTTGTGAACTTCGCTAAAAGCCGAAAAAGAAGATTCCTGTGATTTTACAGTTTTTTGCGGTACAGGTACCTATTCAAAATTACTGTAATTTTACTTTTATTGCACATTTACGGTCCATTTTTTTGATATTTCATTTAAAGTTACTCAACATTAGATTGATAATTACAATGATAGCAATGAAAAGTCGAATAAAATTAAATGAAATGTCAAAAAATGGACCATATAATGCCTACAGTGGAGAAATAAAACAAATTTGATGAAATTTATATATTTTATTTAATATAAAAAAGTATACAATAAATAAAACGTTTTTTTACATATTTCAATAACAAATATGAAGTAAAATAAATGGTGTACATTTAAAATTTTTATAAATTAGTACATTGTGAAATAATGTTTTCAATTTTCAAATTAATATAGTATATTAAAATTAACCAGTATACAAAACTCATAAAGTTCGGAGAATATTAGGCAAAAGCTGCTTCGTAATAACCAAAAGACTTTTTTAGCCGACAATTCAATCAGCAACGCATTAGGAACAAATATAAATAAATATGAAAAATCTCAAAATGTGATGTAAGGTAAAACGATTTTCAAAGTAAAAGTCTCAATAATAACTATTAACAGTGATGAGGCACGGACGCAAAGTACAACGAACAGTGACCACCTCACCCTCAATGTTGAAATTCAGAAAAAGATGCATGCTCTAGAATGCAAACATAATTGAATATGATATAATGAGGTTAAAAAGACACAAGCATTTAATAAAAATAAAAGACAGAGGTATTGTTTTGAAATAAATAGCTTCTAGTAATTACATAATACACAATTTTCATGAAAATATAATTATAAAAAGGGGCTAATAGGTAAATTAAACCAAAAATACCAATAAAATACTAAATATACAAGGAACATAAAAAAGAAAACCTATACTGACATGTGTTTTGAATGATCTTGATAGAAGATCGATCATCAAGCTGATCTATTTCAAAATAACTCATAATGATCTTTTTTCTGGTTTCTTGCAGCGTTTGAGATATTTATTATGAGCCATTTGAAATAGACCATCTCTGTTAATCACTCTCATGTCAATACCTTTCAAAACGTGGTTTACTTCCTTAATATAATTAAAGAAGACAATGTTTATAATTATATTAAGTAAGTTATCCTGCCTGTCCCCTGTGTGTTCGTCACACAAAAAAAAAATATATTTTTTCTTTTTTAGTTCACTGAATATAATGTTTTTTACGCCATATTTGTGTATTATGCTGGAAATAATTTCCAGTATACTATAAGTCACTTGTTTCAAAACAAAAGTGAACACTTCCTCAGGATTAACTAGTTGGTGTCCCTCATATTTTCTTGCAAGCAGATGTGCTGGCAATTCTTCCGAGGAACGTAACAGCTCCTCACAAGAATTGCAAGGAAAGCTGCTGAGAAATTTTTTAATGATTGCCCCAGCGACGTAGTCCGTTGCAAAGTCTAAGCAAAACGCCTCCGGGACATTGCCTAATGAAATTTCGCCTCCAACTTCCGGATACTGAATCTGGTCTTGTTCTTCGACAAACGATTCCATGCTATGTAATGGCCCTGAGGATATGTCCTGTTCGCAATTCGCACCAACGCTGTGCGATGATGAGAAATTACTGATCAGAAGGGATTTGAAGGCACTGATGAAGGACGAACAACAGGATTTTCCAGCTACATTGCCTCGTATTTGAGAGAAACAATTTTCCAAGGGATCCTGATTAAACCGTCTTGGGAAAAAGTAATGCATAGTAGAAAGTAGTTTTTCCTTCAAATAACAAAAGCCATGCAACGTGAAAATCCAGTTTTTCAAGGATGGGGTATGGGAACGGACAGGACGTTCGGAGACAAAGGACATGGAAGTTAAGGTGGAGATTGTGGTTAGCCAAAAGCTTTCATGGTCAGTAACCGTTCCTGATCCCTTTTAATAAATGAGGGGGATCATAAAGGTGAACAATCTCTTGAGCAGGATCTCCAACAGTGTAAATTAGTGGCCCAGTGGGACTGGGTTCTACTGATTGATTCACGGCAGCTTGATTAGTGGCACCTTGGTCACATACTGTAGCGATCACAATGACACCGATCGCCTGCAATTCTCTAATAATCGTTTTTATGCAATGCACAAAGTCGACTGTCGGTGTGGTACCTTCACAAAAACCAAAAAATATGGGTTGCTTCCAAGGTTTTCGAATACCTTTTGCCATGAACACTAGGGCGTGGTCAGCAAACTGCAGCCTTCGCTTACCAACACCTAAGTCCACAAACCCATCGACAGAACGAGTTTTTAGATTATAGTTCAAATGAGGATGGAGAGAAATTTCATCAAACATTAGAACACAATACCTGTCCTCCTTCGCCAGCTTACTGACCAACTCTTCCCTCTTGGTTATTACTTCTATCAAATGTTTGATGTCTTTTTGGTCAGCTTTTTGTTGCCTCAAGTCTCTTATAAGTATCTCTGCTCTATACAAATCTTTTTTCGTTTTTGAATCAGCATCTGAAAATTGAGAAAATATTATATATATTGAAATAATTGCTAAAATCACAAAACCTTATCTGTATCTGTAAAGAAGAAATTATGAACGAAAGGAGCGTTTGTAAATGTGTGAACTAGATTTGTTACCTCTGTTTATCCCATTTGTTGGTAGTAATATCTTTCTATGCCTAGTTTTGTATGTGACATATTATAGTCTTCAGTATTTTCCTGTTGCAACTGACCGAATGATGAGTTTCTAAGCCAAAAACGAAAAAAAAACAAAAAACAGAAAAAAAGGATTTCTTAAACATTCAAACAAAACATTTTTCCATGCAAATCAAAAAATACTTTCATCCATCACTTACTGCTACAGTGTATAAAATGTAGTGTTGTAAATAAGTGTTTGTTAATAACATTAACTGACATTGTGCACACTACCAAAAACCCAGTTTACAAGAGTACTACTGAATAAATGATTTACAATGTACCTTTTGGATATTTTTAATTAGATTAAACACACATATTATTTTGAACACTTAGGTACATATTTATTTCTCGAAACCTCTTACCTTTGAAAAATGACTGAACCATTTTCTGGGAAATCCTTTTTTTCTCCCTTCTTGTATGTAGAACAGAATCTGGAAATTTTATTCATTAACTAATGTAATACTAGAGAATATGTGATTCAGTTTGTTTTTCATGGAAATTAACCAAACTAAATATAATGTATGAAAAGGATGATATTGAGGATTTTTCATTATAAACATACCTTTTTTTGGTAAATGCTGAATGACCCCCTTCAACGCTTTACTTGTGGATGGAACAGCTATAACAAAAAAATTAGAAGTTTAATAATCTAAATAACATAAGGAACAGACAGAGGATATTTTATACTATACACACCATCATTAATACCCTCTGCTCCTTCCACCTCCACCTTCAACTCCATTCTCAATGGAATAGCTATAACATAAAAAATAGGTTTTTATTTTTTCCTAGGTACCTTGTATGGTAGTAGTAGAGTAGTAGTATGTAGTATATAGCACGTTGTATAAAACTTACCATCAATTCTTCTCCCATATGTTTTAGTTGGAGTTAGAACCTTTCCAACGGGTGAATAAGAGCCACTTGACATTATACCTAGAGAAAATTTATATAAGTGAAATATTTTCAAACTTTGGACAATAAATACCTATATTTTTTGGGGGAGTCGTTTCCCGTGAGGGCACCATAGTGTGGAACAAAAATTCGTCATCCTCCTTTGGATTGTAATCTAAAAAACATAATATTGTTTAATAACATTTAATAAATACGTGTAAATAGTACATACCAGGCAAAAACAAGGTTGGCAAAGAAAACCTCTTCAATAATTTGCCTTCACCTTCTTCCACTTTCAAGAAGCAGGCATTACTGAAGTGGCGAGGGCATATTTTCCATTGTTTTTGCCTTGTTAACACCAAAGCTTGGCTTCCACTTCTCTCCAGCCAAACTGAACGCTGTTCTTCATGGCTGGGAAGTTCAAAGCTGTATAGAAGAATAACTTCTTTAATATTCAGTCACTTTTTAGTTAAATAGACATGTATGTTTTATGAAAATAAAGCTTACCGGGTGCACCTCACATCACAGTCTTTTACTATACAAATTCTAGACATTGTCCTAAAATAAAAGTCCAACTATAAACAATAAAAACAAATAACATAACCACAAATAATCAAAATACAATACGAAATACAAAATCTGGATCAACTAAAGAACTTAAAATCACTCAAAATACACTAATAAACTCGTAAAACGTTGCGTTGCTGTTGTTAGGTTGTTAACAATAACATAAACAATGGTTGTTAAGTTAGGTTAGGTTATCAGCATCAGCGCTAATATACAGGGTGTCCCACGACGATTAAGACAAGTGATATTTCAGAATTGGGCAGTAGTGGATCATTATAATTTTGGGGGTGTAAATTAGAGCAAATGATGCATCTTTTCTTGTTATTGTATTACCCAATGAGGTATTTGTTTTTGGTCACGTGACGTCGCGTTCAAAATTATTAATGGGACAACCTGTATATTTTTGCCTTTTTGTGTTCCTCCCGATAAAACAATTCCAACTAACTAGCACACTTGGAGTCTAAAGTGATTAATTCAAGAGATACAGGTACTTAAGGGATTGTGAGCTGGAAAATTTATATAATTGTCGGTAATCTCACATTCGTACGTAATGATTGAGACAAACCAATATTATAATTTTTAATAATAATTCAAATTAACTGTCACAAAAAAAACTTACAATATTAAAGGAGATGTTCAAATTGATGCCCATCTTCGTGAATGCATTTCTCAAATCTTGTTAATAGATTTCGGCTACATGCTGCCCTAATCTTTTCCGGTGTCACAGTTCTACAAGCATCGCGTATTTTTCTTTTTAAATCGTCTAAATCTGTAGACGGAGTTGCATAAACGATACCTTTAAGATACCCCCAAAGGAAGAAATCTAACGGTGTCAGGTCTGGCGATCTTGGAGGCCAGTAAATAGTACCGTTCCGTCCAATCCAGCGTTCTGGAAATATCATGTCCAGATAGTTTCTCACTCCACGATCAAAATGTGGAGGTGCACCATCTTGCTGCCACCACATTGTATTTCTTTCATTCAATGGAATGTCTTCAAGTAGGTCCGGAAGTATGTTTTGTAAGAAATTTAGGTATCTCTCTCCCGTTAGTATACCATCATAAAAGTACGGGCCAATCAAACGCCCATTGAATAGGCCACACCAAACGTTTATCCCCCAAACTTTCTGAAATCGGGTTTCCATCACCCATTTTGGATTTTCTACAGACCAGTAATGGCAATTATGTCGATTGAAGATTCCGTTATTGTGAAATCTCGATTCATCGCACCACAGAATTTTATCCAAAAAAGATAACTCATCCTCTAACCTTACATGCATATCTGCAATAAATGTACATCGTAGATCAAAATCTTGGGGATTCAGACCTTGCACCAAATGTATCTTGAAGGGGTGATACTCATGATTTTTTAATATCCTGTGGATCGTGGATTTGCTGATACCAAGTTCGGATTCCAAATGTCGAATGGATGTATGAGGATATGCTTGTAAATATGCTAAAGTATTAATTACATTTTCATCAGTTTGTACAGACTTTGTCCTAGATGTTTCTACTTTGGCTTTACCACTGGGAAAAGAACCATTGCGTAATTCTTGTTCCACATATCTAAATGTATCTTTACCAGGTATTCGGCGATTGGGATAACGAGCTCTGTATAAATCTCTAGCTCTTCTACAATTTTTTTCACATTCACCATAAATAAGAAGCATATCAACATATTCACTAGCCGTATAAAGAAAAGGCATGTTGACTTACCGTTTCACAACTTGAAAATAACTATTCTGACAGTTATTGGCACTTTTGTCATTATCATGGCAAACTTGACAGTTTTTTTTATAAGATTTGCTATGCTACTTTTCAATCGATATTCAATAGGATAACAAGTTTTTGTGGAAAAAACACAAGTCTATGTAATTTTACTCCATAATATACAGGTCGTTTCATGATCAACTTCCAATTATTATTAAAAATTATAACATTGGTTTGTCTAAATTGATGATTAGGAATGTGAGATTGCCGAAAATTAAAGGGGATTCAATAATACATTTTCCAGCTCACAATCCCTTAAGTACATGTATCTCTTGAATTAATCACTTTAGACTCCAAGTGTGCTAGTTAGTTGGAATTGTTTTATCGGGAGGAACACAAAAAGGCAAAAATATACAGGTTGTCCCATTAATAATTTTGAACGCGACGTCACGTGACCAAAAACAAATACCTCATTGGGTAATACAATAACAAGAAAAGATGCATCATTTGCTCTAATTTACACCCCCAAAATTATAATGATCCACTACTGCCCAATTCTGAAATATCACTTGTCTTAATCGTCGTGGGACACCCTGTATATGTGGAAGAATCTGCAACTACCTCTAGCGGCGTTACAGTTTTCATTCTGGTTTCAAATTTAGTACTGACGGGACTCTTTATGTGGCAGCACCCGTACGCCTTCAGAGATCCCCTACCCTGATTCAGACCATCGAGTGTATGCCGCTTGCCGCCATGCCACATAGCTTCTAGTCAATAAAATCAACAAATTCCAAAGCTCAAGTCCAACCTTTCTATTCAATTCAACACCACACTTTACTTCCGTTCAGAGTAATAGTTTAATTCAATTTAATTTTATCAATTCAGACTGATTCAGACCATTCAGTGTATGCCGCTTGCCGCCATGCCACATAGCTTCTAGTCAATAAAATCACAAATTAATCAATAGGTCTGGACGACACATGGCGCGCAGTGAATAAAAACCGTTCACAAAAACACTCTGCGCATGTGTCGTCCATTTCCATTGTAACTGTTCTATATCTTTGATTTGGGATTGGCTCAAGTCTTCTGCCTGTCACAGGGCGGGAATTTTAAAAAAGGAATACTTAACAAGCAGCACAGGGAGCTATCGGGGGTATTTGTTCTCAGTTCTGTAGTAATATTATTTTATGAAGAGAGCTGGTATTCAAACGAAATGTTAAAATAAGCTCTGGAAAGTCATAATTAATTTTCTGAATTATTGTTTGATATATGCTTGAGTTATTTTTTCATAGGAACTAGGAAGATCATCGTCAAAAAGACGTGAAGAGGACGTTTCCCAAAGACGTTTAAAAAAGGTTCTTTTCGACCAAATATCACCATTTGTCGACGTCATAAACACCTTGATCGACGTCACTCTGCTGCCTAGGTACGGTATTCTTTCAGTGTTCGGTAAACTGTTGACTTTGCTACTCCTGTAAGAAAAATGATTTAATACTACTCCTAATTTGGAAGTAACTTACCTGCAGTTTGAGAAATTTTCGATATAATATCAACAATTTTGGTATTCGGCTTATCATCCAAAATTTGTTTATACATATTTATTGTGTATTGTTTTTCTGTCATTCCTAAATGGCCTAAACTTAGCCGTTTTCGTGGTTGTGGCGGACTACGCGAATAACTGGTACTTTGAGTAGAGGGATCCATTATCACGAGATGTCAATGTTAAAAAGTGTTGTGTGAAACTGGGCGGAATCTGAACAATCAGAGGTCTACAGAATTGCCAACTTCAATTCAAATCGCTCCTCCTGGTTTTTAAATGAAGTATAATCCAACTCCGACTGGTAATTCTAAAAACCCTTTGCAGGTATATACGGTGTGACCACCTTTGCAAAACAAACAAATAGGTTCGTAAGAAGTCAAGCTTACTTGACCTTTAGAGTTGTGATTAATCGCTCTCTTTATGTTTGGCGCTTGAATTGAAGTAGTTTTGCTATCGATAGATTCTAATAACTGGCATCTATCTGTGAGAAACTCAATAAATTCCTTGATTGTAGGCGACATAGTATCGATAGATTCTAATAACTGGCATCTATCTGTGAGAAACTCAATAAATTCCTTGATTGTAGGTGACATAGTATCCCTGGTTTTTATTTCCCAATCCTTTTTTGTGGAGATATCCAATTTAGATAGTAATAGATGAATTAGTAAGGTGCCCCAATGTTGAACTGGCTCGTTCAAGTTTTCAAGAGCTCTGAAATGCCTTAAAAATATATTTAAGAAGTTACGTATTGCTTGATGAGAATCTTTAGAAACATTTGGCAGGTCAAACAGTTGTTTTATATGAACCTTTATTATAGACTTTTTATTTTCGTACCTATCTTTCAATAAGTTGCATGCTACGGAATAGTTAGAGTCTGTGATTTCCAATGATTCTATGACCCGTTTGGCGTCACCTTTTAAACACGACTGAAGATAGTAGTATTTTTGAATATTTGACAAATTGGAGTTCGAATTTATTAGCGACTCAAATGTATCAGAGAAGTTTTGCCATCTATCATAAGTACCATGAAATTCAGGGAGCGATATAGAAGGTAATTGAACGTTTAATTTTGAGTTTTTTCAATTTGTCACCAAACTTGCACTGTTATCCTGATCACACAAGATTGATTCAGTTTTAGCAATAATAGAAAAAAATTTATTTTCAAAATTATCTATCTATCATTTATATAAGTGCAAAATCGTGTCAATTGACCCTTTAGTGCCTTTCTCTTGGTCACAAGAGTTTGCTGCTCCTCAGTCATGATAAAAGGATAAATTTACCTCAAGTGGTTCGTGAATATTCACAAGGAAATTAAAAGGTTTGATTTAAATTAATAATATTATTCAATTAATAATTTTGTGTCCGCCTATGGCTCGTTAGAACACCAAAAACTATCAACTTACCGGGTGGGGGGCGCGGTGTATCGATGGCTTAGGGAGAGTGCAGGTGCAGGCGAAATTCGTAAACAGAGATACAATAACACTTGGTTTATGCAAGGTTGAAATATAAAGCGTGATTTTCATTTTAACTAAATGAATTTGTTCAAGATATTTGTTGACCCTTATAGTTATATTGTTTTTAAATAAAAATATGTATTATAACTTAAAGTTGGAATTATAAGTATTTTATCGTTTTCTTTTTATTGTAAGCAAAGGAAATAAGTTGGTGTTGGTATCAGAAATACATATAGTTTTATAGATTTAAGTTTAGAGTAAGGCTCTGATACTGTTTAGAAATATTAAGGAAATTTTATAATGAATTTATTGAGGGTAAGCAATTAAAACAATCAAATTACCTAAATTCAGTATGATTGAATGCGATTCCGAGTTTATTGAAGTGACTAATGCTAATAATTGTATGTACATTCAAGTTAGAAAATAAAGGAGTTTGTAGGTAAATAGAATAAGATTAATAGGAATAACTCACTGATTATCCTTGTGTTTTTTTTTGGTATGTTGTTCTCGATGTTTCGGGAACGGTTTTGTACCTAACTTTTGCTTCAAAATTCGGTCGAATGGCCAAAATGTAGCGTCTAGCTTCGTTGCAATCGTTTTGAATTTTTATTTAAATACTAATTATTTCTATAGTCTGGATGCCGTTTGCGGAAAAAATAGCATGTTTCATTCGGAGGAGAAGCACTTTTTGTGGCTCGTCTGAAACTGTCGGCCTCACTAACGTTCGGTCATCAAACATTCAGACTCGCCACAAAAAGTTATATTTTCACTCCTAATAAAACAATATACTATTTAGTTTCTATATGGTGTTTGTTTCATTTTTATGTTATTGTTTTTATCATTGCAGTGGTCAAAAATTTTTATTTATATCTTTTAAAACCTTAAAATTTAGGTTGGTATTTTACACAATTTGCTTGAAGTTGGTACTCTTGTTTTTATCTGTCAATTTATAGCTTAAATTTTTCGATTATACAGGGTTTATTAAAATTGATTGATAATTTAGAGTATAGTGTTTGCCAAAACTTATTATAAAGAATGTTATTTATTTTTATTGATATTATCAGTTTTACATGTTTTAATTTGACTTATTTATTAGTTTATTCCTATTATATTTCTTTTATTGTGATGAATTTATTTTGGGTATGTTCATACCATAACAACAATCTCAAAATTTGTTTTCTAGGTTTATTTTATTCATAAAAGAAATGAGAAAACCTCCTTATTGTTTCATCAACAGAATTGTCGTTGTGCATAGTAGATATTAAAATAACAGCCTTGCTCAATTTTTTTTTTCAGCCTACCGACATATGTTTGCTTTTTTTTAAAAGTTCATTAGTTAATTCCCTTGATGAGTAACAATTATCACCTGTTATGTTTCTACTGGTGAAGGCGACAGGTTAAACGAGGCGACATACTATTTCTGTTGGTACCGAAAACTTGGACTTCTCATTCCGTTTTCCACTGTATATCTCCGAATTGCCCATGGAATGTGTTTTTGAGGCCCGGTCTTTCCAAGTCCGAATAAAGTTGTGAATAATATATATTTATCAAATGAAAACTAGATTCGTCTTTCCAATATTGGATAATTCATATTCGCAGAATGTATAGCATTATTCTACAGTTAAGTTATTAGGAGGTAAGTTCGAAATAAAGTTGTTCGGGTTGTGAATAACAACCGACTGATGCCGATTAACTACGAATTGAGTTTTTCTCTTTTCAAAGTGTTGGCATGGTGTTGGCGATTCTAGCCTAGTTTAAATAAAAACTTTCACATCCATTTTGAAATGGATATTTTTAATGATTTCGAGGAGATCGAAGATCAAGAGATACAAGAAATTGTAGATTTTTTAAACCGAGATCGTCACCCATATACGGTTAGAGAACGTATTGACCACTTTGAAAGATGGGATGATAAAGAATTTTTACGCCGTTTTCGATTATCTAAAGAAACTGTGATTAAATTATTGGAGAAGATAGGGCCCCAACTACAACATCGTACAGATCGGTAAATCAAAGTAGAATTTGCAGTGTACCTATATTATTATATTTTTTTGCTTTTTTCAGCAACAAAGCAGTGTCTCCACTGAATCAATTATCATTAACACTGAAATATTTAGCAAGTGGTTGTTTTTATATTGCTGCAAGAGACTTTATAGGTATACATAAATCTACAGTAGGGACAATAATACCCCGTGTTCTACTGGCAATTGTACAATTACGTAGAAGATATATAAAATTTCCGATTACTGTACAAGAACAGCAAGACACAGTTGGTCGATTTGGGCATATTGCAAATTTTCCAAGAGTGATTGGAGCGTTAGACTGTACCCACGTGAAATTATTGTCTCCAGGTAATAATAATCAAAGTACCCCTTTCACCAATGTATTATAATATTGTGAGCGTATATTTTCTACTAAGCATTTTCCTTTTCCAGGTGGGCCCAACGCTGAAACGTTTAGAAATCGTAAAGGATTTGTCATTGAACGTACAAGCAATATGCGACTCCGACACAAAAATAACAGATTTAGTAGCTAGGTGGCCCGGATCAGCACACGATAATCATATATTTAAAAATTCACTAATTAGAATGAAATTTGAAAATGGCTCAATGAATAATATGTTATTGGTTGTAGATAGCGGATATCCTGTAAAATCTTATTTAATGACACTATTATTGAACCCAAGAAGTGCTGCTGAAAATTTGTACAACGAATCTCAAATTAGAACGAACCTTTGGAATTTGGAAACGTCGTTTTCCAATATTATCTACTGGAATACGTTGTAGTTTACCTTTAGCTCAAAGAATTATTACTGTTACTGCCATTTTACACAATTTAGCTGTGAAATATAATGATGACAGTCCCGATAATGATGAAGAATACGAGGATCCAATATTTGATATAGAACCGCCCAATGAAATAATAATAGTACGGTGTTATTAACCTAAAAAAAGGCCTAACCTTGACATCCAAAGTAAAAGTTTTATTCCAACTCCAAATTGTTCTATATAACCCTCTTATTGTTTGGTAAAAAGTTACACCATTTTGAGCGTCGGGTTTGAGGGGGAGGGGGAGAAAAAGTAGGAAATTTAGTAGTTTTTTAGTTGTTTGGAAATTGGTTGAAAACTAAGCTGTTTAGCACAAAGAGTGTTATATACAAAAATATTCTACATGAAATTTTAAACTAAAAATGTCCTATGCATATTCCCTGTAAAATTTACGGTTCATGAGTTGCAGACGGTGTAAAAATGAAAATGATATAATTTTTAAGGTTTTTTTTTTCAAATAAAGCTACATAGAAATAAGTAAATGATTTAATTAAAGAGTAATAATATACCACAGTATTATAGTCAAAAAGAGGCTAAGAGGCACCATAGAAGGTTGAAAAAGTAAAAATAATTGTTAGGAGAAACGTGGTAGTACAAGCAGGCCAACCAATGGCGGTTCTGTGGCGAATTATGTGAAAATCACTTGAGATAGTGTGTTAGTTATGGCGGAGTGTGTGTTAAAACCTTGTAAGGACAAGGGTGGTGAACTAATTACTCTGACTAGAAAGGCAGTGGACAAAATAATTCAGTGCAGTGAAATACGTAAAGATGGCGTCAAAGCCAAGTTCCTGCAGAATGATTCGCTTCAAGTACATAGTAAGTGTCGACAAACCTATATATTACGTCCAAAACCACCTGAAATGGAAAAAGAACCTCCAGCAAAGATACCACGTGAATCATTTGATTTTAAAGCCTTATGATTTCTTTGTGGTCGCAAGTGTGTAGATGTATCTAAATGCAGGAATCCTGCTTAAGAAAAGTGGAGTTTAGTGCAGAAACTTGAACTGATTGAAAGCATCAGAACGGAAGCAAATAACAGGCATGACAAGTGGGGAGATGAGGTAAGTGTGAGGCTCTCTCAGGTCATAGATCTCGTAAGTTCTGATGGGAGGTACCACTGGCATTGTTATCAGACATTTCAAAAGCCAGGATCGTCACGGCCCGAAAAAGGAGTAGCAACCAGTAAAGGTGGGTCTAGTGCTGATGCCAAAAGAGAAGACGCTTTTGAAAAGCTATGTGATTATTTGGAGGAAAACAATGAATGTCAATACGACTTTGAAGAACTACAAAATATATTCCTTCGTCTGAGCCCTGAAGTTGAGCCATATACTGTCACACATTTCAAAAGAAAACTTATCCAGCGTTATGGTAATAATTTAATTTTTGCAGTTTTACCAGGAAAAAGAAGTGTGATTTGTTTTTCTGGAGCATCAACTAATATTTTATCAGACAACTGGTATAAAAATCGGAACTGTGATAATGAAGCAGAGGAACTGAGATTGATCAAGACTGCAGCAGCAATTATACGACGTGAGATAAAGTCCAAAAGTTACGTTCGATAATGCAGACTACAATGTTCACACACTAGATGGTCATAACACCTTCCACGTCATGGGTGAAATTGCTTGCATTACACCTAAAACAGCTCTTCAGGTTGAGGAAAATGTACCTCGAAAGAATGTTGCTGCTCAAGCTGTTGAAAACAAAGGCCTGTTTGACTTGCAAACTTACAAATCACTTACTTACATCACTTTCATACAAAAATGGACGAACACTTAATATGTTTTGGTTGAGTGGCACCTGGTTGGAAGGTCCAGAAGAATGTAAACCTAGTTGGAGTGGCTGCATGGAAAAGCTTTATGCGAAGGAACAGTTCCAAACTTCGGCTGTAGTCCCTCTTCCTTTTATCAACTTAGCTCCTTCAAATCCATCAACAATTCATACAGCTCTTCTTCAAGCTGCCAAACAAGGGGCTAGCAATGGTCAAACGATAACAATGGTGACTTTTGATCAGCTATTGTATGCTAAAGCTCGTGAAATAGTAGCCGCAGCATCTCATGACAGCCCGTTGAAGTCACTCTTCATTAGACTAGGAGGATTTCATTTGTTGATGTCCTTTTTGTCAGCGATTGGATTCATCATGGCAGGTAGTGGTTTGGAGGAGCTGTATAGTACTGTGTATGCTAAAAACAGTGTTCAACAAATGATGAACGGGAAAGCTTACTCTCGGGTCATTCGTGCTCTCTGCCTAGTCGAAGAAGCACTGATGACTGTATTTTAAAAAAATAATTAAACTCTCATAAGTGTGAATAAAGATGAGCTTCATAATGTCTATTCCAATTTCAAGCTTGGAAATGCCTCTCCTGAAGAGATTGCACAGTCAACCGTGGTAAAGAGCTTTGTAGACATTTTAGAAAACCAGCTTAGGCGTTCAAATGAATCTGGACGAACACAAAAACTGTGGATTCAGTTCATAGAAATGGTTAAAATCGTTCGAATGTTTATAAGGGCAGAGAGGAGCCTTCACCTTCATTGTGTCCATCAAATGCTTCCCATTTTCCATGCATCTGGTCACTTTAACTACGCAAAATTGCACACGTTTACTTACAAGACTCGCTGGAACTTCTCAACACATTGCACCAAGAAAACGATTTATTTGTTAATTGTGGTTATTTCACCATCCGACGAACTGAAAAGTTTTGGTCTGGAGTATGGAGTTATATGACCATAGAACAGGTTTTGATGAGGTCCTTAAAAAGCATTGGTGGATTGACTGGAGTTAGAGGAATCACAGCGACAACTATTGCCACTTGTATCAATTCCATGCCGACTTGTTCTCGGGTGTGCGAAGCAATGGAAGAGTTTGCAGGTGTTCGCAGCCTCTCTTCAGAGCAGCACGTGGAGCTACGAGATGCAAGGCAAAAAAGAAACAGTAAGGACTTGCAAACCTTCATTTCTTGGATTGAAGAACATAATCCGTTCTCTAAATCACCTGAACTCTCTTCCTTGTCAATAGGGGTTATAGGTGATGAAACTGTAAACTGCGACAAAGCATTTGAAATAGGAGCCATATCCATCAAAGCTATTGAAAACAAAACATTTAAAGAAATACACATGAAAAGAAAGTTTGCTGTCAAGTCTCTAGCCTCTATAACGAAGTCGGTGAAAATTAACAACGACATGGTATGTGTAAATCCTGACACTCTATTACATCGGATGGTGTGTACAGTAAGGAGTGATGAGAGATTAGAGGAAATTTTTCAGTTTGAACTCTGTGCATAGCCTCCATCACTGTTTGACGAATCTGGTTGATGAGGAAGGGGAAAAAATCATCAATGATGACGGTTTTGGTTTCAGATTCAAAAGAATCATCAAACATCGATGACCCAGTGAAAGTGTCCTATATAATTGACGGAGGCCACCTCCTACATCGTGTTGTCTGGCAACAGCCTGCTACATTTTAACAGATTTGCGAGCAATATAGTGATTACGTATGTACTCATTAAGGAAAAGCGACTGTTGTTTTTGATGGTTACGAACGAAGTAACACAAAGGATCAAGAACACCTACGAAGATCACGTTCCAACATTGTGGTCAAAGTAGAAGACTCAATCCATGTCAACATAAATCAAAATGAATTTTTAGCTAGTGCTAAAAACAAGATGGGTCTAATAACCCTCCTTTCATCGCACTTGCAACAATGTGGTTGCACAGTTCTTCAAGCATCGGGTGATGCTGACCTATTAGTAGTCTTAACAGCTATTGATGAAGCAAAGAAAGATGTTCAAACGTGTGTTATTGGTGATGACACGGACTTATTAGTACTGTTGACTGTCCACGCACCTTCAGGGAATAAACTGAAAATGGTCGTACCTAAAAAAGGAAATCACCAGGAAAAAGTGTACATTATTTCTGACATTCAGCAAGGCATTGGGGATATGAAAGATGTACTTCTGGTTACATACGCCTTCACAGGATGTGACACTGTGTCTGCTGTCTATAAGAAGGGAAAAATTGCACCTTATAGGAAAGTTCAAGCCAACACCGTTCTTCATGAAAAACTTCTGGTCTTTAACAACCCCAAAGCCGACCGCAGTGCAGTGGCTGATGCAGGAAATTACTTCCTACTTGCAATGTTTGGAGCCAAGAACACTGAAGATCTAGATTGTCTCCGCTACCAGTCCTACTTGAAAACGATTGCAAAGCAGCCTATACATGCATTACTGAAGTTGGATGCACTACCCCCCACTTCAGGAGCGTCCAGACAGCATTCATTTAGGACCTACCACCAGGTACAACAGTGGCTGAATGAAGATAAGGATCCACTCGAGTGGCGTTGGAAGAAGATTGGCAACCACCTGACACCAATTACAACAGCACGTCCTGCAGCCCCCCAGGAATTACTCTCCCTTATAATGTGTACTTGCAAAAATGAATGCGTTCGTAATTGTGAATGCAGAAGGAGTGGTCTAAACTGCACTAGCATATGCAGCAATTGCTCAGGCCAAGCATGTGATAACATGGACAATAATAACATCTTAGACGACGAGCTAGAGGAGGAGGATAATGTGCTGGAGGATGAGTGAAGTTAATAAAGACATTGAACATTCCAAATTTGAAAGATATTTATGCTTAAGAAGTGAATTTATGTTGCAATGTTCGTAGAAAGTTCAGGGTGGGTTTCTCCGTACCACAGGTTTATATGGCCTAGGCCTGTAGAAGCCTCTTTTCCCTTAAAAAAGAGTGCCCCTTGATAAGGTGGTGAGGTTGTCGTTCCTTCAAGGGCTTATCACTAACATACCACCGGCCACTGAAATAGCAACATTCTTTTACGAAGCTTATTTTTTTTTAAATTATCAAAATTACGAAAAAGTTAACATTTACACCGTCTGTAACTCTTGAACCGTACAATTTAGAGTGATTATGAAAAGGACCATTCTTATTTAAAATTTAACGTAAAACATTTTTGTATATAACAATGCTTAGGATAAACCGCTTAGTTTTTGAAATATTTACGAAAAACTAAAAAAACTAGTGATTTTTCAAATCCCCCCCCCTTTCACCCCCAAACCCGACGATCAAAATGGTGTAACTTTTTACCATAGAATAAGGGGACTATGTAGAGCAATTTCATGTTGGAGGAAAACTTTTACTTTGGATGTTGAGGTTTAGATCTAATTACACCGTAAATAATCATGACGTAGTTAGAAGAAGTACTTTCAAACTTGTAAAAGACTATAAACTCAAATAACATTCTGTTTGTATTATGAAACAAATTACTTATTATATAATAAACATATATTTTATTTATTATCCCTTACATTACTCACAAAAGTATCTTAACAAATTTTAATAAAAAAAATCATTTATATAATTACTCCTTCAAAACATTCTGCAACTGTAATTGGAGCAGTTGTTTTTTCAATTTTTCATTCGCAATTTTTAAATCAATTAATTGAGTTTCTTTAGTGAAAAGTTCATTTTTGTTTTTAATGCCCTTTCCTTCCAATTTGAGATTGTTTAATTTTTCAGCATGTTCCTCAGCTTTTCTTTCTTCAGTTTTTGCAATGCTTATTCGTAAAACCAAAAGCTCTTGCCTGCTATCTGTAACCGTAGCAATTTTTGTATTCAATGTATCTTTTTGAACAGGTTCCAATTTGGTTTTCTCAACCAGAGCTTTATGCTTCGCAGTCTTTAACTGAGTACTATTCCATTGGCTCCAGGTTGGAGAAGATGTTTAATAACTGAGTTCCTGAAAAAATTATATTCAATATTCAACAACCTATTTTACATATTAATAACATACCTTATTTCCCTTATTCATATCGTTAAGAACTAATCTGCTGCTTTCTGAACTGTAGCTCAGCGGTACCTCATTTTTGTTATTATTGTCGTGATGATTTACTGCGGTTTCTAGGCTGTCTTCCAAATTATTATTGCTCTGTAATGTTTGATAATAAAATATGATATAGCAAGCTTTACAAATTCAAATTATGAACTAACCTTATTTTTCTTAATACTCTGGGATGTTCTTTCCTGGCAGTGGCCTTCGACATTATCATTGCATTCTACCTAGAAGTATATTCAAGTAATAAAATATTAATGTACCTAATTCTACACATTATTAACAAACTTCATTTTTTGTAGTCATGTTGAGTTCTGTAGCTTTTATCAAGCTGCTGCTTTCTGAATCAATATTATCAATATGAAATATCATATTTTCATCGTCTACATTAGACGAAAAATAGGGAATAACAGGAACTCCTAAGTTTGGAATGGATGATGGAATAACTTCAGTAGTTTTGATCTTTGATTGGTTTTGTCTAACTACAACTTTTTTTTGCGTTTCGTCTGAAAATAACCTTTTTTATCTATCATAAGCTTACAGAATGCATAACTATTACCCAAATAATCACCATCGCAATCGTCCTCTGGTAACAAACCATCCACACTTAAGACTATGTGATTTAAAATTTTGTCTTCGTAATCGGTAAATGTTTCAATATTCGGTACTCCTCCCCCAGTTTTAAAATGTTCGAACTTGTTATGTGGTTGCTTCTTTTTAATTTTCTTTTTTATACACTCATACTTAAGCTTTAATTCTGTTGCAGTTCTATTAACCTGCCCTGTTAAAGGATTAAATTCTCTAGCAATGTCTTCCCACACATTCTGTTTCTGCTTCCATGTCACTGCATCGCTGGTTTTGTTTTCCACAGTATGTATGTACTTTAAAACAACTTCCACCAACATCTTCACTTCCAATTCAGTGAAGTTCACTGCACGCTTCCGTTTATTATTTTTGCTACTATTTTGGTTCATTCTGTAAAATTACTTTAGTTGGTAATACACAATTTCAGCAATTATTTAAATATTTACTTACATGAAATCCTAATTTCAGTGCTGTCAAGCAGGTGACAGCTAGCCTAAAATCTATTTGGCAACTTACAACGCGTCCGCGAAACATAACAATTGTCTATCACTTTCTATTATATACACATTGTGCATGAAACTATCTTTCCCTACACATATTATGAAGTTAGCTATTGTAATTTTATTGCAGCCAACGTTAAAATAATTATTTTTGCTATGTTAATTCACCGAATAAGAAATCAATGGTTAAAGTCAGTTTGAAAGACATTTATACTTTATTTGTTTTATAAGACTTCCTAATAAATTTATTTTCCAGTTAGTTATTGGCCACTTTATTCGTACTTGGAAAGATCGGGCCTAAATCTGCTAAGATCTGCACTTTCAAGCCGTATCTTGCCGGCTTACTTGGTATGTACATTCTGAAGCCACACTGGTGGAAACAATAATCCACTATTTCCCTTTTTTGAATTTACTATAATGACCTTGCATGTTTCTTATTTTTGAATTAGTGTGTATAACCATTTTTTCAATAAGTCCGTTATTAGGAGTCTCCATGCTTCCAAAAGCGAAGTTGGGGGATCTAGTCGAGCTGGACCTTTCAAACCAGGAAGCACTTTTATAATATTTTGCAGTTTTGTTTTTCCCCTTGTTGGTGCCGTTTTCCACCACTTGGTTTCATCTTTTGCATACCACGATGGAATTTCCCGTAATATTTGGGTATTTTCATGTTCGTCCTCCGATGAACTTTGTCATCATTTTTGTCCCATTCAACTTCACTCTAAGAGTCTTGTTCGCTTAACTCTTCAGCATCGCTCTCATCTGGATCACTTTCGTCGCCTTTGTTCAAAATTTTATTGCAGGCAATACGTCTCTCTTCCCTGTCAGATGCGGTACTTGATGATGTAACGTCCAAATCGCCTGTCGTGTTTTTTTTTCCTTTTCTATATCCACCCAAAATTCATCATTTTCAACAATTTGCAATGAATCATAATCGCTTAGTGGTTTATTTTCAATATTCCATAAAAATACCGAGACTTACTATACTACCCTGATTTTGGTTCTAAATCCCATAAAAAGCATGTAGGTTAACACAAAAAAAACTTACCTTAAAACTATCCACGGGTCAGTTTGACCCACTAGCGCTAAAAAATATACCAAAGCGACAATCTTTCTACTCTGCACATAAGACTAAAATCCGTCGTCGCTAGCTAGAGCCAGAGATAATATATCAAAGAGCTAGATCATATCTCGCCGCATGCCGTCCCCACTCCTCGGATTCGCCTGAAATCACGTGTATCGACAGATCGTTGGGTCATATTAACCCGGGGATAGTAGTTAAACGTTGAGCGTCAAAATTTGCCTTTCAATATATCAAATGCACGTTCTGATCTAATGGAACTTAATTTTGCAAAATTGAATAGATGATTCAGTTTGAAAAATATACATATACATACTCGAAAAAAATAAAACCTATGTTCTAAAAACGTAACACACATAATGTTCCCGAGTAATATGAAAGATAAGTGTCGTTACATACTATAAGAAAAACACCCGGCCCGGGTCTTTAACGGTCCGAGTGTTTTTCGTATGAATTTTACACACCGCATACCTGTTTATCCGATTTCTCTCGATCCGGAGACCTCACCACATCATTTTCAGTATCAGTGCAGTATTCAGTGTTCATGGACAGACGTAAGAAAATGATTATTATTTCTTTATTAAGACATCGTCGCAAAACAAAAAAATTGAGAACTGTTTGGGTTCATCCAATAGTTGCACAACGGTATATTGTTGGTACATTTCAGACACTATTTTCCCAGCTAAGGGAAGATAATGTGAAATTTTTCAATTACTTTCGAATGTCTATTTCTACTTTTGATGAACTACTAAAGTACCTAGAACCTCATATCCAGAAAGAAAATACCCACTTAAGAAATTGTATTCCACCAATAGAAATGTTGGCAGTAACATTAAGGTAAGTTGGGAAGTTTCATTAATTATTACTAAAAAATAAGCTTTATTATTGAGTTAATAACAACAACTGTATTAAAAATCCATATCCAAGAATGAAGAAAGTGAGGAGGGTGTACCTGCTTCTGTTGAAAGAGGTGTTGACGTTTGACGAGTATACTCTTCTTGGTAATGTGTTGTTGCTGCAGTTAACATATTGGACTGTGTCTGTGTATTATTAAAAGCCGTAGCTTGACTGTTGTCTTGTGTCCCAGGTATAAAATGTTGCTGAGGTAGAGGGTGCGCTGGAGGATATGGATTGTGTAGCGTAGTTCTGTAGAGAGGCGTTTGTTGGTTGACAGTCGGCAGATGAGGATTTCCCGATTTAATGTTTTTTACCAACTGTAAAATTCCCATCTGAAAGTCAATAGTTTGGGAGTCATTGAAACCTTGAATAGAAGGTAGGACGCCTTTAAAAAAGAGTAAGTGCCGGTCTTGCGGCTGATCTGACTCCAAGCTTTTCAGCATTCGCAATTCAAACTCGTCCATTCTACGCTTTTTGTTTGCACCTTGGGTTACTCTGTGAGCACCATCACGACGTTTGGTAGTTGTTTTTTCTGGTGCTACTTCTGTTGCAGGGGTGCCAGTAGCTTGGTTCGTATTTTGTTGTGAATCGTTTTCACTTTCGTGTTGTTCTTCGCCTTCATTTGGAATATTAGATTCTGTTGGTCTGTGGGTCGGAATTTTCTCCAGAAACTTTAATTGTTCAGAATAAATAATATACTTTCTTATTTTTGATGCTCCTGCTCCTGATTTTTTTACGTCGTTTACCCTCTTTTTCCACTTCATCCATTGGTCTCGAATATTTGTCCAACGTTTCAAAACCAATGTACCTGCAATAAGAGAATCGTGTAAAATTTGTGTGACTTCAAGGTGAACATAGTGAACAAGTCAAAGGACCCCGCGCTTTTTAGTAGGAAAATGACCCTTGATGAAATTTTATAAATTTTTGATATTTTGTAATTATCAGTTTGAAAATAAAAATTCCAACAAAATTGTCCATTTTAAAGATTAACAATTCGCATATCGTGTGTGTGTGTGAACATATCAATAATTTAGAAAATTTCACCAAGGGCCATTTTCCTACTAAAACTATGATCAATTACAGTTACCTACTTTCTTTTTCAGGTACCTCGGTAGTGGATGTTATTTCACAGATCTACATTACAGTTATCGAATGGGAATATCTACAATAGCGAACATTGTGCGAGAAGTTTGTAATATTATTTGGTTAAAGTTAACCGACGAATTTTTGCCTAAACTTAATAGCGAACTATTACAAAATGTAGCCGAAGGTTTTGAAGAAAGAGCAAATTTTCCACATTGTATAGGAGCCGTTGACGGCAAGCATATCCGAATGATTAAACCAATTGGTAGTGGGTCCATGTTCTTTAATTATAAAAGCTATTTTTCGGTAGTGCTGATGGCTGTTGCTGATAGCAACTATCGATTTATTTATGTTGACGTTGGTGCATACGGAAGTGAATGTGACTCAACGGTTTTTAAAGAAAGTTCTTTGTGGAAAAACATTCAGACTCAAAAACTGCAGTTACCAAATCCTAGGCCCCTCTATGGTTCATTAAATCCAGACATACCTTACTTTTTTATCGGAGATGAAGGTTTCGCCTTGAGTACTCATTTACTTAGACCATTTGCAGGGAAAGACTTAAATTATAAAAAAAAAATTTTCAACTACCGCCTCTGTCGAGCAAGAAGGTATGTGGAATGCACATTCGGAATACTGGCAAATAAGTGGAGAATTTTCCATCGTCCTCTTAATGTCCATACAGACTTAGCGGTTAATATTGTTAAAGCATGTGTCGTCCTTCACAATTTTGTAAGGGAAAAGGACGGTTATAACTTTGAGGACACCGTTTCAACCGATGGTTTTCATGATATACCTACACATCAAATCAGTCATGGTCAAAAAGCTGGGACTGGCATACGAAACGTTTTAGCTGACTATTTTGTAACAGATGAAGGCTCTGTGTCGTGGCAAAACTCAAAAATTTAGATTAATAAATTGCATAATATTACTATAGATACTTATTTCACAATAATAATAAAATTTTTAAATCTTATATGAGCTTCAATAACTTGTAGTGGACATATAAAACAAAATAATAATATAATATAGCCAAATGTACTCACCAAATTCTTTGCGCTCCACGGCATCTAATTGGTCGAAGTTTCCATCCAGTTTGATGCAGATCTCTCTCCAAGCATCTCTTGTTTTATTCCTGTCTTTATATTCCTCCGAACTTTTGTTCCAAATTACAGGAAAATCTTCTACCAAACTTGTTAGCACGTCCATGTCAATTTCCCGTTCGGACGTCATAGTGTAGTACAACCCAGATGCTCTCGGATCACTGCGTTCGAGTACTACAGGAACAGTGTGTAGTGATATATTTACCCCAATGCCCCACTTTAGTCTCGGTACGGTGAAATGCCCGGTCCGAGACTCGGACGAAGCAGCAGGGATCCGATAGGTATTCGGTCTCGGCCCGGGCGTTACTCCTTTCCTTGTATAGTGTGAAAAGACTAATATGTTTAAATGCCCTGGTACGATTTATACGAAAAACACTCGAACCGTTAAAGACCCGGGCCGGGTGTTTTTCTTATAGTATGTAACGACACTAAGAATACAAAAAATAAATAAAAATGTCAAAAAAATCTTGAATTTGTATCATAATAAGAACAATTTTTCATTTTCATTGTCACGTTGTGAACCAATTATCGCATGTTAAATTACGGTTTGTTCCCGATATAGGTTCTATCAACCCGAGAACAGTAGGTATTCCGGCACTTGACCGACCCCCCTCCACTTTCCGGCCCCTCCCCCGAAGCCCCGCCCCCTCCCCCTCCTGGCCACGCCCCCTTCTGGCCCCGCCCCTTTGACAGTAACCTAACTGACCATAGAACTACAGTAGTAACCTAACCTAACTCAAGTGACAGGTAACATATTGACAGGTGACACGTGACAGGTGACAAGTGACATATTGACAGGTGACAAGTGACATATTGACAGGTGACAAGTGACATATTGACAGGTGACAAGTGGCATATTGACAGGTGACAAGTGACAGGTGACATATTGACAGGTGACAAGTGACATGACAGGTAACAAGTGATAAATTGACAGGTGACATATTGACATGTGACAGGTGACAAATTGACAGGTGACAAGTGACATATTGACTGGTGACATATGACAAGTGACCAACTGTAACAAATGACGACCAACTGCTATTACAGAATGGATCAAAAGTAACCGAAAGGCCTTATACAGAGTGGATCAAAAGTAACCGAAAGGAACTATACAGGGCAGATTAAAAGTAAGAGTGATATACGGGATCGCATATAAATCAAAAGTAACATGCTCGTAAGGTCTTAACGATTATTATATACAGGGTGAAAAAGTAACATGCTCGAAAGACCATAACGACTATTACAGGGTGAAAAAAGTAACATGTTCGAAAGGTCTTAACGACTATTAAATACAGGACGAATAAAAAGTAACATGCGCGAAAGACCTTATACGGGGATGGAAAAAAGTAACATGCTCGAGTGGTAGCCTTGGTACTTAATTCAACTTGATTCACTTGAGAACTTGCTTTGGATGCAGTGTTTTGGGATTTATAGTTGAAATATAGAATTTCATTAAGTCGAATTCAAGGTCCAGCGGTCAGTGGAGATGATAATTAGATAATAAAATCGAAGTCTTGACAGTACCGGATGTTATTACGTCTAAGAACATGAGATAACCTTTTTGGTCTCTTAATAAAACAAATATAGACTTTTAAGAATTTTTATTAAACCTCAACTGTATGATATGTTAATTAGGTTAAGCTAAAAATAATTTTTAATTATTTACAGAGTTTATTTAAAACATCATTGATAAAAAGAAATTATTTTTGTTAATAAAATTTTAAGTTGATTTAAAAGGTCTCCATTTGGACATGGAATATCGAACACGTTCCAATTAAAGGGTCCGGCTGCAACAAGTTTTTTGGTAAACTCCTTATATTTATAGTATGTGGTGTTTTTGAAAAAGTACATGTGTCCGTCAATGTACTGGAATGCTCCTGTAACATCTGTGGGTAGTCCAGGGAAAATATCTTTTATTTGTCCTCTATTCTGGACAGTTTTCAAGTTCTTGCCAAATTCAATATAATTACTGTTATTATAAAATACATATATTTTCCCATGATTGCTTTGAAACATTGTGTTTATTTGGGAATTTTTAGGTATAATTAAATTATTTTCCTCAAGTATTTTTAGAGCGGGAAAATTTGCTACATAGTATTTACGGCCATTGACTGCTATTAAATTATCTGAAGAACTTTGAAAAATTTGAATTACGTGACCCACTTCTTCAGGTAAATAATCATCGAGTATTTCTGGTTTTGAAGGAATAAGTTTCGAGTTCAAATCAATTTTCCATAGGGAATTTCCATTAATAATATATAAATGGTAATTTTCAAATTCACCAGCCATGGCAATGAACATATACTCCGGTGTTATGTCGCATAAATTTTTATCCGGTTCATTTGGTTGATGTCTACGATCAAGTGTCTTTGTAGTCGGTGGTAGTGGTGCTGGACGAGATGTGGGTTTGAAAGGATTATTTACATATGTATTGATTGGTCCATAAAGAGCTTCAAGGGCCCTTTTATCATCCTCATCCAATTTAGGAGCAATGTTGAATTGATACCATGGACACATTATTGCTGTATCAATATCGCTGTGACCAATTCCTAGGATATGTCCAATTTCATGAATTAATACCATAAGTAGACTAGTCTGATCTTCTGAACTTGTTCCATCCAAACTTAAATCCCACTTCTCATCACCATCAATATGAATCTCTATACAACTGTTGCCTTTTGGGAAATAAGCATGTGCCAAGACCTTTCCGGGACCATCAAATGTACTGGAGCACTCACCTCTACCTTGGCAATCTGCTCGAAAATAGTGCTTTCCCCGTACAACTGTAATAGTTATATCGGGACAATAAGGCCGTGTTTTGTGTATTAATTCAAATTTAAACTTTGAACTGCTACTCCACACTTCAAAAGCCTTTTTGGTTACTTCAAGAGATTCTGGAGTTGCCTGAGGGAAATACCATTTCAAATCAAATTTAGACCATTTTGATTTAACTCTAAAAGAATGATCATCGTCGGAAGCTACTTCACTTACATTACATCTTGGTCTATTTAGAAGTTGAATTGTATTTTCATCTTATTCTCCCGTTGCAGGGATATTATATCTTTCTTGAAAACTCAACAAATAATCCTCAAATTTAGTCAAATCATTTTCATTTGCGTACCCGAACCGTTGTAAATACTTCATAGCATACTGTTGGTCGACAACGCATAGTGCTGGACATAGTACTGCAGCTAATATAATGATTAACATGATCTTCACTCTTCTGCTATTCTCAAAAAACTAATTCCCAATCACATTAATAACGGTATATATAATTTTTTAAACCTAAAGAGTTACTTTTAACCGACCTGGTATATCAGCGCTCCCGCTGTTATCATCGCAACGAATCTGTCTCGATTACTTGTGTGATACCTTATTTTATATCTACAATACCAGTTGTAAACAAAAATTTTAATTCATACTTTTATTCTAATATAACATGGAAAACCCGTTCCTTTGCATTAATCATCAATTGAATTCTAATTAGGACTTTATATTCATTTGAAAAACTGGTCGTAAAATTTAAACACACAAAGATATAACAGGCAATCACACCGCAATTCCACAATCTTCAAGTAATATAAAAGTTGATGAATATACAGAGTGTTTCAATAAAACCCATGTTTTTAAAAAAAATTTATTTATAATGGTAATACAGTATTTGAAAACCAGTGGCGGAGGCGTTGTACATTTCTTTCGGTACACGAATATACTCCAGTGGCGTGGCAGGGGTTGGGATCTTGAGCAAAGTTTCCAGTTTCACAGGGTGTGCCATCGAATTTGCAAACGTCAATAATGTGTGGAAAAATACCGAAAATGTGACATTTCTTTTGCAGAAACTCGGCTTTTTGTTGTCCTCGAACGTAAATGTAGTCTGCGGCATGCTTCCCAATATTTCATTTACTTTAGTTTACTTTAGAATATTCTACATCTCCTGAAGAGTATTGAATACCGTGCACATTTCTTTCCAAGTAAGATGTAGTCTTTTTGTCTTCGTTGCTCAATGTGGAAAACGGTTGCGGTGGTAAAAATATGTAATGCGAACTTTTGAAGCCAATTCCTATGCTGAGTTCTTTGGCAACGAAAAGGCCGTCTACGACAAAACCTTGAATATCTACAAATGCTACTCTCATGGTCTGCTCGAACACTAACTCACAATATCTAGTTCAAGCTTTTAACAATTTCAGAGAGGGGGAAGTATTCCATCACGCAATCGTGAATTATGATGCAATAGACTTTGGTATTCTCGGGAAAGCCTATGTTTGCTTCAATGTCAAGTTTCACATCGACTGTGGACGCCTTCATGCTTTCTTCCTGTTTCGAACAATCGATAACAAACAATGCTCGTTTCTTGAAAGAAGAATAATCCAGCAGGGGGCGCTTCTGTGTGGAGTTTGCGTAGTTGGGATAGAATTCAGTGTAGTTAAAATAGGCTCCATTGTAGTCAGTTTTAGCGAAATCCAATTGCATTCTTTCATTAGGCCAATAGTCACCATTGAGTGACAGTCTTATACTTTGTACGTCAGCATTATCAAATAAAGTCGGGTCAGCTGTACTCGAGTTACGTTTGTCGGTTTGAAAGAAAACAATAACAAAACGAGGTCTTTCAACTGAAGTGGATGTCTTGACAGCCCAAACTTCACGTCTTGCTCCTTTAGTAATTGAAGGTAGTTCGTGTAACTCCCACTTTCTAAATGGAATAACTATAGGTTGATCTTTTTGAATGGATTTCATGAGATTTAATTTTATGTCGTCATTAGGAAAGATATGTTTAACTTTCAGCTCAACGCATGTAATGTTAATTTTAGCTGTTGTAGGCGTCCCAGAGACATTCTTTTCAGTAATATATAAGCAATCATTATCATTTCGTGCCCGAACTAGTCGTATTGTTTGACGCCCACATGTAATCATGGAATAATCGTTGAAAATGTTGAAAATATGTTTGAGAGGTATTTGAAGGTTGAAGGACTTGTCGCTATCATTCAGAATAGGATTATTTGGGTAATTCCAACCGGCTATAGCCATATGATTGGAATCTTCTTGGTTATAACAGGTCATGGCACGTACGGCGCTTACTATTCCAGGATCCCGAACTGTTTCCATTTCCCTGGCACTTTCATTGTACGTACATGAATCGAATAGAAAGGCTCCAACATTATTTGCTAATTTGACGTCACCAGCTCCGTGTACTTCAAGCGAACCTTTAATGCACAACAAAGTTCCGCTCATTGCAAAGAACGAATCAACTTGATTAATGCTAAACTCCACAATGTCACTGCAATTGAATGATTTTATGAAAGGAGCATAGGTTCTATATTCGGCCTTCCGAATTGACTCATCAAACATCGGCTCACGATAGATATCAAACATTGGAGGCATGTCGTTTTGGCGTAGACGTTTTCCATACATTGTTGTCATTTTTCAATTTAAAACCCAGCGATTGCAGGACCAATTTGTTTGCGAACGTGAGCTGTTTCAGCTTTGGCAACTGCTCAGCTAATGAAGTTGAAAGTGCTCCAGATTATCTTTTATGATTGATTATTAGCCCCATCGCGCTCTAAGCTCCAACACCAACGTACTTAGTCCTCCACGAAAGTTTACAGGCTGTCCGTCCTGGTCTAAGGCTATGACAGTGATGTTGGTTATTTCACTTTGTGGTATAACGGGTAAGTAGAGCAAATTATGAGGAATTTCGTCAATGGAATATCCTGGATCTACTTGTACGACGAATTCGTAAATGGTATGAGCAGGTCTGTTTGCATCGAAGGCTCCAGTGGTAATGTTACAATCGAAGCGTATGCTAGATACTTTAATAATTTTAACGGGGAGATCTAACGAGTGCAATTTGTTAGCGTCGAGTATTTTTGGTGAAAATCCCAATATTCTTCCAAGACTATTGGTCTCCTTGAAGGAAATTTTGTATTTACTGGAAATTTCACATTTCAACGTATTGTCATTGGGTTTTAGTGAAAATATATCCTCTGGCCTAGTTAAATTGCCCGCACCCAACTTATCACTGATAAACGCTTCAAGATCAGCAATTTCATAACATCCTGTGGGAAAATCAAAACTTTGAAGCTTGCCCTTGGTATCATAGTAGTAAAACTTAAAATTTTCAATGTTTGGTATACTGTGATAAGAATGAAAAGATCGTAGAGCTATTTCGTATTCATTCTTCGGATCGAGCAAAATAGGCGTAGGAGGTTGAAAGGTAAACACGTGATTGGTACTGTTAACTCTCAGCAACTGCGACATGATGACTAATGAAATACAAGACATGTTTGAATTTAAATATCATTTTTTTATTTTCAAGGTTTGTTTACAAAGGAAACAAGTAGCTTGCGAACTCAGAGGGCCGTCACAATGCGTTGTCCAATCAGGTCGGTTGTAATGGATGAAACAAGGTAGTCGTATTTGTAGTTCAAAATTTGCTCGATATTCATTGGGAAGTTTATGCCACATTTCCAACAATTCCCAAGGTCTTACACACTCTATTAGATGTTCAATGGGAAAGTGTTCTAGTTCTTCTGCATTAAAACTACTCAATGCTTTTCCATGGTAGATGTGTTGTAGTAGTAGTTCCGTCATTGTTGTAAAAATTTCAAACACAAATGACCGCAATTGATTTGATCGTAGCTTTGATATTGGGTATTGTTGTAAAAAATTCTCGCACTCTTTCCCAGATATTCAACAACTTCCTTAGGAGGCTTCAAGTTACCAAATGAATCGAAATACTCTACATTGTTGTTTATCTTTCGGTAAGCTACCCAATGACTTCCGCTATTCTCAGAGGTGTCCAAATTAACCACTGCGCATTCTCGTTTTCGGGGGCCGGCTTTGGGGAGAGTGTCTCGCATGAAAACTCCTCGAAAATGCGGTATTTTAAGTAATTTTGCGTAATGTGTTATGTCAGAGTAGGTTAGTGCGTGATTGGGTAGCTTTATTGGTTTTTTTTCAAATACAATCCGAAGCCGCCTTTTGAATACTTTTTCAGATACAGGCCAGATCCTACACGTTCCATAGCCTTATTATGACGTACATCTTCTTCCAATTTCTTTTGCGCATGCTTTGCGTCAATGACAGTTTTTGCAATTCCTGCAGCACCACCTGACAGTGCTCCCAGTGCCGAAAGTCCAGCAAACAAAGGAATAAGCGGTAGGAAACCTCCGGATTTCGCTATAGGTATTACTCGAGGAACCTCGACTTCTTTTTTACCACCAAATTCTTTAACAAGTGCTTTGGCTGCTCGTAAGGCAAACCTTGCGGTGTCTTTTAAAGATGTTCCTTCCTTCAATGACTTTCCCACTTTTAGAATAACATCTCGATGCAAGGAACGACGTTTGCGACGACAACCCATTCCCAGCTTTCTTTTCACCTTCATACCGCCTGTTACAAGTAGTGCAGCAGTTTTCTCTCCCAAAGAAGCGTCTTTTGATTTAACGCGAGCCCAAGCTTTATCTTCAAGTATTCGAACAGCTTTGTGTCGTTTCTCGAGTGACTTATTCTTCCAGTAAGAAATATCGTGTTGTTTACAAGCAGCGTCCAAGGAGTTAATGCCCGGATCTCCACGATCAAGACGTTTTTCCAATTTTGTACCGGCTAAAAAAAATGGATCAATTTTTTCATAAAGGAGTGGAGAGGGTAGTACTTACGTCCACAGTACTGATAGCTAGGTAAGTGAAGTTCAATAGGCAGTTTATTGATGAGAGAATTTAAGAGACCTGGTAAATTGTTACCAAATTCTTTCCGTGCCATTATATGTGGCCCCAGTGGGTGTGGAAAGACGAACGTCGTGCTGGCGCTCCTATTCAATCCAAATGGTGCGAAATTCAAAGATGTTTATGTCTATTCAAAATCGTTATTTCAACCAAAGTATCAATTACTACAAGAAGTTATAGCGCAAGTCAAGGGTGTTGGGTATTTTCCATTCAAAGACAATGACGTAGCCTGTGACGGTCAACAGAAAATTCGTGAATACTATTCCATGTGCAGACATAAAGATATTGATGCTGCATATCTTTGTCAAACATACTCAAAAATACCGAAACAGCTTATACGCGACAACTGTAATGTGATTGTGTTATTCAAGCAAGATGAGGTGAACTTGAAACATATATTCGACGAACACGTATCTCCTGACATGACATTCGACACATTCAAAAATATGTGTTCAATGTGCTGGTGTGACCGTTACGGTACTTCGGTAATTGTGAAAGATTTTCCCCTTAATAATGGTAGGTATCGCAAGGGATTCGATAAATATATAAAATTGTAAGCTGCGCCTTCAGTCCATACCAATATGTCTGACGATAAGGTTACTGCTGCATTGCGCAAGAAAAAAGTGTCTGAACTTGCCAGATCGATTCAAAAAAAATACTTGGCGTTGAAATTAGGTAAATCAGAGCAAGATGAGTCTATTAATAAACTATTCAAGCCGATATCCAAACCACTAGAAGAAATTGTACAATCCTCGAAGACATTACAAAAATCGATTACAAATTTACAACCAAAGGAGGAAATAAAGAAAGAAGAACCCGATGATGATGATGTGTTTACACCTTTCCTCGAAACGGAACCGGTGGCCGAAACCGATGAAGCGGGGAATATTCCAATGCCCGAATCTCCAGAAATAATGCGTCCTGAGGTGACATATGAATCCATTCAAGAGTATTTAGATCAATATCATGAAATTAGTCAATCGTATATCGAAGACTATTTCCAAGATAATGGAAGAATCGATGAAAACTACGGTCCTATCTACAATGACTAACTCGGTTGGAGTTTGGGTACGCGTAGAATTGGATTTGATGGAAGAAACGACAATATCAACATACAAGAACTAAATAAAGAAGCTGGATCCGTGACTGGTACACCTGGCTTATACCAGCTTTTATTCTACCACGATCCAGAAGGTTACACCCAGCAGGATTTGGAGGCATATAAAACCCTTCTGGAGTATACTAAGGTTCACCTAAATACACGCAACCGTCTTAAGGGTTCAAGCACTTACAAATATCACAATATTATCAAACCTTTGTTTAGAACAAAATCAGAATCATCGAACCGTCGTCCCTCTACTCGAACACAACAGCTACTAATGGAACGTCTATCAAAAATACCTTTTACGAAAAGTGGCGGAAACGTTCTCGATTCCCGTTTGGTATACAACGAAGACCCTATGGAATACATTTATTGAGATGATCCCAACGAGTTGGTTGAACGTCTAAAGCTACTAATTGCTTCGAAAGAGGCAGGTAATACGTCACACGACAACGAAATAGTAGCAATTATCAATGAACTCAAGGAAGCTGATATAATAGAATAATACAAGTTGAAACTTGTTCATTTCAATTATGCCCGTCGATAAATTCGGACATAGACATCAAACGCCCTATGCGCGTTTACCAGCGAAAATTACGTACCCTCATACACCGGACGGTAATATTGATATTGGAAATGTGAAAATTTGTAATGTTAAAGAAACGACAGCAAATAGTGACGCTGCAACAAAAAAATATGTTGATGACTTGCGTACTATCAACTCACCACAAACACACGATATAAAGGAATTAGAAGTAGGATTGAACGAAATCAGAAATGAGCTTCAAAAGATCGAAGTTCCCATATTACAGGCGAATATTGCCAACTTACAAAATAAAACTAACGAAATTGAGGTATTCATTTCGCGAAATCCCCCAGTAGCAGGTAGGGATATGGCTACAAAGGAATACGTTGACGATTCAATTGCCACTGCAAAAGTCTTCATTCGAAGAGAATTTAGTGCAAATGCAAGTATACGTGAATTGAAAAAAGAATCTGCAGAAAATATCAGAGCCGTTTCTAATTTGTAAAGTAACATTTCAGACATAGTGAACAATATTAAGACATTGGATATAAATATCGATAACCGCATTCACAGTCTGGAGCTGAAGCTAGCCGGTAATACATCATAATATGCACACCAAGGAAAGAATTCAACTCGTAAACGAGCTTCACAAACCTATTCGGAAAAAATTCCCTCGCAGACGCACTATTATTAAGGGCCTTGACGATCTTTGGCAAATGGATCTTGCGGAGATGAGGAATTTTGCATCACAAAATAGGAATCATACAATGATACTGGTCGTCATTGATTGTTTTTCAAAGTTTGTGTGGACACGCCCACTAAAGACGAAGACCGGAGAGGAGATTCTCGGGCATTCTCGGACATTCTCGCTCACACTAGACGAATACCAAAAAATCTGCAATCTGATCAGGGAAAGGAGTTTTACAACAGCAAATTTCAAAATTTAATGAAAAAACATGATATAAATCATTATAGCGTATTTAGTACGATGAAGGCTTCTATGGCTGAGCGTGTTATAAGAACTTTGAAATCGAAGCTCTACAAGTATTTCAGTTTAAATGGCACCTACAAATGGATTGATATTCTGCCTGAAATTACTCAAAACTATAACAATACAAAACATTCCACAACAAAATATAAGCCTTCTCAAGTCAACAAATCCAACGAAAAATTTTGAATAACACCTATAGTCATTTAAAGATAGCCGGTCCACGAAAATTTAAAGTTGGCGACATTGTGCGCATATCCAAGGCAAAACATGTCTTTGAAAAAGGATATACACCCAATTGGACTACAGAACTATTGAAAATCATCAAAGTTAAAATTACCAATCCTGCTACGTATTTACTTGAAGACATGCAAGGGACACCAATCAGCGGCTGCTTCTATGACGAAGAACTACAGAAAACATCGAATCCGGACGTTTACTTGGTGGAGAAAGTTCTTAGACGTAAAGGCAAGAAACTGCTCGTAAAATGGTTGGGCTTAGACAAAAAAAATAACAGCTGGATTAATGGAGTTGATGTTTTATGACGTAAAAGGCCACACACGCTATAAATTGGAGCCGCTTCAGATCTCAAACTCAGTTAGCAATATGAGTTCTCAAGATGCCAGTAGCAGCGATGACGATATTGTCTACACTGCAGAGTTTGATAGAATTTTGGAAAACTATGAGTTTGCTGCAAAGTCTGAAAATGTGTACCTGCTTTCAACACAATATTCAATTTCCGGTTATGAAGTGAAATGTGGAATTAGTCCAGCAAGATCATTCACGCCTGCCGTTATTTTATCTCATCAGCTCAAGGTCAGCAAAATATCTTTCAGCACTTACGAATGGCAGGAATTTATTTCAATAATGACGCAACAAATGACCGTAGACGAGTTCAAACCTGATCCGATTCCATGTGGAGAGTACTGTACCATTACCCCATTGAATTACGATGATTGTAAGGTTATGTTTATCAGGAAACATGGCGTTGAATATCACATGGATGAAGAAGAAGTATCACAAATTTTGAAATTGAATAATTTGATTATAGAACGTATTTCAAACTTGGAAAATTTGAATTTTTGTCAATATTATTATAATGTTTTGGATTTCTGTAAGAATATCATCTCTGAAAATTTGAGTCCTTTACAAATTTTATATGCATTTTGTTCCATAACACCCAACGATATGTTGAACAACGCTCTTGGAGAATTTGTATACTTTCATAAAGTCAAAGTTATCAATGATTTAAATTAAAATTTTATTAACAAAAATAATTTCTTTTTATCAATGATGTTTTAAATAAACTCTGTAAATAATTAAAAATTATTTTTAGCTTAACCTAATTAACATATTATACAGTTGAGGTTTAATAAAAATTCTTAAAAGTCTATGTTTGTTTTATTAAGAGACCAAAAAGGTTATCTCATGTTCTTAGACGTAATAACATCTGGTACTGTCAAGACTTCGATTTTATTATCTAATTATCATCTCCACTGACCGCTGGACCTTGAATTCGACTTAATGAAATTCTATATTTCAACTATAAATCCCAAAACACTGCATCCAAAGCAAGTTCTCAAGTGAATCAAGTTGAATTAAGTACCATGGCTACCACTCGAGCATGTTACTTTTTTCCATCCCCGTATAAGGTCTTTCGCGCATTCGCGCATGTTACTTTTTATCCGTCCGGTATTTAATAGTCGTTAAGACCTTTCGAACATGTTACTTTTTTCACCCTGTAATAGTCGTTATGGTCTTTCGAGCATGCTACTTTTTCACCCTGTATATAATAATCGTTAAGACCTTACGAGCATGTTACTTTTGATTTATATGCGATCCCGTATATCACTCTTACTTTTAATCTGCCCTGTATAGTTCCTTTCGGTTACTTTTGATCCACTCTGTATAAGGCTTTTCGGTTACTTTTTATCCATTCTGTAATAGCAGTTGGTCGTCATTTGTTACAGTTGGTCACTTGTCATATGTCACCTGTCATATGTCACCTGTCATATGTCACCTGTCAATATGTCACCTGTCAATATGTCACTTGTCACCTGTCACATGTCAATATGTCACCTGTCAATTTATCACTTGTTACCTGCCATATGTCACTTGTCACCTGTCAATATGTCACTTGTCACCTGTCACCTGTCAATATGTCACTTGTCACCTGTCAATATGTCACTTGTCACCTGTCAATATGTTACCTGTCACTTGAGTTAGGTTAGGTTACTACTGTAGTTCTATGGTCAGTTGGGTTACTGTCAAAGGGGCGGGGCCAGAAGGGGGCGTGGCCAGGAGGGGGAGGGGGCGGGACTTCGGGGGAGGGGCCGGAAAATGGAGGGGGGTCGGTCAAGTGCCGGAATACCTACTGAGAACTATACTGGATGGGTCATTAGCTGCTTTCTAAGGGCCCCCAGGCTGCTGTCCAACGTAAACTTCTAGATTGGAAGCATAGGATGTAGCAGAATCAACAAGAGCAAATATTTTTATGCCATATTTGTTTGGCTTACTTGGGATATATTGCTTGAAAGAACACCTTCCCCTGAAAGCCTCCAACTTTTCGTCTATTGTAGTATTTGCACCAACAGTGTACGCCTTCTTACAATTTTCAATAAAAGAATCGAATAAATTTCTCATAGGTGCCAATTTATCAAACTGTCTTCTGTCCTCCCTGTTCTCAAGATCATCAAAGCGCATACATCTTAGTAAAAAATGGAAACGATCGCAGGACATCACTAACCAAAATCGCTCAACTCCAACTCCACTTCTATCCTACAACTCTTTTGCATTCAGTCGACTACTTTTTAGTGTTCCAGCTAAGTATAATATTCCAAGAAAAGCTCTTAATTCGCAGACATCTGTAGGCTTACCCCTTCGTTCTCTTGCGTAGCCCTCAGTCAATTCAGAAATGTAAACATTTGTATTTTCAACTATTAGTTCCAACATTACATCCGTGAAATAAAGAGACCAGCATTCCAAAGCTGATTCAGCATTTTTGCTATAGCTTCTGACTCCTGGAAGTCTAACAATTATATTTTCTCTTCTATTTGTAACTGTCTTACAAAGACAATGTTTTTTCCATTTAGTTGTTCCATCTTTACCAACAAAAGTAGCCACTCGGAATTTTTTTTGGAGGAATAATATTGTCGTCGACGTCGTCACAATCTTGCTCCGAGTCACTGTCAATACTTCTTGCAGTGCTGCCGCTCTGAATTTTTGCTACGTACTGAAATTCTTAACGAAATGGTACTGAAACGTACTGACAGTTGACAAAAAAATTTGTTTGACAAAAGAAGAATAGCTGTATGTCTATGAAAGGACAACCCGAACGACAAGCCGAAATAGATAAATAAGAAGATCTATGATCGTAATAAAATATTTCTAAATTCAGAAAACTAGGTATATTTAAAACAAAAGATAAATTCTTATTCAAACAAAAAACAGAATGCCAATATAAAATAAAATATAAAACTCTTATATCAAAACCATCAAGTTAGCTTTGAAATTTTGAGACTATGAAGTTGGTATACTTATAGATGTAAAAACGAACCATAAAAAATAAAAATACATTTATGAAGGAATATCATTACTTTTCAACGTTTTTTAATCGTTGAGCAGATTTCACCAATTCTTCGGGGGAGTACCAATTGAAACATTCTGTGTTTTTCAGTATTTGCTTACACAGAAGTAATGCATTACATGTTTCAACAGATAGAGCATTTCGGTATTTGGTTTTGATTAAACTTGATGTTGAAAAAAGTCTCTCAGAAGCTGCACTACTATGCGGAAGTGCGGTGACATTTGACAAATCTGCTCTGCACACCGCCGACTAGTGGTATTCGATGGCTCTGCACAGTGCACGTCGACCTTAGAGCATAAAACACATGTTCTAAGACGTCGACGATAGACAAATTACTTTCTCTGTGAAGGCGACAGTTGTTGCCAGGCTGCCATTACAACATGTTTCGAAAACGTACTGAATAACAATGGTTTTAAAAATAGTCGTACTGACGTACCGAAAGCATTCAAATTGTACCGAATTCAGTACAAAAGTACCGAAACGGCAGCACTTCTAGTAAATTTTCCTCAGAATGTAGTTTTATTTCGTCATCAACCGGCTCTTCGTCTTCCTCAATTTCATCCCACAGTCGACGGAGATTTTCTTGTTTTTTTTCATAGGTCATTGTCTAAAATAATAATAATAATAATAATAATACAAATATCTAGGATTTCAGCAAGCTAAGCTATTAGACCAAAAGCAAGCAAAAATCAAAATTAGGAGCCAGTTCACTCAAAGGGTAACTACTTTATTGAAATCCCAGTTGAACGCAGGAAATCTAGCAAAAGCAGTTAACACCTACGCCATACCGATCCTGACATACTCATTTGGAATTCTGAAGTGGACAAAGACAGAGCTGGAGGATATTCAAAAAACAACCCGTACCATGATGACCAAACACAAATGTCACCATCCGACATCATCAGTTATCAGGACAACACTACCAAGAAGAGAGGGAGGGAGAGGTCTAGTGGACATAGTTAATTTACATAACAAACAAATATCTAGACTCCAAGAATTCTTCATTGTCAAGGCTGAAACATCTGAATTGCATGAGATGGTCGCAAAAGCAGATAAAAACTATTCCCCCTTAAATCTTGTAAGCCCTGATATGACACTTGAAATCGTTACCGATTCTGACAAACAGGTGGAGTGGGCTCAGAAAGAGCTTCATGGTCGACATCATCACGACCTCAATCAACCTCATATCGACAAGGAAGCATCAAATAAGTGGCTATCTGATGGAACATTATTTCCAGAAACAGAAGGATTTATGACGGCAATTCAAGACCAAGTAATTAATACCAACAATTACAAGAAATTTGTCATGAAAGATCCAAAAATCGCTACGGACAAGTGCAGAAGGTGCCAACAAACAACAGAGACGATACAACACATCACGTCGGGATGTTCAGCCTTAGCTAACATTGATTACCTACGCAGGCACAATCAACTTTGCAACATCATCCATCAGAAGTTGGCCAACAAATTTGGATTAGTGAACACCTACACCCCATATTACAAGTACCATCCGAATTCGGTGCTAGAGAATGCTGATTTTAGACTATACTACGATAGGTCAATTATCACCGATAGACGGGTGACGAATAACCGGCCTGATATTGTAGTTGTGGATAAAAAAGCTAACTCGGTTTATCTGGTGGATGTTGCAGTACCCAATAATAACAATATTCTGGACAAATACAACGAGAAAATTGCAAAATACACCGATCTTGCAATTGAGGTAAGACAGATGTGGCATGCGCGTTTCATCTACGGGACTAATTCCCAAAACTCTACAAGATAGCCTTACCAAACTGGGTCTTCACAAAAATACTTACATCGATCTGCAGAAGGCTGCCATCCTAAATACCTGTTTTAACTGAATCTCACTTTTTTAGTTTGATTTGTTAAAAATGGGGATCTAATTAATTTGTTATTCGAAGGACCAGTCACTGTATTTTATGTGACGAGAGTTGACTAATTTCGTATAAGTTTTCAGGATATTATATCAACAAATTGAAGCGGTTTTCACTATTTTATATTACTTATTATCAGTATAAAGTTCTGTTTAAATTTTGCACGGCAATTAAGACTTTTCAACTGACACTGGCAGTCGCACACTATTTTTTATTTTATTATTTTATTGATTTTTTGACTAGAGGGTTTACGGTAGTTTTTTATGAAAAAAAGGTTAAAATTCATGAAATGCTGAATAGAAATAAGGAATAATATATATTTATTTATACTATGTGTTTGAAATGCGGAATAATTATTATACAGGGGTGAGGATGAATGTGATTAACGTATAATTCGCAGGAAGAATTTAAGATTCATTCTTAAATTTGTACATATTGGGGGCGCGGGAAAGAATGATATAGTGGTACTAGATAGATACTATAAGAGATGTGAGTGAATAGGTAAATGGATTGTGTAAGTGAGTGTACAATATCCTGCTACATAAGTTTGAATTAGAGAATACTCTAATTTTGTAGATAGAGTTTCTTTGTTGAGAGAGAGAAAAGAGAGCGATTTATTTTTTGTTAAGAGAGTAAATGAGAGTTTATAATATTTAATGTTTGAGTACGTGATATGGGAGCAATCAATGAATGAGCATGATAAAAAGTACAAGTAATAACCTCTAATTAGTGAGGGTAATGTTGAGAGTAAATAGGTATATGAGAGAGAGAGATCTTTTGACTAATTAGATTGTTTGTGTATAAGGTGTCTAAGTTATTTCACGAGAGTTATTTGTCTGAAATGAATAAGCCGGCGTTGTTGCGGGCGTAAAATAGGTTAGATGTAATTTCTTTGTTGTGGGGTTAGTGATTTAAGAGTCAGGAGAGTCCGGTGTAGGTAAAGGAATGATTTTCACAATTGGTCGAGTGTAAATTCCTGAAGCTGTCTTGACTTTGACTGAACGGACTCTTCCGTCTTTACCGGGGGTAACGTTTATAATGCGGGCTAAAGGCCATCTTAATGGAGGGGAGTCGTCATCTTTAACTAGGACCATGGTGCCTATAGTGAGATCTTTTGTTGGGGTAGTCCATTTGGGCCGATTTTGCAATTGGTTGAGGTAGTCGACCGACCACCTTTTCCAGAAGTTTTGTTGTACATGAGTACATTGTTGGTAGAATTTTAATCTATTTGTGGGGACTGATGATAAATCTTTGTCTGGTAATGACATTAGGGGTGCTCCTATGAGAAAGTGACCTGGTGTTAAAGGATTCAAATCAGTGGGGTCAGTTGAAAGGGGATGTAAGGGTCGTGAATTGAGGATGGCTTCTATCTGACTTAAGATAGTACTGAATTGTTCGAAAGTAAAGGTAGAATTAGAGAGTAGTTTAATCAGATGAGTCTTAACACTTTTGACTCCTGCTTCCCAGAGACCACCCCAATGTGGGGATCTGGGTGGAATGAATTTCCATTCTATTGAAGAAGTAATTAAGTAATCATATATGGGAGAAAAATTCTTGGTTAGGAATTGAGTTATGTCTATAAGATAGTTGTTAGCACCAACAAAATTTGTACCATTGTCACTGTATATTACTGATGGTAGGCCTCGTCTAGAAGTGAAGCGTTCCAAAGAAGCTATAAAAGAATCGGTGGATAGGTCAGATACCAATTCAAGATGAATGGCTTTAGTAGCGAAGCATACAAATAAGGCTATGTAGCATTTAGTTATTGGGGCTCGTTTGAGATGAGATGATTTTGTTGAAAAGGCACCGGCAAAGTCAATTCCAGTAGTCTGGAAAGGACGGGAAGGTGTTATACGACGTGGGGGTAAATCGGACATGAGTTGTTGGGCGGTTATTGCCTTGAATCTGTGACACATTATACATTTATTTATGATACGCTTGATTTCTCGCAGTCCATCTATGGGCCAGAATTGTAGACGAATATTTGCTAATACATTTTGAGGACCACTGTGTCCCAAGCATTTATGTTCTCTTTGTAAAACCAGAGTTGTGAGGTGACAACGAGCGGGCAATAATATAGGATGTTTTTGTTCATAGGTGACAAGGGAATGAGAGAGTCTTCCTCCAACTCTAATAAGGTTGTCGTCGTCTAAAAAGAGATTTAATGATAAAAGCCGTTTGTCCAAAGGCTGCTGATTCTTTTGTAATGCACGAATGAGTTGTGGGAAATTGTTTATCTGTACCTGTCGTACAAGGAACAGTAATGCGGTGTCTAAGTTTTGTCTAGAAAAATTCTTTGGAATGGTGTCCGGATGACGTAAAGTCTGTACGAATTTGTTTACGTATCCCATTGTTCTGATCAATTTAGTGAGGGAAGATGAACGGCTTATTAAATTTATAAAGATATTTGATGGTTTGTTGTCGTAACGAGTGACTTTTTGTTTTCGTCAGGAGGATCGGATAAACAAGAGAACGTGTCGTAGCAAGACGTATCTTGGGAGCTTTCCCATAGGAATGGTGGACCTGAAAACCATTTGGTACTAGGAAAGACTAAGGGCTGGCCCCTTGATAGGATGTCTGCCGGGTTGAGGTGAGATCTGATGTGTCTACAAGTCGCTGAATGGGTTGCTTGTTGAATTTGAGTAACTCTGTTGCAAACAAAAACTGTCCATCGTGTTGGAATACTTTTAATCCAGGAAAGAGCTATTTGAGAGTCGGACCATAAGATAAAAGAAGAGATTTTCAATTGTTGGTCTAGTATGTTTCGCAAGCGTGAATAGAGTTTTGATAGGAGGACCATGGCACATAATTCTAATTTGGGAACTGTGAGTGGTTTCTTGAGTGGTGTTACGCGAGATTTGGAAATGATAAGTTGGGACGAAGCAGAAAAATCAGTGTAAACTGCTCGTAGGTAAAGGCAGCCTCCATAGGCCAACGAACTGGCGTCACAGAAGCCGTGGAGTTCTAAATGTGATATTTGCTTATTTTTAAAAATATGTCTGGGTATATGTAGAAAAGGTAAGCGTGTCATATTGTCCACGAAATCATGCCATTTCTTTATGAGTGAGTTGTCTGTGATGGTATCATCCCATGAAATTTTGAGTACCCAAAGATGTTGCATTATTAATTTCCCTTGAACAATTACAGGGTTAACAAGGCCTAAAGGATCGAAGCATTGAGATATTATAGATAACATTAGTCTTTTCGTTAATTTTTGATCAATTGAGGACGGGCATGATATTTGTAATATGTCTGATTTTGGATTCCAGATGATTCCTAAAACTTTACTAGGGTTATCGTCTAAATTTAAGTTTTTCTCTGAAGGAGTGTCGGATAAATGAGTGCTAGAAAAGTCAAGAGAGTTGGAACATACCTTATGAATTTCAAAACCAGATTGTGATAGGATATTTTTGAGATTATCATGGAGTTGAAGAAGGTCATCTACGGAATTTGCTCCTGTCAGGATATCATCAACATATGTCTGTGATAATAGTGCAAGTTGAACATCAGGGTGTTGGGGATTTCTTATAGCTATTTCTTTCAACGTACGACAAGCTAAAAAAGGAGCACTCGTTTGCCCAAAAGACACTGTATTAAGTTGGATGCAAATGAATGGGTCTGATGGAGAGTCTCTCCATAAAGCGTGCTGTAAAAAGCGGAAGCGGTCGTTTAGTTCTATCTGACGATACATTTTGGAGATGTCAGCTGTAAGCGCATATTTATAATTTCGAAATCTTATTAAAATATCCAATAATTCCGGCTGAACCCTGGGTCCTTTCAAAGAGATGTCATTTAGAGATATTTGTGACGATGATTTAGCTGAATAATCAAACACTACTCTGACTTTGGTAGTTGTGCTACTTTCCTTGAAAACACAAAGGTGAGGGACAAAATATTTGTGATCTAATAATGGTGTTTGTAATGTAAGAGGAACAACTTCTCCGTGGTTCAAATGTATATATTCAAATAAGATATTTTTGTATTGTTCTTTAAGTTGGGGTTTTTTTGAAAGTCGTTTCTCTAGTGACATAAATCTATGCTTAGCTACAAGGAAGGAGTCTCCCAATTCTTTGTGGGCAGAGTGGTGAGTGAGAGGCAGATCTACTTTAAAGCGTCCGTTAGGAAGAGTTTGTAAAGATGAGGTGAATATTGTTTCGGCTTTGATGTCCTCCTCAGACAATTGATCGTACATCATGAATTCCTCTTGGTTCCAAAATTTTTCTAACAAACCATCTACAGTGGGTGGTGGTTCATTTACTATGGAATGCAAAGAATGGGCCATAGCGGAAATCGGAGCTTTATTTCTTATACAAGCAGGGGGGACAACGCCCGATATTACCCATCCAAGATAGGTGGATATAAGGGTAGGTAGATTTTTTCCCAATTTATGAATGCCTGGTTTAAGTGAAGAATAATAAATGTCAGCTCCCAGTAAAACATCTATTTGGGAAGGGGTTCCGAAAGATTGGTCAGCTAAGGAGGATAACAAATGAGGTGGTATGTCCAATGATTTCATATCAATCATGACTTGAGGAAGGGATCTTGTTATTTGTTTAACTACAGCACAAGTGGTTTCGAAACTTGAATATTCATCAGTGGCAGAATGGAATGTGAGGTCGAACATAGAGTCAATACTTTGATTATTGTTACAGATGCCCCATACCCATAAGGTTTGTTTGAAAGTGGTTCCATTCAGTTGATTAACAACATGGGAGCAAATGAAAGAGTTTTGACTGCCTGGATCTAGAAGGGCCCGTGCTTTAATTGCAGGGCCTGATTGAGGGTAAATTAGAATATTAGCTGTGGCGAGAAGTACATGGCTTCCGTCTAAATTGAGCATTGTTAAGTTTGGGAGCGGATGTGAATTCTGCTCTTCTAGTGTATTGGGAAAATCGGTTCTAGATGTTGAGGGAGTACCATGAACTATTTCTATTCGATTTTCTGGATGAAGATTAGATTGGTTATGTTGTTCTGATGATGCATGATGTGAATGAGTAGAATTTCTGTTGAAAGATCTCGTATCAAAGTTTTTTGTCTTGGGGTAGAATGATTTAAGTGAAGTAAAGTGTGATGCCTTTTTTGGCATATAGAACATGATTTAACAGAGAGACAGTTAAGGATCGTGTGTTTATAACCTAGACACCCGGAGCACATTTTATTATCTCTGATGTATTTGTTTCGATCCGGTATGGAAAGCTTTCCAAATTGAGAGCAGATGTAAATTTTGTGTCCTGTTTCCTTACAGAACGAGCATGTTGAGGGGTAATTAGAATTATGAGATGCACTAAAAGAAGTTTGGTTGTGTTGGTCATGGTTATGGGTTGAAGTTTGATCGGAAAGTGAGTGTTGATTTGTGAATAACGTCACTCTGTTAGGTGGGGCGGTCACAGAAGACTGACTACGATGTGGATGGGAAGAATCAGGTTTAGGATCTTGGGTTAGCAAGTTTTCCAAAACAGTACATTTTTTCTCCAAGAAGTCAAAAAAATTATCGCTAGTGATTAAATTTTGATCAGTCTCTTTTTCTTCAGAGATCTTTTAGTGCCATAGTCTAATTTGGTTTTTAAAATGTGAACAATTAAAGCATCAAATAAATTCTCCTTACTAATATGTAAATTTAATAGTGATTTTAGTATAGCTCTAGATTTAGATGTAAATATTCTTAATTGCTGTGCAGTACATTTTGACACATTATTACAGGCTGTTAAACGGTTAAAATGGGCAGTGACAATTTGCCTCGTGTTATTATATCTAGAATTCAACAAGTCTAAAGCTACATCTAAATTATTTTCATTAACTGGTAATTGAGAGATTAAATTCAGCGGGTCACCTCGCAAGTATGATTTTAAATAATAGAATTTTTCGGTTTTAGATGAAAGTCTGGTATTGTTTAATATTAATGCATTGAACAAATCTATGAAAGCAGTATATTTTGTACTGTCTCCAGAAAAGATTGGAATCTCTATTGACGGTAAGCGAATATGAGTTTCACTCTGATGGATGGATTTTGAATTTAGCTTTTCATAAGCATTTTGTAATTTGCAATGTAATGAATAATATTTTTCGTCAATTTGATTTCTGTCATCGAATTCGTGTTCGTGATCTTCTGCTATAATTTCGATCTGACTTTGAATCTCAGAATATTTGGAATAATATTTATCTAAATTATCAATTCGAGATTTAAAAGCATACTTGTCTGACTCTTCCATGTTGCTATGGAGCCAATTATAAATGCGTGTAATTGCTGCCTTACAACTGGCACGTTGTGTTTTTAAGGGGTCCATTTTAAACGATAAATTGATTATTTATACGATTAATTCAACATAAAATAAGAACTTTTCTTTTTTTTTTTAATGTTAAAGAAAAATCACATGTTTCAATGTAATTGAATTAAGAAAGACTAACAACAACACATCAACTTAATTGAAATATTTAAAATTCGTGCAAACAGAAGTGCATTGAATAGTTTTTACTACTGTTTTCAATATGTTATGTTATTTTATGTTATGTCGAACAAACAATTTAGAATAAGAAATATTTACACGTATTTGATTAATATGCGTAGGTAATAAAACTATGATAGTTTTACAAACTTGATATAAGTGTCCAAGACTAAATTTTAAATTACGAAACGTAATAATTGTTTAAATTATTTAAGGGATAAATTTCGTCTCACACTGTAGGTATTCTTACCTACAAAGTCCGATAATCAAATAAGCGAAAATGAAATATAATTATCAATAAATTGGTTGGAAGAAGTTTTCAAATTATTTAAGTATAGGTTTTGAATTTCGTCTTTACACAGTATTTATATAGTTTTACAAAGCTCAATAATCACGTATTCGAAAATTTTCATAAATCACTGGGTTGTAATGATAATTACCTTGTCTTTTTCACTGGATTCAAACATCTGGGTCGTTATCAGTTGCGCTGTGGCAAAGAGTACAGAATTATTCTGCAATCGTTGGTTGTGGGCTCGGCGATAATTTTCTTTCCACGTGGTTATTTCTTTCTGGGCTGTAAAGAGGCTTCTTATTCGGGTTGATCCGGCTCGACCAGGACCATGATTTAACTGAATCTCACTTTTTTAGTTTGATTTGTTAAAAATGGGGATCTAATTAATTTGTTATTCGAAGGACCAGTCACTGTATTTTATGTGACGAGAGTTGACTAATTCCGTATAAGTTTTCAGGATATTATATCAACAAATTGAAGCGGTTTTCACTATTTTATATTACTTATTATCAGTATAAAGTTCTGTTTAAATTTTGCACGGCAATTAAGACTTTTCAACTGACACTGGCAGTCGCACACTATTTTTTATTTTATTATTTTATTGATTTCTTGACTAGAGGGTTAACGGTAGTTTTTTATGAAAAAAAGGTTAAAATTCATGTTTGGGTAGAGAATGAAATGCTGAATAGAAATAAGGAATAATATATATTTATTTATACTATGTGTTTGAAATGCGGAATAATTATTATACAGGGGTGAGGATGAATGTGATTAACGTATAATTCGCAGGAAGAATTTAAGATTCATTCTTAAATTTGTACAATACCTGTCACACTGTCCGTAAATTTCTAAATATGTGACTTCCGAGCCTAATCCCATTTGCGTTTACATACGCTCGGGATAGGCGAACATTACCAGCAAGTGCTGAGCAAGTGCATATTTGGAATAATAATAATAATAATAATAATAATAATAATAATAATAACCCGTGGGGGTGCTGGTCCCCTATCGGGCGCTTCCCCAGGTGGTGGATAGGGGAAGGCCTTTTAGATATAAAAGGTATCGGGGAAATTAAATACCTCGGAGCGAACCAAAACCAGTAAGTTTCAGGACACGACGGACTCCATGTAAGGAGCGGTACTCCGACAGCGTCTGTTCTCCATGGAAGGAGCGGCTGAATCATCACCTGGCAGTAGGTCTAAAATGCAACAATCACGATGTCGAATTGTAAAACTAGATTACCCCAGGTGGGTAGAGCGAAATGCTCAGAATCCCACACTGCTAGTGTACCTAGTACATCGGCTGTCTGCTCCACGGATTCTGGGGGGAGCAATAATTCGATTGTAAATTCTGGGACTTTAAATCTCAGGAATCGTCAGGTGAATCGACATTGCAACACCTTAAACTCTTGTCGCGTTCAAGCTGGTGCTAGAAGGGCTTCTTCGAAAAATGATGAATCAACTTCTTCCTCGGTTAGCGGTAGGCGCAGCGTGACACCGAGTAGGGCTACTGTGACCCACACTCATGAGGAAAACAACATCAATCCTCATCCACCGGCTTCTGCTGTTTCTGGAGTGACGCAAGTCGGCACATCCACGACCACAAAAGCCGGAAAGCCCAGGAAGCGCATGAAGTGGACTATTGAGCTGAACTCTTTTATTATGCGCTCCTATTTCAAAATCACCAAGATGGAAACTGATATGACAACGTACAGATACGCCCTCCACCGTGCATTCATTGAACATTTCCCAGAATTCCAGCATCTCACGGAACAACGTATTGCTGACCAGCGTCGAAGTATTGTGAAAAACAATCTACTACCCGATCCGACGTTGCAACAAATTCGAGGAGAAGTCCTTCTTGACCTACAAAATGAGGAGAATGACATAATTACCGATCATGATACACATGAACCGGAGAATGCACAAGAAGACAACAATGGCGTTGAGAAAACAAACATTGATTGCGACAAAACACCTGATAATGACTATAATACAGAGCTTTGTAAAGCACTAGCGGAATTTAATGGCACCAACCCAATACACCGGCCCAAACTACCCAAGCTGCGAACCAATAAGAGTACCAACAGCATAATAGCAGCAGTGAACTTACTATTGCAGAACCATGCCAAAGACTGCAAAGCACTGGAACAACTTCACACTCTCATCTATTGTGGAGCGGTGGCAGTGCTTCGAATTCATAATCAACGAATCCAGTTCCCTGGAAACAATCAGAGTAAGGACTACAAACAGCTCAAGCCCTGGTGGCAACGCAGGCTCGAAAGTTCCATTGATGACATCAGGAGGGAATTGGGGCAGTTGACAGAGTTTAAGAACAGCTTGAAACCGTCGAGGCGATTAACAAACAGAGTGAGAAAGATCTATCGAAAAATCAAAACTTATACAGGTCACCCACAACATGAACAACATGTATTTGAATATATGGATTCACTCAGACAAAAGTTGAAGGCAAAATCCAAACGTTTATCTCGATATGTCAAGTGCACGAAAAGGAAACAACAAAATTACTTATTCAATAACAATCAGAAGTTATTTTACAGGCAACTGAGCGGTACAGAAAACAATCAGAACCAAGGTCCTCCAAATAAAGATGAGCTGACGGAATACTGGTCTTCATTATGGTCGAAGCCTGTCGAACATAAATCCAACGCTCACTGGATAAGAACTGAGGAGGAAAAAATCAATATTGAACCGATGTCTTTCGTTGACTTGACAACAAGCGAGGTAACCGAAGCTATAAAGAGTACCAGTAATTGGAAGACACCAGGAGTTGACCACGTCCAAAACTTTTGGTATAAGAAGTTTGACAGTCTACATAAAGCAATGGCAACATCATTCTCACATATTTTGCAACATCCAGAAGATACACCACCATTTCTGACACTGGGCTCGACCCACTTGCTTCCCAAAACACATCAAACTCACGATCCTTCGCAGTATAGGCCCATAACCTGCCTACCAACTATATATAAAATATTAACGGCTTGCATCACTAACCGTATTTACAGACATGTGGACCAAAACAACATCCTGTCAGAAGAACAGAAAGGTTGCAGACGAGATCACCAAGGCTGCAAAGAACAACTTATCATTGATTCAGTTATACTGAAACAGGCGCAAAAGGAAAAGCGCAACATCCACACGGCTTTCGTAGATTACAGGAAAGCATTTGATAGCGTTCCACATTCCTGGCTTGTGAAAGTTCTGCAAATTTACAAAGTACATCCCACTGTTGTTACTTTTCTTGAATCAGCGATGAAGCACTGGCGAACGAACCTTCATTTACAAATAAATGACCAATACCTCCAAACTGATGAAATTTCCATCCGTAGGGGGATCTTCCAGGGTGACTCCCTTAGTCCACTTTGGTTCTGTTTGGCAATGAACCCACTCTCCAATCTACTCAACGATACGGATTACGGCTATAAACTTAAAGCCAACAGGAACACTAGCTGCACTGTTTCCCACCTTCTATATATGGATGATATCAAAATATACGCATCCAACCAGCGTCAAATTCAACATTTACTCAATATCACTGAAAAATTCTCCAGTGATATACAAATGGGATTTGGATTAGACAAGTGCAAAACCTTAAATATCGAGAAGGGTAAAATCGTTAACGGAGATGTGTTACTACCCAATGGGAATATTATAACTGCCATGCAGAATGGCGAGACCTACAAATATCTAGGATTTCAGCAAGCTAAGCTTTTAGACCAAAAGCAAGCAAAAATCAAAATTAGGAGCCAGTTCACTCAAAGGGTAACTACTTTATTGAAATCCCAGTTGAACGCAGGAAATCTAGCAAAAGCAATTAACACCTACGCCATACCGATCCTGACATACTCATTTGGAATTCTGAAGTGGACAAAGACAGAGCTGGAGGATATTCAAAGAACAACCCGTACCATGATGACCAAACACAAATGTCACCATCCGACATCATCAGTTATCAGGACAACACTACCAAGAAGAGAGGGAGGGAGAGGTCTAGTGGACATAGTTAATTTACATAACAAACAAATATCTAGACTCCAAGAATTCTTCATTGTCAAGGCTGAAACATCTGAATTGCATGAGATGGTCGCAAAAGCAGATAAAAACTATTCCCCCTTAAATCTTGTAAGCCCTGATATGAGACTTGATATCGTTACCGATTCTGACAAACAGGTGGAGTGGGCTCAGAAAGCGCTTCATGGTCGACATCATCACGACCTCAATCAACCTCATATCGACAAGGAAGCATCAAATAAGTGGCTATCTGATGGAACATTATTTCCAGAAACAGAAGGATTTATGACGGCAATTCAAGACCAAGTAATTAATACCAACAATTACAAGAAATTTGTCATGAAAGATCCAAACATCGCTACGGACAAGTGCAGAAGGTGCCAACAAACAACAGAGACGATACAACACATCACGTCGGGATGTTCAGCCTTAGCTAACATTGATTACCTACGCAGGCACAATCAACTTTGCAACATCATCCATCAGAAGTTGGCCAACAAATTTGGATTAGTGAACACCTACACCCCATATTACAAGTACCATCCGAATTCGGTGCTAGAGAATGCTGATTTTAGACTATACTACGATAGGTCAATTATCACCGATAGACGGGTGACGAATAACCGGCCTGATATTGTAGTTGTGGATAAAAAAGCTAACTCGGTTTATCTGGTGGATGTTGCAGTACCCAATAATAACAATATTCTGGACAAATACAACGAGAAAATTGCAAAATACACCGATCTTGCAATTGAGGTAAGACAGATGTGGCATGCAGAGAAAATAGAGGTGGTACCGATCATCGTTTCATCTACGGGACTAATTCCCAAAACTCTACAAGATAGCCTTACCAAACTGGGTCTTCACAAAAATACTTACATCGATCTGCAGAAGGCTGCCATCCTAAATACCTGTCACACTGTCCGTAAATTTCTAAATATGTGACTTCCGAGCCTAATCCCATTTGCGTTTACACACGCTCGGGATAGGTGAACATTACCAGCAAGTGCTGAGCAAGTGCATACTTGGAATGATAATAATAATAATAATAATAAGCCCGTGGGGGTGCTGGTCCCCTATCGGGCGCTTCCCCAGGTGGTGGATAGGGGAAGGCCTTTTAGATATAAAAGGTATCGGGGAAATTAAATACCTCGGAGCGAACCAAAACCAGTAAGTTTCAGGACACGACGGACTCCATGTAAGGAGCGGTACTCCGACAGCGTCTGTTCTCCATGGAAGGAGCGGCTGAATCATCACCTGGCAGTAGGTCTAAAATGCAACAATCACGATGTCGAATTGTAAAACTAGATTACCCCAGGTGGGTAGAGCGAAATGCTCAGAATCCCACACTGCTAGTGTACCTAGTACATCGGCTGTCTGCTCCACGGATTCTGGGGGGAGCAATAATTCGATTGTAAATTCTGGGACTTTAAATCTCAGGAATCGTCAGGTGAATCGACATTGCAACACCTTAAACTCTTGTCGCGTTCAAGCTGGTGCTAGAAGGGCTTCTTCGAAAAATGATGAATCAACTTCTTCCTCGGTTAGCGGTAGGCGCAGCGTGACACCGAGTAGGGCTACTGTGACCCACACTCATGAGGAAAACAACATCAATCCTCATCCACCGGCTTCTGCTGTTTCTGGAGTGACGCAAGTCGGCACATCCACGACCACAAAAGCCGGAAAGCCCAGGAAGCGCATGAAGTGGACTATTGAGCTGAACTCTTTTATTATGCGCTCCTATTTCAAAATCACCAAGATGGAAACTGATATGACAACGTACAGATACGCCCTCCACCGTGCATTCATTGAACATTTCCCAGAATTCCAGCATCTCACGGAACAACGTATTGCTGACCAGCGTCGAAGTATTGTGAAAAACAATCTACTACCCGATCCGACGTTGCAACAAATTCGAGGAGAAGTCCTTCTTGACCTACAAAATGAGGAGAATGACATAATTACCGATCATGATACACATGAACCGGAGAATGCACAAGAAGACAACAATGGCGTTGAGAAAACAAACATTGATTGCGACAAAACACCTGATAATGACTATAATACAGAGCTTTGTAAAGCACTAGCGGAATTTAATGGCACCAACCCAATACACCGGCCCAAACTACCCAAGCTGCGAACCAATAAGAGTACCAACAGCATAATAGCAGCAGTGAACTTACTATTGCAGAACCATGCCAAAGACTGCAAAGCACTAGAACAACTTCACACTCTCATCTATTGTGGAGCGGTGGCAGTGCTTCGAATTCATAATCAACGAATCCAGTTCCCTGGAAACAATCAGAGTGAGGACTACAAACAGCTCAAGCCCTGGTGGCAACGCAGGCTCGAAAGTTCCATTGATGACATCAGGAGGGAATTGGGGCAGTTGACAGAGTTTAAGAACAGCTTGAAACCGTCGAGGCGATTAACAAACAGAGTGAGAAAGATCTATCGAAAAATCAAAACTTATACAGGTCACCCACAACATGAACAACATGTATTTGAATATATGGATTCACTCAGACAAAAGTTGAAGGCAAAATCCAAACGTTTATCTCGATATGTCAAGTGCACGAAAAGGAAACAACAAAATTACTTATTCAATAACAATCAGAAGTTATTTTACAGGCAACTGAGCGGTACAGAAAACAATCATAACCAAGGTCCTCCAAATAAAGATGAGCTGACGGAATACTGGTCTTCATTATGGTCGAAGCCTGTTGAACATAAATCCAACGCTCACTGGATAAGAACTGAGGAGGAAAAAATCAATATTGAACCGATGTCTTTCGTTGACTTGACAACAAGCGAGGTAACCGAAGCTATAAAGAGTACCAGTAATTGGAAGACACCAGGAGTTGACCACGTCCAAAACTTTTGGTATAAGAAGTTTGACAGTCTACATAAAGCAATGGCAACATCATTGTCACATATTTTGCAACATCCAGAAGATACACCACCATTTCTGACACTGGGCTCGACCCACTTGCTTCCCAAAACACATCAAACTCACGATCCTTCGCAGTATAGGCCCATAACCTGCCTACCAACTATATATAAAATATTAACGGCTTGCATCACTAACCGTATTTACAGACATGTGGACCAAAACAACATCCTGTCAGAAGAACAGAAAGGTTGCAGACGAGATCACCAAGGCTGCAAAGAACAACTTATCATTGATTCAGTTATACTGAAACAGGCGCAAAAGGAAAAGCGCAACATCCACACGGCTTTCGTAGATTACAGGAAAGCATTTGATAGCGTTCCACATTCCTGGCTTGTGAAAGTTCTGCAAATTTACAAAGTACATCCCACTGTTGTTACTTTTCTTGAATCAGCGATGAAGCACTGGCGAACGAACCTTCATTTACAAATAAATGACCAATACCTCCAAACTGATGAAATTTCCATCCGTAGGGGGATCTTCCAGGGTGACTCCCTTAGTCCACTTTGGTTCTGTTTGGCAATGAACCCACTCTCCAATCTACTCAACGATACGGATTACGGCTATAAACTTAGAGCCAACAGGAACACTAGCTGCACTGTTTCCCACCTTCTATATATGGATGATATCAAAATATACGCATCCAACCAGCGTCAAATTCAACATTTACTCAATATCACTGAAAAATTCTCCAGTGATATACAAATGGGATTTGGATTAGACGTGCAAAACCTTAAATATCGAGAAGGGTAAAATCGTTAACGGAGATGTGTTACTACCCAATGGGAATATTATAACTGCCATGCAGAATGGCGAGACCTACAAATATCTAGGATTTCAGCAAGCTAAGCTATTAGACCAAAAGCAAGCAAAAATCAAAATTAGGAGCCAGTTCACTCAAAGGGTAACTACTTTATTGAAATCCCAGTTGAACGCAGGAAATCTAGCAAAAGCAATTAACACCTACGCCATACCGATCCTGACATACTCATTTGGAATTCTGAAGTGGACAAAGACAGAGCTGGAGGATATTCAAAGAACAACCCGTACCATGATGACCAAACACAAATGTCACCATCCGACATCATCAGTTATCAGGACAACACTACCAAGAAGAGAGGGAGGGAGAGGTCTAGTGGACATAGTTAATTTACATAACAAACAAATATCTAGACTCCAAGAATTCTTCATTGTCAAGGCTGAAACATCTGAATTGCATGAGATGGTCGCAAAAGCAGATAAAAACTATTCCCCCTTAAATCTTGTAAGCCCTGATATGAGACTTGATATCGTTACCGATTCTGACAAACAGGTGGAGTGGGCTCAGAAAGCGCTTCATGGTCGACATCATCACGACCTCAATCAACCTCATATCGACAAGGAAGCATCAAATAAGTGGCTATCTGATGGAACATTATTTCCAGAAACAGAAGGATTTATGACGGCAATTCAAGACCAAGTAATTAATACCAACAATTACAAGAAATTTGTCATGAAAGATCCAAACATCGCTACGGACAAGTGCAGAAGGTGCCAACAAACAACAGAGACGATACAACACATCACGTCGGGATGTTCAGCCTTAGCTAACATTGATTACCTACGCAGGCACAATCAACTTTGCAACATCATCCATCAGAAGTTGGCCAACAAATTTGGATTAGTGAACACCTACACCCCATATTACAAGTACCATCCGAATTCGGTGCTAGAGAATGCTGATTTTAGACTATACTACGATAGGTCAATTATCACCGATAGACGGGTGACGAATAACCGGCCTGATATTGTAGTTGTGGATAAAAAAGCTAACTCGGTTTATCTGGTGGATGTTGCAGTACCCAATAATAACAATATTCTGGACAAATACAACGAGAAAATTGCAAAATACACCGATCTTGCAATTGAGGTAAGACAGATGTGGCATGCAGAGAAAATAGAGGTGGTACCGATCATCGTTTCATCTACGGGACTAATTCCCAAAACTCTACAAGATAGCCTTACCAAACTGGGTCTTCACAAAAATACTTACATCGATCTGCAGAAGGCTGCCATCCTAAATACCTGCCACACTGTCCGTAAATTTCTAAATATGTGACTTCCGAGCCTAATCCCATTTGCGTTTACACACGCTCGGGATAGGTGAACATTACCAGCAAGTGCTGAGCAAGTGCATACTTGGAATGATAATAATAATAATAATAAATTTACAAAGTACATCCCACTGTTGTTACTTTTCTTGAATCAGCGATGAAGCACTGGCGAACGAACCTTCATTTACAAATAAATGGCCAATACCTCCAAACTGATGAAATTTCCATCCGTAGGGGGATCTTCCAGGGTGACTCCCTTAGTCCACTTTGGTTCTGTTTGGCAATGAACCCACTCTCCAATCTACTCAACGATACGGATTACGGCTATAAACTTAAAGCCAACAGGAACACTAGCTGCACTGTTTCCCACCTTCTATATATGGATGATATCAAAATATACGCATCCAACCAGCGTCAAATTCAACATTTACTCAATATCACTGAAAAATTCTCCAGTGATATACAAATGGGATTTGGATTAGACAAGTGCAAAACCTTAAATATCGAGAAGGGTAAAATCGTTAACGGAGATGTGTTACTACCCAATGGGAATATTATAACTGCCATGCAGAATGGCGAGACCTACAAATATCTAGGATTTCAGCAAGCTAAGCTATTAGACCAAAAGCAAGCAAAAATCAAAATTAGGAGCCAGTTCACTCAAAGGGTAACTACTTTATTAAAATCCCAGTTGAACGCAGGAAATCTAGCAAAAGCAATTAACACCTACGCCATACCGATCCTGACATACTCATTTGGAATTCTGAAGTGGACAAAGACAGAGCTGGAGGATATTCAAAGAACAACCCGTACCATGATGACCAAACACAAATGTCACCATCCGACATCATCAGTTATCAGGACAACACTACCAAGAAGAGAGGGAGGGAGAGGTCTAGTGGACATAGTTAATTTACATAACAAACAAATATCTAGACTCCAAGAATTCTTCATTGTCAAGGCTGAAACATCTGAATTGCATGAGATGGTCGCAAAAGCAGATAAAAACTATTCCCCCTTAAATCTTGTAAGCCCTGATATGAGACTTGATATCGTTACCGATTCTGACAAACAGGTGGAGTGGGCTCAGAAAGCGCTTCATGGTCGACATCATCACGACCTCAATCAACCTCATATCGACAAGGAAGCATCAAATAAGTGGCTATCTGATGGAACATTATTTCCAGAAACAGAAGGATTTATGACGGCAATTCAAGACCAAGTAATTAATACCAACAATTACAAGAAATTTGTCATGAAAGATCCAAACATCGCTACGGACAAGTGCAGAAGGTGCCAACAAACAACAGAGACGATACAACACATCACGTCGGGATGTTCAGCCTTAGCTAACATTGATTACCTACGCAGGCACAATCAACTTTGCAACATCATCCATCAGAAGTTGGCCAACAAATTTGGATTAGTGAACACCTACACCCCATATTACAAGTACCATCCGAATTCGGTGCTAGAGAATGCTGATTTTAGACTATACTACGATAGGTCAATTATCACCGATAGACGGGTGACGAATAACCGGCCTGATATTGTAGTTGTGGATAAAAAAGCTAACTCGGTTTATCTGGTGGATGTTGCAGTACCCAATAATAACAATATTCTGGACAAATACAACGAGAAAATTGCAAAATACACCGATCTTGCAATTGAGGTAAGACAGATGTGGCATGCAGAGAAAATAGAGGTGGTACCGATCATCGTTTCATCTACGGGACTAATTCCCAAAACTCTACAAGATAGCCTTACCAAACTGGGTCTTCACAAAAATACTTACATCGATCTGCAGAAGGCTGCCATCCTAAATACCTGTCACACTGTCCGTAAATTTCTAAATATGTGACTTCCGAGCCTAATCCCATTTGCGTTTACACACGCTCGGGATAGGTGAACATTACCAGCAAGTGCTGAGCAAGTGCATACTTGGAATGATAATAATAATAATAACCACCGGCCCAAACTACCCAAGCTGCGAACCAATAAGAGTACCAACAGCACAATAGAAGCAGTGAACTTACTATCGCAGAACCATGCCAAAGACTGCAAAGCACTGGAACAACTTCACACTCTCATCTATTGTGGAGCGGTGGCAGTGCTTCGAATTCATAATCAACGAACCCAATTCCCTGGAAACAATCAGAGTAAGGACTACAAACAGCTCAAGACCTGGTGGCAACGCAGGCTCGAAAGTTCCATTGATGACATCAGGAGGGAATTGGGGCAGTTGACAGAGTTTAAGAACAGCTTAAAACCGTCGAGGCGGTTAACAAACAGAGTGAGAAAGATCTATCGAAAAATCAAAACTTATACAGGTCACCCACAGCATGAACAACATGTATTTGAATATATGGATTCACTCAGACAAAAGTTGGAGGCAAAATCCAAACGTTTATCTCGATATGTCAAGTGCACGAAAAGGAAACAACAAAATTACTTATTCAATAACAATCAGAAGTTATTTTACAGGCAACTGAGCGGTACAGAAAACAATCAGAACCAAGGTCCTCCAAATAAAGATGAGCTGACGGAATACTGGTCTTCATTATGGTCGAAGCCTGTCGAACATAAATCCAACGCTCACTGGATAAGAACTGAGGAGGAAAAAATCAATATTGAACCGATGTCTTTCGTTGACTTGACAACAAGCGAGGTAACCGAAGCTATAAAGAGTACCAGTAATTGGAAGACACCAGGAGTTGACCACGTCCAAAACTTTTGGTATAAGAAGTTTGACAGTCTACATAAAGCAATGGCAACATCATTCTCACATATTTTGCAACATCCAGAAGATACACCACCATTTCTGACACTGGGCTCGACCCACTTGCTTCCCAAAACACATCAAACTCACGATCCTTCGCAGTATAGGCCCATAACCTGCCTACCAACTATATATAAAATATTAACAGCTTGCATCACTAACCGTATTTACAGACATGTGGACCAAAACAAGATCCTGTCAGAAGAACAGAAAGGTTGCAGACGAGATCACCAAGGCTGCAAAGAACAACTTATCATTGATTCAGTTATACTGAAACAGGCGCAAAAGGAAAAGCGCAACATGCACACGGCTTTCGTAGATTACAGGAAAGCATTTGATAGCGTTCCACATTCCTGGCTTGTGAAAGTTCTGCAAATTTACAAAGTACATCCCACTGTTGTTACTTTTCTTGAATCAGCGATGAAGCACTGGCGAACGAACCTTCATTTACAAATAAATGGCCAATACCTCCAAACTGATGAAATTTCCATCCGTAGGGGGATCTTCCAGGGTGACTCCCTTAGTTCACTTTGGTTCTGTTTGGCAATGAACCCACTCTCCAATCTACTCAACGATACGGATTACGGCTATAAACTTAAAGCCAACAGGAACACTAGCTGCACTGTTTCCCACCTTCTATATATGGATGATATTAAAATATACGCATCCAACCAGCGTCAAATTCAACATTTACTCAATATCACTGAAAAATTCTCCAGTGATATACAAATGGGATTTGGATTAGACAAGTGCAAAACCTTAAATATCGAGAAGGGTAAAATCGTTAACGGAGATGTGTTACTACCCAATGGGAATATTATAACTGCCATGCAAAATGGCGAGACCTACAAATATCTAGGATTTCAGCAAGCTAAGCTATTAGACCAAAAGCAAGCAAAAATCAAAATTAGGAGCCAGTTCACTCAAAGGGTAACTACTTTATTGAAATCCCAGTTGAACGCAGGAAATCTAGCAAAAGCAATTAACACCTACGCCATACCGACCCTGACACACTCATTTGGAATTCTGAAGTGGACAAAGACAGAGCTGGAGGATATTCAAAGAACAACCCGTACCATGATGACCAAACACAAATGTCACCATCCGACATCATCAGTTATCAGGACAACACTACCAAGAAGAGAGGGAGGGAGAGGTCTAGTGGACATAGTTAATTTACATAACAAACAAATATCTAGACTCCAAGAATTCTTCATTGTCAAGGCTGAAACATCTGAATTGCATGAGATGGTCGCAAAAGCAGATAAAAACTATTCCCCCTTAAATCTTGTAAGCCCTGATATGAGACTTGAAATCGTTACCGATTCTGACAAACAGGTGGAGTGGGCTCAGAAAGCGCTTCATGGTCGACATCATCACGACCTCAATCAACCTCATATCGACAAGGAAGCATCAAATAAGTGGCTATCTGATGGAACATTATTTCCAGAAACAGAAGGATTTATGACGGCAATTCAAGACCAAGTAATTAATACCAACAATTACAAGAAATTTGTCATGAAAGATCCAAACATCGCTACGGACAAGTGCAGAAGGTGCCAACAAACAACAGAGACGATACAACACATCACGTCGGGATGTTCAGCCTTAGCTAACATTGATTACCTACGCAGGCACAATCAACTTTGCAACATCATCCATCAGAAGTTGGCCAACAAATTTGGATTAGTGAACACCTACACCCCATATTACAAGTACCATCCGAATTCGGTGCTAGAGAATGCTGATTTTAGACTATACTACGATAGGTCAATTATCACCGATAGACGGGTGACGAATAACCGGCCTGATATTGTAGTTGTGGATAAAAAAGCTAACTCGGTTTATCTGGTGGATGTTGCAGTACCCGATAATAACAATATTCTGGACAAATACAACGAGAAAATTGCAAAATACACCGATCTTGCAATTGAGGTAAGACAGATGTGGCATGCAGAGAAAATAGAGGTGGTACCGATCATCGTTTCATCTACGGGACTAATTCCCAAAACTCTACAAGATAGCCTTACCAAACTGGGTCTTCACAAAAATACTTACATCGATCTGCAGAAGGCTGCCATCTTAAATACCTGTCACACTGTCCGTAAATTTCTAAATATGTGACTTCCGAGCCTAATCCCATTTGCGTTTACATACGCTCGGGATAGGCGAACATTACCAGCAAGTGCTGAGCAAGTGCATACTTGGAATGATAATAATAATAATAGGAGCCAGTTCACTCAAAGGGTAACTACTTTATTGAAATCCCAGTTGAACGCAGGAAATCTAGCAAAAGCAATTAACACCTACGCCATACCGATCCTGACATACTCATTTGGAATTCTGAAGTGGACAAACACAGAGCTGGAGGATATTCAAAGAACAACCCGTACCATGATGACCAAACACAAATGTCACCATCCGACATCATCAGTTTTCAGGACAACACTACCAAGAAGAGAGGGAGGGAGAGGTCTAGTGGACATAGTTAATTTAAATAACAAACAAATATCTAGACTCCAAGAATTCTTCATTGTCAAGGCTGAAACATCTGAATTGCATGAGATGGTCGCAAAAGCAGATAAAAACTATTCCCCCTTAAATCTTGTAAGCCCTGATATGAGACTTGAAATCGTTACCGATTCTGACAAACAGGTGGAGTGGGCTCAGAAAGCGCTCCATGGTCGACATCATCACGACCTCAATCAACCTCATATCGACAAGGAAGCATCAAATAAGTGGCTATCTGATGGAACATTATTTCCAGAAACAGAAGGATTTATGACGGCAATTCAAGACCAAGTAATTAATACCAACAATTACAAGAAATTTGTCATGAAAGATCCAAACATCGCTACGGACAAGTGCAGAAGGTGCCAAGAAACAACAGAGACGATACAACACATCACGTCGGGATGTTCAGCCTTAGCTAACATTGATTACCTACGCAGGCACAATCAACTTTGCAGCATCATCCATCAGAAGTTGGCCAACAAATTTGAATTAGTGAACACCTACACCCCATATTACAAGTACCATCCGAATTCGGTGCTAGAGAATGCTGATTTTAGACTATACTACGATAGGTCAATTATCACCGATAGACGGGTGAGGAATAACCGGCCTGATATTGTAGTTGTGGATAAAAAAGCTAACTCGGTTTATCTGGTGGATGTTGCAGTACCCAATAATAACAATATTCTGGACAAATACAACGAGAAAATTGCAAAATACACCGATCTTGCAATTGAGGTAAGACAGATGTGGCATGCAGAGAAAATAGAGGTGGTACCGATCATCGTTTCATCTACGGGACTAATTCCCAAAACTCTACAAGATAGCCTTACCAAACTGGGTCTTCACAAAAATACTTACATCGATCTGCAGAAGGCTGCCATCCTAAATACCTGTCACACTGTCCGTAAATTTCTAAATATGTGACTTCCGAGCCTAATCCCATTTGCGTTTACACACGCTCGGGATAGGTGAACATTACCAGCAAGTGCTAAGCAAGTACATACTTGGAATGATAATAATAATAATAAAAATAATAATACATGGACAAAGACAGAGCTGGAGGATATTCAAAGAACAACCCGTACCATGATGACCAAACACAAATGTCACCATCCGACATCATCAGTTATCAGGACAACACTACCAAGAAGAGAGGGAGGGAGAGGTCTAGTGGACATAGTTAATTTACATAACAAACAAATATCTAGACTCCAAGAATTCTTCATTGTCAAGGCTGAAACATATGAATTGCATGAGATGGTCGCAAAAGCAGATAAAAACTATTCCCCCTTAAATCTTGTAAGCCCTGATATGAGACTTGAAATCGTTACCGATTCTGACAAACAGGTGGAGTGGGCTCAGAAAGCGCTCCATGGTCGACATCATCACGACCTCAATCAACCTCATATCGACAAGGAAGCATCAAATAAGTGGCTATCTGATGGAACATTATTTCCAGAAACAGAAGGATTTATGACGGCAATTCAAGACCAAGTAATTAATACCAACAATTACAAGAAATTTGTCATGAAAGATCCAAACATCGCTACGGACAAGTGCAGAAGGTGCCAACAAACAACAGAGACGATACAACACATCACGTCGGGATGTTCAGCCTTAGCTAACATTGATTACCTACGCAGGCACAATCAACTTTGCAACATCATCCATCAGAAGTTGGCCAACAAATTTGGATTAGTGAACACCTACACCCCATATTACAAGTACCATCCGAATTCGGTGCTAGAGAATGCTGATTTTAGACTATATTACGATAGGTCAATTATCACCGATAGACGGGTGACGAATAACCGGCCTGATATTGTAGTTGTGGATAAAAAAGCTAACTCGGTTTATCTGGTGGATGTTGCAGTACCCAATAATAACAATATTCTGGACAAATACAACGAGAAAATTGCAAAATACACCGATCTTGCAATTGAGGTAAGACAGATGTGGCATGCAGAGAAAATAGAGGTGGTACCGATCATCGTTTCATATGGTTTAAATGAAACTAACTGTTTCTAAATGACTCCACAATATATTTGAAAAAAATGTGTAAATTGAAAGTAAATTGACAATTGTTTCGATAAATAGGTATATCATCGTCAGAATGACAGAAGTTACTTTTGACATGATGTATACTTGATATATATTTGGCTAGTCCAAATAGTGCCTATCTGGTGATTGACTTAATATATATGAATAGAAAAAAAAAAAAGAAGAATTTTCAAATAGTAGCTTTGATATTATTAGCCCTATGGGGATATTCTGGATATCTTTGTCCCATTTAAGATCAGTATAACTGTGCAATGATATAGGAAACCAGGAAAACTATATCTGCTGATCTTTACAATTATTACTTAAGAAGACAGTTTAATAATGGAGAACTTCCTAGATTCAGCTGTTCATTGAGGACTTCATATTGTGGGTCTGCTAAGTGTCTTCTAATTTCTAATTCTTCAAGGAAGTCCAGTTCTTGCTTCCTATCACAAACATGTAGTATTTCTGGTTCTGTGTTAGGTGTTACTGAATGTTTAGTGTCAAGTAGGTGTTTTGCATAATGTGATTTATCTGTTTGTTTTAATCTGTATGCTCGTATGTGTTCACTGTACCTAATTTCAAAATTACGAATGGTTTGACCAAGATATACAGCATTACAATCCGGACATTTAAGTTTGTATATCCCAGATTTTCTTAATGGGGTTATTTTTGTTTTTACATTTAGCAAACTTCTACCTACATTGTTTTCTGTTTTAAAAGAAATTGTTGTATTTGTTGCTGAAGATATTATCTTTGAAATATTATTGGAAATATTACCAGCATAAGTGATGGTTTTGTAATTTGTTACTTCTTTAGTTTGTTTAGGAAATATTAGTTGTAACGCCATCTTTTTCTCTTTTTTATTAAGTAATTTATTTATTAAATGTAAAGGATAACCATTGGATGTGGCTATTTGTTTAATTGTATTAATTTCTCTATCAAAATTAAATTTGTTCATAGGAACCGAAAATGCTCTATGAATCATCGAATTGTATGCTGCTAGTTTATGTGACATGGGGTGGTTGGAATCATATGGTATAGTCACATCAGTATGTGTTGGTTTTCTGTAAATTGAAAAGTCCAGTACATTATTGACTTTTTGAATTTTTAAATCAAGAAAATTAATTGAGTTATTTTCTTCAACTTCTAGTGTGAATTTAATTTTTGGGTGTAAATTATTAATATAATTGAAAAACATATTTAATTGTCGTTCACTACCTACAAAACACGTTAATATGTCATCCACATACCTATACCAAAATAAAATATTTTTTGAAATATCACATTCAAAGATCTTTCTTTCCAAACTGTCCATAAAAATGTTTGCCAAAATTGGTGATATAGGGCTTCCCATTGGTAAACCTTCATTTTGAATATATACCTTATTATCAAAAGTGAAATAGTTCTGATTAATACAAACATCAAATAAATTAAGTATGTCTGATATTATTCCCGGATGGATGTTTTTATCCTCTAGCAACTTTCTTACAAGTGTTATACACTCTTTTGGCGGAATTTTAGAGAACATATTGGTAACATCAAATGAAATGAGTTTAGAGTTTCCTTGTAAGTTGTATGTTTTCAATTTTTTGATTAGTTCTATGGAATTTTGAATTGAGTATTTAGAAATATATCCATAGTCATTGAGTATATTATTTAGTCTTTCAGCTAACTTATTATTAGGTGTATTAATGTAAGAAACTACAGGTCTAATTGGTTTCGAATCTTTGTGTAACTTAATTGTTCCATATAATTGTGGAGATTGTGGATTCTTATTTATTAAGTATTTCTTTTCATAGTCATTGAAAACATAATTAGAATTGAGTTAACTGTATAAACCCTCACTTCGTGGAATCTACTCATCATATGGTTTAAATGAAACTAACTGTTTCTAAATGACTCCACAATATATTTGAAAAAAATGTGTAAATTGAAAGTAAATTGACAATTGTTTCGATAAATAGGTATTTATCGAAACAATTGTCAATTTACTTTCAATTTACACATTTTTTTCAAATATATTGTGGAGTCATTTAGAAACAGTTAGTTTCATTTAAACCATATAATTAGAATTATTAACAATCTCTCTTACTGTATTAGAAAACTTTTTTGTTGGGTCTGTCCTAAGAATTTTGGCATCACAAGATTCAAGAAAATTATTAACTTGCGCGTACAAGTCAAAAGTTAATAATTTTCTTGAATCTTGTGATGCCAAAATTCTTAGGACAGACCCAACAAAAAAGTTTTCTAATACAGTAAGAGAGATTGTTAATAATTCTAATTATGTTTTCAATGACTATGAAAAGAAATACTTAATAAATAAGAATCCACAATCTCCACAATTATATGGAACAATTAAGTTACACAAAGATTCGAAACCAATTAGACCTGTAGTTTCTTACATTAATACACCTAATAATAAGTTAGCTGAAAGACTAAATAATATACTCAATGACTATGGATATATTTCTAAATACTCAATTCAAAATTCCATAGAACTAATCAAAAAATTGAAAACATACAACTTACAAGGAAACTCTAAACTCATTTCATTTGATGTTACCAATATGTTCTCTAAAATTCCGCCAAAAGAGTGTATAACACTTGTAAGAAAGTTGCTAGAGGATAAAAACATCCATCCGGGAATAATATCAGACATACTTAATTTATTTGATGTTTGTATTAATCAGAACTATTTCACTTTTGATAATAAGGTATATATTCAAAATGAAGGTTTACCAATGGGAAGCCCTATATCACCAATTTTGGCAAACATTTTTATGGACAGTTTGGAAAGAAAGATCTTTGAATGTGATATTTCAAAAAATATTTTATTTTGGTATAGGTATGTGGATGACATATTAACGTGTTTTGTAGGTAGTGAACGACAATTAAATATGTTTTTCAATTATATTAATAATTTACACCCAAAAATTAAATTCACACTAGAAGTTGAAGAAAATAACTCAATTAATTTTCTTGATTTAAAAATTCAAAAAGTCAATAATGTACTGGACTTTTCAATTTACAGAAAACCAACACATACTGATGTGACTATACCATATGATTCCAACCACCCCATGTCACATAAACTAGCAGCATACAATTCGATGATTCATAGAGCATTTTCGGTTCCTATGAACAAATTTAATTTTGATAGAGAAATTAATACAATTAAACAAATAGCCACATCCAATGGTTATCCTTTACATTTAATAAATAAATTACTTAATAAAAAAGAGAAAAAGATGGCGTTACAACTAATATTTCCTAAACAAACTAAAGAAGTAACAAATTACAAAACCATCACTTATGCTGGTAATATTTCCAATAATATTTCAAAGATAATATCTTCAGCAACAAATACAACAATTTCTTTTAAAACAGAAAACAATGTAGGTAGAAGTTTGCTAAATGTAAAAACAAAAATAACCCCATTAAGAAAATCTGGGATATACAAACTTAAATGTCCGGATTGTAATGCTGTATATCTTGGTCAAACCATTCGTAATTTTGAAATTAGGTACAGTGAACACATACGAGCATACAGATTAAAACAAACAGATAAATCACATTATGCAAAACACCTACTTGACACTAAACATTCAGTAACACCTAACACAGAACCAGAAATACTACATGTTTGTGATAGGAAGCAAGAACTGGACTTCCTTGAAGAATTAGAAATTAGAAGACACTTAGCAGACCCACAATATGAAGTCCTCAATGAACAGCTGAATCTAGGAAGTTCTCCATTATTAAACTGTCTTCTTAAGTAATAATTGTAAAGATCAGCAGATATAGTTTTCCTGGTTTCCTATATCATTGCACAGTTATACTGATCTTAAATGGGACAAAGATATCCAGAATATCCCCATAGGGCTAATAATATCAAAGCTACTATTTGAAAATTCTTCTTTTTTTTCTATTCATATATATTAAGTCAATCACCAGATAGGCACTATTTGGACTAGCCAAATATATATCAAGTATACATCATGTCAAAAGTAACTTCTGTCATTCTGACGACGATATACCTATTTATCGAAACAATTGTCAATTTACTTTCAATTTACACATTTTTTTTTTCAAATATATTGTGGAGTCATTTAGAAACAGTTAGTTTCATTTAAACCATATGATGAGTAGATTCCACGAAGTGAGGGTTTATACAGTTAACTCGATCATCGTTTCATCTACGGGACTAATTCCCAAAACTCTACAAGATAGCCTTACCAAACTGGGTCTTCACAAAAATACTTACATCGATCTGCAGAAGGCTGCCATCCTATATACCTGTCACACTGTCCGTAAATTTCTAAATATGTGACTTCCGAGCCTAATCCCATTTGCGTTTACACACGCTCGGGATAGGTGAACATTACCAGCAAGTGCTGAGCAAGTGCATACTTGGAATGATAATAATAATAATAATAATAATAATATGCACCCGTGGGGGTGCTGGTCCCCTATCGGGCGCTTCCCCAGGTGGTGGATAGGGGAAGGCCTTTTAGATATAAAAGGTATCGGGGAAATTAAATACCTCGGAGCGAACCAAAACCAGTAAGTTTCAGGACACGACGGACTCCATGTAAGGAGCGGTACTCCGACAGCGTCTGTTCTCCATGGAAGGAGCGGCTGAATCATCACCTGGCAGTAGGTCTAAAATGCAACAATCACGATGTCGAATTGTAAAACTAGATTACCCCAGGTGGGTAGAGCGAAATGCTCAGAATCCCACACTGCTAGTGTACCTAGTACATCGGCTGTCTGCTCCACGGATTCTGGGGGGAGCAATGATTCGATTGTAAATTCCGGGACTTTAAATCTCAGGAATCGTCAGGTGAATCGACATTGCAACACCTTAAACTCTTGTCGCGTTCAAGCTGGTGCTAGAAGGGCTTCTTCGAAAAATGATGAATCAACTTCTTCCTCGGTTAGCGGTACGCGCAGCGTGACACCGAGTAGGGCTACTGTGACCCACACTCATGAGGAAAACAACATCAATCCTCATCAACCGGCTTCTGCTGTTTCTGGAGTGACGCAAGTCGGCACATCCACGACCACAAAAGCCGGAAAGCCCAGGAAGCGCATGAAGTGGACTATTGAGCTGAACTCTTTTATTATGCGCTCCTATTTCAAAATCACCAAGATGGAAACTGATATGACAACGTACAGATACGCCCTCCACCGTGCATTCATTGAACATTTCCCAGAATTCCAGCATCTCACGGAACAACGTATTGCTGACCAGCGTCGAAGTATTGTGAAAAACAATCTACTACCCGATCCGATGTTGCAACAAATTCGAGGAGAAGTCCTTCTCTACCTACAAAATGAGGAGAATGACATAATTACCGATCATGATACACATGAACCGGAGAATGCAGAAGAAGACAACAATGGCGTTGAGGAAACAAACATTGATTGCGACAAAACACCTGATAATGACTATAATACAGAGCTTTGTAAAGCACTAGCGAAATTTAATGGCACCAACCCAATACACCGGCCCAAACTACCCAAGCTGCGAACCAATAAGAGTACCAACAGCATAATAGCAGCAGTGAACTTACTATTGCAGAACCATGCCAAAGACTGCAAAGCACTGGAACAACTTCACACTCTCATCTATTGTGGAGCGGTGGCAGTGCTTCGAATTCATAATCAACGAACCCAATTCCCTGGAAACAATCAGAGTAAGGACTACAAACAGCTCAAGCCCTGGTGGCAACGCAGGCTCGAAAGTTCCATTGATGACATCAGGAGGGAATTGGGGCAGTTGACAGAGTTTAAGAACAGCTTGAAACCGTCGAGGCGGTTAACAAACAGAGTGAGAAAGATCTATCGAAAAATCAAAACTTATACAGGTCACCCACAACATGAACAACATGTATTTGAATATATGGATTCACTCAGACAAAAGTTGAAGGCAAAATCCAAACGTTTATCTCGATATGTCAAGTGCACGAAAAGGAAACAACAAAATTACTTATTCAATAACAATCAGAAGTTATTTTACAGGCAACTGAGCGGTACAGAAAACAATCAGAACCAAGGTCCTCCAAATAAAGATAAGCTGAGGGAATACTGGTCTTCATTATGGTCGAAGCCTGTCGAACATAAATCCAACGCTCACTGGATAAGAACTGAGGAGGGAAAAATCAATATTGAACCGATGTCTTTCGTTGACTTGACAACAAGCGAGGTAACCGAAGCTATAAAGAGTACCAGTAATTGGAAGACACCAGGAGTTGACCACGTCCAAAACTTTTGGTATAAGAAGTTTGACAGTCTACATAAAGCAATGGCAACATCATTCTCACATATTTTGCAACATCCAGAAGATACACCACCATTTCTGACACTGGGCTTGCTTCCCACTTGCTTCCCAAAACACATCAAACTCACGATCCTTCGCAGTATAGGCCCATAACCTGCCTACCAACTATATATAAAATATTAAACGACTTGCATCACTAACCGTATTTACAGACATGTGGACCAAAACAACATCCTGTCAGAAGAACAGAAAGGTTGCAGACGAGATCACCAAGGCTGCAAAGAACAACTTATCATTGATTCAGTTATACTGAAACAGGCGCAAAAGGAAAAGCGCAACATGCACACGGCTTCCGTAGATTACAGGAAAGCATTTGATAGCGTTCCACATTCCTGGCTTGTGAAAGCTCTGCAAATTTACAAAGTACATCCCACTGTTGTTACTTTTCTTGAATCAGCGATGAAGCACTGGCGAACGAACCTTCATTTACAAATAAATGGCCAATACCTCCAAACTGATGAAATTTCCATCCGTAGGGGGATCTTCCAGGGTGACTCCCTTAGTCCACTTTGGTTCTGTTTGGCAATGAACCCACTCTCCAATCTACTCAACGATACGGATTACGGCTATAAACTTGAAGCCAACAGGAACACTAGCTGCACTGTTTCTCACCTTCTATATATGGATGATATCAAAATATACGCATCCAACCAGCGTCAAATTCAACATTTACTCAATATCACTGAAAAATTCTCCAGTGATATACAAATGGGATTTGGATTAGACAAGTGCAAAACCTTAAATATCGAGAAGGGTAAAATCGTTAACGGAGATGTGTTACTACCCAATGGGAATATTATAACTACCATGCAAAATGGCGAGACCTACAAATATCTACGATTTCAGCAAGCTAATCTATTAGACCAAAAGCAAGCCAAAAACAAAATTAGGAGCCAGTTCACTCGAAGGGTAACTACTTTATTGAAATCCCAGTTGAACGCAGGAAATCTAGCAAAAGCAATTAACACCTACGCCATACCGATCCTGACATACTCATTTGGAATTCTGAAGTGGACAAAGACAGAGCTGGAGGATATTCAAAGAACAACCCGTACCATGATGACCAAACACAAATGTCACCATCCGAAATCATCAGTTATCAGGACAACACTACCAAGAAGAGAGGGAGGGAGAGGTCTAGTGGACATAGTTAATTTACATAACAAACAAATATCTAGACTCAAAGAATTCTTCATTGTCAAGGCTGAAACATCTGAATTGCATGAGATGGTCGCAAAAGCAGATAAAAACTATTCCCCCTTAAATCTTGTAAGCCCTAATATGAGACTTGAAATCGTTACCGATTCTGACAAACAGGTGGAGTGGGCTCAGAAAGCGCTTCATGGTCGACATCATCACGACCTCAATCAACCTCATATCGACAAGGAAGCATCAAATAAGTGGCTATCTGATGGAACATTATTTCCAGAAACAGAAGGATTTATGACGGCAATTCAAGACCAAGTAATTAATACCAACAATTACAAGAAATTTGTAATGAAAGATCCAAACATCGCTACGGACCAGTGCAGAAGGTGCCAACAAACAACAGAGACGATACAACACATCACGTCGGGATGTTCAGCCTTAGCTAACATTGATTACCTACGCAGGCACAATCAACTTTGCAACATCATCCATCAGAAGTTGGCCAACAAATTTGGATTAGTGAACACCTACACCCCATATTACAAGTACCATCCGAATTCGGTGCTAGAGAATGCTGATTTAAGACTATACTACGATAGGTCAATTATCACCGATAGACGGGTGACGAATAAACGGCTGATATTGTAGTTGTGGATAAAAAAGCTAACTCGGTTTATCTGGTGGATGTTGCAGTACCCAATAATAACAATATTCTGGACAAATACAACGAGAAAATTGCAAAATACACCGATCTTGCAATTGAGGTAAGACAGATGTGGCATGCAGAGAAAATAGAGGTGGTACCCATCATCGTTTCATCTACGGGACTAATTCCCAAAACTCTACAAGATAGCCTTACCAAACTGGGTCTTCACAAAAATACTTATAGTCTAAGAGCCAGTGAACGGCCAACAACACATATTTTAACAAACCCTCAATTTTGACCAAAGACTCTCCTATACCTACCGTACATGAGATGGGGACTAGCTAAGCCCAGTCGCGGTAGGTTAAGTACTGCGCAGGTGGTCCAGGTAACAAAAATACCGGGATTTCCAAAGTATTTTAACAGAGCTGCCATTAAGATATGTTAAAATATAATATTTTTATAAATCGAAAATGATAATGGCAGACATTTATCACGGTTGTGACGTCACGGCAGACACTTTTGAAAATTCAAAAAAAAAATTTTTCAAAAGTATTTTAACAAATCTGAAATTTTAATATGTTATTTTTGACAGTATTTCGAGCTTATATTTACAATGGCAGACATTTTCTCCGGTTGTAACAGTCCGGCAGACAGCAAAACTTTACCTACAGCGCGAGCATATGTTATGTACAGCACCCACCTTTATATCCATTGAATCTGCATGACCGTGACTATACAACTTAGAAAATTCAAACTAAAATAATCTAAATAAAGGAACTATATTTTCTGGCATAAAAAGGATGGTGTACATAGACAAAATGGGTTCATTATAAAAAGATATTAAATATTACAGTATAATGACATCAAAATAAATATTAGTTAAGTTTTTATTAGTTTTTCAGGTTTTAATTGTTAAAAGCAAAAATTTCAATTTCTCATGCAATTAAAAAAGTAAATGTTCATAAAAATAATAATTTAAATAGCTTCTTAGTCATCATCCTCGTCGGGATCATGCTTATCATCGTAGGAGATGTGCTCGTCAACCACTGAATCGGTTTCTGTAAAAATAAAAATTATATATTTGTAAATTTAACCAATTACTCTTCAACTGTAATTCATTGTCGCATAATTACCTGTAGAATTTTCCATTAAATCACTGACAAGCTCAGGAAGTTGATCCCCTTCAAACCATCTGAATACATAGGAACTATCCTCCTCTATCCACCCGTATTCTAGTGGGCTGAAACTGATAGGGACTTCCTTGGAAGCATTTTTCCAAATGCTAGATATATAATAAGCTCTCAGAAACTGCTGGTATAGTTCGCTTTCACAAGGTGGAATAGAGCTCGCATCAAAATTTTTAACTTTTTTATTAAAATTTTCATTTATATCAATAGCTTTGTAATTACTAATGAATAGTTGGAACCGTGCATCATCAACGTCCACTGATTTTTTCACGCCGTACATTTGGCAAGTAAAGGTTTGAATAGTATTAAACAGATCAAGTAACAAATCTTCTGACAAATTTACATCACCCAAAGCTGCAAAAGCTTCTTGAAATGGAATATATTTTTTTAATAAAGTAAATGGTCGTTTTTTTCCTTTGTTGAAGAAGGCAGGATTACAATCACACCCCGTAAAAGCGTGGAAACCAATCAAACTTTTGGATAGTAATTCACCGAGGTCTTCATAAATCCTAGTGATGTCTAGAAACCTTTCGTGATTTCCTGTCCCGGTACGCATCCAGATATGAGGAGAAGGTTTTTTTAATATGTGCATATTACCAAGCATTATTATTAATACATCAGTATCTGAGGCTCTGATGACAATATTTGACGGTCCAGCAATACGGTGTACGTGATAAATAATTTTACTATCTGCTTCTTCGTGCAAGTTACAACACAGATTTTCCACAATATTTTATTCAATTTGTCCGTTATTAACTTCATAAGAATAACAAATTCGAAAATTCAGATGAATTAATTTATTACCAATGAACGGTGCAACTTCATCACTTGCCCAATGTAAAGCGAAGAAATCAATTAAAGATTCCTTAAACTTAGTGTTCTTTAATTCTTTGACAAAATCTGTCGGTCTTACTTGATCAGGCCCAGAAATTTGATAGTCTGTTTGTGGTGATTCATGTCGTTGACATCTCTCATTGTCCTTGATTGATGGGTGCCAATATTGATCAAATATCACATCAATTCTTGCTGCAGGATATTTAGTTATCATCTGCAGAAATTTTTTTGAAATATTGCCAAATGTTTATGTACTTCTTTCATTGCATGTAAAACAAAGAAGCCGTCAATCAAATATACATTTGTATTATGAGGCGGATCATGGTCAATTTTGGCTTCCAAACATTTAGCAAGAGCTGACTTATCAGTCTTATAAATCGCACCGTCTAAATGACATAGAGATAAAGGAACAGAAGTGATAGGATATGATAAAATTTTAAGAACATCAATTTTATGATCCATAGATATTCCTAACATACGCCCGAATAAATCTCGTTGTATTTTGATTTCTTTATCTTTTCCACCAATTTTAACACTTTTTTTTTCTCTATCTGACTAGAAAAATTATGAATTGGTGTTTTTTTTATAGATTTTTTAAATCGATTGCTGTCAGACGAACATTCAGCAATAAATGCTTCTCTTAGATCGTTACCAATTGTTTCAATATTCAGAAGAAACTTCTCAACTTCAGGAATAGCGGCTTTTCCAGAAGCAATATTGAACAATTTATCCGCAGGCAAGTCAGAGCTGAACGGATTCATGTATTGATCAAAAGTCTTAATAAATTTGTCCAATTGGTCACAGTTTTTTTTTATATTTGACGGCTGTAATTCCGCAGAAATGTCTTGAGGTTTTCCAATTCCCATTTCTTCCAACACGTGGGTGATAATAGTTGACCGAATATCATGGCTTCTTGCCCAACGGTTACGAGCTGAAATCGAATCTGTCAAATGGATAATTCCGGTAAGTCTTCTTGCTGCATCTGCATTGATGGTTTGCTCCAGTGTCAGATCAACTGGCTGCCTCGAAAATAGTTTTTCTGTCCGCTTAATACCAAAAAATCCTCTGTTGAAATCTTCCTCTAATCCTGGATGAGTTTCAGCAACTTTTTTTAAATTATAAGTATACTGAACAGTCCATCGAGCATAATTTTGATGATTGCAGATAAAAAATAAATTTGTTATTTTAGGTAAGATACTTTTGAACAGCTCAAAGTCCCCAACGCGAATGCTCCGACTTAGAGTCAAATAATAGTGAACAAGCCTTATATATGTCATGTAAAATTGAGCAGTTTTTCCATATACACCGCTGACAGTTTCCTCTTCATATTTTGCATAATTGTTACATAATTCTTTCAATTGTTGGTCATGTATGAAATAAAAAGGTGTTTGGCAGGTTCTTAACCGTTCAAGCTCTTCTAACATTTCAACAGATATTTCAATATTTTCACGTTGCAAAAAAGATCGGAAATGGAGTATTTGCAATCCCAACGCCATCATAGGGTGCAGTCTTTTACAGCGATTGAAATGCTTGCCTTCAATAAAACTCGACACAGATCCACTGGCAAGCATTTCACTTTCAACCATGATTGTTGACAATCCACAATCATTAATTACTTTTCCAATAGCTTTACAATAAGATAACATAATATGGAATGCGCCCAAGTGTATAAATAATTTTGAATATTTTTTTTCTTCATCCGTGGCTTGAAGTTGAAGCGCAATTTTTGCTATCGCTAAGTCGTAGGTCACTTGCATATAAGGTTGTTTGAGTTCACTCAGAATAATCAAAGATTGGTTCATTGTTTCTAAGACTACTGGAATCGCTGTTGGAGATGCATTAATGGGACTCAAGTAAGAAATTAATTGTTGCGGACTATTATCATTGATAACTTGACTATTAAACCCTACCCACATGGGAATATTTGATAACCCTAGAGCATGACTAAGCATCCAAGTACAATCTATTCGATTGTAAAGATTCTGATGTACTATGCTGCTGTTCTGCTGCTGTACGTTGTGTTCAGGATTTTCTTCCGGGGATTCTGGTTGGAAACCACAACTCATCTTCCGTTTTTTTGTAAATAATGGTAATTCAGGATCTGTACTTTCGTAAGTTCGTCTTCGACGGCTGTTTGTGAATGTTTCAGGTGGATTTACTATATTTATTGGACTGGTCGGATCAATATTTTGATATATTATACCCACTGTATCGTGAAGAGTATCTTTTCCGGTTTTTGTATCTACAAATCTATCGAAATTGTCATACGCTATACCGACAGACCGATTTTCAGTTTTATTGATTATTTCAGGACATATCCCAGAGCGTGAAGTAGATGTGTATGTTGCTTCGGTCTCTAGTTCTTCTACCGCATTATAACTTATGCAATGTCCATAACGATTCAAAATGTCAACGATCTTACGACTGCTAGTGAGACTTTTTAAAGTAATACCTAAGCAAATGTGCTTTGAAGTTTTTACGTTTCCATTATGAGTCATATAAATCAAATCCTGAGATAACGAATTGACGTGACGTTTAAAACCATCACAGTTTCGACGCTTGCGACGATAACCTCCTATAACTGAAGCTACAAATTCTGATACCGTTGATGGCACGGAACATTCGCCTTGTATTAATCGATGACTGGTTATATTATCCGGAAGTTTACATTTTTCAATTTTCATTATTTCATTGTGCAAAATAGATGCTGCAGATTGTAAAATATCTTGTTCTTTTAAATTGTTAAACAAAGATTCATCAATCGTAGTGATTCCTATAGGTGCAATTACTTTTTTATGACCTGAGTGTAGAACTTGAATTTTACCAGCAAAAGTTTTACGAATTTTGTCTTCCAGGTGCTGTGATGAAATTGCTGTGCTTGATGTTTCTTCCAAGTCGCTATTCAATTCTTTAAAAAACTCTATTTACTGCTTATGTAAATATGAAAGAAAATAACAACGTCCTTTTGAAATTACAAAATCTTCAATCATTGCCTGTATTTCTTCAAAAGTAATTTGATGAGTTTCTCGAGAAATATGCCACGAAGTAGGCTCAGAATTTTTGTTTGATGTAGTCAGCTTGTTCCGGAAGTCACATCGACAAGAATGATGATAATATACTTTGTCACTATCAATATTTCGCAGTTTATCATCCATTTCTGAATAGTAATCGGTATCAGTCTTTATATTTTCAAGGACGCTTTTTCGAAATTTTTCTTTTTCAGAAGTATGCAAAACTAATATTTTTCCTCGAAATTTTTTATTTTTTTTATCACAAAAGAAGCATACATTACCCATACTTATTGATGGTGAGTTTACCGATTCAGTAGTACCGCCTATTTCTTGTTCTAATGGTGTATCAACTTGTGCATTATTATCATCTTCTAAAGTTTCACCAACTACCGATGAACTCACGTCTTCATTACACGAAACTTGCGACACAGAATCAGACACCGAAGAACTATCGATTGATGTTGATGACTGTTGAGTAGATGACGATTCAGTATCAAGATATTTTTTTTTCAACGCCGTAAATGAACTGTAGCAACTGCGATGATAATAACCCAAATCATATACCTCAGTAGGAAGATTAACTTCTCTGTATTTAAGTTTATAAAGTTTTCGTTCATGTAAAATACTTTGACATTTTTTTAAAGTTTCGTCCGTGAATAAATTAAATTTTTCATTTTTTTGCAAGTTACAAAACACACACTTTATTTCACTAGACATTTCACCAGACATTTTCCATAAAAAACTGTATATTCGAATATTTAAAATAAAATGAAATTAAAAAATATTAAGTATTCTATCACGCTCACAACATGTAGCTCTGTCAACGCTGCGAAATAAACTAAAAACATCTGACAGAAAACCGTTACACCGGGTGCGTCTATTCAAGCGAAGGTCTCAACGCTCGGATTCGGTCCCTAGTACTAATAATGACCTTGAAAAAAAAGAAATGAATTAGAGTGAATGCGTAGCATTATATCATAGAGAATAAAATAAGATAAAACATACTTGTTCCTCACGTATTGTACGCTTCATATACATATATATGCTCGCGCTGTAGGTAAAGTTTTGCTGTCTGCCGGACTGTTACAACCGGAGAAAATGTCTGCCATTGTAAATATAAGCTCGAAATACTGTCAAAAATAACATATTCAAATTTCAGATTTGTTAAAATACTTTTGAAATTTTTTTTTTTTTTAATTTTCAAAAGTGTCTGCCGTGACGTCACAACCGTGATAATTGTCTGCCATTATAATTTTCGATTTATAAAAATATTATATTTTAACATATCTTAATGGCAGCTTTGTTAAAATACTTTTGAAATCCCGGTATTTTTGTTACCTGGACCACCTGCGCAGTACTTAACCTACCGCGACTGGGCTTAGCTAGTCCCCATCTCATGTACGGTAGGTATAGGAGAGTCTTTGGTCAAAATTGAGGGTTTGTTAAAGTATGTGTTGTTGGCCGTTCACTGGCTCTTAGACTATTACATCGATCTGCAGAAGGCTGCCATCTTAAATACCTGTCACACTGTCCGTAAATTTCTAAATATGTGACTTCCGAGTCTAATCCCATTTGCGTTTACACACGCTCGGGATAGGTGAACATTACCAGCAAGTGCTGAGCAAGTGCATACTTGGAATGATAATAATAATAATAATAACAATAATAATAATAATAATAATAAAATATTTTTTTACAACAGTATTTTACAAAGAAAAACAGACCAATATTAAATTATATTTTATATATTAAATTTCGGATGAAAAGATATAGAAAACTTACCAGAAAATGCAGAAGGTGGGTTACAAAAACAATAGCCGGGGCGCCGGGTTTCAGAGACTTTTCGCTTTATAAATTTTTAAAGATAAGACTTGTTGAATCACCACTCACAACAATTTGAACTACGAGCAAAGTTAGGAAGGTAGATGGGTCCGCCGACCTTTACAGAATATTGTCGAGAAACGCCGAGCGTGTATATAATCATCAAGTCTCACAGACCCGGCGCCCCGCCCGCAGGGTAAATATAATAGAATGCCCTTTCGATTGTTATAGTCATGGGCATTTCCAACAGGTTGTTTTATTGGAATATGGCATCCATCTATCGCACCAACTACTCCAGGAAAACCATGTGAACGTTGGCGGAAATTCTGAAAAATATTGAAAAACAACTAAATACTATAATTTGTAATAAACAATTCTGTTTTCTCAGGTGTTGAATGAAAATCTGGCTTTACAATATTTTGAATTTTCGAACTAAGCAAATTCAGTGTAATTTAAAAGCTCTCTATTTTACTTATTACCTTAAAATTGCCTACCTATAAGTATAGATATTCATTTCGGTAAGTGACACTTCCTATATAATTTAAAAACAAAATAATCGTGAACACACCATTGCGGAATATTGCACTTGTCTTCATTTGGAAGTGTTACATATTGTTGCATCAAGTTTGCTATTGCGGTTATTATTTCTTTGAATATGCTCAACAATATTTCCCAATTTGATGCTGTTCCTAAAAATGACTTATTACCTTAAAATTGCCTACCTATAAGTATAGATATTTATTTCGGTGAATAACACTTCCTATATAATTTAAAAACGAAATAATCTTGAACACACCATTGCGGAAATATAGCACTGGGCTTCATTTGGAAGTGTTACATATTGTTGTATCAAGTTTGCTATTGCGGTTATTATTTCTTTAAATATGTTCAACATGATTTCCTAATATGATGCTAAGTTCATAAAAATGAATAGCTTGAATTATTGTATTCTATTGTTATCATGAAGAGATATTAAGTTTGGGAATTAGGCTTTGAAACATTCAATAACTTTAACAATTTATAATTGCATTTTAAGGAACTCAAACAGTATTGATACTTTTAAAATGGCTAACTTCAAATGTCTGTCTCGTCATGCAACAATGTTCTCTGAACAAAACATTATCAAACCTATGGACTGTTTCCTCCTCAAAATTAGCATTTCTTGGTCGTCTATCTCTTAATCTAGCCTCTAGCAGATTTCCTGGAATAGGATTCCCAAGATTTTCCATGATCACATTTATTGCATTTAAGTTGAAATTTTTCATCTGCAAGCTCCACAATAATTGCAAACAAATTCGCATCCATAACAACAACTCAAGATCGATTATGAATAAAGAGATTGTTACACAAACAACAAACAGCACTATAAACTTCTATTATGACAATAAATTGATATGCGCGACAAGTGGTAATCACTGATCACAAAATCTGAAAATTTGAATCGTTCATCAGAATTGGAGAGCGATCAATGAGTATAAGTGGAGGGGCTGGTAGCGCTACCTCGGGAGCGATCCTTAATATTTTCAGATGAACGCACCCAATAAGAAAACTGTTTTGTGATGAACATGTTCACTAATAATGAAATAGGTTTTTAATTGTTGGGGCAATCAAAAAATGCAATGAAATATAGGGTGTTCCATAAGAAAATTTATATTTATTTCAATATTTGTCCGGTCCGGACTTTTGCCGAATTCTGTGTATTCGATTGAAAACCATTATCTGTCCGTTTTGCACATCCATTGCAAATATACTGTATGAGAAACAGGTCGTAGCCTCCCACTGTCGCACATTTTAAACATCTCTGTTCTCCGTTAAAGTTGGGAACACCTAGAACGGAAAAAGTACATGCTTATCTGAATTTAATTAAAGTCTAAAAACTGCTAAACTGCTAAATTCTATGAGTCCTGATTAAATAGCAATTAACCTCAATGAAGGACCTGGCTGGTGAGTCGCATATGAGAAAATGTATTTTGAATGCAATTTTCACTCTATTTATAATCAATACCTACTTCACGTAAAATTCTTCGATATTTGTCCGGTGTCAGACTTATGCCGAACTCTGTATATGGTTCACATTACAAAAGGACAGTCCTTCCAATAAACATGATAGATTTTTCGATTGGTGATTCACTACATCTTATTTATTTGGGAATTATGAAAAGGTATCTGTTTGGATAGGGAGATGGAAGATTTGGCAATTACAGATTGAAATTATGTGCTGAATATGCCATGCGATAATAATATTTCCAAGTATCAGTGTTCTTGGAACAGTGTAAAATGCCATTCATAGATCAGTACGCCGCTCAGAAGTATTCTGCCACTGGAAAGGTTATGAGCACAGAACTTTTTTATAATATTAAGAGTAGTTATACTTGAAGATGTTTTGTCGTATGATGTGTACCACCACTTTCTTATTTATTTCCGCGTTATCACAATTTGCTCTTCAACATTCTACACACGTTTTCTTGACTTAGCTGACTCTCAACTGCATCATTTTGTAGAGTAATCCCGTGATATTTATGTAGAAAAATTATAACATCATCAATTGAACAGGAGTTCGGTCTTGGTAATTCGAGCACCGGTTGTGTTTCAATACCAGCTCCGATCAACTATCAAATTAGTGAGAATCAAACCGGAATAATACAGTGCTAAAGATTCCAACTGCAGGCAGTAATATTCTTGATGCTGTGAATTTTATTCATTTATATCCATTGAAATCACAACAAATAACTTCATAATACCAAATTAAATATACATTCAAGATAAAGTTTTGTTGAAAACTCATTAGTAAACCTGTTCTATCACAAATTAAGGTCAGTAACTAGAACATCAATGCTCCACAAATACCAATATGGATGAACCAGAAAATATGAGTACTCCTGACCAAGGAGGTACTAAACCTCAAATAAAATCATATGCAACAGTCACGAATTAACCAAAATTTCCAAGCAAAAAACAAGCAGTTGCATTCCATTCATTGGACAATACAAAATTAGAGGAATATCTAATCTCTTTGGGAAGGATAATTGAACCGAAGAACATTATATTCTCTTCCAGAATATCCAACAATCGCATATGCATATACTTAGCAAATGAAAACTTAGTTGATACATTTATGGACACCCATGATGGATCATTAGTTGTTGGACAACTAACATTAAGGCTCGTCGATTGGTAACACCTACAGAACGACTACTACTATCTAATGTCTGCCCATCAATTCCAAATATACTAATAGAAATTGAACAAAAATTGGGATTAAACTAATGTCGCGAATAACGTTCCTTCGGATTGGAACTTCTCATCCGAAATTTATCTTAAGTTTCCGTAGGCAGACTTATATCTTACCTATTAACCAGATACAAATACCTGATTTTATTACTGTAAATCATGAAGGGACTTCATATCGAATTTTTCTCTCACTGGATGACCATTTATGCTTTAACTGTAAACAGAAAGGGCATGTCGCAACAGAATGCCCACTCCCTAATACCCAGCTAGAACAATCACAAACTTCACCAACAAACACAACAGTAACCACATCTATTCCATCCTCACAATCATCCATGCCAGAAACACAACAACCAGTTACAGAAACAAATATAACAATTTCACCTCTTACTTCATCCATCCAAACAATAGTTTTACCATCTCAAAACATTCCTGTCGCAAATTTGCCAACTGATATATCCCAAGAAAAAAGTACTGCAAGCGCCGATACTTCTGAAAAAACTATTTCTGAATGAATTCCCCTGAAAATAAATACACTTCCTTCTAGCTCCTCTACCTCAACCAAACGACCTTGATCTGAAACTCCTTCTCCAGTTGAACAAACCAACGAAGTCGAATTTTCTAAACCAAAGATATCAAATATCCCCAAAAAAGTTGAAACTAAAGATCCAGCATCAGTTACAGCAAATGTTGAAAAACAGATGGAACCAACAAAAGTATTTTTTGAAACAGGAATAAACAAGCAAGTGCTGACTTACATACAGACATGTGATTTTTTGGAAAATGTGCATGGATCATCTGATCCACTGAGTGTAGCTAGAATATATACTGAAAATATCCATGGCCTTGTCGATCAATTACAAGCTATATACCACTACTTCACCGACAAAAAAAAAAGTAAATGTACAATAATAACTAAAAAACTCATTGCGCAATTGGATCTAGAATCTATGAACCAAGAAGATATCCTTGTGTAATATATATTGTCCCCCAAATGCTCCGCCCAGCATACAAGATATTGAAGATCTACTAACTCAACTCCCACAACCAAGACTTATAGTTGGTGATTTTAACGCCCATAATAGTATTTGAGGTTCAAAAAACAACACTTCATTTGGTAATACACTGGAAAAAATCATTAATCAAATATATATTGAATGATGGGCGACCCACCAGATTTAACTCAGTCACTTGTACAGACTCAGCAATGGATATCTCTCTTTGCGATCCTACTCTCTCTTTGATATTCAACTGGGATGTTCTACCAGATCTTTATAATAGTGATCATTACCCAATCATTATTTATGGCAATTCTGCAAATCAAATCCCACCCCCTGAAAAATGGAATCTTAACAAAGCCAATTGGAAACTTTATAATGATCTTATACTTGAAAAAATTGATGACAATAATATAAATGACATTTTTAACTCTGACGCAGATGAAATGGTTGAAAGAATATCCAATATTATTATTACTACTGCAGAAGCTACAATCGGAAGAACCAAAATTATTAAAAACCATCGTGCAGTTCCTTGGTGGAATATTCAATGCTCGGAAGCAATAAAAAATTACAAGAAAGCTTTTAATAAATACAAAAAAGTGAAATCATCAGAAAATTTACTTCAGTTCAAACGCTTGAGAGCCCAAGCACGACTGACGATAAAAAAAAGCTAACGATATTCTTGGGAACAATTTATGTCAAGAATCAATAGTTCAACCCCTGCTAAAACAGTGTGGAACAGTATTAAAAAGATTTCCGGAGTGAATTACCAGTCGTATATAAAGTTTCTAAAATATCAAGGTCACACCGTCACGTCTCCTGAGTTAATCTGCAAAACATTAGCGGAATCGTTTGAACTACACAACTACACGAAAACTTTTTTAAACTTTAAAAATTCGGAAGAGCAAACATCTTTAAATATTGAGGTAGATTCGCAGGACCCAATCAATGAGCCAATAAAAATTCATGAATTGAATCATGCATTACACTCATCCAAAGAAACAACTGCTGGATCAGATAATATACTAATGGTATTCTTAAAAAAACTCCCAAGTCTAGCCAAAGAACTGTTATTACAAATGTACAACAAGATCGATTGTTATCCCACTACACAAACAAGGTAGGAAGGAAGGTTCATTAACAACAATACTGTTCATGTAATTGTTGTACTTTCCCATTTCAGCATCAAATATTATGTTGTTTATTTTGTGAATAACTACAGACCGCACTTGATCTTTGAATTTTGCGAGTTTTGTGGCTATATGTTGTCCAAAAGTTGTACATTCATCTTTTGGAGTTTCAGAATATTTTCTTAGTATGTCATATGCATACGCTATTCTAGGGTCTTGTTCAGTTGACTTCTTTTTGGTGGTTTGTACTCTTTTTGGAGACAAAAATAGTTTCCGTTTGCGGAGGGCTTCTGATGGGCTTTGCTGTGAGGTCGATAGCATAAGTGATGCTGATGGTGTCTTTTGCACCTCCTCTGATTCCTCAATCGGAACGGAATTTGTTTCTGCTTCTGCTTCAGAATCACTTAAAGCAACATCATGATCACTTGTATCCTGAAAAAATGATCGTTATACATGCTCCTTTCAAATCTATTTTTTTGATTGCAAATGAAAATACCAAATTTCATAAAACAAATTGGTTTATAATATTTTCAATTAGGAAATGTTCCAAAATGAATATTTTATTAATTTGTTTCAGCTTTCAAACCATTTGCTAACATAGACTTGCTTTGTTCCTTAAAAATAAACCAAAAATAAAAGTATTTGTAGTAAAACTTTCGTTTTTTATTTTAATAACAGAAAATAACAAATACAAGATAACAGAAAATAACAAAAACAAGATTATGTAAACTAAAAATACACATTCTATTTGAGTTAACTGTATAAACCCTCACTTCGTGGAATCTACTCATCATATGGTTTTAAATGAAACTAACTGTTTCTAAATGACTCCACAATATATTTGAAAAAATGTGTAAATCGCAAGTAAATTATTGACAATTGTTTCGATAAATATATCATCATCTATTTACCTGATCCTGTTTTTAGAGAGTTCTTCATTCTTACTTTTTCTCTTCGAAACGAAGATAACAAAGAAGTCATCTTTCCCTTCACCAAATCTACATCACATTCAAATTCATTCATCATGCTTTTTATTTCTCATATGGTAATTGGAATTTGTGGGATCCCATAATTCGGGTTTTATTTCGTATTCACCGATTAGTTTTATTATTTTTGCGTGGTCCCAGTCACCCATTTTTCAACTTTTAATATGATTTTTAACTAGTAAACAATGATGTTTATGCTTGAAAAGTGTGCGCGCATTAAAGAAATGTTCGTCAAAACAAATAGACGTCCAAACTGAACAATGTTTGCCGTGCAAATTTCTTTGATGTACCGACTCCTGATGGATCGTGCTCGTTCGTGCGCAAATTACCTTCCACACCAACGAAAATTCAATGTTCGGCATGGCGCAGCGCACCAACGTGGACATACCTTAATAGAACACCTTGTTTGGTTGACAATTTAAAGCTTTTATGACTTTATTCATTAATCGAGATAGGACTAGGGCACCACATAGTTCAAGACGTGGTAAACTTACAGCTTTTGAAGGAGCTACGCGGCTCTCAGCATGAACAGAAATATTGCCATAAGAATCTATAGAACGTGAATATATGCAGGCTCCAAAAGCATTAATAGCCTAGTTTACACCCATAAACGTTTAGTACGGTCCGATAGGACTAAGTGGGTGGGGATAGTACGGTAGCACCAATGCTTGGTTCCAGTCCGTTTACACCGTTTTGCAACGCGCGAACTAAATGTGTGCTCCTGCAGTTCGTCAAATGTCAAAGCTGTCAAATTAAATTTCATAACATAACCAAAAAATCAAATCCTCATAACATAACAAACAAAAATTGAAAATTCAGGAAAGGCTTTACTCTTTTACTCTTTTTTGCCAAATAAATATAACTTTATACTGGTAAGTCTTGAGTCTTACTTTTATAGTATTTACCTTATTTCATAAAATTACATATTTTGCAGCTGGAACATGTTAACGGATAAATTAATTCCTTTGTTCTACAAGCTTTTGATCTCTTTAAAACAAAATAATCAATATAGAAGGAAAAGGTTATTAAAGAGGTTTAAAAGGGCAAGGCAAGATCTTCGTAACAGACTAAAACTCCAATTTAATCAACAATTACATATGGTGATCTTGAATTTATTTTTAACTGATGGAACAGATCAAGAACTAGTTGGAGATGGAATCCGCTATAAACGAATTTGGATGAAGCAAAGAAGTGAGGATCACTGGAACAAAATTGTTTTGGGAACATACACTGATACTGAATGGATAGAAGATTTTCGAATATCAAAGAAAACATTTTCAGAAATATGTAACAAATTGGAAAATGAATTGAAACCAAAAGAAGTCTCTTTGCAGCCTAGAGTGCCATTATCTGTTAAAAAGCAAGTAGCCATTGCATTATACAAAATGGCTAGTTGTGCCGAATATCGAGTGGTGGGAAGTGTATTTGGTGTCCATAAGTCCACTGTTAAAAAATGTTTGTATAGAGTAGTTGCAGCGATTAATAAAGTGATTGTTCCAAATGAAATATGCATGCCAAAGGAGTTAGAAGCCCAGTATATTTCACAACAATTCAAAAACAGGTCTCATATACCCCAAATAATTGGTTGTATAGATGGAACTCACATTCCAATTATTGCACCTGCTGAAGGCTACAGAGACTTTGTGAACAGAAAGGGGTGGCCCTCATATAATGTTCAAGCCATAGTTGATCATAATGGAAGGCAAGTCGTATGGTTTCCAGTACAGTATAGGTACTTATACATATTATATTTAAGCTTTGTTTTACAGATTCTTAAATATTGTTAGCAAGCATCCAGGTAGCACTCACGATGCTCGGGTACTTAAAGAGAGTAAAGTCTACCAGCATTCTGATAGGTTGATTCCAAAGGTAAAAAATAGTTTTTCAAGTTGTTACTTTCAAGTTAAACATTACTTACTCTAGGGAAGCGCAATTGTGGATGGATACAAGATCCCTTTCATGTTGATTGGGGATCCAGCATATCCATTATTGCCTTGGCTGTTAAAAGCCTATTCCGGTACTGTGTCTGAAGCCCAGGAATCCTTCAATGTTTATTTAGACTCTGCAAGGGTGTCCATAGAAATGGCTTTTGGAAGATTGAAGGGTAGGTGGAGAATGCTTTTAAAAAGAATGGATGTTTCCTACAAATTAGCTCCTCAACTTATTATTGCTTGCTGTGCACTCCATAATATTGCGGAGAAAAACCGGGATGTTTTCTTACTGCATTGGATGGAGGTTGTGTTGGAAACTGAGAAAGTTTACCAACAGCCACAAGGTGAATTCAGTCGTGAAAGAAGTGCACCTACTGCTTCACAGACAAGAGATCATCTTATGGAATATCTTGCCCGAAATTTCCCGCTAAGACAATCAATTTTAAGACGCTGATTAAGTAAAATACAATTTATATACAAAACTCTGTTTATTGTTTAGAATAAAAAAATAACATAGAAAAAATAATGCCAATTCTTATTTTAATTCCTTGTTCTTTTTTTCCACTTCAGCATCTTTCAAGTTCCTTTGTGATGTTAGCTGAAATTAATAAAATAAATGTTTACAAAATACTTTGTTATTCTTGATTAGCTACATACGTTAACCACTCTCAGAGGACCAAGGTTGCTCACAGTAGGTGGTTTTAAAGACTGAATGCATTGTGTAAAAATCTGCATCATGGTTTCAGTCTGTTGTCGTTGGAATTCTTGTTCTTTTTCTAACATTTCTGACTCCCATTGTCTCTGTTCACGGTTGGCTGTTTCTAACATTTCTTTCTGTGAATCTAGCAACTTGGTTATTGTATTATTAATAAGGGTCTCTTGCTTTTCAAGCAATTTTTCACTATATTCATTTAAGGCAGCTTTATAGCTTTTTCTCCCTTCAAATAATACAATAATAATTATTACATAAAATTATATTATATAGGTACGTCCCACTCACCTTGAACATTGGAACGCGATCTTTTGGCTGAATTTGAATCTCTACTGGTGCCCTCACCAGGATCAAAATCGGTCCCATCCTCAGCTTGCTCACCTAGAATTGATTAAATAGATTATTATTGACTAATACTATACACTATTTTATAGCTTTTTCTCTCTTCAAATAATAGGTACAATAATTATTACATAAAATTATATTATATAGGTACGTCCCACTCACCTTGAACATTGGAACGCAATCTTTTGGCTGAATAAGGAGTTTCTGAATTTGAATCTCTACTGGTGCCCTCACCGGGATCAAAATCAGCCCCATCCTCAACTTGCTCATCTAAAAATGATTAAATAGTTTATTATTAACAACTACTATAAACTATTAATAAATAGGAAATAAACCTTCTACTTACCATAAAAGATATCAGTACATTCCTGTTCAATTTCGTAGTCCCCTGTATCTATGCCTTCAGTACAGTCCATATTAACAGCTAAATTGGGCCTTAAACTAAATAGTAAATCTAGTTCTTCATAGAATGGACATGTTGATGGTGCTGCTCCACTTTTGCTGTTGTTTTTTTTACAATTTATGTACTCTTGTTTAAGTTTTTTTTAATTTCAGTTTCATTTGGTCAGGTGTCTTCTCGAAACCTTGCTCACTCATTCCTCTCACCAACATTTTAAATATGTCAACATGCCTGAACTTCTTGGTGTCCATTAACTGAACGATTTTTTTTTCTATACACAGTTGAAGAAACGTTGTGATTTCCGCTTGTGACCAATTAGGTCCCTTTTTTTTTGCTGCCGCTAACATTTCTTGTGTATTAATTAATTTCAAACAAGGTAAAACCTTACAAATTATGGAGCAAATTATATTTCTTTATAGTTAGAACTTGGAACCGGTTAACAATAAATAAAACTAAACGTAAATAACAAATTAGTATACTGTATAACAAATATACCTAACATAACCTTATAACTGACAAATTGCCTGTCAAATTTGTTCCGGTTGAGTTTACACCAATTGACCTCGAACCAAATCCGAACCAATTTTAGTTCGGTACCTCTGCTGGCGCGTACCGAACCAAGAGCGGACCAGCTTAGTCCGCAAGCGTTTACACCGTTCGAACTAAATATTTGGTTCTGATATAGTACGAATTTGGTGCTTGGTCCGCGTACCAAGTTGTCGGTGTAAACTAGGCTAATGAATCCGTGAAGTTCATAAGCAACAAATGCTTTGATTGTGACTTGGCGGGGAATTTTGAAATAATCAACTAAGGATAAGTGATGGGTAAAGTTTTTCTATATTCGAAAAATGTCTGTGGGTACAGGATCATCCCAAGCGATTTTAAGTAACCATAATTTCTGTAAAAGGATTTTGACTTCTAAAACCATGGGTCCTAGAAGGCCAAGAGGGTCGAATGTCTGTGAAATGAGTGATAATATAACACGTTTAGATACGGGTGTAGAGTTGAGATCGATGTTAGAGTTTTAGATGAAAATATCTTGTTCGAAATTCCAAGATATGCCTAGGGTTTTATGGTGATGAGATTCATCAAGTGTTAAGGATTTAGATTGAGTAAAAGGCTCGGTTATGTCAGATATCACAGATTGGCTATAGGAAGAGAATTTTCTTAATTCAAGTCCGTATGTTTCGAATATCTTCATAAGATTTTTGCGAATATTTAAAAGAGCTTCTTCAGTAGATGCACCGGTGATGACGTCATCGACATAGACATCATTTCTTATGATTTCACTTTCTGTGGGATAAGAGTCCAAAGTGTCTGAGATTTGGTTCAGACAACGCGTGGCTAAAAAGGCACTGCTTGACATTCCATAAGTGACTGTGTTCAATTCAAAATGTCCAATGTTGTCTTGAAAGTTGTCACGCCACAGAATTCGTTGGAGGCAACGTTGCTGAGGTTCGATCAAAAATTGGCGATACATTTTTTAATACAAAATTATGTTGTCGACGGTAAATAAATCGTTTTGGACAGTAGGTCCGACTTTTAGGCAGTCATTGATAGATACTCCTGAAGACGACGTAGCAGATCCGTCGACGACGACTCTGAGGCGAGTAGTTAAGCTATCACTCTTTTCCACACAATGGTGTGGAAGATAATAAGAGGGATGTGCAGAGTTATGGCTGGAGATATCTGGGTTTATTTCAGACATATGTCCAATATTCTGAGATAAAGTCACAGTAGGATTTTTTTATATTAGGATTCTTATTCAGTTTTTGCTCAATTGCAAGAAAACGTTTCAAGGCGGTTTGAAAAGAGTCTTCAAGCTGAGAAACATTGGGCCTGAGAGGAAGGCTTGAAATAAATCTTCCAGAAGAATTTGTTCGATGATTTCTTCGCAGTTCCGAAAAAGCTGCAAACTATTTTGAAGATCGTTGTTTGTACATTTTAAGGAATTTGTGTAATGATTATTTTTTGACAATAAATCAACTTACTACCCACCCTAGTTTGGTGTCTTGTAAGATAGGATTATTTTTGCCCAATTTAATTTGGTTAGCATTAAGGAGGTTATAAAAAACGCCTGCGCCTAGAAGTATATTGATATGTTTATTTTTTTAGTGTGATGTATTTATATAGTGATGTGTGATGAATTATTGTAGTGTGATGTGATGAATTATTTATTTCTGAGTATATGTGTATTGTGTGTTGTCTATGCATGTATTATTTTAATTTTGCTCCGGCTAACAATGATACAAATATTGTCCAAATTTATTTACCTTTATTTCTCAAATTTTCTTATTTAAATAACTACTTCGCTCAGTCGGTTTGCATGAAACGTCTCAAACTTAGGGAGAGTTCAAAAACAGGCAACCACCATCACCAATAGTGTTGTCTCCCTTGAATTATTGCTCAAAGACTTGTTTTTAATTTTGAATTGATTAATGAACGTCTAAACTTGTATTTATTGTAATTGAATCAACAAAATAAAGTTATAATCAACACGTCTGTTATTAATATTAAAAATAAATTTTCTTATGTTGCCTTTAACAATGGCAACAATGTTAAAAGAAATCTCGTTTCTTCTACGAAGTGGCAATAGTGTAATTTATGTGAAATTAAATAAAATGGCGAAAACGGTTTTATATATGATGCAAATGAAATGTGAACGAAATTTCCCCAGATATCGAAGAATGACGTCACCCTTTATAAGGTAAAAATAATTATGCTAATTGAACAACCCAAATCTATCTTATCCAATCACTGATGTTATATTTATGGGAAATAACCTTAAAAATCACTTTATAACCTGTTAGAAACTTGTTGCACTCTTTCAAAGAATTGTTTGTCCTTTCTGCCTTCCAGGAAAAGAAATCGGTGGTGGATTAAATTTTGTACTAAATGGGAATCAAAAATAGCTACACGTACTACTGTTTATAAAATTCGTGTATAGACATCTGGTTCCAATTGAACTGCTTCAACTCGTTCAGGTAAGTTTCGTAAATTTGTATAAATTTGACTTACCAATTCTTGTAATACTTGTTATAGATTCATTGGAAATATGAACCAACTATTCTACAGTCCTTCCTAATGATTCGAGCACTAATATTTATTACTCAGCAGTTTATTTTCTGCATATCCTTTTCCATTTTATTTTTCTTGTCACCCACCCCGCATTTTAGATATCAACAACCCCCTTAGTTTCCTCTTAGTTACCGTCATCCAATCCTCATCGTTTATTTTCTTTTGTTACATTAACAAATTTCTATTGGATATCAATGTTTTGACACATTGAAATAATTTTACTTAAATTAACTTATTATGTTAAAATATGTACAGGAAATTGAAAATATTAATAACAGAGTAATTTTTAAGATTAGTAATTAATCATAAATTTCATTTGTGTTAACAATTCACAATACATTCGACAGTCACATCTTTTGATTGGTTGATATTAGTTAGGATTATTGATGCTATTTTGTTCTAGTGTTGTTAAGAGACTTCTATTAAATGGTACTCTACAGGGTGTATTTTATCTATTAATTAAATAACTTTTATAAATCAAATCATTTGTAATTTTATGATATAAGGTGTTTTAAATAAGTTTATGGGATAATTAAACTGTATTTATTTTATGGTCGGAATGAATCATAACAATATCTATATCGGCAGGTTTGAGAAACTCAGGGTCGGCAAGGTGAATATTTGTTGGTATATTTAAATTTGTGATGTTCATAGAGAAGGAAAGTATTTTTTCGGTTATTTTACTTATCACCAAGGCTGGTATTTTGATAGAAAAATTATCATGAGTTGATTTTATTTTGAGTTGAGTTCGTTTAGAAATATTGGTGCACTTTTCGCTAATTTTTGAAACGGACATTTTAATAGGCTCAAAAGGTAAGTTTAACCTTTCAAATGAATTCTGAGTGACAAAATTGGATTGACTTCCATTGTCAAGTATGGCCTTACATACTATAGGCTGATGGTTTTTGTCAAATACCTCAATAAATGCGGTGGAGAGTAAGACAGGGTTTTGGTTTGCATTAGCACAATATAAATTTTGAGAGTGGTTATCTTCAATATTTACATTGTTTACATTGGGTAGAATTCGAAGATTATCGTGTGATTGAGAGGTAGTTGGATTGTTTGAAATGGACAATCGTGAATGAGTGGTGCTATTAGTATGAGCGTTAGTTTGGGTGTTATCATGGCATGATCGATTGAGAGGTTTCATATGATTTAGTTGCATGTGTAGCAATGAATTATGCTTGTTTTGACAGGTCTTGCAAGTATAAGTAGACTTGCAATCATTTTGGCATGAATATATAAAATGACTGTCTTTGCATAGTGGGCATGAAATAGTGTTGTTGTTATGGGAAAGTAATATTTGTCGTTCGTATTTTTGAGGTTTATCAGATACAAAAGGTTTTTTAGTATTTAATTTGAAGTCAAGAGATTCCAAAAAGCGACAACGTTGAGATAAAAAAGTTATAAAATCTTGAGTTGAAGGATTATCAATATTTCTTGAGAAATGTTCCCATTCTTTACGACTATTATAGTCCAATTTTGAGGTAAGTAAATAAATTAAAATGCTGCTCCATTGGTCTACAGGTTCATTTCAGTTATGTAAAGATTAAAAATGATTTTGAAAACTGCTCAGAAATTTTCTTAAACTGAGATGAGAATCATCTTCCACTTGGTTGGGTTCAAAAATACATTTGATGTGCGAGTGCACAATTGCCTTTTTGTTTTCGTATCTTTCCTGCAGAAGGGACCAAGCAGTAGCATAGTTATTCTCGGTTGTGGCTAAAGAGTTCATTATTTGAGCAGCTTCTCCCTGTAAACTAGATCGTAGATAATAGAATTTTTCAATTCTATTGAGTTGAGAGTTTTTCTCAATGAGCGTGATAAAAGTATCTTTAAAATTGGTCCAAGTATCATAGGATCCGCTGAAATTAGGTAGTGGTATAGGGTAGAGAGTGCACTTGGAGCAGCCTGAGCGGCATTAATTTTGTTTAAAGTCAATTTTGCATTTGAAATATTCGTGAAATATAAATTTTCAAATGATTCGTATTCTCGATCCTGATCTTTTATTTCTTCATATTCATTATCTGAACAGACTTTCTTAATTTGAATTTGGATATGCTTAAATTCATCAATCAAGGGTTCAATACTATTTAATCGAGTGGTCAGGTCTATCAACAAAATAGGATTATTTAAATCATCGCATTTCAATTCCAAAAAGGTTTGAAATCTATTTATTTCGTTAGTGACAGCGTCGCGACGAGTTACGAGATCATTATAAATGTCAATTTTTTGACGACTGTCATCTTGATGGTTACCCCTTTTTGATTTAGGCATCTTTGAGGGATAACGATTACGGATTAGTTGAGAAATAAAAGTGTTACACCCACGGTAGGTCAAATTGCTACACTGATAGCGTATCGGAAGGATCGATATAGCGGTTAAAATCACTTGAACACGTAAAAAAAATGGCTTGACTAGCAGTTTCGCGGAAATGACCAGAAAACAGCTCGAAATGGTTCAGATGGATGCGATGCTAATTGAAAGTTAGGTTAGATTAGATTAGGTACCTTGTCTTTGTCAATTTGTCCTCCAGATTTCATAAAAGATTGTTGCACAATGCTTCTTGAAATATGGATTCAACTGGGTAAACTGGAAGACATCCGTCACGGTCCTCAAATTGATTATGGGATGGAAATCCTACTCGAAGGACCAAAAAATGTGTGGATTTGATTCTTCTCTTTGATCAGAATATTAATCCTTTAGTTAGTTGAAGAAAACAGCTTATTTTAATAGCTTTTTCTATTGATTTTATTTATCGTGACAATACAAAATTAGTGGACTGTATATTGACAGCTATGTCAAAAAAAACCATGGTGATAGCACCTTAAGCTGGTGAATATATTTAAACAGGAACTATATTAAAAAAGATTGTTCAGTGATTGATTGTACTCCATACCTTTTTCAAATTTTTACCAGCTTCAGAAATTTTTTAATATTTTTATCACAATTTAAGTGTATGTTTTGGTCGTTTGAAGAATTAAAAACCACTGCTTTGCCGTCACCTTCAAATGCATCTCTTATACTCTTCTCTTCAAAAACACTTGGTCTTTTAAAGGGGTTAGTTTTTTTTGGTTTCTTTTTGGTAGTAAGAAGCCTAATTTGTTTTTCATTATTTTCATTAGTATTAACAGATTTTTCATTGGAAAACTTAATCTGATTTTTGTTGAGTATATCTATTTCTGGAGCTTATCACCGGCATCTAAACAAGCATTCTCACAAAGACCCAGCATCAATTCTATTATCTTTTTTATTTCCTGAAGTATGGCAAGAGTTTTCAATTCTTTCGAATTATCAATATTTGAAATTAAATCAGGCTGATTTGATACTGAACTAAAATCACTAAGCTGGCTATATGATAAAATTGCATGAATATGTTTACAAATATTGAATTTTATAACACTATCCATACAAGAACATTGATAAATATGGACACAAATATTACAATCTACACATTTCAAAGAACAATTTATTATTTCACATGCTCCAGTTAGTTTCTGAACAATATAATCTTGTTCAGAAATTGAGGTTTATTCAACTAACCATTCATTTTCTTCAAGAATAGTTATCAGTGAAGATGTAATTACCTTAGATTTGTTGTGATTGACCTGAATATTTTTTAATCTAGTACTACAAGAATTTTCGGAAATTTTTATTATTCGTTTAAATAAACTGTTCCTGTCAAACTTCATTACTGCATGGATAGTCTTAGACGTGTTTTTTTTCCTTCTAAATAATAATATTTCAAAGTACTGACTCTAGGTACATGTTTGTATTTATACCTAGATGTTGCCGATACCAATATGCCCATAATTTAGTCCTAATGCAGTAATAATTTTGGAAGTATGTACCAAAATTTATTGTGTCTTGGTATGAGGAAAGATCAATTAAGAGTTTTTTAAGTGCTTCATTGAATTTATTCTCATCATTAACATGGAGTAAGACTTTAAGTGTTTTATATACGATAGACCTTTTTTCTATGTCACCAATTTTATTTAAATTATGTTACCTGTTACGGTCAACATGCCAACTTCATAATAATCTGTGTGGTACTTCACCCATCACAGAGGACCAAGCATTGTAAAATGCAGGAGCATCATCAGACATAAATATTTTTGATTTGATTTGTCCAGCTCGAGCCCTGACACATTAAAAAAAACCTTAAAAATAACTTCATCTGACCTGTTAGAGAAACAAAATGCCACAATGTCCCATATTCATCTACCACAAGTGATGAAAAAAGTTGAATAACATAAGCATTGGTGCCATGGGTCCCATCAATACAAATCTTGTCTTATCCAAACTTTTTTAGTTAGTGCTCCTGAAAACATGTCATTAATATTAACAAAAAATCATCCTGATCGAGATTTCCATTATTGTCCAGTTCATTTTGAAATTTGTATTTTGAAACTTCCTTCACACATAAGTGAACACTGATGGCATCATTGGATTGTTTTTTAGTGGTTAGGCTTTTTTGAAGGAGATGAATATGGTAAAGACCTTCCTCTATATTTGAATCACGTATTTCATCAATAATGTGCTGAAACGTGATACCTTGTTGAAGTTTACATTATGAGACCTTGTCATACTACCTCTCACACAAGCTATTGCAACAATAAGAATACCTGTTAATTTCACTCTGGTATCTCTTCCAAGAAAGGTATGTCCTATTTCTAGTGAATGTCCATAATAAGTCCTCCAAAATTTGACTTTAACTAATGTAGGCTTCCATTTATTGTTACCTCTATTCGAAATGGGCAAGCCTTTCCTATTTTAGTTGATCCAGTTGATTTTAGAAAACGTATGTTTTTTCTTTCGGTTTATATGTATATGAACGGTGGCAATTATAATAATTTTTTATTATGTCTGATGCCAATACTTTTGCTTCTGTATTGAGGCTGTAACAGGAATAGCTGTCTTCTTGCATGAGATTTTCCCATTTTTGGAATTCTGAAAATAATAGAAATAATAATATAGAGAATATTATTTTAAATAAAAACCTTAGTATTATAAAAGCATTGTTGTGAAATGACAATCAAGCTGTAGTACCTATGCCTATTAGTTACTATAAAATTCACCTTGTAAGATATTATTGATGTTTACTTTTTATCCTCACATTTGCAAAGTTTACTCATATATCACTGGAATAAAAAATTACATATATGTACCTTCCATGGAATTAAATGTAAAATTCTGCTCTTCAATTGTAGTGGAATGATCAATTTGAATAATATGCATAAGGCAGTGTTCTGGGAGTAAGATCAAAGCAATTTTCAAATGGACATCGTAATCTTGATATTCTAGATGTAGATGAATAATTATGTAATCGACCTTTTCCTTTTTTGCACTGGACTCCGGTTTCCCTTGATTCTCTACAGCATGATCATGAATTCTTCTAATATGCGCATAAAGGTTCTTTTTACAAGAAAAAAATGCAGCGGGGCAACAATAGTAGAATGTATATTATAGAATATAATTCAAGAAAGAAGAAGATCCTAGTAATTATACTATAATAGTAACAAAAGTGGGAATTTCACAAAAAATCTGCAATAACATACTGTTTATTTATAATTAGTGATAAAAAACGCAAAATTGCAAAGTATATTAACAACGATGAAATTTATCTGCAATTGTTCCGGCTTTATTTAATCAGCGTCGGCTACCTGCTAGTATTCAAGCTGCTCAATATTTTTAACGATCATTGTTTCATTTCTATAGGTCATTTTTTAAATATATTTCCATCTTTTATCCATACTGTTCGATTGTTTCCGACTTTTTCGCGAACCAATTTTAGAAGCTTCATTTATTTAGATGTCAAATCTTCTCTTATTATGGTATTTGAGGTTTTAAGTAGCTTTTCATAAACCATATTTTTATAATACATACACGTAAAAGTAACTAAAATTGGTAAAATTTTGTGTCTTCGAAACTTTCCAATTCTATAACAAAAGTCTATACACTTTTCGCTATCATTCTCATCTACTCCATGAATTTAATATTTTCACGCTTATGAAGTGTAATTCATTTTCTTTCGGGCATATAGCCTGAGAAGTATATGCTGCTTCTTAGTAAACGGTCTACTCTTTGAAAAGTAATTTCCAAATTTGTAAGGTGTTATAATAGTATGATCCTATTATCTTGATGTCTATTAAGTAAATAAAAAATGAATGTTTATTGTCTTATGAATACATTTGCTTATATTTTTTTTTGAATTAATAAATTCTTCAAAAAGTACATATGTTTTCATTAAAAATTAATTACCTTATTCTATTTTTAATAGAAGAGAAAATGATTGTAATTACTATTAATGTACAGATAATTAAGCATTTAAAAATGATATTCAACCTTTTCAGAATAAATTGGACAGTTTTATTAATAATTGGGTATCAGAGGGGATTGAAGAAAAGTTGTTTATCTAAATTGTCAAGAATTTTTATTCATTAGAATTAATTGGGAGGTGATACATCTTTGTCATTTACTAACATAATTTAGCATAACTGAACCAATATTTGTACTGTAAGCAAGGGAAATCTAAACATTGCCTGGTTTGACAAAGAAAGACTTGTTGAGCTAGATTCAAGAAAGGTCATATTATACCAATCACTTTTGATATAAAATTAAGACTTAATTGACACTATTATTTTCAACTATAATTGATATTATGAGTCTGGTGAATTAAACTCTTTCTATATGTAGTCAGATCTATTTTACTAAACATATTGATCACGATTTATATAAAAACAATTCTTGCATGCATGACCATATAATTGGAATTATTCAAGAGGAGTATTTTCTTCATTTGATTCCATTTCAATCAGCACTTAAAACTTTTTGATGTGACAAATGGACTCAATTGCTACCGCACAGTGACACATTAACCTCTTCAAAATTATCTGAGGATTCAAATTTTACTCATCACCTTTTTCGGAGCATCGTCTAAAACATCATAAATAATGAATCAGTTACTTATGGGTACATATTTCAGATAAAAAGTGGAAGTGTAAAATTTCTTTATTGTTTTCATTACTATTTTGCAACAAAATTATATAATAATATTGAAGAAACTTACCTTTAACATAGCACCAGCTACTTATTTTTTCCTTGAAATTTGCTAAAACCATGCATAAAATGTAACCTAATTAAAATAAACACACCATCCCCATTTACATAACCTTAAATAATTTACCATGACATTCCAACTAAACACACAGACCAATTTGCTACACTAGCGCCATCACAATTTCAGACATTCGATGGTCACTTTTTATAACACAGATTTTGTGCTCCTTATCTCTATTCTCCATGATCTAGTCCTTGGCGTCTTTCATTTTGTCCACTAAATATTTTCAGATCACAAGTGTATCCAAGTGTAGAGCACATTTTGTGAGGTTTAATCCCACATCTGGGTTATATTGCCCAAACTTCAGACGACCTCTGAAAGGAACCATAATCTCGTCCAATAATAATAATAATAAAAACTTGTTCGAGCTCTCGAGAACACCGAACACGTGCTTTTTGCAAAACATTGCCAAATAGTTTCATCTTACGACCCACATATTGGTCATAGGACGTAGGAAAGATATCTTAATTATCACAGAGTCCTGCGAACCACATATGATCATACAAATTCAGTAGTAGTAACTTGACTCCTAGCTTTTCACTGTTGGTGTATCTCATGGTGAGCTAGAAACCGAAAAGAATTATCTTTGAATGTACTGGGCTGAGAGATTTGCGAATCGATTGAAGAATTTGTACCAATATCGAGCAATGAATTAGCAGCTTCAGCTACAGATACAGCAGAGTCATCAGCATCAGCAGAACAGCCTTCTATTGCGTATTCTCTTGCATGTTCGGAAGGAGCAAAATCGTCTTCTTTGAATTTGTCCGGATCCAATGGGCAGATTCCCGCAGTGCGAAATCCTGAAACACACTTCTCCATCGTCGCGACCTACATGAAGGCCTTGTTCAATAGTTCAGCTATATCATACTCTGTTATTTTTTGGTGGCCAGTTGTAGAGAGGTACAGATCATATTCTCGGTAAAAAGCGTTCTTCAATGGACTGAAAAATGTCAAGTCCAGCGGCTCAAAGTGATCCGAAGTGTGGGGTAGAAGAGACACCATATGGATATTGATCTCTTTACAGAAATTATAAGCGAAGATTAAAATGTGGCTTGAGTGGTTGTCTAGAACCAAAAGTATGGGATCGATAGCTGTGGGTTTTGAGTACTTTAGCATGTGAGATAACTAGTCCAGAAATATCTCAGAACTGGTCCATCCATTCTTCGAACATCGATAAAGGGCCCCCACGGGGTGAATACAGTCTCACGGCCTAGACAAGCTTGAGATCTTCTCCTGAGAGTTTTTTTCTTATCGTCGATTCGGGTATTTTGAAACATCTTCCCACTTCTCTGATTTTTCTGCCATCATTTCTTATTGCATCCAGGGTGTTTTGCAGATGTTCGGCTGTGTAGGAAAGGATCTTTGACTTACGAGTGAACTTCTAAGGCATCTGAAATCAAAATTCAAAATAAATATTTGCTACTATTCAACTACGTGAATCGTGCACAGTAGTGCGCACATCTAACCTTCTGTGTTTGCTTTGGATAAATGTCAAAATTTTCATAGAAAAAACTAATTTAATTGAAGTTAGACAATACTAAAATTTCCCCCAAACACCACATTTAAAATAGATACCTCATGCGAAATTAATGGATAAACATTGTGTACTCATTGCCTCATTTTGGAGCTCCCAAAAATTACAAAAAAAAAGTAAACAAACCGACCATGTGCTTTCACTTCGGTCGTGTGCGTACTGGCATCACATCCGATTGCATTCGGAAGTCGCGTGACGTGTCGTACTTCGCGGCACCGCTCAACTGACCTCTATAATATGCCGGGAAATTAAAAATAAGTTGGAGCGCACGATTACCCGCCGCACACCATTACCCAACTCTCCCTCACATGTGTATAATTTGGATCATTTTTCAACCCTTATATGAATTTACCTTCTATCCAATTCATCCAAAACAATAATTGAAAAAACCACATCAAAGGAAGTGATATATACCAGGAATATCCTTAATTATCATTGTAGAATCTGCATGATTCCTCATCCAGGCATCACATGCTGTAGTAACAAATTTTTTAAAGGACCATTTACGCTTCTCCATAGTGTTTGTAATTTGTGGCTGCAATGAGGTGGAAATGATGAAACGCAGATTCCGTTTTCTCCTAAAAAAATTGAAGCATCCATAAATAAGTGTGAGTGATGGTTAGAACAACAAATTGGATGTTATTTTGCACATGTGACACTTCTAACGAAATGCTGAACATACTTAAATGTATCTTTTTGCATCTATCCAGAAGGATTGGCGGAACCGGCACTTTCAGCAAGGGCTTCTTTCAAAAATGGCCTTTGAAATGGACTCGTGGAAAACCAAAAAACAAAGGAGTTGAGTTACCTATTGCTAAAACAAAAATTCCCATATCAACCAGTGTTTCCCTTTCAGCAGAGGTGATTCAAATGTATCTTGAAATTCCTGCCAATGTTCGTATTGACCGGAAAACGTAGGTAATTTTATTTCAGCTTCACTTTTCGCAGCTGCGACCAATTATTCCTATTTATGGGTCTTTTAATTTTTTAATTATTACTAGCAGAACTTTTAGAATCTCTAATTTCCTTTAAATAATTATAATTATCTGTTCAGAATACCTACTCTAACTTTCAAATATATTTGTTCAAATCGTCCACTTTCTGTACTTTGGATATTTAGAAACTGCTAATCTTCCTCCATCAATTCTATGTATTTCACTCCATATCTTGTCATATTCCGTTGAAGTTATTTGAAATCAATTCAAACGTACTTCCAAATCGATTATGTTTGCTTTTGTAACTTCGTTCAATGCTCGCTCCCCTACCAAATCAAAGAAATTGTTTATGTAACTTTTGAAGTGCTTTCGCTCTCGCTTTACGCCCCGTTTCATTGCATTTTGCACGTTGTCAGGCATTGTGGATTCAAAGCTAATAATTCCACGAAGTATTAGAATACGAAAATTAAATGATTTGTTTATAATGACTATTAGGAGGATACAAAGGCAGACTTTCGTTCTTTTGTTTTAAATTTGTACTTCATCAGAAATTATTTCCTTCTCGGAATACATTGGTTCCACACAACCATTTGGATCAGAAACAAGTTCCTTCATCAGTTCTTTATTTTACTATATCAAGTGGCGATAGTTTGGACAACATTGTTTCTGTAAAACAAACTACTTCTGCGTCTTTGCTTGTTTGCCTCAATACACTTACCAAGGGAGAATCCTCAGTCTCCATTGTATTCCGGTTTACTGTGAAAATAGCAACATCTTGGTCCAATCACGATATTAGAGATTATTTAATCTTTTATTCTTCTAATTAAAAAATAATCTCTGGAATAGACTTTTTAAAATTGTATAATATTATTTCCCACCCTAATTGAAGATATTAAATTGGTCATTGAGAGCACCTCAACCTTTCGAATAAGTAATTGGTGCAATAGATTGCACACATGTGCATATTTCAGCTCCAAGAGAGCACTAGGAAGCTTATAATAACCATTGGGGTGATCATACCCTTAATGTTTAAGCTGTAAGTTTCTTTTAACAATTCAAGAAAACATATTCGTATTCTGTGTAAATATTAATTTATTAAAATAGCAGAGCGCTTTCGGCCATTAAGCCATCTTCAGTGCTTACCTGTAAGTAAGTAAAAAAATTATGGAACATATAAAAGAAGTGGATAAAAAATTTTTTACTTACTCGTCAGGTAATACAAGAAACTTGGACAACACATTGACGTCATGAATTAAAATTACATTAAATTAAAATTGAAATGATCCCCTGTTTAGGGTTTGTTGAATCTAGATTTTAAACATTATTGAAAATTTTCTTGTTGAAATTATTTAAAAAATGAACTCCGAACACGTGTTCATCTAACGGAAGTTGAAGTGACACTACCTCAATTTCAAAAAATTAGCAAATGACAAATGACAGTGAACATAGAACTCAATCAATCTAACAAAAGTTTAAAAATGACACTATAGAAATCCTATTCAAATGTCCCAAAACAGACATGTAAACTTCTTAAATGAAATTAAAGAAAATTTGATATTAAGGTCTAATGGGAACCTATCAAATTATAAAATACTGAAAAAAGATTAAGGGTCTAATGAGAACCCATTACTAAATCTAATACAAAATAAAAATTCACATATATGTCAAGGGACATCCAAAAGTGAACAAATCAATTTAAAATTAAACAATAAAAATGTTAATGCAAATATGTAGTCTGGTTGTAACCAATAACAAATAACAAATTTAATTAAGGAAAATTAATTTGATTAAAGTCTAATGAGAACTCAATACTCAAATCTAATTCCAAAAACGAATAAGATTAAGGGTCTAATGAGAACCCCTTTCCAAATCTAATTCAAACTAATAATCAATTAAAAGTCAAAGGAAACTCCAAATACAATAATCGTTCGAGCAATGAAGTATGTAAAAAAAAATTTGAGAAGTTATTAAAAACTGTTCAAATACAATACAAAATAACAATCAAATGTAAACCAAGTAATATTTTAAAACCGATGTGAGTGGTCTTTTATTAAGGAGATCTGATTTAGAGTCTAATGAGAACTCATTAATCAAATCCACTACTATAAGAAGAAGATTAAGGGTTTAATGAGGACCCATTACTAAATCTAATTCTAAAACAACTACAACAAAAGCCCAGAAAAAATTTCATTTCTAAAATAAACAAATGGACAATATGGTATCAGCTTGATGTTGTTATGGATAAATATGAAAATCATCATAGAGAGAGGATTAGTATATAACAAACAAACTGCAGAATTTATTAAAACTAAAGAAACTAATGGTCAAATTATATTTTAAAAAAGAAAAATATGCCTTAAAAATATCCAAAAACCAATATGAGTTGTTTTCAATGAGAAAGATCTGATTTAGAGACTAATGAGGACCCATTATTCAGATCAAATACTAGCCAGAAAAAGATTAAGGGTTTAATGAGAACCCATTCCTAAATCTAATTCAAAAACAACCACAACAAGAGTCCAGAAACATTTAAAATAAACTATTAATCTTTTAAACGTCTATGTAATGAAATATGAGATCTATTTAATTGTACTTGTTTATTCAAACAAAAACTATTGTCTTGTAATTCTTTACTAATCTGTAAATCTTCAAGAAAATCAAACCTATTAAATTGTTTTGAATTAACTTCTTTTAAAATTTTTGAATTGCGATTAGGACTAAAACTATGCTTATTGAATTTTAAGTGATGACCAAAAGCTGAATTCTCATGTTTACTCAAATGCTCACCTATTCGAACTTTTAAAGGTCTGCAAGTTCTACCTATATATGAAGCTTCACAATCATTACATTCAAGTCTATAAATACCACTTTTTGATAATTTGTTAATTTTATCTTTTGAATTAACCAAATGTTTACTCAAATTATTAGTACACTTAAAAGAAATTCTTGTATCTGTTAATTTATTACTAAATAATTTTGAAACTTTTTGAGAAATATTATCATTCAGAAAAGGTAAAGCTACATATCTAAAAGATTTCTCTTCAGAAGGATAAGTCAATTCTTGTTCTATTTTGTTTTTAATTTTCTGAATTAACCTATTAATGATATTAGGATCATATCCATTATTACAAGCTATCTGTTTAATAATATTCAATTCATTATTAAAGTTAGAATGTGACGGTGGGACATTAAGAAGTCTATGAATGTAACAGTAAAAAGCTGCCATTTTATGTTGATGGGGGTGATTTGAAAATGAAGGTATTACATGATCAGTTTGTGTAGGTTTCCTATATATGCTGAATTCTAATTTGTCTGATTTGTGAATAGTAAGGTCTAAGAAATTTAATTTATTTTCAGATTCAACTTCTAGAGTAAAAGTGATGTTAGGATGAATTAAATTTATTTTATTTAAAAGATTATTAGCTGTTATTGAGTTACCCTCAATAAAAACAAGACAATCATCTACATATCTAAACCAATGTAATATTTCACTATTATTTTCTTTAATTATGTGATTAACTTCCAAATTATTCATGAACAAGTCAGCTAAAAATGGAGATAAACAATACATACTTCACTGCTCGAACGATTATTGTATTTGGAGTTTCCTTTGACTTTTAATTGATTATTAGTTTGAATTAGATTTGGAAAGGGGTTCTCATTAGACCCTTAATCTTATTCGTTTTTGGAATTAGATTTGAGTATTGAGTTCTCATTAGACTTTAATCAAATTAATTTTCCTTAATTGAATTTGTTATTTGTTATTGGTTACAACCAGACTACATATTTGCATTAACATTTTTATTGTTTAATTTTAAATTGATTTGTTCACTTTTGGATGTCCCTTGACATATATGTGAATTTTTATTTTGTATTAGATTTAGTAATGGGTTCTTATTAGACCCTTAATCTTTTTTCAGTATTTTATAATTTGATAGGTTCCCATTAGACCTTAATATCAAATTTTCTTTAATTTCATTTAAGAAGTTTACATGTCTGTTTTGGGACATTTGAATAGGATTTCTATAGTGTCATTTTTAAACTTTTGTTAGATTGATTGAGTTCTATGTTCACTGTCATTTGTCATTTGCTAATTTTTTGAAATTGAGGTAGTGTCACTTCAACTTCCGTTAGATGAACACGTGTTCGGAGTTCATTTTTTAAATAATTTCAACAAGAAAATTTTCAATAATGTTTAAAGTATAGATTCAACAAACCCTAAACAGGGGATCATTTTAATTTTAATTCAATGTAATTTTAATTCATGACGTCAATGTGTTCAAGTTTCTTGTATTACCTGACGAGTAAGTAAAAAATTTTTTATCCACTTCTTTTATATGTTCCATAATTTTTTTACTTACTTACAGGTAAGCACTGAAGATGGCTTAATAGCCGAAAGCGCTCTGCTATTTTAATAAATTAATATTTACACAGAATACGAATATGTTTTCTTGACTTTCGAGTCATGTGTACTCAGCTATAAAGTATTCATCTTTTAACAATAACTAATCTCTACCTACTTATAAATGTAAAATATCGTAATAAATATGTATGTATGTATGTATGTATATTTGGGGTAACATTCACTGAGACCTAAAAGATCTATTGTGCCCCCTCACTTCTACTACCTTTAGTCCTATTTCCCGGAGGAATTTTAGGATATCTGCAGGCTTCAACTTAGGTAAACGTTCCTCTTCTATTCAGTAATCTCCCAGGTACTGTGCTCTAGGATTCTGGAGTGCTGTGCAGTTGGAAAGTATGTGGATGGAGGTCTCTTCTTCCATGCCACAGTATCTACATTTTTCTTTCTCCACTAATTTGAGCTTTTTCAGGTGCCCATTCAGGCGACAATGTCCCGTTAGGATCCCTGTTAAAACTCTTAGCGCAGTCTTGCTTTGACTTATGCATTCATTTGATCTCCGTAGGTTGTAGTCACCCAGGAGAATCTTTGATTGTCTAAGTCCTACTAGATCTTTCCAATGGTCAGATCTTCTCTTTTTTTCGGCTTCACCTATTTCTTCCAGTATTACATTGGAGCTGATTCCGCAAAAAGGTTCAGGCCTCCAGAAGGGTATTTCAGACCCCCTCTTTGCTAGTTCATCTGCTATTTCATTTCCTTCCATTCCAGTGTGTCCTGGAACCCACAGTAAGGTTACTATATTGTTCCCGCCCAATTCATTTAGTTTGTCTAGGCATTCCCAAACCATTTTAGAACTGATTACGCTAGAGCTCAGTGCTTTGATGGCTGCTTGACTATCTGTCATTATGATAATCCTTTGTCCTCTGTATATTTTATCAATATTGAACTGGGCGCACTTTCTTATGGCGTGGATTTCCGCTTGAAAGATACTTGGGGTTTTTCCCAAGCTTTCGGAGTGTTTGGTGCCTGGCCCGAACACTCTTATCCCAGTTCCTCCTATTGCTTTTGAGCCATCTGTGTACCATTGAATGACATTCTTCCCAATTCTGGTAATGGTATTCGGATCCCATTCCTTCTTGTTGCTGAATTCTGTAACGAATTTCTTCGAAAATTTGTACTTTCTCATCATACCGTCTTGTGGCATGTCCCAGGTTGTCTGATTTCTAAGAAGTGAAAAGGTGATTTTTCTTTTAATGATTCCCTCTCTACTTAGTCTGCATCTAGTTTTTTCTGCAACACTTTCCACCACCATATGTAGAGGGGTGAGGTTGAGAATTATTTCCATTGCTGCCGTTGGGCATGTTCTCATTGCTCCTGTAATGCATATACAAGCTAGTCTTTGAATTTTGGAGAGGTTTCCTCTCGTTGTCAATAGACTAGTTCTGCTGCTCCATGCAATGGCTCCATAAGTGATAATTGGTCTCACTATGGCAGTGTACATCCAGCTTAGGATTTTTGGGTTGCAACCCCAATTTCTCCCTGCCAGATTCCTACAGACCATAAGAGCCATTTTCGCCTTGTGGGTAATCTCCTTTCCGTGTTTGTTCCACAGGAGCTTACTATCTAAAATCAAACCTAGATACTTGACTTCTTGTCTCCATAAATAAATATGGATATATGTTAATGTGAACATTTTATTCCACTCTCAGGCAATTATTAGCCGTTTAGTAATAATTTTTCCATTGTTGCCTTCATAGATTTGTGATCCTGATTTTATATGTTAATATTTGATGAATATTTTTGGGTTCTCTATTCGAAGTGCACACATCGAGTTTTTTAGACATGTACTTGCTGACTTTATAGAGCGAAGATCAAGATTTTTGTTTTTTTTGTATGTGACAAGATATGTCCACATGACATAACGTGTTCGAATTTAATATAATTTTGGTCTTTGTAAACGTTGAAATTTAATAAATATAAAGAATCAACCACTTTAATTCTGGAATGAAAATATCTATGGGAATTTAGATTGTCCCAATGAGTTATTCAATTCCATAGCTTTGAGACAACCAGTTTTAACTTTCTCTTTTTTTATCCTACCTATAAACCGCTGGCAATACGCAAAAGATCTTTTTAACTTATTAAAACAATTAAAATCCTTAAAACAAAAAGTATCCAGCTTAGTCGTACAATTAAAAACATCAATCTTGGTCTCAGGGAGAGTTGAAGGTTTTTCAAACATTCGAGATATTGGCCGATAAGTGTTATCTAAGTGTAGCCATTCAGGACCATTCCACCACATTGAATTGACTATAAGATTCGAAGCAAATAGTCCTCGAGATATTATATCTGCAGGGTTTTGTTCTGATTTCACACGCATCCAATTATTTGTATTAGTTAATTGTTGTATTTCGGCTACCCTATTTCCAACAAATATTGCAAATTACTGGAATTCATCTCTAACCAGCCTAATAGGACAGTTGAATCACAAAAATAAAAAATTGTGTCCATTTTTATAGTCAATGCCTTCAAAACCCTATCCATCAGTTTTGCCAACAACAATGCTTCACAAAGTTCAATTCTTGGAATAGTCAAGACTTTAAGAGGAGCCACTTTAGCCTTAGAACATAGAAGATTCACAAATATTTTTCCCATAAGCTTGAGAAGATGCATCACAGAAACCTATCAAATCAAACTTTCCAAAATTAGTACATCGTGGGCTGAGAACCATAGGGTTCCAAGCTCCACAGACATAAATTTTCAGGAGACGAATTTTAAAGTTTGCGCGTTTATATATCAATTATTACAACAGGAAGCTCGCACAACTAGGGCTTAAAATTTTATTAGATATTTTGACAACCCTTTCCCAGAATATTATTACTTTCGTCACAGCTGCAGGTATTTGTTTTAATATTTTTGTTAAATTACCCAAATTTACTTGGAACCTTGTGGCACTGTAAGAAGTGTACTTGGAACCTTATGGTTCTTTAAAATAATAAGAACGACAAAATACATGGAAACATCGAAAAATATGATTATATAATGTCTCGTCATTAGAGTGTTCAAATTCAAAGAAGACAAAAAAAATTAATAAAAAATTGGTAGATTTAAAAAAAATTATTGTTTGAAAAATACCAGATAAAACTTGAAAACAGAATCAGATTCAATTTTTTTTATTAACAACAGATTCATTATTTTTGTTTTTTATTGAAATCGGATATGATGCTTTTCATGTATTCCTTGTCCTGAAGTGGCATCCATTTATATGCAAACTGAATATGTTCTATTTTTTGCTGTGTCATTGATTTTACTTTTCCTGAAATGACTGGTGGAATAATGGAAGGAATATCACTTTCTTTAGCTTTTCCTTTCCTTTTAGGTTTAACAGCAGGTTTACTGTTACAAATGGCGCCTGGTGATTATCTTTTTTAAATGCGACATGGTAAGGTTCACCTTGTAGGAAACGCAGTTGGCTAACTTTGGTGAATGGCACTTTGTCGTATTGATAAAAAGAAGCAACATGTTGAAAGTTTTTATCCGCTAATTTCATATTGATAATGTGAAATGCCTTTTTCCTGTTTATTTTTAACAGAATTCTTATCAACGACAAAGGCGACCAAATATCTGTGACTTTCATTGCTTTTTCAATTGGGGAGTGAATATTGTCTACAACTTGTATACAGGAATGTCCGGGAATAGAGTATTTCATAGTAATGCATGAAATACCTGGATATCTTTTTAAAAAGTCAGCGACAGCCACAGAAATTAATGAATTTCGATTCTGTGGCACACAACTGTCACTCCAAGTTACTATTTCAGTTATATTAGGATGGATTAAAACTACTTTTTCCAAAATTTGTATAAAAGCACTCGATATGTCCTTGCCTGACCTGCCACACAACGTCTCAGACCACATTGCACAGAAAACATCTTTACCAAGAGAACAGTGAGCAGTTGAATTGTATACAGTTAATTTTTGTTTATAAAAAAAACTGACACTTCTGATTTTGGTAAATTTATAACATTTTCCAGATCAAAGCAAATTACTGCACGATTAGGATTTTTATTGTTTGTTTTATCATTCTCACGTTCCTGACGCATCCAATTTTTTTTGTCAATGTGGGATTTATAATCACTTTCTTTTTGTCATCAATTCTTTTTTCTTTTTTAGCCAGATTATAATCTTCACAAACATCACATCTGTTGTGATGTAAACGAACCTTGTTAGTTTTGTCATTAGGTATGACATATATAATTAATAGTTTTCTCATGTCCTGTCAACAGTTATGTTATATGTGTATTTGTGAAGAAGAATAAATTTAATGTTTTTCGTCTAAAAGCAAGTCTTTTAAAATAAATACACAACAGTATTTGGCGACGAGCAGCGTAGCACCCACGTGTCATACAGTCGTCGAATCCAATAGCAGTTTGTCACCTGAAGTCTGAACAAAAAAAATTGTCAATAAGTCTACAAAATATTGAGCAGTTTGATCCGAAAACAGGGGATATTACAACTTATATAGAGAGGCTAGAACAATTGTTTGTTTGCAATGTCGTAGAGTCTAGAATGAAGGTATCTATGCTACTTACTTTAATTGGAAGCGAAGCATACAGTACTTTGAAAGATATTCTTACCCCTGACTTGCCATCATCAAAGTCTTACTACTACTACTACTACTACTACTAAGTTTGCAGGCGAACCTTGTCCTGGACAAACTCAAGCCAAGGTTCCGGCACTGAGGCCACTGGCGGGTCCATTGTGCCATTCCTGCTACCTAGACATCCATAAAGCCGAGCCCTTCTATAAAGGCCACAACCTTTTTCAATGGATGCCTGCTTGTGTCTCCAGGGGCCAAAACAGGGACTCCGAAGATTCGCCTGCGTAGTACAGCCCAGTGTGGACACTCTAGGAGAACATGGACTGACGTTTCGTCACTCATGCCGCAACCCCTGCATAGGGAACTTTCCTCTACTCCTAAGTTGTGGAGATGTTTCATCATACAGCAGTGCCCCGTTAGGAGTCCTGCTATCTTCCTTAGCCTACTTCTTGGTATCATCATCATCAAAGTCTTACGATGAATTAAAGGCAAAACTGATTGAACACTTTAGTCTAAAAAGATTGCAGAACGTTACAAATTTTGGAATGCCGTGCAGGATCAAGGAGAAGATATCAAAAGCTATGTGAAGCGTCTAAAAAGCTTGTCTTTATATTGTGATTTTGGTGCCTTTTTACAAGAAGCATGGAGAGACAAGTTTGTGTGCAGCATCAAATCTCAGGCAATAAAGAAGAAGCTTTTGTCGATAGACAAACTCGATTTTTCCAAGGCGGTGTCAGAAGCTCTTGCTATGGAACTTGCAGAAGGTCAAGTAAGGTCTATGACAGAAAGTGGTGTCAGCGGTATCTCGGAAAGTATTGACAAGTTGTCAACAAAAATGTCAAGGGCGTCAAGGGTTAAAACTAAGTCAAAGATAAATAATAGTCAATACAAAAAAGTGAGTATTCAGTAAAATCGAGAGATAAAATGTGTTTTCGTTGTGGGGTCCGGAGGCATGATCCAAACCAGTGTCCAGCAAAGCATTGGGAGTGCCTCAAATGCGAATCCAAAGGGCATACCAGCAGGGTATGTATAAAGTCGATGTACATGCTTTGGAAGAACAAGAGGCAGATGAGGCTTCCAGTTCAGAGGATGATTTTCAGTTGGGATTTTTGTCAGCCATAAAAGATGAGTCGAGGGCAAAAGCTGCGAAGGTAACACTACACCTTGAAGGTAAACCAATTAAATTTGAGATAGACAGTGGTGCATGCAGGTCAGTTATGCATTTTGATGATTATCACGAAAAGTTGTCAGATTTGAACTTATTTGATGTAAAGTATGATCTAAGAGTTTTCACAGGTGATGGTGTTAAGATTATAGGGGAGACAGATGTTTTTGTAAAGTATAAGGAAAATATTGTTAACTTACCTCTAGTTATTCTAGAAATTAATCATAGATTTACACCATTGCTTGGTCGAAACTGGCTAAACATGCTTAATCCAAGTTGGCGTCAAAATTTATTAATGAATAGTCAAAAAATGTCAGAGAATACTCCTCAGTCCATGTCACAGTGTCGTCTGTCGAGTAATCCTTATCAGTCAAGTAAATCATGTCAGCAAGTAGTAAATGAAAATATAAATATTTCAGTCTTATCAGAAAAATCTAAAATTATAAAAAGTCTTTATAGTCAAAAAACAATTCGATATACAATGTTGAAGTTGTTCCGAACAAGTCAGGTTTTGTCCAAAAAGCGTCAAAATTAACAATAGATGAGTCAGAGTCGGAGGTTCAGTCAAAAATGAAGAAGTTAGTGTCTTCACTAAAAAAGGATTTCAAAAATTTATTTTTGAGAAAGCTGAGTCCAGCATAAAAAATTTTAGTATTGATTTGAAACTTATAGAGGGCGCACAACCTGTATTTCACTGGGCCTATGACATGCCTTATGCTATGAAATCTAGGGTAGATTCTGAGATTAACAAAATGTGTAGTTCTAGAATTCTAGAAAAGTAAGCTTTAGTAACTGGGCAAGTCCCATTGTAGTAGTACCTAAGAAAGATTCGTCAGATATCAGAATATGTGTTGATTTTAAGAAAACCTTAAACCCTGTCCTGGAAGCAGATCATTGTGCATTGCCTCGTCCAGATGATATATTTGCTTGTCTAAGTGGGAACAAGTATTTTTGTGTCATCGATTTGAAAGGAGCCTACCAACAACTAGAAATAAGTGAAAAGTCACAGGAGATTCTAGTTATCAATACACATATCGGGCTATTTGCTTATAAAAGTTTAACTTACGGGATCAGTTCTGCTCCTGGGATTTTTCAAACTGTGATGGACAGCATTTTATCTGGACTTAGAAACACGAAATGTTATTTAGATGATATTTTGTGTTTTGGATCCTCCTTACTGGAGTGTTACGACATCGTAAGAGATGTACTGAATAGACTTGATCAATATAATGTCCAGATTAATACAAAAAAATGTTTATTTTTCAATACTAGGTTGGAATTTCTGGGCCACAAAAATTGATTTTGAGGGAATTCATCCTACTGAGGAGAAAATTCAAGCTATTAAATCTGCCAGATCTCCAAAAAACATTGTTACGGTTCGCCCTACAAAAATAAAAAGAAATAAGTATGAACTGTAACTTGAATGCATAAAAGATTTATTTGGTACCTTGATAATATTTATCGTCACAATAATAATTAGTAATAATGAAATGTAAATATTTATCTTTGTTATTTGACATCTATAATTAGTTCATAGGTTATCTTTAGTGAGATTCTTTTTCAAACTACACAGGTGTCTTGAGTATTTGGGTCATCAGTTAGCCATTTGACCTTGAACCCAGCTTAATAGGTGAAAGACCTCTTATCATTTTTCAAGGCCAATGACATAGGTCCCTGGTTTGAAACCACCATTTTGTATTCTGCTTTTTCCTAATCTAGAAGGTTGTTCAACCTACGTACAATACGGCTTTGTGATTGGAAAAAAATAAGTAATCAGGGATTCTCTTATACAAATTGTTGTAAAGGAGCATGCGTGCATGGATTTAGTTCCTGATTTCACAAAATACACCACTACAAGGTCACTCACCACCTGGGGTAAGTAATCTATCCGATATCGATTGGGACCCAATCATCAGACTATTCTTCCATATTTTCTTTTCAGACCTTTTATTTCTGTGTTTGGCTTTCTTCTTGTTGTGTGGTTTGAACCCATCTGCATCTGATTTTTCACTTGGGATACCAGTCTCTTTTCACTTCAAGAATAAGTACTTGGGTGTTGATCGTATAGCCTACTCATCGCTATCCTCTCCTGTACGCTACCGTTTGGTACCCCCAGCAGCTACTACCTTCCAGCTGACTGCTATAAGTACAGAGCAGAGTAACACCTGTAGGGAACACCCCCAGGACTGCAAACCATTAGTGAGCCCACCTAACCCAAGTAAGATCTTTCCAATATATATTTGATGTCAATAATCTAGACTTTTTCGTACTGGCAAATAAGTGACAATAAAACTCATCAACTCGTACGAAGTGAACCTTACCATCCAGTTCACCTGAACTACTTCCAGGCTTCACGAGAGGCTTCATTATAAGTATAGAGCTCTCCACTCGGTTGTACATCAACTGAGTCATGTATATTTAGTGTAGAAATAGTATATCTTGTAGAGTCCGTCCTATACTGGGTAACAATAGCAATAGTTTAGTATCTAAAACATTTTCAGATTATCAGATTAATTAGGTATAAGTTAGATATAATTATATAAAGGTAAACATCACCTTCCAAACTATATATTAAAAGTATAACACAGTACTTACACGGAAATATATGTAATCCCAGAAGTATACTTTTGCGGACCCTTTCCAATAATAGTTTTAATTTATTCATTTTTAATACCATTGATATTCACTTTAATATATTAGATAATAAGATAGGCACGCCAAGCGCTGTCAATGTCAGTCAGTTGCCATTTGATTTAGATAGGAAATAGAACATATTCAACCTATCGAGTAGTTCATTTGCTCCTTTACCCGAATCAGAGACCATCGAGTATCCCCTTGTTAGAGGTACGTTCAATTTTACTCAACCCCTCTCCGCACCGAGTAATCCGGGATAAAATATTTTATTACCCTAATATCAGGCTAGCTCTTCTCTTCTATTCTGTGACCATTAAGTGGAACAGGGTGGCGAGCTAACAAGTGGCGCCCAAACGTGTGTAATTGTACATTTAGCTTTTATTATAATATTTACAGTTGTTTAAGCTGATGGCTCGTTCACTTGGTCAGAACACAACATAGTTGTCACATATTTTATTCTTAACAACAATAACAAGGTACAAAATTTCATACCTTTTATGCATTCAATCAAGTTCATAGCATTTTTGATAGTTTGGTTTTGAAAGTATTCCTGGCTGTCAGAAGAAACAGTCCACCTTACTCGAGGAACGGCATATTGTGTGGCCTTTTTCTTATAGGGACGAAGCCATAGAATTTTATTAATTGTAATAGGCCAGTACTTGAACAAATAATTTAGTACGGGTATTGGAAGTCAAAATTTATATCTTTGTCGAGTGTATAATAAATTTCAAACTTGTGAGGTATATTTAGAATTGATGTTAAGGCCGTGTTTAAGCGGAATAGGCTTAAAGTAAAATATCTTTGGTTGCATTGAATTTTTATTATTTATTTTTCATAATTTTAAAATAACAATAGGTTATTTGATTTATTGTAAAGTTACATACTAAATAAAAGATAATTCAAGTAGCTAGGTACATATTTTTTTTTATTGAGAAAATTTTTATGGTTTACATTTTTCACTTTATAAAACACATTAGGTTGTTAAATCAAACTAATTCTAAAAATAGGAAACAAAAAGGTAAACTCTAAAAATAGAAAATAAAAAGGTAAATTCTAAAAACCCGAAATAAAAAGAAAAATTCTAAAATTATAAAGAAAGAAAACAAAAGAAATTCTGAGGTATATACAAAACTTATATCTAGATATAACTTATATACAACTTAACCTATAACTAACCTAAAAAAATAAAAAAAAAAAAAAGACCTATACTATATTTTTTTTTAAATTTTCGGTAGGGTTTTTCCTTCCTTTTGCAAGGGGAGAGGTTGTTCTTCAACTTTTGAATACTTATTTTAGTTCGTGTATATATTTTGTAAATTTTTTATTTTTGGTATTGGCCATGGAAGTAAATCGTCTTAAAAGTGATGAGTTAAGTTATGAATTAAAAATTCGAGGTCTACAAATGTTAGGGACAGTGGACGAAAAACGTGCAGCTCTAAGACAGGCATTAAAACATGAAAAAGAAAAGGGAGGTTTTCCTAATGTAGAAACAACTCTGATATTTGATGAAGAGCTAAGCATCTGTGAGAAGAAGGTGAATGAGTTAGTCCAAGAGATAGAGTTTTTTGATCCGGAAAATGGCGAAAATGATTATAGAAGAATATTTTCTAGAATAGAGGTCGATTGGATAGGATCAGCGGTTCTACGGTAAGGGAAGAATCAGAACGCGAAAAGTTGGTTTTATCCTGTCAAAACTTGTATGGTCAATTGAATCTGGCATATGAGTCCGGAAAGGCAGCAAAGATACCTCAGAGAACGAGACTCACGTCATATATTGGAATTCGTCCCGAACATGATTTTGTTTCAGTACGACAGGGTGATGTCCAAAACCAAAGCGAGTTACCTACGAGGAGACAAGAAACCGCTCCAGTGTCACACAGAGCCCAAGCAATACATCAATTTGATCCTCAAAATACGTCGCTTATTGATGCTCCAAACCCTCCGATACCACAGTTTTCGAGAAGCTTACCAATTTTAGGTGATCTAATTGGCATCGAAGACGTTGAAACCGCCAGAAGAAGATCCAGTCCCATCCCTACATTACCAGCTCCAATAACCACAAATACTCGTAGTAATCGGCAAAGTATGGAAGTAACTTGGAGAGACGAAAGAGATTATCCGCAGGAGACTTCTCGAGGTTGGGCTCCTTCACATAACTCACAATTGGGCACATATAATGATTCGACAATGCGAGAGGAGTTAGCAGATACCAGGTATGGTATGGATCGCCTTCACATTTCTCCTATGAGCGCAGAGCGGCCAAATCATTGGTTCCCTCCTTACAGAACTCCAGTTCACCCAGATATTCACCGATGGAATGTAAAATACAATGGGTACACTAGCGTTAACGAGTTTTTGCTCAGGGTAGAAGAACTACGGATTTCACGGGGTGTTAGCAAGGACCAATTACTTCGTTCGGCTCCAGAGTTATTTACGGATCAGGCTTTGAATTGGTATAGAACCGGGACATTTCACTCATGGGATGACTTAGTTAGTCAGTTGAGAGATGCCTATAGACCCTACGATTATGAATATAATCTGTGGGACGAAATACGACAGAGGACACAAGGTGCCCAAGAAAAGGTCCTAACGTTCATAACAGCGATGGAAACGTTATTTCGAAGATTGGAACAACCACCATCCGAAGAACACCGAGTCAATCTCATACGAAGAAACCTTCTTCCATACATTCAAACTCAACTTTCACTTCACCAGTCGACTTCAGTACAAAATTTGTTGAGATTATGTCGGACAATAGAAGAAACTGAGGAAAGGGTAAAAAGATTTGCACCACCTCCTACCTCACACAGAACATTGCTAGAACCAGGGTTGGCATATCGAAGACCTCCTCAAAGTCAGCAGACCGTATCAGCTGTCCGTACTCCTGGTAACACCCAAACCAGTTCCCGTGCTACCTCTAACCAGCCCGAAGATAACACCTCGGAAATGAATGCTTCAGTGCATACCATTGCTTCCGCCTTGCCTCGACCCCTGTGCTGGAACTGCGGTAAAGAGGACCATAAGTTCCGAGCTTGTCCGGAACAAAGAAGGAAATTTTGTTTCAGATGTGGCCGTGAGGGTGTCATGGCACCAGATTGTCCATCTTGTCCAAAAAACAGGAGTGCAGGTTCACGACAGGCCGGTCGGAACCACTGACCTCAATTCCGGCCAAGGTTTCATTAAATTCAATGTCCGTCTTGTTAGATTTTGTGCTGGCACACGCCAAAGACGATGCCCGGCCCTATCTAGAAGTTAATATTTTCGGTAAAACTTTTTTAGCTCTGTTAGACAGCGGTTGTTCAAATACAGTAATTGGGGAATTAGGTTGGAATCAGTTAAAGGGTATTTGTCAGTTGGATAAGTCACCGGTAAAGGATTGTGTAGTTGCAAATGGTGGACGATGTGATGTTTTAGGATCAATTACTGTACCTGTACAACTACTGAATCGGGTGAGAATTTTAGAAATGATAGTAGTGCCCAATCTGCCACATAGCGTAATACTCGGCGTTGATTTTTGGTCTTCCATGCAAATTGTCCCAGATTTATACTCTGGACGTTGGTCATTTAGGAAGGAAAGTGACCTACCATCTTCCCAATGTTCAGCTATTCAGTCCTTGGAGCACTTAACGTTGGCTCAAAAGGCACAGCTGGATGACTTGGTTGAATCGACCTTCAGTGCCATGGGAAATCAGTTAGGCTGCACTCACCTTGTGGAGCATACGATTAAGACCAAAGCAACACCGATAAAACAGAGACACTACCCTATATCTCCTACATTACAGCGCCAGGTTAATATCGAGCTCGATCAAATGTTGGCAAATGATATTGTTGAACCTTCTACATCACCGTGGGCATCGCCTATTGTGTTAGTGAAGAAAACGGATGGTTCTTACAGGTTCTGCGTCAATTACAAGAAATTGAATGAGGTTAGTGAGAAGGATGCATATCCCCTTCCTTTTGTCAGCGCTACCTTGGATAAGTTGAGAGACGCTAGATATCTCACAACTTTAGATATCAAGTCCGCATATTGGCAGATTCCAGTCGCGGAAGCGTCACGACCCTTGACAGCTTTTGTTGTACCCTCTAGAGGCCTCTACCAGTTCAAACGAATGCCGTTTGGATTACACAACGCACCAGCTACCTGGCAACGATTCATTGATCGTGTGATTGGGGTGGAGCTGGAACAATTCGTTTTTGTTTATTTAGATGACGTAATCATCTGTACACCTACCTTTGAGGAACATATAAATATTTTACGAACCGTCGTGGATAAAATAACAAAAGCAGGGTTAACTCTGAACCGAGAAAAGTGCCACTTTTGTAAACCCGAATTAACATACTTGGGATATATCGTGAATTCCTCAGGCTTGATGGTTCATCCCGAGAAGGTAGAAGCTATTGTCAGGATACCAGAGCCAAGGACAGTTTCAGATGTTCGCAGGGTAATAGGTATGGTCTCGTGGTACCGAAGGTTTGTGCCAAACCTCTCAACTTTAATTGCTCCACTCACCTTACTATTGAAGAAGAACGCAAATTTTGTCTGGGATGACGCGTGTAAAAGTGCATTCACGAAAATAAAGGAACACCTCATCACCGCTCCTATTTTGACCTGTCCTAATTTTGAACTACCCTTTTATATTCATGCCGATGCCAGTGATTTTGGAATAGGAGCAGCCTTGTCCCAAATTCACCCAGACGGAGAAAAAGTAGTGGCCTACCTCAGTAGATCCTTAACCAGAACCGAGAGGAAATTCAGTACTACGGAAAAGGAATGTTTGGCCGTCCTCCATGCCATAGAAAAATTTCGACCCTACATAGAAGGAACACGCTTCACCGTAATTACTGACCATTACAGCCTTAAGTGGTTGTTCGATTTCAAAGATCAAGCTGGACGTGTTGCTAGATGGGCCCTTCGGCTACAACAATACGATTTTGAAATTGTGCATCGGAAAGGAGCGGATCACGTTGTACCCGATACGTTATCCAGATCTGTACCCCGTATTGATGTCGTTGAGATACTTCCATCGATCCAAGGAGTCAAAGATAAGTGGTATAGGCAGCTATACCAAAAGATCCTCAAAGACCCTAACAAATATCCCGATTGGAGGATTGTAGAAGACCGAATATACAAACTAGCGAAGGTAGCTTATCCCAATCTAACCCAGTCAAATAAAGAATGGCTGCTAGTGGTTCCTAAAGAATGTCGTTCAGTTCTGATCAAAGACCATCATGATCCCCCGACGTGTGGACACTTGGGAATATATAAAACCTTAAACAGATTAAACCTAAAATATTATTGGCCCAAGATGAAGGCGGATGTATCCCACTACGTAAGACGATGTGTAATTTGTTTAAAGACGAAACCAGAACAGAAAGCACCTAGAGGCTTGATGTTAAGTTGTGCACCAACAACCTCTCGCCCCTGGCAAATTTTAAGTATAGACTTAGTTGGACCCCTACCACGTTCTTCAGCGGGTTATTCCTTTATTCTCACTGCTAATGACATATTCAGTAAATTTGTGTTGTTTTTCCCGATGCGAAATGCAACGGCCCCAAAAGTCGCTGAGATAATAGAGGACCACATATTCCTGATGTTTGGGGTTCCGGAAAAGATCATTATGGATAATGGTAAGCAGTTTCGCAGTCATCAAGTTACTTCCGTCTTGGACAAGTATGATGTGGAAAAGCGATATTTATCCAATTTTTCTCCTCAGGGCAACGCTGTGGAAAGATACCATAGGGTTATGAAAACAATTTTAAGTTCTTATGTCTCCGATAACCATCGCGATTGGGACAAATATTTACAAAAGGTTGCTTGTGCGATGCGATCAAGTCGACATGAAGTAACAAAATTAACTCCCAACTTCGTCATGTTTTCCCGGGAGATTGATCTCCGCGGACGTGCCTTGATTCCAGTATCTGATTTTGATGAAACCTATGACCCAGTGGCTCGAGCAAAAGCAGTCCAAGAAGTTTTCCAAGACGTGACTAGAAGGATAAAGAAGTCCTTTATGACCAGCCGTGATCGCTACAATCTCCGTCGAAGAAGTGAAAGATTCCAACTGGGCCAGCAAGTATGGAAAAAGGTATGTGCGGTCTCCGACAAAGCCAAGGGAGTGACAGCAAAATTGGCAAATAAATTTGAAGGACCGTACAGGATAACGAAGATCCTCTCCGCATGGTCGTATGAACTGACAGATGACACCAAGGGTCGTAATAAGGGAGTCTGGCACGCCAAAGACTTAAAGAGTCACCCACCAGATACAGACGGATCCGATAGCGAAGCAGAATAAGTAATAGCTTGTTAGTCCTCGAAGTAACACCCTGCTTGTCTACACCGTTGGAGTAGAGCTGTTTCTGTCGTTTTTCCGGTTGTCTATTGTAAGTTAGCCATATTATTCTTTTGGGTAGGTCAGCGTAGTGGAAGATGCTATGTTGCGGTTTTTTTTTTTTGGGAAAAAAAAACCTTTTCCTGGAAAGGGGAGAGTTGTTACGGTTCGCCCTACAAAAATAAAAAGAAATAAGTATGAACTGTAACTTGAATGCATAAAAGATTTATTTGGTACCTTGATAATATTTATCGTCACAATAATAATTAGTAATAATGAAATGTAAATATTTATCTTTGTTATTTGACATCTATAATTAGTTCATAGGTTATCTTTAGTGAGATTCTTTTTCAAACTACACAGGTGTCTTGAGTATTTGGGTCATCAGTTAGCCATTTGACCTTGAACCCAGCTTAATAGGTGAAAGACCTCTTATCATTTTTCAAGGCCAATGACATAGGTCCCTGGTTTGAAACCACCATTTTGTATTCTGCTTTTTCCTAATCTAGAAGGTTGTTCAACCTACGTACAATACGGCTTTGTGATTGGAAAAAAATAAGTAATCAGGGATTCTCTTATACAAATTGTTGTAAAGGAGCATGCGTGCATGGATTTAGTTCCTGATTTCACAAAATACACCACTACAAGGTCACTCACCACCTGGGGTAAGTAATCTATCCGATATCGATTGGGACCCAATCATCAGACTATTCTTCCATATTTTCTTTTCAGACCTTTTATTTCTGTGTTTGGCTTTCTTCTTGTTGTGTGGTTTGAACCCATCTGCATCTGATTTTTCACTTGGGATACCAGTCTCTTTTCACTTCAAGAATAAGTACTTGGGTGTTGATCGTATAGCCTACTCATCGCTATCCTCTCCTGTACGCTACCGTTTGGTACCCCCAGCAGCTACTACCTTCCAGCTGACTGCTATAAGTACAGAGCAGAGTAACACCTGTAGGGAACACCCCCAGGACTGCAAACCATTAGTGAGCCCACCTAACCCAAGTAAGATCTTTCCAATATATATTTGATGTCAATAATCTAGACTTTTTCGTACTGGCAAATAAGTGACAATAAAACTCATCAACTCGTACGAAGTGAACCTTACCATCCAGTTCACCTGAACTACATCCAGGCTTCACGAGAGGCTTCATTATAAGTATAGAGCTCTCCACTCGGTTGTACATCAACTGAGTCATGTATATTTAGTGTAGAAATAGTATATCTTGTAGAGTCCGTCCTATACTGGGTAACAATAGCAATAGTTTAGTATCTAAAACATTTTCAGATTATCAGATTAATTAGGTATAAGTTAGATATAATTATATAAAGGTAAACATCACCTTCCAAACTATATATTAAAAGTATAACACAGTACTTACACGGAAATATATGTAATCCCAGAAGTATACTTTTGCGGACCCTTTCCAATAATAGTTTTAATTTATTCATTTTTAATACCATTGATATTCACTTTAATATATTAGATAATAAGATAGGCACGCCAAGCGCTGTCAATGTCAGTCAGTTGCCATTTGATTTAGATAGGAAATAGAACATATTCAACCTATCGAGTAGTTCATTTGCTCCTTTACCCGAATCAGAGACCATCGAGTATCCCCTTGTTAGAGGTACGTTCAATTTTACTCAACCCCTCTCCGCACCGAGTAATCCGGGATAAAATATTTTATTACCCTAATATCAGGCTAGCTCTTCTCTTCTATTCTGTGACCATTAAGTGGAACAGGGTGGCGAGCTAACAACATTACAGAATTAAAATCGTACCTGGGACTTTTGAATTACTATATTAAATTCATCCCTATACTGTCTACCAAGCTAAAACCTTTGTATAATCTTTGTAATAATGAAACTGATTTTTTTTCTAGAGAATGGACAGATGAATGCGAAGATATTTTTCAGTTGAGTAAAGACCTGATAACTTCCGATACTGTCACATCATAATCCTGATTTAAATATTTTTGTCACTTGCGATTCGAGTAGCTATGGAGTAGGTGCAGTACTGAGTCACATAGTAGATGACGTAGAACGTCCAGTGATGTTTGCTTCAAGCACCTTAAGTCCTACTGAACAAAAGTACAGCAATTTAGAACGTGAAGCCTTAGCATTGATCTTTGCTGTGAAAAAGTTCCATAAATACTTGTATGGACGCAAATTCACTCTTATTTCAGACCACCAACCTTTACAGTTCATTTTTGCTAAAAATAAACAGATTCCAATTACAGCTGCATCAAGGATTACTCGATGGGCAATAATTCTGTCTGGATATCAGTATGATATTATTTATAAAAAAGGTAGTGCCATAAGCAATGCAGATGGATTGTCACGATTACCTCTGCCTGGTCAGACTGAAATCCCAGATTTTATTTATTCATTCAGCCTGGTGAATGAAATTCCTCTAAACGCTGACGACATAAAAAAGACTACTAACAAAGATTTAGTGTTTCTTAAACTTAAAGATTTCATTCTGTCCGGATGGTCAAGCAACGTACAAGATGAAAGGATTACTTTCCGTAATTGCTCAATTATCCGATCCATTGGGTTTGGTCGGTCCAGCAATTGTTAAAGCCAAGGTTATCATGCAAAAACTTTGGCAGCTCAAAGTGGATTGGGATCAAACTGCTCCTTCACCAATAATTCCAGAATTCGCTCATTTACAAAAAGAATGACCTATTTCAGCTACAATTAAAGTTCCTAGACAAATAACAGTTCCCGAAGCCAATATTATTGAAATTCACAGTTTCAGCGACGCATCCACTATCGCGTACGGTACGTGTTTATACTTACGAACTGTAGATCATAGATAAGAGATATTATATATACGGATAGATCGGAATCTTTCGTTAAAACTAGAGATCCCAGGGGACCGGTAGCGCTACTTGCGGCTGGAGGATCAACTAAAATTGGCGCGGCGGTTGTTTTGAATGTATAATTTATAGATTCGATTTTCTTCTTGAATCTGAATTGGGTAAAAGTCGAATGATATTATCGAGTGACCTCGAATATTGTCCAATCAAATTTACCTAAATTCGAATTCACTCGACAATTCCAATCAACTTCAATGAAACACAATTTGAACACAATTACTATTTTATTACGTATTAAAAAACCATACATTTCATTAAAAAATATTACAAATACAATAAAAATTGTTAATTTATAAGAATTTTTTAATAATACAGCTGTTATGGTGGAGTTATTTAAAAACAGTAAGTTTCATTCAAAACTGTCACGAACAAATGTATTTATATGTCTTGAAATATATGGAATGGATAAGGAGGGGAAGGCAGTTCTTATTAAGTTTTTAAATTTTTCAAGTTCCTGATTTTAAACTATATTTTTTTATGAGTTTCAAATTTTTTGGATGCATAAATTTGGGTCCTTACTTGCTCCAATATTCTGTTTCCCTTTCAAAATGGAGTTAACATTTTTTATCCACACCAGCATATGGAATTTTACAACGTAATCCAAGATCAAATATTGTAGATCATGAATGTCACATGTAAAAATTTGATTTTTACATTCATTTCTCAATATTGATTTTAAAACAGCACTTATGTTGGAATAATAGCAAATTTGTGGCAATACACTGCTCAAAATATTAATGCACTTTTGAAAAAGAAAATTAAAGTTTGTTGATGGAGCTAATAGTGCATTTGGAGAGTAGGCCCTTGCATCAACCACAAAATATTCATGCCCAGATCTGTCCTTACCTACCAATTCTGATCTACATCTAGAGCAAACTTTAATTTTCTTTAAAACTTTTTTTGCCACAAATCCAGCAACATAAGTTAATTTTCCCTTCTTTATTAAACTACTATATTCCGGTTTAAATTCTGGAATTGAAACTTCTGGAAATTGAATATTGCCTTCAATTGGGGGCGATTCAGAAGTTAAAATCACCTTCAGATCGTCCAAACATTCAAGTTCATCTGACTCACAATTGAAAGAGTTAGTGTGGTTTGACATAAAGTTATTCAGGATTAAAGATTTGAATGAATTCATGAATGATGCTGCATTAGGATTTACATTTCTAACTCCATGACTTCTAATTTTTCCAAAAAAATTTTCCAATGGGTCTTGGTTCAAATTTCTTGGACATAAAAAATGTATACCTTCATTTGACAATTTCCCCCATAAATATGAAAAACCCTTTAATGTGTGAATCCAATTTGGTATAGTAGGAGGAGACCTAATTCTTTTATTTTCACTATTTAAGAAAGATATATTATTAAAAACTTTTATGGCCTCAGACCAGAACTGTTTATGCCCTGATTTTTCTGTGACTGCACACCTTAATGTCTTTCCACTTCTTATGGATAAAGATGCTCCATTTACACTGTCAAACACTTTATCCATAAAAAGTAGAAATTCTGCAGTGCTTTCAGCTTCTTTTGGAATGCCATCTGGCTGAATAGAATGTAATGCCATTCTTTTAAGAACAGCTGCAACAGTGTTACTAAAAACTTGGGCAGCCACAGAAACTTTCATTTTTTTTGTATTTTTTATATGGTCAATTGTCAAGCTTTTGCAGAGCTTGTAATCATCCTCTTCATTTCCTTCAATTTCAAAAAGCTTGACAATATGTTGCCATTTGGCAATTTCTTTTTCTTTTTTCCTCCAACAGAATTGAATATTGTACTTAAAAAGACCATTTCTAATGCATTTCAGTAAATGCGGAGGATCATAAAGAGGTACTATTTCTTCTCCACCAATGAGCACCCCAAACAATCTGTTTTCCTCATCTCTACGGAGGAAAAATTCTCGTGTTTCATTATACAATCTGTTTATTGCTGCAACATTAGATGAGCCTTGATCACATATAATGCTTTTTACATTCATTCCTATATCTTGACATGCTATAACCACTTCCTTGATTATTTTCACTAAAACGTCAGTTTTCATGCCTCCTTCATTGAAGTAATAGCAAATGGGCTGCTTCCATTTACGACAAATTCCACATGCCATAAAAACCATAACCTTGTCAGCTAAACGAGAACTTCTGGTACACTCTCCATTGTCTTGAAATCCCTCAATTAAATCTTTGCTTCCATGATATTGCAATGTGGGATCTATAGTCATTTCGTCAAAAACAATGCTGCAAAACTTGTCACTATCTTTCATCTTGGCTACTTTGGATTTTAATGAATCCATGATTTGTTTATTTATGCCTGTATGGAAAGGGACTTTACGAAGGAGGTTGGTTAATGTCTTTCTGGATGGCACTGCAAAAATTCTGCGAAAAAGCTTATAACCTTTGGGGCTTTGTTTTAGGAAAGATAAAAACAGTATCTTTTCATCTAATGAAAAACGTCTACCTTTAGGATGTTGTTCTTGACATCTTAATTGGGACATGACAAAAGCATAAGTAGGCTTGTTAAGCTTAGCTTTCAAGAAACTGGGTGAGTTCAAAAATTCCTCCATCTTGTTTATTTTCCCTTTTAAACTTAATCGAGAAAAATGTAGCTTCCTCGCAGTCTTTCTCAAGTTGGTAGCTATTTTATAATATTTTCTTGCTTTAGGTGTAAGACTTGAAGATGTTTTAGTGTGAGTATAGGATAACAAGTTAATGCGTTTGCTCAAACCTGAAATTATACAAAAATCAGAAATTAGATTATTGAACATTTGAAAAAAATGAGCTATGCAATAATAAGTACTACATATTTAAAGATATTAACAATTTGATAATTATTTGATTAGGCAGTTAAGCTAGGCTCAGGTATATCTGTGTTGACATCAACTCTCTTATTTTGAATGGAATACAATGTATATATTTTTATTCTGAGCTTAATCTTAGGGCAGTTTTCTACAGTAAGTCCCATCTCAATATTTTATCACAATCAAGATATTCAGCTCCTTAGGAATTATTTCAACAAATAATGATACATTAATTAGTGTATAATTCTAACAGCCAGTCATCGTGAAAATCCCTGTATACTAATGAAATTTTAATAGTATGGCACCTACTTGATATTTTAGATGGAGTTGACATATGCTGATTAGGAGGTCTCTCAGTTGTTGAAGGTGTTATGGACCTTTCCTCTTCTTTTGAGGTGGATTGATCTTCCAGAAAGTCAGTATTTTCAATAGGGACAGCATTTTTATTTTGTTGCTCATTAACTTGGTTTAAATTGTGTTCTTGAACTAAAAAATAAATGTATAATTATCTTTCCTTGATCCCCATAAAATAATACAAAAATTAGTTAACCATTTGTATTTAATTGAAAAAAACTTACATATTTCAATTGAATTGCCCAACAATAGAGTGGGCACAGCATCGGCTTTTATTGTTGATCCATATCTGCTACCAACATAAACAGCTTCTGGTCCAAAATGTATGCTACAAACTCTATAGGATGCACGAATTCTTTCAATAGATTTTTCCTTCAAATCCAAACGTCCAAGTGCAGACAACCAAATATTGCACAACTAAAATTATGCTGTTTGATCAAGCTTATTCAATTATTCATTAAAATATTTTCAAATACAATATACAATGCACAATGTACGACTTTTTCTATAGAACCGATGTTTTTAGCTAGAGAAGATATTATTATAAAGACAAATTTAGTTCGAAATATATGTATTTTTATGAAATATAAAAAATAACGTTAGGGATACTTTTAAGGTTAACTTACCTCCTGATTAATCGGGAAACGATGCATCTCATATCCTTTTTTAGTAGAATTGAAACAGTCTTTAACACAGCACACAAACACCATTTTTATTGAAAATTTATTCAATACCAGATCAATACAAATCACAGCAGTGATACAAACAAATAACACAAGTAAAATTGGAAATGTCACACATAAACTATACAGGATATTATGTTCGTGACGCTTACTTGTCACTTGTCAGTTAACAGCGTCACACACAGCTGGAGGATCAACTATTTTAGAAAGAACTGTCATTCTCATTTAAGTTTCCAGGGTATGCTGTAGATAGTTTTGGCAACTGTTCTGTGCGTTTGATTTGTGCTAAATCGCGAGTAGCACCTTTAAAGGTTGTTACGCTGCCATGCTTGGAGCTAAACGCAGCCTTATTAGCAACCAATCTGACAACTAAACTTATAGAAGCTTTTACTTTTCATATATCTGACATTTTCTATTATATCGATTCAACCATAGTTTTATCGTGGTTAAACACGGAACCCGCATTCTTGAAAACATTTGTAGCAAACCGCGTAGCGGACATACAACGTAAATCCAAAATAGAAAATTGGCAACATGTCAAATCCGAGCATAACGCAGCGGACATCATTTCGAGAGGTGCACTACCTAGTCAGCTGATCGAATGCGATATGTGGTGGAACGGTCCATCCTTTTTAAGTAATATCAACCTTTCACAAGTAATCATTTTTTACCACTCGATGAATTACCAGAAGTAAAAAATTCCGCGTTAACACAAAATGTAATTATTAGCTGATAGTACAATATTCGAGAGATATTCTAATTTCGACAAATTAAATAGAGTCATAGCGTGGATTTTACGATTTAAGGGTAACGCTTCGTCAAAGCAAGATAGAAAATAAAGTAAGAAACTCACAGTGTACGAATTGAAACTAGCAAAACTAAGTATTATAAGGGCTACACAATCATTACACTTTGCGGAAGAAATTAAATGTTTAAATAAAAATAGGCCAGTAAACGGTCATTCGAAATTATTAACTTTAAACCCGTTCATAGATAGCGATCATTTATTGCGTGTAGGAGGAAGAATTGTCAATTCAAACTTTTCGTATGACAAAAAAGTTCCTTACGTTCTACCTCATAATAGTCACGTGACACGTCTTCTAATTGAAAGGGAACACACGTTATTATTACACGGTGGTGCTCAGGCAACTTTAGCCTCTCTCAGAAACAATTTTTGGCCATTGCTGGGCAAACAAATAGTCAAAAAGACTTTGCGTAAATGTTTAACTTGCTTTCGAGTAAAGCCTTGTTCTTACTATGAAAAAATGGGAAACTTACCTAGCGAACGACTCACACAAGCCAGACCGTTGTTAAGCAGTGGCGTCGATTACGCTGGGTCATTTATGGTCAAGGAAGTTAAGCACAGAAATGAAAAATTTATTAAGTCATATTTGTGTATTTTTATTTACATGACTACCAAGGCTGTGCATTTAGAGGTAGCAACTGATTTAACTTCAAATTCATTTTTAAACGTCCTCAATGCAGTGACATATATTCTGACTATGGGGGATGTTTCGTTGGTGCAAACAATGATTTGCTATTATTTTTAAAGACACCGAAACAGGACAATTCATTCTCCACATTTTGTGACGAAACTCGGTGGCATTTTAATCCTGCGAACAGTCCGCATATGGGTGGTCTGTGGGAATCGGCAGTGAAATCAGCTAAGTATCATCTTAAAAGAGTCATAGGCCAAAACTGCTTTTCTTTGGACGATTTTACTACCTTATGTATAGAGGTGGAAGCCATTCTTAATTCTAGACCTCTCATACCACTAACCAATGATCACAACGACCTTTCACCTTCAACTCCCAGTCACTTTTTAATTGGCGACGTATTGAATGCAATACCCCAATTGAACGTTCAGCAAATACCACTCAACAGATTATCAGCGTATCAAGAGTTGCAGAAAATGTATCAACATTATTGGCGACGTTGGTCTACGGAATACGTCTCGGCTTTGCAGCAACGTGTGAAGTGGAAAACTGCAAGCAAGGAACGAACTCCTCAATATAGGGGCTCTAGCCCTGTTAAAGGACAAGTCGCCTCCATTGTGTTGGACTTTAGCTCGTGTCGTTGAGCTACATCCTGGCAGCGACGACCTTGTTAGAGTAGTTCCTCTTCGTGCGAAGAATGGAGTTCTGAAGAGGGCAGTGTCAGTAATTTGCGTCCTACCAATAGACTTTTGAATTTTTCAATTAGTGAATGACATTTTAATTTTAAGTTGTTTAAAACAAAGGTTATTTTTTTTATTTATTATATTATTTGTCGTTTGAAAGTCGAGCCTTTCAAGGAGGCCGGTATGTTTAACCATCTTTAATATCCATTAAAATTATGTTCAGTGCGCTCATGCGCCTGTCGACAGTAACCGAGCATGCGCCTATTTTACCGGTCATGCGTAATCAAAAAGGATATAAAACAAGAAGCCACGAGTCCATTTGCCATTCTGCATTCTACCATTATTTCCATTGTATTCAAATAATGGTGACGAAGAAAATACTCCAGATAGGAATAATATTGATACTGCAGTTAGAACTTCTTCAATAAACACTCTGTTTAGCGAATAAAGTATTCTATGAAATATAAAGCACTCTAGGTTTTTTCTTTATTAAAAATCTATCATCCTGAGATAGCTGCTATTTAATTTCAATTAAGAACTTCAGTTTATCGATGATTCCTGGGAATTATTATTTAGTCAAAAAATATTTATAAAAAATATAGTTTTCAATAGAGTGCGACTAGTTGAAATAGCGACGAAAATGTATGACTCCAAATATGCGGCGCTGCTATATCAACAAGAAACGCATAAATACAGCTGCAATTTTGGCATGGGACCAATAATTTAGGTTGGCATCCAAACGGTTAAATAAATTGTTACGTACAACTATTGAAAAAAAAAGACACATTTCTCACCTAATTTAATTTTATTATATATTTTTTTCTAATTGTTTTAACAACAGTTGCTGTTCTAATTTTTTGTTCTCTATTGAGAGGTTAGTTTCTTCAACTTGCTTCTTTTTCAGCGTAAGATCTTCTTTAGCCCTCTCCAAATCTACTTTATGTTTTTCAAGTAAAACATTGGCAATGTTTAAGTAGACTTTTTCTTTTGAAGCTATTATCTCGAGCGCTTCCCCCTCCAATTTTTGTTTGTTTTTTTCATGTATTTTTTTATGCGCTTGCTTTGCTGGAATTGCTTCAGGTACTTTTTCTTCTTCATCTACTACTTCTTCTTGTGCTACTTCTTCCAGATCGGATAGGGTTGCCCGTGAAGTCGAAGCAATTACCAATACAGGATGCAGAAGAGACTGATGGTTCACACGAACCTGACGCTGCTGAAGGAGTTTGAATAAAATTGGGGGCTGAAACTGTTGTCAACCTAAAAGAAAAACTCAAGAAACTGGTAGCTATTAAGTACGGTAGTATTATCAATTGAACGAATTTAGCCTTGTAAAATATTTGTTACTCTGCAGTGTTTTGTTTCAGATGCCTTAACAATAATTCATATTTAAAAGCATTCACCTACCTCAATTTCTAGCTCATCGGCAGGGTTAACGAGGCCTTGAAATCTCATTGGATTTGATGAAACAATTAATTCATCAAGAGCGGTTGCAGTTTTTGAATAATTTCCTCCTCCAGTTTTATACAACTGCACCTATGAAATGAAAGTTTACTTTAATATTCCTTTGCGAGTTGAAAAATATACCTTATCATCAGCTACGCTTTTTTTGCTTACCGCTTCATTTCATCATATAATGCTTGGAGTTGCCCCACATTTCTAACTCCCGTCTTCTGCAGTGAGTTATGCGTGTTCACCACGGCGTCCTACGCGGCTTTTTTAGCTTTCATCAACAGACAAGTTTTTGAACCTAGTAAGTCAAAATATAACAACACCCTCCCCATTTTGACTTAACAAACTCTTACTGTTGCTTCTTCGCTCTTTCATACTTTGTACCCCAGCTTTTGTCTCATGTTTTTCCAGTATGGGTTTTGCAACTGAAATCTGCAACATTTTCTTTAGTGTCCATGTATTTCAGACTTATTTTATTCTTTTCAATTTCATCTTTGATGAAAAAATACTTCCTTTGTATATGTTTGGTTCTTGAGTGATATGTATTATTTGTTGTTAATTTTATTTCTGCCTGATTATCATTGTACATTTCTCTGTTTTTTAGTAATTGACTTTGGTTGAGATCTCCAAAAATTTTGTCAAACCATAAAATTTCCTTTACGGTTTCAGTAATTGCCATGAATTCGCTTTCACAGGTGCTTAAAGCAACAACATTCTGTTTCTTGCATTGCCAACTAACTGCTCCATCACTAAGAATGAAAATATATCCAGAAAAACCTTTACCATCTAAAACATTATTCCAGCTTGCATCGCAATAGGATATTAGTGGTTTGTCGTTTGCTCGATAAGTTAATCCTTCAGTTTGTGTGTACTTCAAGTATTTCAAAACGTGTTTTGCTTCATCTCGGAGTATTTGGTGTTAAACTGGCTAAGATAAGTTGTAACAAAAGTAATATCTGGTTTTGTTCTTTGTGATAAATATAATAAGCTTCCGATCAACTCCTGATAAGGAACTTCTCTATTCATGATTTCAGAACTTACATCTTTTTCATTTTTCAATGGAACACACGACTCTTTGCAGTCATTCATGTTAAAGCGTTGTAAAATCCTTTTAATGTACTTTTCTTGTTTAATATGTAAAATTCCTTCTTCCCGGTTCCTAGTTATTTCCCATCCAGGTAAGTACTTAGCTTCTCCAAGAAATTTCATCTTAAATTTTGTGCTTAATTTTTGCATGAATTGATCTGCCATTTCTTTGATGTTTGTGGCTAATGATATATCGTCTACATATAAACTAACTATAGAATAGTTGTTGTTATTGTATAGAAATACACAAGGTGATGAATATAATTCTGTAAATCCTAGGCCATGTAATTCTGTTTTAATGGTCTGATACCAGGTACGTGCAATTTGTTTTAGGCCATACAGTCCTTTCTTCAACTTACATACTTTAGTCTTTTTATCTTCATATATTCCTGATGGAATTTCCATTTATAAATTTCGTCATTCAATACTCCATTTAAATATGCTGTAGTAACATCATATTGAAAAAGTTCAAGATCATATTTAGTAGCGATTGCAAATATAGTTCGTAACATATTAAGTCTAATTACAGGTGCAAAAACTTCATCATAATTTTCGCCTTTTATTTGGTTGAATCCCCTGGCTACTAACCTAGCTTTAAATTTTTCAATGGAACCATCTACATTTTCCTTAATTTTAAACACCCATCTAGAATCAATTGTATGTTTCCCCATGTCTCCCATGTCTCATTGAGCTTATGTGATTTCAACTCTTCATTTATAGCAGCTATCCATTCATCTTTGTAAACTGTATTCATTGCCTCTTCATATGTTTTAGGTGTGTCAATGGTATTTACTGAAAGGTTTAATCTGTTCATTCTGTTTTGAATTCGGTTTGATCTTCTCGGATTCTCAATATTTTGCTCCTGACTTGGCAAATTTGCATAGTCTGGATTACTCTCTGAGGTATCTTTAGCCCCGTCATCAATTTCTGAATCTGTTGAATTATATGTAATTTCATTTTCTTCATCTGTTAATGTACTATTTTCCGAAAGTTGTTCTCCAATGTTTTCTTGGTGAACTTGTATATGTTCTTCCCTTTCATTTTCACCTGTATCATAGGGTATTTGGAAATAATTATGTTTTGTATCCTTCTCTTCTAGTAAGTTGAATCCCTTTTTATTTTCCAGGACTTCTGCATCCCTGACTATGATTACTGTATTTCTTTGTACACAGAATAGTCTTGTGTGAATGTTTCGTCAAGTGATCGTAACCTAGAAATATTGCCGTTTTGGATACTTTATCCAACTTCTTTCTGTTTTGTTTTTGGATCAAGTAATAGGTTAGGCTCCCAAACACTTTAATATGTTTAACATCTGGTTTTGATTTGAAAAATATTTCATCAGGGGTAGTGTTAATGTTCTTTGTGTATGTTCTGTTTTTAAGGTAAACTGCATAATATGCAGCTTCGGTCCAAAACTTTAAGGGCAAATTTGAGTCATTCAACATACACCTCACCATTTGTATAATTGTTCTATTATTTCGTTCAGAGACACCATTTTCTTGAGGATTATAAGGAGCTGTTAATTCATGACCGCTTTCTTGTAGACATTGTTCAAATTCTTGGTTAATGAACTCACCTCCATTGTCTGATCTTATATGTTTTATTTTCTTACCCGTTTGATTTTCAACTTCACTTTCAAATATTTCAAATTTTGTAACCGTTTCTGCTTTTGATTTTAGGAAATACACAAAGAGTTTTCGTGAAAAATCATCCACTAGTAAATACATATATATAATAGTGAACCAGCTATTGAAGGTTCCTGTATAGGTCCACATAAGACCATGTGCACTAATTCCAAGATATCATTTGTTTTAATTTCATCATAAGAAATAAATGACCTTCTTACTGCTTTACCAGTTATACAGTCTTCACACTTGAGTAGTTCTTTATTGTCAAATTTTAGTCCCTATATTTTCCGATTTCATTTTATTTATTGTTTGAAAGTTTTGATGCCTAAAACGTCTATGCCATAATTCAGCACTTAAATTTACTTTTTCACACACTATGTCTGTCTCGATGTCTGTTTATATGAATTATTTCTTTTGCCTGTCATCATAAGTGTTCCGTCACCCTTTTCAATTGAACAGTTTCCATTTTCAAACTTGATTTTAAAGCCTTTCTTCTCAAATGCACTTATTGATAATAAATTTTCTGTTATATTTGGTACAAATAGCACATCTGTGATATTGATGTATTCAAAGTGACAATTTTCGTTAGTTATTTTGACTTTAATAGTTCCACTGCTATGTACTTTTATAAACTTCCCATCTGCTAATTTTACTTCAGTAATTTCAATAGGAGTTGAGTTAATAAAGATGGATTTATCATAGGTCATATGACTTGTTGCACCAGAATCTAAGAACCATTTGGTTGAGTTGATGCTACTGTTCTTTGATGTTACTTGCATAGCATTTTTATGGCTGCACTCACATTTGCTTGCCGAATTTAGCTGTTCGAATTGTTCATTTTCTTTAGTAGCTTTTCTATCGGCTTTATGAAAACAGTTTTTAGCATAGTGACATCTTTTATTGCACACCCAGCAAATAACATTTGAATTCTGTCTAGGCTGTGTTTTTTCAAAGTTTCTTTTTGATATACAAGCAGCTTCTAATTTAACTTCCGCTTCAGTTAGATTTAGTTCTTCTTGTTGTGTTTTTAATCTATTTCTAAATTCTTCAAACGACATTTTGTCTAGTCCTGTAGACTTCATCTGGATTCTAATAGTGTTAAAAGATCTTGGTAAACCGTTTAATAGTAAACCAATGTATTCTCCATTTTCAATGTTTGTGATACATTGTTCAAGTTGGTGTTTTAGAAATTAAGCTCTAGCTAAATATTTTTCAATATTTTCAGTATCTAATTTTTTAATTGAGCTTAACTCAAGTCTTAAATCAACTCTTCTTGATAATACTTTTCCTTCATGAATTTCTTTGAGTTTGTTCCAGATATCTCTAGATTCATCGAGGTTTATGACTTGTTGTGCTTGACTGGCTTCAATCGCTCCTAAAATCATAGATGCAGTGATTGCACTTTTTTCGTTATAAGTTTCTACTTCCTTTCGGTTCGTATCATCTATTTCTGGACATACTGTTTCAATGGTATACCAACACTATTTGGCTTTTAGCATCAATTTCATTTGATGTCTCCATAATTGATAGTTTGTCTCGTTCAGTTTATTTATTGTATTCTGACCTTCCATTACTTTTGATTTCCTACAGTTGTACCTCAAATAAAAACTACTTTCTGGCAGAGTGTTTTTCTCGTACAGCTTTTAATCAAAAATAGTATTGAAACTTCTTTTTATATATTATCCACTGGTGTCTGGGGGCCCATAACCTGTAGGTTAGATAATAACTTGCACTTCAGTGTTCAACACCTTTAATGAAAGAAATAAATACTATTTTCTGTTTTACAATAAAATGAGATTATTAGAAAATAAATCAACCCTTCTTAAAACGTGGTCGATAACATAACCTATATCTTCTTCTTCTTTTTTAGACTTGAACCTAGTAAGTCAAAATATAACAACAATACATTCCTCTTCAAAGTCAGTAATCTGAATTTTAAATTTATTGTAATTAATAGATTATAGGTATACTGAGTGTATTGTTACACATGGTTAAGAGTGGAGGTACAAATTTCAGAAAACCCTTCTAGAGAAACACTTACGAATCACTTATCCAAGTATGACCTGAGTGTAACATAACTTCAACTTTAGAACAAGGAAGGGGTAAGTGCTACTCAAGTGTCACTTCATTAGGGGATACTTGAGTACCACTTTTCTGAGCGACTATAAATACTGGCATAGTATTATGGACGACAAAACACCGGTTCAAATTCAATGTCCAAAAGAACCACGCACAGAAATTGATTTAAAGACACAAAATGGTGAACGAGATTTGACTATAAAATATATACAAGGTGTCTCAAGGATTGTGGAATTTCGTCGATAATATTCACGATTGGCTACTTTTATACACGAATCTGGCTACTCTTAACTCCTAATTTAATACATTTTCACGTATTACACAAGTCTTGGAACCAAAAATTATTCTTATCTCTTAAACTTGGTTAACATCAATAGATCCTGGTTTAGTGTACGATATTAGAGATTACTCTCTGTATATATGTGCATAGTTCTGCCAGAAGTAAAATTGAACAAGCATTTGGAAGATTAAAAGGCAAATTTCGCTGATTAAAGTATTTAGATGTGAATCTTGAAAAAGGAAACATCATAGTAGCAGCAGCTTGCGTTTTGCACAATATTATTATTTCCAGAGGTGATGATGTGATTTAGTGTACGATATCAGATATTAATCTCTGTATAGATGTGATCGACAGAATCGTAGTGGAGGGAGTGTACTTGTCTTCAGATATAACAAAACATTTTGCTGTTGATCCTCTGTTAGTAATATGGAACTTTGTTTGTGCTCCACATTGTTTGTGTTTATCATCCTGGAGACTCCCAGCTAGCTGATGACTCATCAAAAAACTGAACATCTACTGATCATCTACTCTCGAAAATGTCGTCATCATCGGCGACTTCAATTTTCGAAAAATTTCTTGGTTAGGTTAGGTTAGGTTCTAAAAACCGGTTTATGGACTTTGTCCTGAATTCTAATGTAAATCAGCTTATAAATGAACCAACACGTTTCAGATTCAATAATATACCATCTATACTAGATTTGTTATTTACAATCGACGGACAACTACTGACTGACTCCGTGATTGGTTCATCAATAGGTATTTCTGATCATTTAAAGCCAAATACAATTAAATGTTGACCAACCATATGAAAATTTGAAATAACTGATTATGAATACCTAAATCCCCACCCAGCTAGTATTGATTGGGGACAAAATTTAGGTATCTCAGGGGATCCCCCTAGAGTATGTGATTCATTTACAAGTACTCTTGCGGCCCTTGGAAGCAAGTATTTTATCAGGAAAGTGGTGTACCAAAATAAAGTAAAACCTTGGATCAATGGTGAAATAATTTCCTTAACTAGATATAAGAGCAGTTTGTGGCAGATGTACATGCGCACGGGTAGTGAAGCTGATTTTGCAACATATTTGAAAAAGTCTATGAAGGAAGCCCGATAATTGTACGGAGAGTCTATAGTATGCAGCGACAACCCTAAAAAATTATACAAATACATCCGATTACCATTGTCAAAAGAAAGATGACGGAATTGTTTGTCAAAATTACACTGACACTGCAGAAGTTTTGGCAAATCCTTTTCAAAGTTTGTAACACTTCATGCTACTTATAATAAACAGATTACGATATGCCTTGGCTAGAGCTCTATGTAGAGTAATAGTGAATTCTCACCCAAATGTTGTACAATATTTCTGATAATAGAAACCTATTCGAACTTACCTAGGCGCCACGTCATTTTGCTAATAAAATAGACAATTTACTCTGCTCAAATGACGAAAAATACAGAGTACCTATATGGGTTTTATGGATATTTGGATAAACATCCAATAAAAAGCGGAGTGATACAAATAATAATATAATGAAAAATAAGATAATGAAGTTTTCACACCTTGTAAATCATCATCAAATTTTAATGTATTAACTAATTCTGAAAAACTACGATCAGCGCGTTCCTGTGATAATAAACCAACAAGTATACGTCTACGGTCTTCCGCTAATTCAGGTACATCGGTATCCCGAATAATTATTTCATAAGCTAATTCATGTGAACGTAAGTGATAAGGATTAAAGTTAGCCATAATTAACGTCAAAAATGCAAAAACATAAGTTAAATTACCAAAAAATATTTTAAAATTCAACAATTAAATTTTTTCCAGTGTAGGAACGACAAACTTTTTTACAGTATATGTAGAATTCTAAAAATGTTATAAGGTTTGATCAAAATAATTTTCGATAAAATGAATAAGATAAATTAATTGTGCTCTTCAACTAACTCATTTTTCAGTGTAGATATCGTCCTATCAAAAATCACAAAATACTTAACAATCTCGATATTCATCCGTTATCGAAAACATCAATCAAAATTCGAAAATATAGCGGTCAGAAGCGAAATAATTATCGAACGAACCCTATAAATAGAAATTCAAAAAGATAAATACCTAAAGTCACAAATTTTATACACAAGTAAATGCTGAAAGAAAAATTATACAAAAAATACGAAACTTATTGCTGAAAGAGAAACAATAAATGCACAAGCTATGAGATATATAAATTAGTTAAAAGTCCGAACAAGTCTTCAATATCAGAAACATCCAACAAACACGTTGTGAGGCGCCACTTTGTAACACTTCATGCTACTTATAATAAACAGATTACGATATGCCTCGGCTAGAGCTCTATGTAGAGTAATAGTGAATTCTCACCTAAATGTTGTACAATATTTCTGATAATAGAAACCTATTCGAACTTACCTAGGCGCCACGTCATTTTGCTAATAAAATAGACAATTTACTCTGCTCAAATGACGAAAAATACAGAGTACCTATATGGGTTTTATGGATATTTGGATAAACATCCAATAAAAAGCGGAGTGATACAAATAATAATATAATGAAAAATAACCTATTTAAGAGTCGACTCGTTTCCCTAACTACTTTTACAATGGTGGCCTTCGGCCAGTGTAAGGTAGATAATATACAAAATGAATCTCTACTCGTTTCCTAACTACTTTTACAATGGTGGCCTTCGGCCAGTGTAAGGTAGATAATATACAAAATAATCTCTGGCTGAGATAATAAATTTTTCAATGAGAAGAGTTCTTCTAGTGAAAACTGGAACGATTTCCAAAATATATGGTTGGATAGTCTGTTAAAAGACCAAAAAGAACATACCCATCGGTAATAAATTTTAATCTTCAAAAAAATAATGTGCAATTATACACATAAGAATGTTATTCCAATTTATTTATTGAACGATTTCAACAATAATCTAATGTGAAACATTTTAGAAACATACAAATAGAAAATTTCTTGACATTAGTTTTTTGACAATGACAGTCGCAATCTTCGATTCTTTCGGCTAAAGAACAGTGCGGTAGAACTGATGCAGCAGGCAGTCTAGTGAGTGAATTATTACAAATTGTAACATACCGGCCCCCTTGACAGCCAAAAGGCTTCAATTAAAAAATCACTGGTTGCAATTAGGAAGGACGCATAATTTTGTAGCTGGTCTCTTGAACAATGAAGATCCATGTCTTATAGTGGCCGTTCGAATTATACCATCAACTCCTGGATGTACATTTTCAACAATACCCATTTTCCATTTAAGCGGAGGCAGATCATCTTCCTTAATGATAACTACAGTACCAGGCTTCAAAAGGTCAGGATAGTTTTGCTTCCACTTGTGGCGTTGCTGGAGGTCCGAAATAAATTCCTTAGACCACCTTTTCCAAAAGCTTTGAGTGATTTTTTGAAGTCGCTGGAACTTGGACAGACGGTTTTCTTGGATTTCAGCATAATCATGATCAGGAAGAGATGTAAAGGTCTCTCCAATAAGAAAGTGCGCTGGGGTAATAGGTTGAGGGTCGTTTGGGTCGTTGGAAGAAGGAAATAGAGGTCGGGAGTTAAGACATGCTTCGATTTGATTTAAAATGGTTAAAAACTCTTCATAAGAAAAAGGTGAACGATTTAAAACTCTCTTAAGGTGAAATTTGGTGGACTTAACACCAGCCTCCCAAATTCCGCCGAAATGTGGAGCACGTGGTGGAATAAAATGCCATTTAACCTTATTTTGGCTTGAATAAGTTTGAATCTGATCTTTATTTTTAATGAGAAAATTGTCAATATCGTTTTTAGCACCTACAAAATTGGTACCGTGGTCGCTATATATATTAGCACTCAAACCTCGCCTAGAAAAGAACCTATGAAGTGAGGCAATGAACGCATCTGTAGTAAGATCGCTTACCAATTCTAAGTGTATGGCTCGAGTTGACAGGCATACAAAAAGGCATACATAAGACTTAATTACTTTATAATTTCGAGTTTGCCGATCCTTTAATAGAAACGGTCCACAAAAGTCAACTCCCACATTGAAAAATGGTCGATGAGGAGTTACACGGTATTCTGGTAACTGACCCATGAGATATGGAGTGGAAGTGGCATCGAAGCGATAACAACGCACACATTTTTTAACAGTTTGTTTTACTAAATTTCTACCAGAAGTAGGCCAAAACCGTTCACGTATCGAGGCCAACAAGAGTTGGGGTCCAGCATGCAAAAGTCGTAAATGCTCGTATGATGCCATGAGCTTGGAAAAATTATGCTTTCCAGGTAAGATTGCTGGATGCCTTTTATGAAAATCGAATTGGGAATGTTTCAATCTACCTCCGACCCTAATTATGCCATCTTTGCTTAAGTAGGGATTTAGGCTCAATAATTTACTTTTTTGACTTACAGGTTTAGATTTAGATAAGTCATGATATTCTTGAGGAAATTCCTCCTTTTGAACGAATTGAATAAGTTTATTAAGTGATGATTGAAGTTCCTCGATATCAAGAGGACCCGTTTTTCTTAATTTTTCAGAAATACGACAATTTTGAATAAAACGGAAACAGAAAGCTGTAACCCGTTGCAATTTGCTGAAAGAAGAGAACCTGTCAAATAGATTAACAAAATTGTCGTTGATTGAGACATTAAAGGATATTTGTTTTTCTGCACGCCTTTCAGGTATCTCAGCTTGGCCAAAACCATCGGCGTTTACTGGCCATTTTTCTGGAGAATCTGAAAGCCAGTCAGGTCCTTTCCACCAAAGTTGATTATTAATTAAGTTATTAGGACTTAAGCCCCGTGAAAGAAGATCAGCGGGGTTCTCGTGAGTATTGATATAATACCATTGATTTGAATCAGTTAATGCTTGAATTTGAGTTACTCTATTAGAGACGAAAATCTTCCACTGTTGTGGACTGGATTTAATCCAAGATAGAACGATTTTTGAATCAGACCAATAGAAATAATTATCTATAGGCAAATCCAGGCAGCCTCTAACGTTTTCAACAAGTTCAGCAAGAAGTAGCGCGGCACATAACTCAAGACGTGGAATGGTTACTGTTTTTAATGGAGCGACTCTAGTCTTAGAGCATAATAAAAAAGAATGACTTAAACCAAAAGTATCTATGGATTTTAAATAAATACAAGCTCCATAAGCCATTTCGCTTGCATCTGAGAAAGCATGTAGTTGTATAGAACTAAAACTTAAAGGTAAAACATGCCTGGGAATATTTAACTTGTTTAAGTCTTGAAGTTGACTTTGGAACTTTAACCAAGTATTGTGAAGTTCTAATGGAATCGACTCATCCCAGTTTAATTTATATTGCCATAACTTTTGAATAATTGCCTTGGCAATAACAATGACTGGTTGAAGCAATCCAAGTGGATCGAATATTTGAGAAACGCAGGATAAAATTTTTCTTTTAGTTGTGTGTTTGTCATTGACAGTTTTTATTGAATATCTAAAAAGATCACCTTCAGAATCCCACAGTAATCCTAAAGTTTTATTTTCTGCGCTTTCACCGAAATGTAGTATAGTATCTGAGCCTTTAAATGAATCAGATAGTACTTCGGGATTATTTGATTTAAATTTTCTAAGAGGAAACCCGGCAGAATTAAGAATATCAGAAATTTTTTTCTTTATGATTTTAACCTCACTTATAGATGAACCTCTTGTACATAGATCATCTACGTAGAAGTCTTTAGAAATTATTCTACTGATTTCAGGTTCAGTACTTTCATATAGGATGGCTAATTCCTTAAGACACCTAGTCGATAAGAATGCAGCAGGTGATGTCCCATAAGTAACGGTATTCAACTGATAAGTTTTAATTTGTGAATCGGAATTAGGTCTCCAGAGAATAAGTTGCAAGCAACGTTGATCGTTGTTTACCAATACCTGTCGATACATTTTGGCGATATCTCCAGTCAACATAATATTATGCTTTCTGGCACGTAAAACAATTGAGAATAGATCATCTTGGACGGTGGGTCCAACTCTTAAAATATTGTTTAAGGACAATCCACTTGTGGTAACCGCAGAGCCATTAAAAACGACTCTCAATTTGGTGGTTGAACTGTTGTCTTTAAATACGCAGTGATGGGGTAAATAGAAACAAGTCTTATCTGCCAGATCAACAGAATTTATTTCAGTCATATGACCAAGAGTTTCATATTCATTTCAAAATTCTGTATATTGTGATTTAAGTTCCGGTCTTTTAGCAAGCCTTTTCTCAAGATTAAGCAAACACTTAATGGCAGTTTGTTTGGAATCGCCTAGAGCAGAAATAGGGTGTTTAAGCGGAAGATCGACAACAAAGCGACCTTCAGGGTTCCTTTTTGTAGTGTTAGTAAATAATTCTTCACAAAATGCATCATCAGGAGTAAATGATTTTGGAACATCAACTTCTTCAATCTCCCAAAATTTCGAAATCTTATCATCAAGAGATTGATCAAGAGTGCTGAGGTTACATGAGACAAAAAGGTTCTCTGAATGTGTAGGATTTTGTGAATTGTGTGGAAATAGAGCACCCGATATGACCCATCCAAACTGGGTTTTTTGTAGTGTGGATAACTGCTTTCCTAATTTTATTTGTCCAATCATAATGAGATCCCAGAATTTGCTAGCCCCGACTAAGATGTCGATGGGTCCTGGGTCATTGAATGTGGGATCAGCAAGTATAAGGTTAGGAGGAATTTTCAAGCAAGATGTATCAACATGTATGTATGGAATTTTATTAGTAATTTTGGGTAAAACCAGACATTTTAGATTCGTTTTAAAAGGTACTTGTCGAGCTTGAACGATAGCAACAACTTGTTTTAAAGCTTTAGTGCTTTTCTGACCAATGCCAGTAATAGAACAGTTAATTGGGTAGATTTTAAATTAAGTTTTTCACACAAGTTTTCAGTAATAAAGTTTGATTCACTGCCGCTATCGAGTAAAATGCGACAAATATGTATATTCCCTTGACTGTCTGATATTTCAACCAAAGCGGTTGATAATAATACACTACCAGAAGAGAAATTGCTTGAAAGAAAGGAGACTTCATGATTCTGTAAAGTTTCAGAATTTTCATTTGAATTGGCAACATTAGAATTGGTTTTTATGTTTTCGATCTCAACTTGTGTTTTATTATTTTTGTTGTTATTTGAGGAGCTGAAATGTAATAGAGTATTGTGTCGACGCTCGCACTTACGACAAGGTGATGAGCGACACTGCTCTGTGGTGTGATTATTCCTTAAACAATTTAGACAGAGCTTTAATTTTTTGACTTCTGATAGTCTAGAGTTTGCACTTAAATCAACAAAGGATTTACAATTATAGATTGTGTGTTCTTTGTGACAATAATTGCAAGTCGGAGTATGACTTGTGAATAAACCTCTCACATTTGTTTTGGATTTGTTATTTTGTGGATTTAATGTTTCAAGAATTCGGCATTTTTTTTGTAGAAAGCTTTCAAATATTTCTCGTGTAACGTTGTCATGCTTCGCATACTCACACTCCCATTCACGTCTGGTCGTAGAATCTAATTTAGTAGAAAACATATGGATAATCAAACTATCCCAGGAATCTACTGGTTGACCCAAGACTTGTAAAGCACGTAAATGACGTGTCATGCAGTCCAAGATATTACGTAATTCAATATGACACTCTCTTGTCGCGGGTTTAAGATCAAATAATGCTTTAATATGGTTTTTCTTTAGCATTGGTTTGTTTTCATAGCGTTCAACAAGTAGATTCCAAGCAATATTATAATTGTCAGCCGAACTTTCAAGAGATCTTAATAAATCAGCAGCTTGACCTTTCAGTGACAATCGCAAATAGTGAAACTTATTTATATTAGGTATAGATGTGTCATTGTGAATAAGCGACTCAAATGTATCTTTAAAGAAAAGCCACTGTTCGTAATTTCCATCAAAGGAAGGCAAAGTGATAGGAGGAAGCTTTATATTAGGTTGCGATTGCAAAATACACCTTTCTGATGGAACTTCGTTCGCGAATTGTACGTTATTTAGCGTGCGATGGCTCTCTAATAACAAATGTGCTTGTGAAACAACACCAAAATAGCTATCTTCAAACTTCGTACGTTCTTCTTCCTGCGAGTTTTCATCAGATGACATATCTAGAATTTCGATATTGGACTGTATTTCATAAAAATGTTCAAGAATAGGCTCAATTTTAGACAAACGTAGTTCAATCTGATTAAAGTCAATGGTTTCAGAACACTTCTCTTTGTCAATATATGTTTGAAATTTTGTTAATTGTGATTTAAATGTTTTGCGTGAATTTTTTAACTTTTTGAGCTCAAGATCTTCCGTAGACATATTCAATTATAAGCCAAAACAAAGTTTCAATGTAATACAAATTCAATAATCAAATATTATATATGAATAAGACTATTCAATTTGTGAACATGTATAAAAAATCAAGCCGAAGCAAGGATTGGTTTTCTGTGGCAAGGACAAGGAGGAATTGGGATACGGAGGAATTAAAGAGTGCACTGACTTAATGGAACGCACTGACCTGCTTGGTTGAAGTCGGTGAATTCGCCTGGAATATTGGTGATTTTGCTAGTCTTCTTTGTAACGGTTAGCCTGGATACAAAGATAAGCTGCTTGTATTGTGTATTCAATGTATATCCGGTTCGATCTAGGACCATAAATTATGTGCAATTATACACATAAGAATGTTATTCCAATTTATTTATTGAACGATTTCAACAATAATCTAATGTGAAACATTTTAGAAACATACAAATAGAAAATTTCTTGACATTAGTTTTTTGACAATGACAGTCGCAATCTTCGATTCTTTCGGCTAAAGAACAGTGCGGTAGAACTGATGCAGCAGGCAGTCTAGTGAGTGAATTATTACAAATTGTAACAAATAAAGTGAGTTTCTTCAGTGACTTCTGGAATATAGTATACTGCCGAAGGTAAATAAGCAGATAAAGTTTAGTTTCAAATCATCAAAGATATTTTCAAGCAGTATCAATTGTGTCTATAAACTTTAAAATCGCGTCCGTTGATTTTGGAGTTGTTATAATCTAAAATGAAGAAGCATTGTCTAAGCAACAGGTTTCACCGGCAAAAAAATAATTATTTTGGGAGGATAAAGTCATCCCACAACATTTTCAAAGATATATAACGGTAATCGTTAATTATAAAAAGATGTCCACTTACTTGGAATTTAATCAACACAACTCACATTCAGTGCTATTCTGTTCGCAAATAGCAATATTGTTATAGAAAATATATTGTTATCATAGCAATATTCCAAAAAGTTTTATTCTGATCATCATGTTAAGCAATATATGTCCTGTCAATTTTAAAGATATCTTGTTATTTACCTTGCTATCTCAGCAACCTCATTTTTGTACTTGTTAAATGGAACAAGCTTTTAAAGCATGGCAATAAATCCATTGTTTTTCCATTATTATTTTTTTCAGGAGTTTGAGAATATTGAACATAGGTAAATTATGAAGAAATATTATTTTGGTAGGTTTATTCATATAAATTATTTGTAGAGAAACTATTAAATTGCAATTTCGACAAATTAGGGATAACAGCAATCCTTTTGAATTACCGAATGAAAAATTCATAAAACTATTTCGGTTAGATAAGTTATCAGCCTTCAATTTAATAGAAGAGTTGATGGAATTTGTTGATGAACCTACCAGAAGTGATAGTGTCCCGTTTCCCTTGCAGGTAAGTTTAAGAAATTTTGTTCTCAATGAACTTTTCCAAGTTTCAACTGAATATTATTCATAAAGGTTTTTGCAAGTCTTCTTTTCTTTGGTCATGGTAGTTACCAAACCATTGTTGGTGAAGATTTGAATATTGGCATGAGTCAACCTGCTATAAGTCGATCCATAAATAAAGTCAGCAGTCTTATTTCAACATATCTGTTACCACGATATGTTAAATTTCCTAGTACTGCTGATGAAGTGAGGGAGACCAAGCAAGGGTGAGTTATTAGTTCAGATATGTAGACAAAAAGTTATCAATGCTGATTTTAGATTTATAAATGCAAATTTGCACTTTCCTGGTGCAATAGGGGCAATAGATTGTACCCACATTGCAATAGTCTCTCCAAAAACTGATGACCCTATTAATCCCGCCGTTGCATATATCAACAGGAAGGGGTTTCATAGTATAAATGTTCAAGCTGTGAGTATTTAGAAATGCCTATCGTCCAACATCAACCATGTATGTATTATGTATTATTTTTCAGATAATTGATGCAAACTTGATAATAACCAATATCAATGTACAATATCCAGGAGCAACCCATGATGCAGCTATTTGGACTGTATCAACAATTCAGCGTCACATGAAAAGGAAATATATGGAGGGCAGAAGGAATTGTTACCTTCTAGGAGATTCTGGATATCCTATACAGCCTTGGTTGATGACACCATTTCTTAATCCTCAACCAAATAGTCCAGAAGATACTTACAATATTATGCATCGCCAAGCTAGGAATATTGTTGAAAGGGGGTTTGGTGTTTTAAAAGCACGCTTCAGATGCCTCCGTAAAGATAGAGTCCTCCACTACAGCCATATAAAAGCAGCTCAAATCATTTGTTCTGGTGCAGTTTTGCATAATATATGTAGGAAACACAATTTGCCATTTAATGATGATGATGATGACCATCATGCCCCTGATCATGTTGACAATCCCATGGATGTTGAAGCAAATGTAATCAATGATGGTATGCTTGCTAAATTGATTCATCATTAGAATAATTTATCACAAAATAGTGCAATAAATATTCTGTAAAATGTATTTTTCAGATATTGATGAACTCACTGAAGGACGATTTATTAGAGGAGAAGTAGTAGGCCAAGTCCAGGAAATGGTGGAATAAATTAAAAAATTAAATCAACTGTTAAATATATAAATGTTAAATAAATAAAGTTATTTTATTCTAAAACAAAAACAAAACAAATACATTCTAATAAAAAATCAGTCTTAGCTATTAACAGATTGTCAAAATTTATATTCATATATATATTCCTACAAAAATCACTTAAATTTAAACATGACAAAATAAAGTTATATGCTTACGAAACAAAATTAGATATCTAATAAAAAAAAAACAAAAAATCACTAAGGATAAACATACATTTGAAGATGAATATAACAAAAAGTTATAGTCTAAAAAACAAAATGAAAACTTAAAAAAAAACAGAACAAAACCTCTTCAAAAAAAATTATTCTATAAATCAGTGCGATGTGATAGAGCATTGGCAATTTTTGTAAATGCTTCTGCCAAATGAGAAACGGCACGTGCCATTTCTTTAATAGCAAGAGCCATTTGTTCTGTGCTCTGGCAGTATTTTTCAGCTGCACTGTCTAGTTTTGTAGCATTACTAGATGTTAATCTTCTTTTCCTATTAGGTCTAAGAACCTTTCTATTCACACCTGAAAAAAAGTAATAAGGAATATATATCTTATTATATTTATGATAACTGTACCTGTTTTTTGGGTTACATGTATCTCTTCTGCTTGACTGGATGTATAGTCTTCCACGATTATTTCAGTTTGCTCTTCCTCTGCAAATGAAATATCGGGAAGTGGCTCAGGAAGTGGTGATTCCACAAGGAGCACTCGCTCTACGATGGGTTCACCATCATCTGGATCAACCTCCTGTGGAGTGCCAGGACATCCTATAACATGCACCCACCCAAAAACTGATATTAATCTATTTTCCAGCTCGCTTAATTCCTCACAGGTATATCCTCCACCACCTGTTTGCTGGATTGACTTTTTATTATTTCTACATTTCCTTTTAGTCTTCGACTTCCATTCATATAAAAACTAAAATTGGGAAGGAAAATGTTCGATAAGACTGTTGCTTTCAATTATACTTGAATATACACATGATAAATATATATACTATTAGTTAGGAATTAATACTTACAGTTTTCCACTGTTTTTTATTTTTTCTCGCTCCATTTTCCACAGCATTCAACATATTAGTTAATTCTTCCCACTTTTCATTGATTTCTCCAACATTCAATGGATGAGATTTTCCAGTTATTAATATTTTATTTTTTTCTAGATAATTAATTAACAGCTCCATTTGAGCTTTGCTTGTCTTACGACTACGTGACATTTTAATTAAAATAGACAAAAAAAATAAAAGAAATATAGCAAATAAATCAGAGATAAGGAAGGTAAATAAATCAAAATGTTTCTCGAATTTATAGGTTAACATCGAAAATAAATCTTCTTTTTTGCCAAAATACAGTGTTGCCGGTAGTTAAATTCATGCTTCTGGTAATAACATTGCTATCGACAAAACTCTAAACCATTCTTGCTATGAACGCAGAAACAGAATACACAATTTCTTGACCATATTGCTGTTTGTTATAACCATAACAATATTGTTCATACAACAATGTCTTAAGCAATATGCGAACAGAATAGCACTGATTATCTTTAAATTTGTTAAATAAATGGGAAAGAACTTGTCTAGGACTAGACAGCATGGTGTCTCTTGTAACTTATTTCGTGCGCACTTCGTTTATGACAAAGTGGCCAGTTCTCACTAAGACAATGTAGCTCGCGTCGGAATTATAGTTAAATGCTTTGAAAAATCTCGTCATTGGAGGGCGTTAGCTGTATTGAAACATGAATTTTTAAGCCGAAAGTTAATAATAAATAATATTTTACAATATTATTTATTATTATGAAAGAAACAGGGTTTATCCTGTTACATTCCCTCTCCTCGGTAAGAAAAATTTTGAAAAAATTTTTTCGAAAATTTTCTTTATGAAGAACCCTTTTCATTAAAATGATCCAATATACAAAATAATATTTCCTATAATAAAAAATAGTAGATTAATAAATACATACATAATCATTAACTTATATACTAGCTAAAAGAGAAATCCAATTAGACAATTATAAAAATAAGAACAGTATCAGCGAAAAGATATAAAATAATCAAGTAACGTAAACAAAAGATATTGTATCATCATTAACAGTAAATAAAAGTTAGCGTTATTTAAGTATGTCACATTAAGGTAAATGTGAAGAATACTAAAGGTATAGTAAAGACAATAAAACATTTTGAGCAATATGTGCTAAGCACATTCTCCCCCTCTCCTCCAAGAGCGAAGAAACTAAAACTAGACCAAGCACACCTGGCAGGTTACCTACCGTGTGTCCACCTAGCTTTCGGGAGCTTTTCTATAAAGATTTTCCAAATCTCTAGTTCATCAGAAAATAAAACGAACTTTCTAGTATTCATGATTCAAGGAATCATTCTAGACCAAAACAGTAAAAAAATTTTTTTTTTCGAAATATAAGATATATGAGTAAGCGAAAAAAGTTTATAATATAAAATAAGGTATGACACGATAAGAAAAGAAAATATATGAGACTTAAAAGTAACTTAAAACTAGGTAAAAAAAAGTTTAATCCTGTAGATATAAATGACAGGATCTCTGAAATCGCAGCACCGCGATTCAATGTCTTTTACCCTAAGGGTGGCGGAATAACTAGGATCGTGCCTAATGCAAGATACACGGGAACTTCCTTTTGCAGGGAAAATGAAAGACCTCTAAAAATTCCGTCATGGGAATACTATGTCAGATATGGAAGTATATTTTTATTTTCTTACGAGGGAAAAATACCAAAAAAAACCTAAAACGTCAAAATCGGTAATTGAAGATAAATAACAGTAATAAGAACATGTAACACGTCCCTGAGGTAAGATAATAAAGGTTATATTCGGTAAGGTAATGTGACGATATAAGGAAAAACGGGAAAAGGTAATAAAATAAAGATATGTGATAACTAAGTAACGACGAAGGTAAGGTAATGTAGGCAGATAACGATATCGGATAGTTAGTTTCATATTTCTAAAATAATCTGCTTGGGACATAAAAGATACGATAAATTATGTAGACACTTTTCTCAGTATATACACAAAGATAAGATATTGCTTAGGTAAGATAAGGTAAGATATGGTACATACATTCTTGTATGTCAGTAAGATATAACATCACACATCTCGGTGTTTGTTAGCAAGACAAAGATAAACATACACTATTCATAGTGTGTGTACACGGTAAAAATGAGATAAATTTCGGTATAAGATACGCAGGAAAGATATATTTTGTTAAAGAAAGTTCAAAAGTTATATTTTCACAATGAAAATCAGATCCAAACTTTTGAAATAATATGAATTTATACACTAAACAAAATAAGTTATAGTAAAGATATATTCCAGAGGAATCGATTGTTTACATGTATAGAATCTGCAACAAAACAAAACATATTCCTCTCGTGCTGTATCACAAGATACGATAAAAGGTAAGTAAGCTATACGGCAGGTATATAACACCAAACGACATATTAAAGTATTAAGAGAAATGATAAGGTAGGTTAAGATAAGAAAGATGTAGTAATCGGAAAATTTTTATTTGGGTAGATAAGGTGAGGAAAATGAACGGAAAAAGGAAAAGTTATTCATCATTACTAGAATCATCATCAGATATTGTGGTAGGGGGTCTATTACGTAAGGCACGTTGGTCGATTTCGTCATCGTCAACATCGTTAGCTAAATTATCATTAAAATCAGTAAAATCTCTTTTCAGATCCGATACATGAAAATTTCCAAGATCGTTTCCATCCATGTCTTTTAAGTTATAGACAAGTTTAGATAAAGCTTTATTAACGATACACGGTATGTATTTGGGAGCAAATTTAGAGGCAAAGTCATTACGTTTTGAAGACAACACAAAATTCCTTTTCCAGAGTCTATCACCTACGTGATATTCAACAGAACGTTTTCTCAAATTGTAATATTTTGCATTTCTATCATATGCATCCTTCAACTTTTTTCTCATATCGACAAATAATTTAGGTAGGGTTTCGATATCTTCTACTCTGTGAGTAGTATCGTTAACGGTAAAGGTATTATCGGAATTTGGGTCAATTTTACCATTTTGATCACCTGACACAGGTACTATTCGACCAAAATTTAGAAAAGCGGGAGTGTGTTTAGTTACGTCATGTTGTGCCGTTCTAATAGCTTGAGCGACTTGATGAATGTATTGATCCCAATTTTTATGATTATCAAAGGTAATACCACGAGTGCTTCAAATTTTATCGATAATTTTTTCTTTTCCACGAAAACTTGTTTATTTGGCAAAAATATGAAAACAAACCGATTTGATAAAATCACGACTCAGTTAGGAGGAGTGATTTTATCTAAATTCGGTTTGTTTGAATGTTTTTGCCTCAAATAAACAAGTTTGAGTGATGAAAATAAAAAATTATGTGATAAAATTTGAAGAGCGAGTTGTATTTGGGAAGATTATTTTTTTCAACAATTCAAAAGGATTTTTGAAAGCGCTTTTAGTTGTCAATAATGACAAATTCAAAGTAAAATTTTGACGTTTCGATGTAAACAAGGTTTTATCGATGAGGAAGCATAATTATCAGTATAATACCGAATGATTGGCTAGAATAATGTATTGCTATTGGTTAAAACCACCAAAATGTCAGATTTTGACAAGTGAAAAAAATCATGAATATAACAGCGGAGAGCGGTAACTATAACTTTGTTTGTACGTTCGGTATGATTTACCTGAGGATGGTACGAAGGATTATAAAACGTTTTCTGAACCTTGTATTTTTTTATGAGATTTTTAAATTCGTTACTGATAAACTGGGAACCATTATCAACACTCATAACCATAGGTACACCAAAAATTAGGAAAACTTGGTTTTCGATAAATTTAACGATACTAGAGGAGGTAGCTTGAGACATGGGGTGTACAAGACAAAATTTTGTAAACCAATCAGTGACAACTAAGGCATATTTGTTACCTAACTTTGACCTCGGATAGGGCCCAATAATATCGGCAGATATCCACTGAAAAGGGAACTCGATATTTTTGTATTGTCCCATAAGACCAGCTTTCGGTAGGTTACTACTTTTGCATGAAGCACAGATACTACATCTTTTGACATAACGGCAAACATCTTGTCGTAATCTAGGCCAATAATATAATTCAGAGATACGATATAGGGTTTTGGAAACACCTAAATGACCACTAGTAGGTTCATCATGACATTGTTTTAAAATCGTTGAGCGATTTGCAGAAGGTACGACAATTTTCCAATTGCTAGTATTACTTTCAATAAGAATTTGAGAGAAGACGTGTTTGTAAAGAACATTGTTTTCGACCTTAAATGTAGGAAATTTATCGGGATTTTGTTGTACTTTTTCAAGCATGGAACGGTACCATTTGTCAGGCTTAAGGCAAGAGATATCGATAATCGAAACGTCAGATACTGCACGAGAAAGAGCATCAGATACCACCATAGTCGAGCCTTTTCGATGCTTAATTATGAAGTCAAATTGAGACAAACGTAAAGCTAAACGAGCTAAGCGACCACTGGGATTAGATAATTTATATAGATATTGTAGGGACGAATGATCTGTTTCCAGAGTGAAAGTAGTGCCCTCGACATATCCTCTAAATTTTTCAACTCCGAAAATGACCCCTAAGAGTTCTTTCTCTGTAGTTGACATCTTTCTTTCGGCTGTAGTGAGACAACGACTAGCATAAGCTATCGGATGATCTATACCATCATGTTCTTGATACAAAATCGCACCTAGTCCAGTATCACTAGCATCCGTTTGGATGATGAAACCTCGAGAATAATCGGGACTAGCTAAGACAGTACTTGAAGTTAAAAGAGATTTTATTTCAGAAAATGCTTTGTCAGCTTCGGGAGTCCAAATGATAGGTTGACCTTTCTTTTTACCTATTAGAAGATCTGTGACAGGAGAACAAACAGAAGAGAAATTTTTAAGAAATCTGCGATACCAACCAATCAGTCCGACAAGTCGTTTGATTTCTGTGGTGGTTTTAGGGACGGGATAATTTAAGATAGACTCAACCTTGCTGGGGTCAGTGCGAAGACCGTCTTGATCGATAATGAAACCAAGGTATTTTAGGGAATCTCTACAGAAATTACATTTTTCCATATTTACAGTTAAACCAGCTTCTTTCAGCTTGAGATATAATTTTTCAAGAATCTCAATATGGGTTTCGAAAGTTGGAGTTGCGACAATTATGTCATCAAGATAACAAAAACAATAAGGGAGTAAGGTATGGTCTATGATGCGATCCATCAATCTGGCTAAAGTTCTGGGAGCATTTTTGAGTCCGAAAGGCATACGAGTATACTCAAAGCTACCAAGGCCAAAAACAGAAAAAGCAGTTTTAGGTATTGACGACTCGGTCAAGGGAATTTGAAGAAAAGCTTTTCTTAAATCGATGGAGGTAAGATATTTTGCATCCCTCAATTTATTTAGAATTGAGTCAACTAAATGCATGGGATAGGTATCAGACACGGTAACGGAATTTAGTTTTCGACCATCGAAAACAGCTCGATATTCACCTTTTTCTTTTTTCGGGACCAGCCACATAGGTGAACAATAGGGAGAGTTAGAAGGCTGAATTACCTTCAATCGAAGAAGTTCATCGACCTCTTTTTTAAGGTGTGCCAGCATGGTGGGACTTAAGGATATTGTCTTTGGCAAATGGGTTTTGAATCCCCGGTATCGATATCATGTTTAATTAAGTGAGTGAGACCAATGGAATTTTTGGGACTAATTTTATAGAAAAGTTGAACGGTATTCTCAAGTTGAGACTTTTGTTCAGGAGATAATGTCGCTAAAGGCTGAATGGTGTTAATGACACAAAGGGAAGATAATATCGAATAAGATAAAGTTTGAAAATTTACATCAATTTTAAAAAGTTTTAGAAAATCCATACCGATAATTAAGGAATGCGATATTGAAGGTATTACTAGAATTTTCAATTTTTTAGTGAAGTTATTTAAAGTTATTGGAACATATATATAACCTAAGCTAGATTGTAAGGTACCATCCGCAGTAGTGACAGTTAAAGTTTCATCATACAAAATATTTATTTTTAATTTACTTAAAAATTGCAAGCCTGCCAAGAACACACGCATTACTGCCTGTATCAACCATAGCTAAAATTTCTACATCATACATTTTTATGTTTAGGTAAAGTCTGTTATCATTATATTTTTTCACAAAGATTGGACAAACATTTACTGAAGGTAACCTTGTGTCATCCACAGAAGGCAAGATTCCTTTTTGAGATAAAATCGATAAATTCTCTGAAGGAGACATTGAATTTGAAGGTAAAATTTTAGAAACATTATTGACTCGAGATTTTTCTGAAATTAATTTTAAGAAATTTTTAACAAAGTTTAGATAATTTTGCCATTCCGCGGAAGATGTCGAGAAAGTTACTGTTTGTCTTTTTTCTTTCTGGACACAATTTCGGTATTTTGTTCCGGCTGTGATTGCGGTACATTGTTGTGACTGGATACTGTAGCCAGATTTCGTGACCCAGTCGCATTCGCGTTTTTTGACAAACATTGACGACATTTAGTTTTAATAATACCTTTTTGACCACATCCGTAACAAAAAATAGTTTTAGCGGAACGACATGAAGTGTAAGAATGACCTTGGAATCTACAATTCCAACAAGATATTGACGATACTACCGCAACATTATTTTGTGGCTTATTTCTAGTAAAAGATAAGTTACTAAATTTCTCATCAACATTAGAGTTATTCTGTTTTCTAAAACTCTGGTTATTATCAAAGTGACGATAACTGCTATTGCTGCTAGAAGAATTATCATTATAACGGTTTACCCAAGTTTGAGAGTCCTCTATCTGTTTACAAAGTTTTGCCAACTCTTCCACCGTTGTAGGTGACTGAAGAGATAATTGAGCTAAGAAGAATGGAGATAAGTTACGTCTAATTCTATTTACTTTCGTAATTTCATCCGGTATTTTATCAAGTCTAAATCTAATTCATAATTGCAAGGTAAAAAATCTTCTTTCAATTTAATTACAAGTTGTGACCATGAATTTACTTTATCTTTTTGTGCCATGAACCACGTTAAGGCAGAATCTCTGAAAAGTTCGAAGCTTTTAACAAATAGTTCTTGCTCCGTCAGTCCATGAGAAATTCTTAGCATTTGGACTTTTTCAAGAAAATCGTGAAGTGAATTTTGACCATCAAAAAATATGTTCCATTTATGCACATCGGTATTTTTAAAACTCGGAACTGCAATTGCATTGCCAGATACATTATTCGTTAAAACATTAGGTAAGATATTTGTTACATTACTAGATAAACCAGAAGTTTTTTCATCTAAACCTGCTTCCAATAATAAAAGTTCGGATTTTAGTTTCCTTTGAATTTTAATATTTTCGTCAGTCTCCGTGTTCAATTTAGAAATTCTTTTAGTTAAATGAATTAGTCGGGAAGTTAATCTATTAAAAAGTTTGTCTTCAATCCTTTCTGGTAAAGAGTCAATTTGCAATTTTATATCAGATAATGAAGTTTTCACACCTTGTAAATCATCATCAAATTTTAATGTATTAACTAATTCTGAAAAACTACGATCAGCGCGTTCCTGTGATAATAAACCAACAAGTATACGTCTACGGTCTTCCGCTAATTCAGGTACATCGGTATCCCGAATAATTATTTCATAAGCTAATTCATGTGAACGTAAGTGATAAGGATTAAAGTTAGCCATAATTAACGTCAAAAATGCAAAAACATAAGTTAAATTACCAAAAAATATTTTAAAATTCAACAATTAAATTTTTTCCAGTGTAGGAACGACAAACTTTTTTACAGTATATGTAGAATTCTAAAAATGTTATAAGGTTTGATCAAAATAATTTTCGATAAAATGAATAAGATAAATTAATTGTGCTCTTCAACTAACTCATTTTTCAGTGTAGATATCGTCCTATCAAAAATCACAAAATACTTAACAATCTCGATATTCATCCGTTATCGAAAACATCAATCAAAATTCGAAAATATAGCGGTCAGAAGCGAAATAATTATCGAACGAACCCTATAAATAGAAATTCAAAAAGATGAATACCTAAAGTCACAAATTTTATACACAAGTAAATGCTGAAAGAAAAATTATACAAAAAATACGAAACTTATTGCTGAAAGAGAAACAATAAATGCACAAGCTATGAGATATATAAATTAGTTAAAAGTCCGAACAAGTCTTCAATATCAGAAACATCCAACAAACACGTTGTGAGGCGCCACTTTGTAACACTTCATGCTACTTATAATAAACAGATTACGATATGCCTCGGCTAGAGCTCTATGTAGAGTAATAGTGAATTCTCACCTAAATGTTGTACAATATTTCTGATAATAGAAACCTATTCGAACTTACCTAGGCGCCACGTCATTTTGCTAATAAAATAGACAATTTACTCTGCTCAAATGACGAAAAATACAGAGTACCTATATGGATTTTATGGATATTTGGATAAACATCCAATAAAGAGCGGAGTGATACAAATAATTATATAATGAAAAATAACCTATTTAAGAGTCGACTCGTTTCCCTAACTACTTTTACAATGGTGGCCTTCGGCCAGTGTAAGGTAGATAATATACAAAATGAATCTCTACTCGTTTCCTAACTACTTTTACTATGGTGGCCTTCGGCCAGTGTAAGGTAGATAATATACAAAATAATCTCTGGCTGAGATAATAAATTTTTCAATGAGAAGAGTTCTTCTAGTGAAAACTGGAACGATTTCCAAAATATATGGTTGGATAGTCTGTTAAAAGACCAAAAAGAACATACCCATCGGTAATAAATTTTAATCTTCAAAAAAATAAAGTGAGTTTTTTCAGTGACTTCTGGAATATAGTATACTGCCGAAGGTAAATAAGCAGATAAAGCAGTATCAATTGTGTCTATAAACTTTAAAATCGCGTCCGTTGATTTTGGAGTTGTTATAATCTAAAATGAAGAAGCATTGTCTAAGCAACAGTATTCACCGGCAAAAAAATAATTATTTTGGGAGGATAAAGTCATCCCACAACATTTTCAAAGATAGATAACGGTAATCGTTAATTATAAAAAGATGTCCACTTACTTGGAATTCAATCAACACAACTCACATTATCTTTAAATTTGTTAAATAAATAGGAAAGAACTTGTCTAGGACTAGACAGCATGGTGTCTCTTGTAACTTATTTCGTGCGCACTTCGTTTATGACAAAGTGGCCAGTTCTCACTAAGACAATGTAGCTCGCGTCGGAATTGGAGGGCGTTATCTGTATTGAAACATGAATTTTTAAGCCGAAAGTTAATAATAAATAATATTTTACAATATTATTTATTATTATGAAAGAAACAGGGTTTATCCTTTCACAAGTTTTCTCTACTGAAAATAATTTACCCGACATTCTGCCCTCGAGAGTAATTTCATCCTCAGAACAACTTCATTTTACTCCTGAAACTGTCAAATGTCACCTTCATAACATAAAAAACAACTGTTCTCCTAGTCTCGATCTAATTTCTCACATATTGCCTCCTATCAGCCTCGATAAACCCAATTTTCAAGAAAGGCAATAAACTTGACCGGAATAACTACCGCCCCATTAGCCTTACACCAATCATCTGTAAGGTTGAGGGTTAAGGTTAAGGGTGTGTTTTGGTGTGTTAATGAATGGACAAAATCTTAAGACAAGAAAATTTAGACGGACATCATTTACCTAGATTTTCCGAAAACGTTCCACCGAGTACCAAAACGAAGATCACTGTATAAATTAGAACATCTTGGCAGCCTCTGTCAATATTTTAAAGAATAGACTAAACTCTTTTCTATTTTCTAATCAATTTTTTTCCCACTTAATTTTTTCTTATTTTCCTTTCTTTCAATTTTCTAATTACTTCAATGTTTGTGATATTTATCTAGGATAATTCAGGGCTTATGGATCTAAAAATCCCTGCCCAAACCTTATTGTGAGCTGGGTCTATAGATTGGAGGAAAAATTATCTCTATGGAGATATGAATCAGGGAGTTAATCACATGATATGAACTAGATGTGGACAATTTCTATCTAAAGGCCTGGTTTCGCACGTGCGATGGATGCATGCGTTCATCGCAGGGACTGGTCATATGGTACCACGTGCTTGTGGTTTTACTAGTGCGTCGATATCTAGCGCCTGCGTCTGAATGCAACGTCAAAACGCAACGACTGCTTCGGAGACCAGTCAAGCGGCGAGAACGCAGGCGATTGTGCAATACGAAACGTCAACATGAGTGTTGAAAAATGGAGCCGGGATGACGAGATGCTATTGATCGAATTAATATCCTTTCACAAATGCCTGTATGATGCCTAAAGTGAAAAATATAAAGATCTAATTATCAAAAATAATGTCTGGAAACAGATAGCGGGAAAATGGAGGGAAAAAGTGGGCATTTCTATGCTAGTATATTGTTATGATGGGGTTTTCTTTGAATTAACAACGAAATGATCGCTTCATCATCTTCTTCTTCAAATAGAAGGGCTAACACACACTCCATGATGATTTCACGAACTGAACTTCGAAGTTCTGACTGTCACTTCTAGACGCACAAGCAAAACCACTCAAACGCATGCGATGAACGCATGCAGCGGCTGCAAGCGTCGGACGCATGCATCCATCGCACGTGCGAAACCAGGTCTTAACTGGGAGGTGGAAGTCATAATACACTTCAGCACCAATCAGGAGGTTTACTTCTAAAGTAATGCAGGAATTGGTATCCGAAATCTACCATTTTGTAACTGGGTGTGCGTTTCTGAAGAAATGATTTTCAGCTATCTGTTCCTCTTGGGAAGGCAAAGGAATGGAGGGAATTTCTTCAGTTTGTCAGAACTTGAATGTTTCATTCAATATAATATTTGAATCTGGAGCTGTGTCTATAAATTAAAGAAAGTATCATCGAATGTTTCTATGGAGATATGAATCAGGGAGTTTACAACCTGGTATTCATTCTAGGCAGGTATTAACAAGATTTGGGCAATTTCTACCTAACTCTAATTATTCCGGAAGGTGGGAGTCATTATAAAATTCAGCACCAATTGGGAGGTCTACTTCTGAAGTAGTGCCGAAATTGGTATCTGATAACTGAGCATATGACGGAATGTTTAGTGACTTAACATTAATTGATTATTCAGGTGATTTGGGAGTGATCGTTTTTAAAATCGAACAGGATATGACACGTTTATATGGTTCATAGTTGGAGTTAATCTCTAGATTTGTCATTTTTCTTGCAGCAAATGAAATTTGCTGAACTCTGAAATCCTTGTAAAGTCATGTTGCGAGTATCAGCATTCAACATGGAACAACATTTTTCTGTGACAGAGGATACTTAAACGTGCATCGAGAACAGCCCTAGCCTGAACAGGATTTGCGTCTTTGGAGTAAATTGTTACCAAAGCCGTGGCTTGAAAAACATTACTTTAAATACGCGTGGGAAGAACAGAAGGCTGACGTTGTTTTTGTCATAGAATTGCAAGCATTATTTTGTGATTGGGAATTAGATTTGATCATAGTATTAAATCTGTTCTCTGGGGGGAGGAGAGGTTGTACCACCGACCGTCAACCCCAAAAGCATCAGCAACCAACCGGCCGGGCAAAAAGGTAGACTCCAGGTCGTTCATCACCCTGATAGAGGACCTTTGCTGGAGGTGTGGAGCCTTAGGTCACCGCCGAGAAAGCTGCAGCCGTCTATTTTTTGTTTGTACAATTTTTACTTAAGAAATATTGTTAATTTTTACTTATCAAAAAATAATTAAAAATTATATCTTCGAATCAACTAGACTATTAGACCATTCTATAAAGCAATAAAGAACAATTTATTGAGAATAATTTCTGAACAAATTGTTCCTTACATCTAAACCTTGTCGATAAAAATTATATTTTCGTGGATATTCCTTATTTAATCCTTCTTTAATAATTTCCATATTTATAATGAAATGATTAGTAACTAGAACTTTTCAAACTAGTATGACTAGTTACCATTCCTAAATTTCAAAATATGATATAAAGTGGTCCAGCAAATTATGGATTATAATGTAAAATCGATCTTTCAGTAGACCACAAGATCTTCCATTACATCTCGATAGTATTCCTAGCTGAGCAGTGAGCAGTATAATATTTAATATCGGGAGATACTGGATCAGATCCAATTATAGGAGTCATGCGCAAAGGCTGCATAGGGTAACTAGAATTCACAAAAACATTTCTTAATATCTTCTGTATGTTCCTTGTGGTATACAGGGTGTCCCACGACGAGTGAAAACTATCTGTATATGGCAAAATACTTATAGTAAAATCATGAAAATTTCTACGTTTGGGTTTTCGGATACGATCTTTTCAACTAAAATATTTTCAAAGATGGCCGACTTCCGGTTCTACCGGTAGCCGACTGTAACTTTGTTATTTTAAATAGAACACCCTGTATATTAATACATTTTTGAAATCTACGTAATATTTTAGTATACTTTTGTCTTGAAACTTTTTTCGAAAAATGCACACTTTTTGTGTTATTGATTTTTTTGTAAAAAATTTGACCGTTGAAGACCCTTATAAATTATTTTTTTACGAGGAGACCCTTGAAGATATGAAAATGGTTTCTGTCCGGTGGCCTTAAGCAAGGTCAAACGTGATCGAATCTATGTTGAAAAATTTTTCATTCTATACAGGGTGTGTATAAAAAGTGTTGAAAGTTTAACTTCATAAATATCAAATTTCTTCATTTTTTTTCTATTTTAATGCATTCAGGGGAAAAAAATAAGGCAAGTTCATGTATACTTTCCTATACCTAAACCTTACCGTTATCCAGATATTAAATGTTTTATATAAATTTTTAGAGATGCAGGTGTGGTCTAAATTTTGATACAAGCACTAAGAAATAAAAAAGTCTTTTTCTTTATCCGTCTAAAAAAAAAATCAAATCAAATTGTTTTTATCAATCCTATTCCAACTTTTAGTCGTCTCCGAGATATTTGAGGTTTTAAATTGTTATTATATTTTTAACAAGTTTAAATTTTGCATGTATACTTTTAGTAGGCTTTGTAATAAATGACACTTATTTAACTGACATTAGTTAACACCTAGAGAAGATTGTGAGCTTAGAGTTCGAAATTCCTCCAATTCCCTTTCTGAGATGATGATTAGCCGTGCGACGAATGAAGGTATACTGAGAAGGGTTGAAAAATGCATTGAAGTTCAAGCGAGCAATTTTGAACATTTACTTTAAAACATCAGACTATTTTTCTTTGGCTTTTAGTTTTCCATAAAATTTTATAGCATATCTTATTATTCTCACAAATGGTTTAACTCGATTAACTGTTGCTTAAAATGAACCGAAAAGCTTCAAATTGTTAAGTATTCTTTTAACAATGTGCGATTTCGATCGCAGTCAATCTGGATATCTTACTGCAAATAAAGCACATGTTCTTGTTAAAACTTTGTCATATTTACCATGTAAATTCACATAATAATTTTTATTTCTTAGTGCTTGTATCAAAATTTAGACCACACCTGCATCTCTAAAAATTTACATAAAACCTTTAATATCTGGATAACGGTAAGGTTTATGTATAGGAAAGTATATATGAACTTATCTTATTTTGTTCCCATGAATGCATTAAAATAGAAAAACAGGGTGGTTCTATTTAAAAAAATGAAGAAATTTGATATTTATGAAGTTAAACTTTGAACACTTTTCATACACACCCTGTATAAAATGAAAAATTTTTCAAGATAGATTCGATTACGTTTGATCTTGCTTAAGGCAACCGAACAGAAACCATTTTCATATCTTCAAGGGTCTCCTCGTAAAAAAATAATTTATAAGGGTCTTCAACGGTCAAATTTTCTACAAAAAAATTAATAACTCAAAAAGTGTGCATTTTTCGAAAAAAGTTTTTAGACAAAAGTATACTAAAATATCACGTAGATTTCTATAATGTATTAATATATTCGATTCAAAATAACAAAGTTACAGTCGACTTCCGGTAGAACCGGAAGTCGGCCATCTTTGAAAATATTTCAGTTGAAAAGATCGTATCCGAAAACCCAAACGTAGAAATTTTCATGATTTTACTATAAGTATTTTGCCATATACAGATAGTTTTCACTCGTCGTGGGACACCCTGTATTATTCATTCTTTTCTTTTCAATTTCTTGGGAAATTAAACCACAATATTTTTAAATTATTTATTTCAACGTTTCTCTGGCAAAATGTGAAATGAAATATTTCATCTTATGACATTCCAACGATACGATAGTCTTTTAGAAATGGAATCCAGTGAAGTGCACGTTCCAGGAACGGTTTTTATTGGGATAGCGAGTTTTTTCGCTTATATTGGAAATGTTTTTAATGAAACGCGTTTCTTGGTACTTTTTTTGTTTATGAATATTTGTGTTTTCAAAATATGTATACTCAGTTTTGTGATTTTGTGTATTGAAATGTGTATCGATTAACAACTATTCAAATTATAAATCATAAGAAAACCTGGATGAAAACTTATGATGCTATCCTGATAACGCAGGTAATTGATTATTGGAAATTTCTCTTTCTAACATTGGTAACCAAATTTGACTACATTCGGCTGAAATACTAGCTACACATTTATCTGCATTTAGTTGTATTAAAGCACTTTTTTTGATTTTTAGTCTTCTATTATTGGGTTCTTTCAATATTATTTTTGATGAATCCCATTGAATTTGATGACCCTCTTCCCAAGCATGTTTGCAAATAGCTGACTTAAAGAATTCCCTATCTTTGATATATTTTTTGTGTTCGTTTATTCGTACTTTCAATGGTTTAGATTCAATCCAAAACACAGCACTTCGAATAGCTACCGGTGCGTTTTGTACAACACCAGTTAAAAGTTTACAATGTCTAACAGGAATACCGCCCCTAAGCTTTTATCGCAAACATCTATGTATTTCATATGCTTCCACAATCGCAACCAATAAAGAGCACCCAACATATACAAATACGTTCACAGATCGTTTTCAAGAAACATACAACACAACAAGAGTAGACCTACCATTTTACGAAAGAGTCAGAAGAAACCTTAACGATCTACAGCTTCAATTACCCAACTTTTTCCCAACAAATATCCAAACCCATCCACCTTGGTTAATATCCATACCCAGAATCAATATCAACCTCACTAAATTTAATAAAATAGAAACACCAACTAACCTGATTAAACAGTATTATTTGAGAGAAATAGAAAACTACCAAAACCACTATAAGATATTCACCGACACTTCCAAATCATCAGACGGCGTAGGAGCAGCCATCTTCACTTCAAATACATCTATAAAATTTAACTTCAAGTCAATCACTTCCCCATACACTGCAGAAATGTATGCAATACTACAAGCACTCATCCATATTAAAGAATCAAAAAAGTCCCTATCCCTAATAATAACAGACTCTCTCAGCTCACTGCAAACAATCCAACACTTGTATACCAAAAATCCAATCGCTTTACTAATCAAAACAGAAATAGCGTATTTAAAAGATGAAGATGCCACCGTTGAATTTATGTTTGTACCATCACACTCCGGTATAAAGGGAAATGAAGAAGTAGGCCAACTAGCCCGATCAGCACCAAACGACCAGGATTCGATCCAAATAGATGAAGTTGCTTGTTATGACATGAAAGCCGAAATTAAATCTAAAGTGTTAAGTGCGTGGCAAAGTGCGTGGAGTGCAACACAAAATAATCTTAAAGAAATTAAACAAACAGTAAACCCTTGGACCCAACCAACATCGAACAGACCAAACCAAGTACGAATATCACGTTTACGTCTCGGTCATAGTAATCTAAGGTGAATACTTTATAGCTGAGTACACATGACTCGAAAGTCAGGAAAACATATTCGTATTCTGTGTAAATATAATTTATTAAATAGCAGAGCGCTTTCGGCTATTAAGCCATCTTCAGTGCTTACCTGTAAGTAAGTAAAAAGAATTTTTGGAAAATATAAAAGAAGTGGATAAAAAATTATTACTTACTCGTCAGGTAATACAAGAAACTTGGACAACACATTGACGTCATGAATTAAAATTACATTGAAATTAAAATAATCTCCTGTTTAGGGTTTGTTGAATCTAAATTTTGAACATTATTGGAAATTTTCTTGAAATTATTTTAAAAAATGAACTCCGAACACGTGTTCATCTAACGGATGTTGAAGTGACACTAACTCAATTTCAAAAAATTAAAATATGACAAATGACAGTGAACATAGAACTCAATTAATCCAACAAACGTTCAAAAAGAAACTGTAGAAATCCTTTACAAATGTCCCAAAACAGACATGCAAACTTCTTAAATGACCTTGAAATTGATTTGTTCACTTTTGGATGTCCCTTGACATATATGTGAATTTTTATTTTGAATTAGATTCAGTAATGGGTTCTCATTAGACCCTCAATCTTTTTCATTATTTTATTTTATAATTTGATAGGTTCCCATTAGACTTGAATATCAAATTTTCTTAAGGTCATTTAAGAAGTTTGCATGTCTGTTTTGGGACATTTGAATAGGATTTCTATAGTGTCATTTTTAAACTTTTGTTAGATTGATTGAGTTCTATGTTCACTGTCATTTGTCATTTGCTAATTTTTTGAAATTGAGGTAGTGTCACTTCAACTTCCGTTAGATGAACACGTGTTCGGAGTTCATTTTTTAAATAATTTCAACAAGAAAATTTTCAATAATGTTTAAAATCTAGATTCAACAAACCCTAAACAGGGGATCATTTCAATTTTAATTTAATGTAATTTTAATTCATGACGTCAATGTGTTGTCCAAGTTTCTTGTATTACCTGACGAGTAAGTAATAATTTTTTATCCACTTCTTTTATATTTTCCAAAAATTCTTTTTACTTACTTAGAACCGTTTTACACGTACGAGAATTATTGCGAAATTTACTCTGAAAATTTTCATAAGAATAATTTTTGCTGTTTTACACGTCAAAGAATTATTGCCAAAATTTTCGGAGTAAAAATATTGACATGTTCTATATTTTTAGAAAGTGCGTGAGAATCGACGCAGAAGCCAAAAATAGAATAAAAACAATAATGGCGTCAACGTGTCATTATTTGTTGTCGTTTTTTTCATTTAGGAAAGCCAAAACCTTGGCATAAACGCAAATCTCATTTAATAAAATAAATTATCAATCAAATAAACGGTTCCAATACAGCTGATTATTCAGAAATTTCAATATGTAAATCGTAACCATGACAACTTATACCAAAAACAATCTCACTGCGCAGTCGTATGGCATGAATTCTTATGAAATTTATAGTGGTAAAAATATTATGTGTAAAACAGTCAAGTAGTGAAATGTTTCCAAAATTCTCATGAAAATTACCAGAGTAATTTTCAGAGTAAATTTCGCAATAATTCTCGTACGTGTAAAACGGTTCTTACAGGTAAGCACTGAAGATGGCTTAATAGCCGAAAGCGCTCTGCTATTTAATAAATTATATTTACACAGAATACGAATATGTTTTCTTGACTTAATAGTAATCTAACCCATAAATATGTCATCACACGAACTGAACTACCAATATGTGAGACCTGTCAAATTAGACTTAGCGTAAAGCACATATTGATCGAGTGCAAACAATACGAAACTACACGAAAGAAATACAACATTCCAGAGAATATAGCGGAGACTCTAGGTCAAAACATGAATGTCAAGGATACAATAGGTTATTTAAAAGACACCGGTTTATATATGTTATTGTAATTTTTTTTTTCCTCTTTATAATATGTCTCTTATGTCGCTAATGACCTCAGTGGTTGAAGCGACTGAAATAAATAAAAAAAAATGGTCTAGATGTTACACCTAAATAAAATTTGTCGCATTCACATGATATTTATTGAATAAAATCAATAAATAACAAATTCCATCACAGGTTTCGAAAATAACAAGTTACGAAAATTTTAGACAACTTTTGAGACTTGCAAACGCCGTCATTAAAAATTCAAACATTTTTAAGTATTTTGCTCATGAATCCCTTGTCTTAATTTCGAGTTATAACGTGTCCAAGCTGTTAAATTTTCGTTGTGTCAGATAGGGATGAAAAATTAATTTCTACTTAGTTTATCTTGACAAAGGTAGCTGGAACGATACCGAAACGTTGAAATAAATAATTTGAAAACATTGTGGTTCAATTTACCAAAAATTGAAAAGAAAAGAGTGATAATTTACGTTTGGAAGTTATTGACATGGTTTCATAAAAAAATCAATCTTTCTCTAAAAACTTGAGTATATGCCGATAATGGATACATTTTTGGAAAGGGGAAGAAAGGGACTTTCAGATGGTATTAAAAATATAGGGTGTTGTATTTAAATAAACCGATAATTTCGTTTCTATAATAGTCATTTTTTCTGGCGCTTTTGGGGAAAAATAAAAATTTGAAGGAGTTTAGCGAAAACTGAACGTCAATATCTTCTTTTTTCCATTCTCGAGTAGATAATAGGCCGTAAACTTTATAGTGTATTGTGGAAAATATACTTTATGTTCATTTATAAAATAAAAAAATTTTTTTGCACGTGTACTTATATTTTTCTCGATAGTTTCTTATCCCTAGCTTTGTTTCATATTTCTTAGGTATGTAGGTAGTGAACGAAAAAAACTGTCCGCTTCTAAAAGAAATGAATTTCACAAACAAACATTCTCTGGAACAACCGATACGGATTGATTCAAGGTGAGATGGTGACAAGAACAATGAATAGTCCTGTTATTCTACCGGTGGTGGGATCGTGGGGAATGATCCCGGAAAAACTCATCATAATATGTTACATAACTTGTTTCGAATTATTCCCCATTAAAATAGTCCCATATTTTGGGTAATTTTTTTTCCAGATATAACTGCACTGATATGCTCGTTGATATCCAAAAAGAACCAACCAACACATTCTTAAATTTTGTAGGATAACTTCAATTGATTTCGAATACATTCTGAATAAAATTGGTCCAGTTATATCAAGGAAAGATACCAACATGCGAAAATGTATTCCTGTTCAAGAACGGTTTGCAATTGCACTCAGATTTTTGGCATCTGGAGATAGCTATACAAGCCTTAGTTAACTTTTTTAAAGTCTCCATACATACAATTTCAAGATGTGTCGACGTCGACGAATCAAATATGATATCCTCGTAATATTGATACAACTGTAAAACTTGCGGCAGTGAGTGTTGATGCTGTAGGGGCGCTTGTGAGTTGGATGAGTGAACGTCACCTGGGAATGGCGGTGAGACTTGATGTTGTGGAGATGATTTTGAGTTAGTTGAATGAGAGTAACCTGGAGATGGCAGTGAGACTTGATGTTGTGGGGATGGCAGTGAGTTGGATGAATGAGGGTTACCAGGGGATGGGATGGTTGTGAGTTGGATGAATGAAAGTAACCTGGGGATGGCAGTAAGGCTTTATATTGTGGGGATAGTAGTGAGTTGGATGAATGAAGGTTACCAGGGGATGGTTGTGAGTTGGATGAATGAGAGTAACCTGGGGATTGCAGTGAGACTTGATATTGTGGAGATGGTTGTGAGTTGTATAGTTGCTAATGGGAAAATGTATGTTTTGGTAAACTGCCCTTCAGAGAGGAACGACTTCCTTACGTTTTTGTGGCAAATTGTGCATTTGCTCTCACTGAAAACATGTTGAAGCCGTATCCCGGTCTCCACGCTTAGGGAACAAAAGAACGAATTTTCAATTATCGTTTGTCGCGTGCTCGGAGAATAGTAGAGAATGTTTTCGGCATCTTGGTTATTTTCAAAGTACTAAATAAACCGTTTCTATTAGAACCACAAAAAGTAACCAATATCATAATGACATGTTGTTTAATTCACAACTTTTTGAGGCGATCTAAACAATCCCGAGCATTATACAATCCACCCGGTACTTTTGATACTGAAAATGAAGGCGAAGTGCACCCAGGCTCGTGGCGAAATGATCCTGAAGGACATACTTCTTTGTTATCACTGAGGAATATACCAATAAGAGCACCTTTTTCCGCTAAGGCAATAAGAGATAAATATCCAGAATATTTTGTTATAGATGGCGTTGTAGCGTGGCAAAATGATTATGATTAAAATTATCTATTATAATACCTATGCAAGTACATGTCCAATTTGAGTGATGAATAAAGAAGAAGATTGGTACATACAAGGTGGAAATGAATTAAAGCAAAATGAGAAGCTACTTTGGGGACATCATTCGGAGCAACTTTCATTATAAAATCGATTTGATCAGAGCAACTTTATCTTTCACTTCCCAGTACATTTTGGCCTGAGTGGGTCAGCTGATTTGTATGGAGAAGTGGAAAATGAAGTTGATCTGATCAAATTGGTTTCATGATGAAAGTTGCTCAGAAAAACAAAGTAGTTTCTCATTTTGCGTTAATTCATTTACACCTTGTATACATAAGTATAATTAAGTTTTCTAATTCAATTTAATTACTTACTAAATAAATATTTACATACCTCAGAACCCTTCGTTTTTTTTGGTTTATAGATAACATCCAAAAAAGGAGCCAATAAGTAATAAAAAGGACTTAGGCTTGTAATCATCATCAGCTCCAGTTCCCATAGATTCTCTTACTTTCGTTCTTTGTCTTCTATAAGTCGACATTAAATTGTCTCGCTTCTTTTTTAAATCCTTAACTGAAATAGGGCCATCCTTGAATTGGGTTTTTATCCGGTTCCAGTTTTGTTTTTATGTTCCGGCGCCGTAGTTTCATAAAATTGGTTCATTTTGATAAAGATTCAAAAATTCGAAAATAAGCTCGTTTGTCCACTCCATTTCTCCGCAACTAACTACGCACAACACTACTACTCGTGTTGACGAACAAACAAGTTATGACCTGTCTTCTGAGCTACTCCGGACGCGTTCGGACCGCGTCGTACCGCACCGCAGCGCACCTTTGAAGTTACCGCCTCGCGACGGATACCGGCGCACCGCCACAGATGTCCTGTGCTACCACGGACGAGACCCTTCCCACGGTGTGTCGTGCGAGCTGGTCCGCGTCCGTCCGCGACAACGCGCACCGTGGGAAGCCAGCTTAATACAGTACAAATTTTAATTAATAGTGGGGGGTACGCTGGAATCAAAGATATGGCTGGAATCTCCATAATGACCCCCATTCACTAACAGGCCGTCAACTGACGTTCATGTCGACAGGTAACGGCCGATTTAGGCATTGTTCTTGATTGGTGTTTGTAAATATAATACATAGTTACATTCTAATGTTAAATACATACACAAACATTATTATTATTTCAACGTAATTAATTCGGACAACTCTTGTTCAATCTGTTGCGGTAGAGTATTTGCATTACCACCAGAAGTACCCGTAAGAGTTCTAGGTTGAGGATCAGAGGATACAGCCTTTGCATAAAAAAAGGTGTACTATTTATGTTCGTTTGGTGTGGCTGTGGAAACTAATGCGGCTGCTGGTAATGAGTCTCGAGTATTGCTGGTGATGGGATTCTTCAGAAACTGATATTTGCTGAATTTGGTAGTTATAAACATTTACGCTTACAGGTTCACCAAGCAAAATCTAAAGTCAATTTATTTTCAAATGCATATTAAAGAAGTTTGTTCATTAATTATTCAGCGTAAAATATCTGCCCTTCGTTTATTCTTCGGAGCTTATAAGCTACATTTTCTCCTATTGCCTGAAACTCGTTTGTGTTTCCATTTCGTACTAGTGCGCTACAGACTTTTTCAATCAATTCTCGTTGGTCTGGTAAGCGTCTCTTTGGTGCAGAGCGATTAGCAGTATATGTAAAGGTTAGGTTAGGTTAGGTTCTTGATGAGCACCTACTACCACTTGTCAAAACAGGCGGTTGAGTGGATGTTAATAGTATTGTCACATATGTGTCTTCTGAGGCGTCATTAACATTACTTATAGGACTGCGGATTTCTTCATTAACCTAACCTAAAAAATAATATAGAAATACTTGAAAACAAGCTAAATATGTCGTTCAATCTGTTACTAGAAAGTTTCAAAACTTCCAAAATAAAAATGTACATAATTTAGATGTTTTGTTAAAATAAATATATTAATTCAATTCATTTATTGTTGGTTTCTCAAAACCCTTGAGGAATGGCAAGACATAGCAAGGAACTTTAAGAGTAGATGAAATTTTCCCAACTGTGGAGGATCAATTGATGGTGAACATATTAGAATTGTCAAGCCACCTAATAGTGGATCATACTTCTATAACTATAAAGGCTACGACATTATCGTTTTAATGGCTGTTGTTAATATAATGGAAGAGTATCTGACCGGGGCGTTTTTGAAACCACAACATTTCACTATAAATTGTTCAATGGAAAACTGAGCATACCGAGTAATGAAACTACTGAAAAAGATATGAATTTTAATTTTCAGCTGATGATGCTTTTCCCTTACATGCAAACATACTTTTCTCATAAAACATTAGCACCGAATGAACGTATCTTTAATTACAGATTGAGTCGAGCCAGGCGTACTGTAGAAAACCTAACCTAACCTAACATATTTCGACTATTTCATACAAACATAAATATGAATCCTAAAGAAATCAATTATGTTTCTCTTGGCTCTTGTGTTCTACATAACTTTTTACGGTGACATGCAACAAACGCTTATCAAAAACTATTGTTGATATTGAAGTGGTTTCATTTGATATATGGGGTATCCCTCTAACGGTGTTGGTACTGTATTCACTTGTTGCAAAGTTATGTAAAAAGAACAGAATGTTTTAACTGGATTTTACCATTTGTTTATATGGTGGGTGCACAGTATTTGATTGATATTTTGATAAATTTGCCGAAAGGGATGGAAGGATCTATAATTTAAATAAAGTTTTATTCATCTTCATTTTATTTAAAAGTCTGTCTTTGCAAATGATCCTATATTTGTCTGAATGAGGCAAAAATCTGTTTATTTTACCACGTTTTTCATTAAAATCCATTTTCAATTTTTTATTCAACAATGCACAAGACTAGTAAGCACGTACCAATAAGTTCACTGATTGTTTCTCGTTTCATTCGGAAGTGGCGTTCAAAAGTGTCAGGATCGTATTGCTTGACTGTTTGCTCTACAAAATTTTCTATTTTTGTAATTGTGAGATGTTTCTCTTTGTCTGAAGATAAAGAAGTGGTGTTGTGATTCGCAGATCAACAGTGGTTGAAGAATAAAAAACTGTTAGGTAATCAATACTTCGTTTACTACCTTTAGTAATTTTACGATGTTACCATGTCAACTGCTCTTACAAGTCTCCTTTTTTGTTCTTTTTACAATAATAGTTGCCTCTCAAAAAGAAAACAAGCTTTGATATTTTAAAAGTAGCTAAATTAGCAAAAACGAGCAGTTTCTATGAGAAAAAGTTAAACTAAAACTTATTTCCTCTTGAGACTGAAAATGCATTCCAAGAAATGAGCTTGACTTAACAAAATGATACATTTGATATAAGATTATAATTAATATTATATTTAATTCGTGACATTAAGAGTAAAAACTAAATTGATAAGAATGAGCCTTAAATTACATGTTTATTATTCGAGGCATCATATGGGCGAAAATACTGATAATTGATAAAGAATATGAAACAATAAAAATGTAATTGAAAGAACTGTTGATTATTTAAAATAGAATGCAATAATAATTACTATAAGTAAAAGTATAACTAATATAGTACAGTAAATATAAGTAAATAGTAAAATAAAATATACGTAACCTCCTAGGTTACAACACTTCCCCTCTTAGAAAAAGATTGAACATCTAGTTACTAAGATGTGAAATATTTTATGTTTTTCCGTCCAATAATTGGGCGTGTTCTAAGACTTTCTGAGGATGTTAAATCTGTATATTGTATTGAAGCAATTTCCGGGCTACTAAATTGAACAACTGGCTCCGAAAATCTAGGAGCTGGCGAATTATTATTTATTCTAATACAAATACCTGGAAGAGCTTCGCAACAATTTCTACGTAATCTACATTTCTTATAACAGCAACAACAAAATATAACTATAATAAACAAAATAGTTAAAACACTAGAACTAGATGTCAACGAGCTGGGTAACCAGAGCATAATAGTACAATTTACATTGGAATCAACGGAAACAACTTTGTACGGCCCTGTATACCGCGGGAATAATTTTTTACTTCGACTAGACTTTGTGGATTCGTCAGTCATGAAAACTTTATCTCCGACTTGATATTTGATATTTTTTAAATTTTTATCGTAATAGTTTTTGCAATTCTCTTTGCGTTTTTCTAAGTTTTCTCGAACATGTTCTCTTGTAATTTGTAATTTTAATTTTAAGTCATTTATAAAATCATCGTAAGTGTAAGAAAATGTTGGGGGGCTTAGAATTGAACTTGTAAGACGTGCCTCTCCACCATACAATAATTCAAAGGGAGTGAATTTTGTACTATGTGGGGTCGTATTATAACAAAAGACATTGAAGGTTAACCAACACCAATCAGTTTTATTTTAATTTATATAACTTCTCAAGTATTCCGCTACGGTTCTGTGATTTCTTTCGATAGAATTTGACTTGGGATGATACGCAGTACAATTTAATTTCTTTATTTTTAAAAGTTTGCAGCATTCAGTAAATATTTCTGACATAAAATTTGATCCTGGATCTGTTACAATGGAATTCATTATACCGTTCCCACAAATAACCTCTGAAACTAATTTTAACGCAATAGTTTCAGCGTCTATGGCAGGTTAAGATATATCTATTACCGTTTTCGCTAATGGCTAACGGACCTACTATGTCCATGTAAACTTTTTCAAATGCAATTTCAGGTGTATCAGTAATTTGCAATGGCATTTCTATCTTTCTATTTAATGATTTATTTTTTTGACAAGATTCGCACTTTTTAACATAATTTTTTATATCGGCTTTCAAGTTTTTCCAGTTATAATTTTTTTCTAAAACGTTTATACATACGACTAACTCCTGGATGACCTCCTGTGGGTATGTCGTGATATTCTTTAAATATTTTAAATTTCTCTTCTTCCGTCATAGATTCGTTACAAATGATATTATTATGATAGATAAAAAATTTAATATCGGTATTTTTAAACAGATATCTAATCATCATTCTAATTTTTTGCCATTGTATGTGTTTACCTCCTAACTTGGGCATAGAAATATTTTTTAACTATATTTTAACAAAACTGTCTTTCAAGGTATTATAAATATTTTCATAGCTTTCTTTTTCAATACTAGTTTCTGTGAAAACTAATAAAAATGAAAATTTTTCCTTCAAATTTACACACGAAACATTTTCTTTTTTTGTGACCTATTCTGAGTCTTCTTATAATACTTTTGTCCTTTCTTGACAGTGGTGGCATTTTCTGAGAGGTAACTGTGGGTTGAATTGAGTGTAATTTTGTGTTGTGTGTATTCCAATGTGTTTACCATGTTTGTATCATCGTTTTTCGGGCTGCTGATTTTATATCTTGATGGAGTTGAATTTGCTCTACTGTCAGGTCGGAGGAACATGTTTGTTTCGCTGCTAGGTCTGCTAGGTCTTTATCAGTTCTCTGAATTTTTGTCGGAAGGTTATGTTAGGCGTTTCGTATTTATTGTATTTGTTTAGGCTTGTGTTTAATAGCGGCGGTTTAATGGTCCATGGAGGAGTTTTGGAAAGTTGTACGTGAGTTGTAGCTGTAAGGATAGTGTTTCTTAATATTGTATATAGCATTTGTGGAAGTGAGAAGGATGTTCTGGGTCTGATTTCAGGAGATGGTTGTATAGAATCAATTAACTTGTATACTGGGTTTTGTGGGTAGGCAGATATCCTGGAAAAATAGGATAGAAGTTGGTATTTTCGTCGTATGAAAAGAGGTGGTTCAGAAGATTCAATATAGATACTTTCAGTTGGCTGGATCTAAAGGCGCCTAGACATATTCGTAATGCTGTTGTTTGGATTGTGTCCAGGGATTTAAGGTGCGTTTTGTAGGCGCTCATATAAAGAATGCTTCCATAGTCTATTTTGGAGCGGATCGGTGATTTGTAAATCCTTGTTAACATCTCCACTTCTGCTCCCCATTGGTGATGTGCTAACGATTTCAGGATGTTAATCCGATTTAAACAATTAGCTTTAGTTTCCTGAATATGTTGTTTCCATGTGAACTTTTTATCGAAAATTACTCCTAAGAATTTGTGCTGATCAACTACATGTAGAGGGTGCCAATTGAGATTTAATTGTGGAGGGCAAGGATTGAGTCTTTTGCTGAAATGAATTACTTTGGATTTGGTTGTTGAAAAGTGAAAACCGGATTTGGTAGACCAATGGTGGATTTTATCTAGAGCCTTCTGAAGTAAGGTACAAGTGCTAGCCGGAACTTTGCCTTGGCAGTAGAGAATGAGATCGTCGGCATACAGTACATATTTGACAGGTGGAGTTATGGAGGAGCAGATGTCGTTAATACTCATCAGGAATAAAGTTGTGCTAAGGACCGATCCTTGTGGTACTCCATTTTCCGGGGCGTGCGATGTAGATGTTTGTCCATTTGTTACAACTTTGAAAGATCTGTTAGTTAAGAAGTTTCGTAGAAAGATAAGAATGTTTCCAGTTAAATTAAAGTCTGTGAGTTTTTCGAAAATGGAAGTTTTACAAATAGTGTCGAATGCGCTGTCAATATCTAGACTAACAGCGATTATGTCATTTTTACTTCCAAAGGCTTGTGAAATATCTGTGTGTAGAGTAACCAGATTATCTAATGTACATCTATTTGATCTAAAGCCTGCCTGCGCTGCAATTAAAAGGTTATGCGATTCTAAGTACCAATGTAGGCGTCTGTTAACCATTTTCTCGAGAATTTTGCACAGTGTACAGGTAAGCGAAATAGGCCTGAAGGAATTTAGCGTGTTGGTATTGGAGTCGTTCTTTTTGATAGGTATAATGATAGACTCTCTCCATGAAGCCGGGAATTGTTGTCTGCAGCATATCTTGTTGTAAAGTTCGAGCAGTTTGGTTCTTGTTGCTAAATGTAAATGTTTTAGAAAAATCATAGGTTTATCGTCAGGTCCTGCAGATGTGTTCTTTAGTAAAGGTATGACTGAATTTACTTCGGAAACAGTGAAAGGATCATTGAGAGGGTAACAGTCGTAAGAAATTTGTTTAGGTTGTAAGCTATTTGTTAAGTTTGGAGGTTCAGGGTTAGATTTTGTTTCATTTAGGAAGTGTTTGGCAAGAATGTTAGCAATTTGTTGATCATTGGTATTGACTTGGCCTTCATGGGTTAAGCCAGATATTTTGAAGCTACTGGTTTGTCCTTTCATCTGCCTTATCTTGGTCCAGATTTGAGAAGGAGAGGTGTCAGAAGTGATTGTGCTTGTGTATTTGTTTCACGACTCACGTTTACTATGTTTTAGAACCCTTTTTGATTTCGCTCTCATTTTTTTGATGTATATTAATTCTGAATCGTTTCTGGTTCTTTGGAATTTGTTAAGCGCCTTTTTGCAATCCTTCACTGCAATGCTACAGGACTCGTTCCACCAGGGAACAGTTCGTTTTGGAGGATTTTCGGAGTATTTTCCTAAACATCTACTGGCTGCAGAAATTATGGAGTTAGTGAATTGACCTACAGCTTCGTCTACATCATTCGAAAGATTTAAATTGTCTGTAATTTCCTTTAGCGTTTGGCTGTAAAGTTCCCAGTCTGCTTTTGCGATTTTCCACTTTCCTTTGATGTTAACTTGTTTCGGTTCGTTGTCTGAAATTAGGATGGGAAAGTGATTACTATCGTAGAGGCTATCGAGCGTGTGCCATGTTAGTAAGGGTGCTATTCCTGGACTAGAAATGCTAAGGTCTATTGAGGAAAAGGATCCAGATTGTACGTGGAAATATGTGCTGCTGCCAGTGTTTAATAGATTGATATTGCAATTGTTAATAACGGTTTCAATCATTTTGCCACGACCAAATGTACGTTCTGAGCCCCACATTGTGTTGTGTGCATTGTCTCCTACCAATATGAAGGGTATTGGAAGTTGATTTATGAGATCCATTAAATCTGTATCTCTTACAATGTAGTTTGGAGGGATATATACACTGCAAATTGTAATTTTGTTAGGACACCATGCAGTGATGGCAACTGTTTCTAAGTTTGTATTCAAGTGCAGTTTTTGGTGAAAAATGTCACTAGAGACAAAAACGGAGGATCCGCCAATGGCTCGTAAGTGAGTAGTTCTAATGAAATGATAACCAACGTAACTTCTTAAGTGAGGGTTGTGAGACTTGGTAAAATTGGTTTCTTGTAAGCAAAGAAAGTCTGGTGAGAAATCAGATATAAGCTAGTGTAATCGTTCCAAACGAGGATAAAATTCGTCGCAGTTCCACTGTATTAAAGAGAGGGGCATAGTAATGAATAGTTTAGTATGATGATTTGTGCGACTGTTGTGAGCCTTCGGAACAGTATTCTTCTTCACTTGGTTCGTTAGACGTATCCAAACTCTCCGTTTCTTCAGCGTCGGATTTAAGCTTTCTCTTAATCTTGTTTGTTATACGGGTTATTCTGTTTTAACGGATCTGTCTGTAAGGTAAGGGTAAATTAGTTTTAGGTTTGAAGCTAGGCCAATAATGTCGTCTGTGTGCTTCCAGGCACGGGTCAGAGTTACCAAAAGTATTTTCTAAGAAGTCGTATAGGTTTTCTATGGGTAGTATGAAGGCGTCTGGCGTTTTCTCATAGGATTTTTCTATGCATTCTTTTATGGATGCCGTAAGATTTGATTCAGTGAATAAACTCACTTAGTGTTTCTTTTTTGTTGCTTTGAGAGCTGCTGTGGAATGTGGGGTGGATGTAGGGGGAAGCATAAAGACTGTCTCGTTTTCTGACTCTGCGGGTAAACTTGAGTTTTCACTTCGTGTTGAAAGCTGAGAATATCCCCGTTTTTGGGCTGGGGACAAGACTGTAGAAGGCTGGTCTTCTTGGAGGATGGTCAGGTCTACATTTGAAGTCGCTTCGTTGCTTTCAGTTAGATTTGCGGAGTTTGCTTTTAAGGATTCCTGTTTAATTTGTACGGAAAGAGTGGATTGTGTCAGTGAATTATTAGTTGGAGGATTTGGACAATTTGAAGCAATGTGTCCAGGTTGTTTGCAGATAAAGCACTCCATTTCGTCTGTAGATAGAAAAATTCTGTTTTCATTGCCGTCAAAAGGAATAATTAGTGAAGTCTGCAATTCGAAGTCGTCTGTTGGGGGAAGTACGTAGACTTGTCGTCTAAAGCTTAATATATAGGAATATTCGTCACCAGGAATACCGGCTCTCAAGAACGAGACCGGGAGGTTAACTGCAAACCAAGGCTTTCTATGGCATTTTCAGCGAGATCATGGGGTATGTAGGGGGATATATTTGAGATGATTATTCGTTTTGTTGGAGAAACGAGTCTGCGGATGTTTATAACGTTATTGTTGATCGTTACGGATGTATGGAGCTTTAAAAGATCGTCAACTAGATTGGAGTTGGCTAAATACATGCAGATCCTATTATTGGAGATCCTCGACGCAAAAGAAATATGTTTTGGGCCTACAATATCGCCTATTGCCTTAACATAGTCAAATAACTTAAGGTTGTCATCGGCGTGCATAACTATGGCTTGATCCTTTTTTGGGAAGGATGGTTTAGGTGTTGACTTTACGGCTGATACGTAGCTGTTTCTAGAAGCTGGATTGTTGGTGATATTTTGCGACATTTTGGGTTTCTGTGAGTTGAGGTAAAACTGTTTGGTTTATTGTTGCCCTTGTAGTCAAAGGCAGTTAATAAGGTAGACTTGGTTGATTACGACTTGATGTGCAGCAATATGTCCATATTAAAATAATGCCTACGCCTCTGCTAATGAGGGGTAGGCAAAAAAAACTGGATTTTATCGGAACTCTGTTGATGGGTTGGCTGTTATCAGTTTGTTTGAAAAGGTAGGAACGAAAAGAATAAAATGAAATAACATCAATCAGCGCGACGGCAAAAACTGTACGTAAAAATGTTCAATGCATACATACATTTGTTTTTGTGACAATGATTAACTACTAATTAAACTTGTTTAATCACTTGTAATACGAAAAACTGCGGAGCAATATTCAAACGATGTTGACTCGCTTAAGCACTCGCTCGAACTCAACTTTTTTTTTGCATGTAATTGTTTCAAAGATTTTTGCTCGTATTCATAGTCATCCCTTAAGTATGAGTGACATGGTAAGGGTAGGTTGAGGGCACTCACGTGTTTCATAAACAACCCTCAAGATGTAAGGGTCGCTCAAGTCACCCTTAACTCAAGTGAAGGCGTGACTACCCTTGAGGGCACCTTGAGTGTTTTATATTCGTCAGTTTTGACATCTGTTAGGTTATAGCGACATAATTTGTTGATTACATTTTTTATGGTAGTAGTTTGATAGTTTAGTATTTATAGATAGTTTGCATAAAATTATTTTATTAATGTTTCTTTGAAAATGGAAGAATTTGACGAACTTTTTGAGAGTGATCAGGAATTTTATGAAGTAAATGGTTTGCCTAAAAAATATATAAGGGACATGCAGAATCCTTTGGAAATGTTTGAAGAACGAGAATTCTAAAGAAGATTTAGATTTAGTAAAAACTGCGTTACTAATGTTTTGCTGCCACTTGTACTACAGCATCTGATTAGACAAAACAATCGTGGGTTACCAATACCACCAATATTACAATTACTGGTTGCACTTAGATTTTGTGGTAGTAACAGTTTTCAGGTAAATTTTGTCATAACTATACAAACAAGTTGACATAATTGTAAATACTGTTTTAGTTGATTCATGGAGATGTTCGTGGCTTCAGTCGATCGACAGTTAGTAGGATCATTAAAAATGTGTCAGTGTGCCTAGCAAGACACTTGAATGACTATATTTATTTTCCACAAAACGCCAACAGTTTCTCTCAAAATACTACTGCCTTTTACCGAATTGCAAACTTTCCAAGCATATCTGGATGTATTGACTGCACACATATAAAAATTGATAATCCTGGGGGTGCTAATGCAGAGGTATTTCGAAATAGAAAGGGTTGGTTTTCCCTAAATGTTCAAGTAAGATCTATAACATTTTAAAGTCCAAATTGTCCCCTAAACATACACATTTTCAGGTTGTATGTGGTCCACATTTAGGATTAGGATATTGGATATTGTTGTTCGACATCCTGGATAAACACATGATAGTGTGATTTTTAATCGTAGTGCAGTTCGAACTCGTTCTGAGTTGCAACAAATTCCTGGTTTGCTTCTTGGTGATAGTGGTTATACTTGTCAGAATTATTTATTAACGCCTGTATTAAATCCTACCACAGCAAATCAACAGAGGTATAATGCTACCCATATACGAACACGGAATCTTGTGGAACGAGTGTTTGGAGTTTGGAAAAGAAGAGTTTCCTGTCTACGAAATGGCTTACGCACTAAAATCGATACTTCTGTCGCTATTATTTGTGCAACAGCTGTTCTATATAATATAAGCGTTATTCATCATGAAAATAGAATCTTAGATGATCATGATGATGATGATAATGATCTACAATATCATAATATAAACAACCAAGCAAATAATGTAGGTTTGGCATTTCGCATAGCATTTATTAATACACATTTTAATAATTAAAACACATTGGTATTGAAAATGGCATTTTATTTACAAAAAATCTTTAGGATTAAAATTCTCCAAATCGATATCAGATACATCGAGCTCCAATTTCATTTCAGCTAGTGCTGCTTAACTTTCAAGACAGCCAGTAAATTTTCCATTTTAGCTGTTTGCATCCTCTCTTTGTGCAGTTCGCTTTGATGGATGATTGCTTCTTGTACTTTTTTAATACGGAGTGTCCTTTCATCATGAACATCAAAATCGTGCTTTTCTTTTTTCTTTTTTTAGCTGGTGTGCTTACATCATACACATTACTACTAGTTGAAGGAGTTGATTCTTGATCTACAACAAAAATTTTAACAAACTATAATAATTAGGTGAATATTTCCATTATTTTCTTTTACATTTTGTGCTTCTGTTTTGTGTTATTGACGGTTTTTAAAAATCTTTTATATATTTTATGTGTATTTATTAGTTTTTAATTGGTTTTAGTTTGTTTTGATGTAGTATATGTTATTGTCTTCAATTTTACTTTTTTTTTAAATATTAGTTAATAAAATGTATCTAAGTTATAAATATGTATTTGGCATTGTTCTATGCCATGCTGACATTGGAATAAATAAAGATTATCTATCTAATCTATTGACTTTGTACATTTTCTGTTTAATGGGTAAAGCCCTTACACCTATAAATAAATTGAATAAATACATTTGCTTTCTTAAAACTAAAAACTAATTACATACGTTGCTGTTCATATCCACTGGTACTGTCATAAGGACAATATATCTCCACATCCGCGTATGGTGCTGCTGTATCCACCATATCCATGACAGGATCATCTACAACAGTGACTGGAGGACCACCACCTGTTATTAGTTGCTCCTGTCGAACGATTGTGTTCAGTTTCCTTTTTCTACTAAATATTTTCCAAATAATCCAACTAAATAAATTTAAAAAGATTGGCGTTACCTCTGTTTAATGTTTTCCCAACACTTTTTTAACTGTTTTGTACTACGGTTAGAGAACCCTTGACCATTGAAAACTTCGGTTACTCTCTCCCATGCCTCATTTTTTAAAGCCAGTATTGTCCCATCAGTTTGCTTGTTTTCGATGTGCTTTTCTCAAGCAATCACCTCCACTAAAAATAGTTTTTCGCGTTCGCTGTAGACCATCTTCTGCTCCATGTTTTTTGTAACAAAATCTAAATATTCTCCAAACGAAATAAATTATATCTAACCTCTGATCTAACAACGTGACACCACAAAAGAAATTCAAAAGTGAAGCTGGAGGTGAACTGTGTCCTGCGACGGTTTTGTCCCCTATATTTATATTTGAGCGCCATAGGCGGTTTACCACGGTGGGCTTTTCCCAGTTCCTGTTAAAATGTCTTAAATCGCTTAGGTATTTCCTATATTTACTGATACCTTTTGATATCCTTATATCTGTGAAACCTTATTTGGGGTTTTTACAGTATCGGTTTCGCTGTTTGCTAATTTTAATAACTGATTTTATTTTATAAGTATTATTCTATGGATTTTGAAAAAAAGTCTGTTATTAATTGGCGCACGCTCACAACCATAGAACGATAAGAAAAGCCAGCACAACCAACACGAATGCATTAAAAACCCTGAAAACGTGGTTACTCACTTGAGGGCTCGTTAAGTATCGTTTATGAAACAAGTAAGAGGTTGAGTGCTGCGGGGCCCTTACCCAAGTCGCCCTCAGCCTGCCCTCCGTACTCAAGTTGAGGGTTGACTATGAATACCGGCGAAGGTCTCTACAGTTTAACGAGTTGACTAGCTGCAAGTTCGTGTCTTTTAATTCTAAATCTGCGCTGATGGGGATTGCTAACGAATGTGTAGAAAATGATTTTAAAATGCTGTCGTTAATTTAATTAATAGCAATATTAGGAAAAAGGTGCGTTTTTGAGTAATCACAAAATTGTGAATAAGTCATTTCTTCTCAATTGATATTATAGATAACTCTACTAAGTGCATCTGCATTTGAATTTAATTTTCCCGGCTTATAAATAGGTTCAAAATCATAGTCAGCTAATTTAAGTTTAAATTTCATCAATCTAGAGCTGGGGTCTTTCAAATAAAGCAAACTTTTATGATCGCTTACCACAAAAAATTTATTTCCAAAAAGAACAGTTCTATGGTCATTTGTCATATGTCACAGAGCAGTTCTATGATCACTTGTCATATGTCAAAGAACAGTTCTATGGTCACTTGTCATATGTCACTTGTTTGTCACCTGTCTGGCTTCCTATTGGTCGGAGGAGGGGCGGGGATTGTGGAGGGGCGAGGCCTCCCATTGGTCGCTACAAAAAAGGGACGGGGATGCACTCCCGGAGGCGGGGCCGGTGAAAAGTGGAGGGGGGTGGCCCAAGTGCCGTAACTCCTGCTCGAGTGACCTAATTGATCATAGATGTCAGTTATATTGGGTAATGGGAAGGAATAACCAATGGTATTTTCATTTACTTTTGTATAGTCTACCACAATGCGCCAAAGGGGTTTGCCATTAGGTTCATTTGACTTTTTCTTTACTACTAAAAGAGTTGAGTTATAAGGACTTTTACTTTCTTCTATTATTCCGTCGTTTAACATTTGTTCTGTTTGTCTTTCTATTTCTTCCGTTGACTAAATGGTAACCTGTACTGCTTTACATTTACAGGTTCGGAATTTGCTTTTAAGAAGATTTTATGTTTTACTGCATTTGTACTTGTTAAAATTTCACCCTCCAAATGAAAAATGTCAGAAAATTGGTAAATGACATCCAACAAAGAATTTTTTTCTTCAGTATTTAAATGTTCTAAACGTAACTTCTCTAGTACTTTTTCTACTCTTCTACTATTAGTATTAATATTGTATATTAAATTTGAAACACTATTTTCTTCTAAAGATATGGGTTCTAACTTCAAAATGGGACACTCAAAATCGATGGAGTGATCTAAAACGTTCATAAAACTAACATTACATTTATCTTTATTAACTCTTGTAACACAGTGACTCAAAAAAACACCGTTTACAATTTCTTTATCTTCACAAACATAATCTGTACTAATTCTGTCTACTGAGCAATTTACTTCTAGTATTTGTTCACATCGTGCAGGAATTGTTACTTTATTAATGCTAATTTGAAAAATATCATTTTCACCAAAATTAGGATCCATGTACTTAGATTTTACAAAATTGGGTTCAACGAATTTAGACTCAACTAAATTAGATTCAACGAAATTAGACTCAACGAAATTAGATTCAACTAAATTAGATTCAACAAAGTTAGGTTTAACGAAATTAGACTTAACTAAATTAGATTCTACGAAATTAGGCTCAACGAAATTAGATTTTGCAAGGTGAGGTTCTGCGAATTCTGTAAATACTAAGTTTGTCGTATCGTAGACTATTTTGTCATAGTGAGTGACAAATCTGATCACCTTGTTAATAAAATATATACAATTTCTTTTATAACTAATTATAAAATTTGTAAGAGCGAAAAATTCGTTTGATGAAATACCTTCTGATTTATACGGAAATGGAAAGGTATCGCTAACTAAATGAAAACATACGATAATATTATCAAAACTATCAAACACAACACCCAAAATTTTAATTCTCGATTCGCTTATACCAGAAATTTCTGTCACTAAATTTTTATATACAAATTGACCTGGTTTTAGACAGTATATCTTTAATAGGTTCACTGATGCTCCAGTATATACAAGAAATTTAGTATTCTGAGATTCTGTTATATTTAAATTTAAATTTACGTACTTGAAATATAATGGTTCTGCAAACGAACTAACAAAAATTGCAGGTTTAGAAATAGATTCTTGATTTTTCAGAGTTTGTGTGACCGTTTCTATTGGGGAACCCTTCGTGTCGATAGGCCACTTACGCGCTGATCGTTTCCCGAAATCGATTTATTTTGTCTTTGAGACTCGTTGTACATTCTTTTCCCAAAATCAGCGATTTTATGTCCGACTTTTTTTACAATAAAAGCAAATATTGGAATTTACATTATTAGAGTTTATGTGAAAAGTTTTATTTGGCTTATTTTGAAAATTTTGAGTTCTACTGAAAGAAGTACTCGATACTTTTATTTTCAGATAGCAGTCTTTTTCTAAATGCCCTGATTTTTTACAATAATGACAGTTAATGTTCGACTTATTAAAATTAAATTGGACTCTGTTCCTAAGACTTAAACTTTGCCGCTCTTCTTCTCGTGCTAATTCTATGGCGTTTTCTAAAGTATGAGGATTTCTTGCCTTTAGATGCAGCCTTAAAGGATCAACTAGACCTTGAATAAAAACGTTTAATGCTTGTGCTCTTAACAATTGAGAAATTTCGCGTGCTACATTATTACTTTTTCCGACTGTGGACGCATCAACTAAATTCGATAAACATTTTTCTATCTTGTTGCTATAACTTGCAATATCTTCATTTTTTGATTGCCTACACTGATTAAGTTCAAGTTGCCAAAAACTAATTGATCGCTTTTCTGAAAAAACATCTTCCAAATAATCTTTTAATTCACGCTAGGTAGAAAAATCTCTATATTTGGTAAGTGAACGGGCTTTACCAGTTGATTTAGTTTTTATTAAATTGAACAAAACATTATGACTTCTTGAATCTACAGATTTAAAAGCCATTTCGCAATTATCTAGAAAATCATGAACTTTATCTGCACCTAACGTATTTCCGTCATATTCACGAATTAATTTGATTGCTGTATCGATAGATACATATTTGTCATAATTGGCTTGCGTTAAGTTAGAAGGGGTTGGATCTGTAATGGTTTATTATATTTTTACTGTTCCTGAAGTCAAATAAAATATTCGAAAATTTTGGCTATTAAAATATCAAACAAAAATATTACTCAGGTACAGGAAAATCACATGTAGTCTGCTCGAAACCATTGAACTCGAATATACTTCGCACAAAATTTTTCGGAATTTCTTCTTCACACTCACACTATTGAAACCTTGGAACGAACTTCTGCGAACAACACTGCTGTACTTTTTAGGAACAAGGTATACACTAACAGGAACTCTGGAACAAGTTTACACTAACCGGAACTCTGGATCAGGAACAAAGATTGCTCTTGACTGCAATCAGGAACTTTTTATAACTTCAGACGATTTCCATAACTTATTTAAACTTCGATAATGATTGTAGTTTAGAATACGTGATGCTGTTTCTTCGTTGCTAACTTTTCAAAAAATTTGATTACGAATGGGTTTAAACTTTTTTGATACCCGTCGCGCTTCCTTGGAAACGTGTCCTAAGACCAAGTTTTTCTTCAACACAATTACAAAGGTTCGCCAAATTCCTCGAAATCTGGAAAATCATCCCACCGCTGCCACCAAAAATTTCTGCTGTGATCCGCAGATCAACAGTGGTTGAAGAATGAAAAACTGTTAGGTAATCAATACTTCGTTTATTCCCTTTAGTAATTTCACGATGTTACCATGTCAGCTGCTCTTACAAGTCTCCTTTTTTGTTCTTTTTACAATAATAGTTGCCACTCAAAAAGAAAATAAGCTTCGATATTTTAAAAGTTGCTAAATTAGCAAAAACGAGCAGTTTCTATGAGAAAAAGTTAAACTGGAACTTATTTCCTTTTGAGACTGGAAATGCATCCTAAGAAATGAGCTCGAATTAACAAAATGGTATAAGATTTGATATAAGATTATAATAAATTGTTATGATTTTATTTTGTGCCTCTTTGTTATTATGGCAAATTTTAACTATTTATATTTTTTGTTTTAACTTATTCAATTTATTTTATTTAAATTTTTTATATTTGTTGGGCGCCAAATTGTTTATAAAAAAAAACAATTAATAATCGATTACTTTACTTGTATTATGAGATTCTTTTAACCTCAGGGTCGAATAGTTCCAAACTGACAAACAAACTTGCAAAAAAAATATTATTTTTTTTTTTTAAATAAGATATCTGTGATGTGAAACAATAATCATTTATTTATTTATTTTTTTTTTTTCCAAATTTAGACCTTCCTTAAATAAATTTTCATATACCCCTCGTACACTCTTATTGCCTTCAGATAACTTGCAATTCCTCTGTTAGAGAGCGCTTAAAAGTTGTGAAATTCTGAATGTGAAGATGGATGTCAAAACTGAATTATTTTATTTGTTTTACGGATTTTAATTATTGAATTATTATTATGTGAGTATTATATCTTATTTATTATTTTAAAGTTCAAACTGTAATATTGTATATGTAAGAAATTTAGTAGTTTAATTAATTTATCATAAATTGTACCTAACCTCAAAATTATTACTCTTTTATTATCTTTTACTTTACAAACTAACTATATCTTCTTCTCTTCTTATTTAATTTAACTTTACCATATTTTTATCCTTCTAGGTGTCAGGAATAGTTAATAAATTTCTTACCAATTTGTCAATAGACAATCTTCACTAAATATTCTCTTCTCAAAAAAAAATCTGATCCCAATTACCATGGACAAGCTCTATTAGATGTTTTCTTCGTTTCTGTATGTCTCATTCCAATTTTATGTATTATTGTTTTATTTCTTTTCTTCAACTATAATCTCTCTTTAACTAAATTTCTCAAATACTCTCCTCCGTCAAATATTGTCACCTTTTTCCTTTACAATTTATATTATATTTTCAGTTTTCTTTTTAAATTCAAATTGATTTCTACTCTCCAAAAAATTGAATATTTAATTTCATTTCAAAATATATTTAATTCGTGACATTAAGAGTAAAAACTAAATTGATAAGAATGAGCCTTAAATTACATGTCTATTATTCGAGACATCATGTGGGCGATAATACTGATAAAGAATATGAAACAATGAAAATGTAATTGAAAGAACTGTTGATTATTTAAAATAGAATGCAATAATAATTACTATAAGTGAAAGTATAACAGTAAATAGTAAAATAAAATATACGTAACCTCCTAGGTTACAACAGTGGACCAGTCAGGCATAGTATCTGATGCACAAACTAAAAATTGTACATCACAATAAATTGGTAGATATGTATTACATTATTACTTGAAATGAAGTATAATGCATTATACCAAGTTTACTTACAAATAAGTGCTTCCATAGTATTCGTATTTTGTATTTAATCAATCTATTATCTGGTATTTCGGACACAACAACAAATAAACAAATAATTTGTGGTTATGTTTTAACATTTGACACTTGACACAAAACTTATCGAAGTTTGTTCCAAAAGATTCTTGTGTGCCAAGCTCACGAGCGTCGAGCCCATAGGTTTCGTGCACAAAGTGCTCAAAAAATTTGAAAGCACCTTATCTGTACTGTCAAATTTTTTATATAGGTATAATATTTATGGAGTTACATCTCACAATAAATGTTTATTATGGACTCATACAAAGTATAAGTCAGTGGAATATTGTATCAGATTAATTACGAAAAAGAAATAATTGACTTGTTAAAAATACGTAAGTAGGGGATTCAACTAATTCTTTTGGTTTTTAGTAGCACCTACCTTTCTGTTACAGATTTTACAGAGTTCCTCATTAATAATTAATGTGATAAAATAAAACAAAATTGTAGAATGCAATAAAAAGAATATTGCTATTCAACAAGAAACTACTCATAGAATATGTGCAGTAAAACTAATTTAATGCAAAAACAAATTGATCAAAATATAGATTATTGAATATCTTTGAAACACTTTCAAAGACTCGAAAAAGAAAAGGACGAAGCTTATCAGAATCTGACTGATCACAGTACTGAACTGAAGCTATTTGGAATATGTTTATACACAGTGTGTACATAAAGTAACGTAACTAACTAATATTTCAATTTCCTTTAGGTTTACAAAAAAAATGTTGGATAAAAATTTTCCCAAATAATCCATACTATCTGCATAAGTCGATTGGAAGTATACAGGGTGCACCGTTGCCCCAAAAAAACTTATTAACATATGTTTTTAAATAGTACACCGTGTATATATTTTCAGTTTTTGATAATCTATTAAATTACAAATACAACCGTCAAGACTGCATAATTCATATGTGACAGTATCCAAGTCGATTATAAAAAGCTGATATGTTATTACGCAATTGCTGATTTCTTATTTGATGGGCTGTTATCAGTATTCTATTTCTCAGTTTATCCAGATTATCGGGGTTTGTCTTATACACAATGTTTTTCAGATATCCCCAGAAGAAATCTGACTGGCCACTAAATTGATTCCCTTCTTCCAATCCACCTATCTTGGAAAACTTCATTCAAGTAATTTCCTTCACTCTACCATCCTTCATTAAAATTGTTACCAACTGCATTTCTTATTGCAGGAACTATTTCATTTCTCAATAAATCTAAATACTTTAGTAGGTTCAAATAGCCTTCTACAAAGAATAATCAGATAACAGTGGTGTCGATAATATACCTGCCCAAACATTAATTTTGAAGGTCTTTGAGTTCTATCCCATAGGTAGCATAGTGACGTCCAGTTGACGTCCATTTCTGGTCACAAAATGTCGAAATGACCCGTCTATATGTGACATCCATAAGACGTCATACTTAAGCGTCCAAAATACGTCATATTAATACGTCCATATTGCAGGGTGAAATTTTGGACATCCTTGTCTCTACTACTCCTTATTTTCATTATGGTTTTATATAATAAGACATCTTGCATTAAAATAGTTTTTTTATTTGGCTAAAAACTGACAACAGTTATAATTCACAATAATGAAGAAATGGAATTGAATAGATGAGGCTTTTACTTGATCTAGAACCATACTAAATTATAAAATGAAACAATTTCAACAACAACAAATAACTAATCTTTTTAAATGAGATGTTCAAATTGTCTTCTTCTATTTGACAGTACCCAAGTCGATTATTGGAAATCGATCATTGGAAATGTGAAGGGAAAGTCTTTTATTTTTGCCTCTTCCTTGTTTTGTAATAGTGCTGATATCTGGGCATTCTGGATTTTTATATGGGACAGAATATTTACGACAGTTTCATGAAAACCTGTAAAATGAGTAGTTATTAAATACACTTGAATATTACATGTTATAGGGTCAGTTGCATAAAGCATTATGATATGTTAACAAGAAATCAACTATGATAGCGCTATTGATAATGTGAAATGTAATATACTGACCTGTTGACTCAGGTAAAATGTTACCAGCAATATCTGGTCTTTGCAACTTCAATTAATTCTGGAGACCAGTTCCTTGTGCAATATTTTGTACAGTCACAGGAGGATCTGAAAGTATTCCTATTATCTTCTAAATATTGATATGTTTAAGCAATTACTAATGTTGGGATAGCATCTGGGTGAAAACAAAATGGTAGATATTATTATGTAAATAAAAGTTGAGTCACCTGTTACATGGCAAATTGCCTGAACACTAGTTTGAAATAATGTTTTAGACTGTTTTGGATCGCTGTGTGTGTTCTGTTTTCCTCGAAATATTTCTGAGGCAGTTTCAAAAAAATATCACAATATAGTAGTTTACCTAACTAGTGCGGAGAAGTCACTTTACGCACGAGTTGGATACACTATTTTTTCTACTAGCATCCGTAAAAAAAAACAAAAGTTAACATAAAGGAACATTTATTATCATTATTATCAAATACATATCAATAACTGTTTCTTTTTATAAAAAAATTAAAGCAGAATTCTAATAAATTTCTTAATTTTTCAGTCATTTGGTAAACTACAACCATACCAATACATATTTTAAATATTCAAATGTCAGTATACTCCCCAAAAAATCTACAAATTTACTAGTGCGGAAAAGTGACTCTTTCCGCGCGCTTTTTAGTGCGGAAAAGTGGATCTTTCCGCACGCTAGTAGAAAAAATTTAATATTGTATGTTTTATAAAAAGTAGATTAAAATCACCTGTCACATGTCCGATTTCTTGAGATTATGTTTCATGTTTCTTTTGATGGTTTTGTGTGTTTATCTCTCAAGATATTTCTACAGTAGTTTCTAAAAAAAAGTCAATAATCGAAATGAAAGATGGTCATAGTAACAGTAATTCCAAAAAGTCATGAAATTGCAAATATCTATATGCACCATATTCACCTTGAAGCTGGGATTCCTTCAATATATTGTTAAACCTCTTATTTAGTTGGGGAGGACGATTGATATGTGATTCATCATCATCACTAGAAACGTATCGACGTAGTGTAACTACTTTCGTTTTTTTTATTATTATTCCGGTTAGCAATCTCATCAACTGTTAGATCAGATGTAACTCCTGATAATTTTAGTTCATGCTTAGCTTTTTCTAAATCATCTGAAAATAGGTCATATTGATATATAAAAAAGCATCTACGTTTTCATGTTGAAGAACGAAGCAAAATATTATGAGGAATACTTACAGAATAAATATAAAATGGTGAAATTATATTCAATAAAATAGTCATTAAAAAAGCATCTACCCACCAATTTTATACAAGCACCTTGATACAGAATACAATTTCCATTTTTTCCATTTAATATATTTATTAATTTTGCTTTGAACCTGATTTTTTATTGGTGGCCAAAAATTATCTTGTTTCCATGGTGAAAGCCAGCTTTTCCGTACAATCGCTACACTGTTAGCCCCGGCATCATTCATTTTTTCAAATTCCATCACGACGTATGCATTTTCCATATAACTTGGTTTTAAAACTAACCTACCTAATTGTCTACTCTACTGATATCACCACCTAACCACAAATTCACAGCACGCTACCACTATCACGCTTGATTTGACAGGAATGTAGCTTGATTTGGCGGGAATGTAGTGAGTCATGATTGGTCATGACGCATGACGCCTAACTCGTCACAAAGAACACGAACAAAAAACGGTGAACAATCATAGGACATAAAGTTGAGAACATCTCATGACGAATCTGTATTTGAAGACGATTTATAAAATAAAAATTGATGATTTCAACATCAATGTAGGTATCCTTTATCAATTTAATGTGAGGACATTATATTTACTTTCTTTTTCTAATGTATCATTATATATTAAAGTGATGTTTCTCATCATAGTACAATCAATGGAGCTTTTTCATGAGTTGTACTTTGCTACCTGGGGGTCAAGTTTTGAAATAAAGTGAGAATCAATTCATATGCGAAATATTTCGATTATCAATTCACCAGTGAAATGCAATACCTAGTTTTTAATAAAAGTTAAATGAAATTTATAATGAAATGAAATAAATTCACTGCTTCGAATTCAATTGACTTTTCTGATTTGGCAGCATCGCTTAGATATTACAAAATCTAGAAAAAGAAGAAAATGACTGTTTATTTATAAAGAACAGATCAGTTGGTTTTTAAAAGAAGAAGAACTTAGTTAGTTACAAACTTGAAATCACTTCAACTCAAGGTAAATTCACACAATTCTGAAGTTAGCTTATATTGTTGACAAACTCCTAATGTCATTATTACAAATAATATTAAAATTTAAAAATAAATCTAGAATTTAAATTTAGTTATATACATTTCCATTACCTCAGTAGCTTTGTCAATAGCTGGTATTCTTGTAGGAGCTGCCAAATGAGGTTCTAATAAATTTATTAGTTCACGAGCACCTTCCTTAGGAAATCTATAAATTTTAAGGAATTGGCGATCACTTAGGTTGAAAGGATCTTGCCTAAAAGAATGTAGTAGGTACTATTCTTGTTGATAATAAATCATCCTCCGCTAGGTGCACTACGTTGTTTAGGTACCACTATTTGCTGCAGTTCCTCGAAATTGGCCATTTCATTCAAAAAACGTTCTCGTGTCACTCTAAAATCTCTCACTAATTCGCATGTGAAAAGAGCATTTCGACAGCTAAGCAGCGTCCGAATTATATTTGTGAAATATTTTCGAATTCGAATTTATTTCACAAATGAAATTAGTTCAAAACTTGGGTTGATCGAAATATTAGCTAATTCACTTGTGAAATATTTCAAAACTTGACCCCCAGGGATGTTTCGCATTCACCTAGGAATAGTATCACTCCAAAATCTACAATTGTGGCGATTAACCATTTATCATAAACGTGGCTTCTTCGGAAAATACTATCTTATTTGTAAAATATGTGACAGCATTATGACAGCATTCAATTCTGCGGTCATAATTATCTCCAGATAACTCTTGTAATGGAGTTACTTGATAAGGATGAAACTTCTTCTTCTTGATAATGTTACAGATGAGTCCAACACTAACATCATGTTCTAATGCAGTTTTCCGAAGGAATGTAAAAAGATTTTCTACAAAACTTTGCATAATGTCCAAGGATTTTCCATCATCAGTTACGTTCTTTGGTCGGCCAGTTTAAGGACGATTTTCAGTTGAACCCACTTATTCAAAAAGTTTCACAATCCTCCAAACTGCGGTTTTGGTAATTTGGTTACAATTTGGATACGTATCATTCTTTCTTGTTCGGTGAACATACTTGAATTTGGAAAGCAACCACTTTTTACAGCAAACACCTTTCACTAGTGACAATGAGGAATAATTCATTACATTTAAAAACAATTGATGACAGAAAAACCTACTACTTTTTTCATATTTCAAGGTTCAAACCGAGGCTGGCGGAATGTTCATTGCCCCCCTATTTCAACCGCTATTGCCAGAAGCGCAGATTAATTTGAACCAATGATATTTAGGTTGATATTTAAGTTGATATTTAGGTTGAAATTGATTGTTAACTTGGTCAGAAACGATTGTATTTTTTCCTTTCTTCAGCACCCTCACTCCTTCCATGTTGAGAGCATACTGAATACCACCAACCTCTGTCAATAACTAGTAAATTCCAGTGAATTCTCTCTGTAAAGGACAATGTTGCCAAATGAAAGTGTAGTTTTACCTATTGTGCATGATTTCGAAAAAAAGTCAATGATAACGAGACAAAAATATGATTTGTACAAATTAATCTGCGCTTATGGCAATAGCGGTTAAAATAGGGGGGCAATGAACATTCCGCTAGCCTCGGGAAATCAGTATACACCATAAGGTGAAACGAAGTACACGCTTCGATGAACGCGCACAATTATTTTTTTTTGTCTTTCAGTTGTTTTTCTCATATTTCCTTGTACTTGTTTAATACGAGGGGTTCCGAAAGAATTTTCGCAATCTGTATAGAGATGGGCGATACTGTGTAAAGTATCAATACAACGTACCGTTATGAATATATTTTTTCAAAATACTCAATTAGAAAACTGAACAAAATACACAGATTTAATAGTTCATTTCATATTGTACCCCCATCTCTAGTCAGTGTATTATGAATCATAATTCACATCAGTAGATATATGGGTACCATATACCTTTTGTAAGGAGGTAGAATATTTACTTATCATTAGGTGGTCCTGGACAAAATAAGTTGTGAATGAACCACTATTCCTATGACTCACTACTTCAGATCTGGAAGCTCAAAAGAGTATATAATTTACCCATAGCCATAGCAACCTGAAAACATTATCATAATTTCCCTATCATGTGTACTTGATGAATATTGAGAAAACATATTTCATGAATTGATGTACTGAAGAAATTTATATTAGTATATTAGTAAATAACATTAGAATCTCTCCTCTTTTTGTTACCCCATCAACATCTGCATATCCCATATTGTTGGGGAAATTATGTTAGGGCCAGTTTCATAATCAGCTTAAAGTGCCTTTAAATATTAAAGTTGGCTTAAAGTAGAAAAAGTGGTCCCATAATCGTACTTTAAGATAAAGTAGTGCCTATTGTTTCCTTTAACTTAAAGTGCGAATTTCTAAACTTTACAGAAGATAAATATTAAAATATTTACAGGAATTCCTACTGAATATCAGTCGTTTATTGATTTATTCACAGCTCTTATTATAAATAATACTAATTTACAGTCTTATACTGAGAAATTCTCTCATCTTAGAGGTGAGCCTCTCATTGATTAATAATATTGTTGTTACCGAGCAAAATTTCTCTATTGCACTAGATGTACTACACAAACGGTATTATAGTAATAATAAGCAGTTGGTCAACTCTTATTTTAAACAAATTTTGGATATAGGTGCCATTCAAAAATGTAATGCTGACATACTGAGACAGTTCACCGCTAATAGGATTGGACTCACTATTGGCTTTAAATTTTTCCAAAGAACAATTATTTGATCATTTGATTGCTTACTTACTCTTAGACAATACTTATAGCATATGATCTCTTTTTATCAAATTAAACCTTAGGCAATCCACCTAACCCAACAATGGTTCAGTTAGTAATATTTTAAACTTATTTCCCCTCACGGTTTAAATTTAAAATTTCCATAGGAAACCGAAGTCACACTAGATGATTTCATGTAACACAAATTTCTTAAGTTCATGCAAATACCTGATAGTAAAATAGAACAATCCACCCCTGAATCTAATTTAAATTTTACCTGTTTTCCTTCAACTATGAAGTTTTCAAACCAAGAGATATTTGTCTTACCGTTTATTCATTCATTAATAAATATATTTGTTTCTTCATCTACTTCTTGTTCTTCATTATAATGCACAATTTCTCTAACTTTCCCATGTACTTCTTCCTTAGTGGTGCTCATTCTTGGACTTTCTACACATATTTTTGCAAAATGATCCTTCTTCTGGCATATTGCACAAGTTTTGTTATAGGCTGGACATCGATTGAACGAATGTTCATATGAACAGTTCTTGCATTTATTTATTTAATCAGTCTTGCTTGTATCTATTTGTCATTTATGCCAATAATCAAACGATCTTCTTAGCTAGTGTTACATTCCGTGGCTATTTTACATCTTCCGCCATTTCTTCCTCACCTGCTGCTTTTTGGTATATCTTAAACTTCTGCTTCCAAAGATTCCAATTTTTAATATCGTACTCATTTAACGGACTAGGCGGCTTGAAAGTTTCCATCTCACTTTTTTTTATTGTTTCGTGCAGCTAGATATTTAACTTCTAGGATCTACGCTATGCACGGCAACAAAATACTAATTTATGGTGGCAAATCAAGCAAAGGAAATTTATCCTTTGAAATAATTCATATATAGATTATTATGGATATCTTTCTCCTGTAAATAAACGAAAATATTTTTTTGAAATTATTGATAGTTCTACTAAGCACATTAAATTCTATTGTTGTGAAAGTACTGATAGTCAGGAAGTTATTAAACTACAAGGCTACTTCTAATACTATTCAGTTCCGAAACAGATTGTATCGGATCGAGGCTCATGTTTTACGTTCCTAGCATTTTCTGATTTCATTGAAGAATATAATAGAACAAATGGACAAATAAAGAGGATGAATAGGTTGTCAACACCTATGTTAGCAAAGATTAAGGTGCCCGATTTTCGAAACTGTAGGAATTAGATCCCATGGGAAAATGTGATGTTTCACATGGATATTTCTAATAATGTATTCTCGAACCATAATATGGGAAAATATTCTTGCACATTTCAAAAAAAATTCTTCCAATGTTATTAAGCATGGGAATCGGCAATTTCCAATGGGAAACACAATAAATATGAGGTTATAGGATCGTTTATGATCACATTTTCGTTGTTCCGTGATTCAATCAATTATTTTTCAGAAGCTAAAAGTTGAAATATTGGATTAGTATGGCAAACTTAGGGCGGGTTGTATCGCAGTTGGTTACAATTTGATTAACGCTAACCACTGGTTACAACGTGGTAACTCGTTGTATCGCCCACTAACAAGTGGTTATACGTTGGTTAAGACTGGGTTTTCTAACCATTTGATATCTGATGGTTAACTTCATGTTTTGTCACAGAACGGTTATTTTATTAGCGTTTTGTGTAGTTTGATGTATTGACATTTGTTTATAGACGGTATTTTTGTGGGGTTATGTTATGCAGTTACCGTCTCTAGAATTCTGTACTGGATGAAATTTTTAAATAGACCTCAAAGTAAATAAATTGTTTAGACGTACGATGAATATTCAAAGAGACAATTTGAGGGGCTTGGAATTAACTGACGATGAAGACTTTGTGGAGCTAATTGAATTGGTACTATTTCCAAGGGCTCCAAGAAATTTTAGAATAAGAGAAAACCATTTTGTAAAATGGAACAATGGAGAGTTTGCTGCAAGATTTAGACTATCTAAAGAAACTGTCGTGATGAAAATATGCTAAATACTAATAATTAATAAATGAATCTAATGCAAGCTAACTTAATATTAGTAATTATCAATAAAAACTACACAACAAAATTCATATTTTAAAAAGTATCCTATTGTCACAATATATAACATCAATCACGATAGACAAACCATAGACAAACAACGTCAAAGCACAACATGAAGTTAGGTAACAGTTCTACCAACACCACAAAACTTTCAGTTACGTGACCAGCAACTAACTATCGGCGCGGCAACTCAACAACTGGTTAAAAGTTAACCATTTGTTTCGTAACCAGTGAGTTAACCAATTGCGATACAACCCGCCCTTAGATGAATTAGCTAATCTAGAGGCTCTACTGAATTTGGAGGTGGCTGAAAAATTGGCCAGAAGGCTCAGAAGAAGGTTCGTTTCTAGAAGATACCCATTCGAGTGTTTATCAGAAAATCTCTTTATTAAAGTTTTTCGTTTGTCCAAAGACGTCACTAGAGAGTTGATTGTTATGCTGGATAAGTTCAGTGCTTGATAAACAAATTGAGGTTTCAGTTGTTTTGTATACAAAATTGGGTGAGCAATATATTTAAAATGTTTTATTTTTCAGGTCCTGGCTGCTCTGAATTGAAGTGGAAGTTACCAGGAGAGCCACCATAACTCACCGATTCTTTTCGATTACGACAGTAATGTCGATCTGGTAAAAAGTTGAGAAATGTGGATTTTGGGACAACAATCACGGTATGAAATTCTCGACAACAAAATCGGGTAAGCTCGTTGTTCTCGACAGTTGGTACGGATCGTTCTAAAAGTATTGAGCTTTTTTCTTCTTTTTCTGTAACTTTAGGTTAGATTGTTGGTTTCTTGTCTTTGTTGATAGTTTAAGAAATATTAATAAACTAGTATCGTTGTTGAAATGCTTACTGTTTATATAATTTTGTTAAGAAATCGTAGAAGAGAACGTCTAAGACAATTTAATGTAGAACGAATACGTTTTAGATATAATTATGATCCATTCGATTTAGATGATGTAGAATTTAAAGCAAGATTTCTGTGTGCCGTGAGCTAATTAACGAATTGGTAAATATGTTAGGAGCAATAATTTCACACCGGATTCAAGAGATATAACTGCATTGTCATTCTTTGCTACAGGAAGCTATCAAAGATTAATTGGTAGTAATTATTATAATTTTATCAGTCAGCAGTCTGTCTCAAATTGCATTAGGGAAGTTTCCACATTGCTTACAAATATAGCAGAAACATATATACAGTTTCCAACAACAGATGATGATAAAATTGATGTTAAAAGCGACAAATTCAACTTTCCGGGCATTATAGGTGCAATTGATTGTACCCACATCAAGATTTTGATTCCAATTGAAGAAGAGCTTAACTAATCGAAAAGGATATCACTCTTTAAATGTCCAAACAGTAGGTTTGATAACGCTACAGGTGGAGTGAAATACCTCATGCAGTTTGATATTCATCTTATTTTAGAAGAATAGTGAATTGAAATTATTTGTTCTTCCTAATAAAAATTCACTGTATGAGGTAAATATGCAACCTTGCAACATATGTATAATTAACTATTATACTTTTCTTCTATAAAATCCATTTTTCCTACAGATATGTGACTCTAATTTAAAGATTTTATCAATTAATGCACAACATGGAGGAGCTACCCACGATTCTTATATATGAAATACATCAATGATATCTCGTGAGTTACAGAGGTGTTTTAATGATGGTGATTGAGGATCTTGGTTTATTCTGGAGAGTCTGGATATCATCTTCAGCCTTGGTTGTTGACTCCTATACCAAATGCAGATCCGCTCCAGAGGGTAGGTATACAAGAGCACATTGTTCTTCTAGGAAAACAATCGAAAGATGTTTTGGGCTACTGAAGCAAAGATTCAGATGTTTATAAATGGAGAATGTACAGTACGGTATAGCCTAGAAGAATTAGCAAATATGGTAACTGCCAGAGCAAATAATATTATTGAAAACTTTGGAGACCTTCCTGCTGAACATGCTGCTCCCATTCTACCCCCTTTGCCCAGTCCCAATTTACTAGATCGACGTAATCCAATATTAATTCAAGGTGAAGCCACTCAGCGACAAGTAATTAGAAGATATTTTTATTAGTTATAAATACAGATTTTGTCTATTTTCTCGAATTTTTATTCATCAAAATGATAATTTAGTTTATAATTTGTTTACTTTCAAGCTTCTGTTATGAATACATTAGGTTTGTTCCAACCACGGTTTTTGTACCGTCCGAAAATCATACATTGCATCGTTTAATCATCTTTTTTTTTGCGCAAGCGCGTGTTCAGCACTGTCATTTGGTTGGAAATAAATGAATACGGTTGGAACGGTTTGTGTATCATTTGGAAACTTTATTTAAATCTCTGTATTCATAACCCAACCTTTACTATCTTAGAACATATTATCTTGTGTTCAAAAACTTTAGAATGAACGTATTAAAAAAACCCACCTGAATAATTTTCATTTTTGACTCTAGGTTCATTTAGAATATCATCCTCACTCGACGATAAATCGGAGAAAAAATCACTTTCTTCACTCATAATGTAAAATGTGAGCCCCTTTGATATACAATGTCCGCCATAAAGTTGAAACCATATGGGAATTTTTTTTATTATTGTAGTTAAATAACAACTTTGGATAGCAATCACTTCTGCTTCCGAAATAACTTAAAATGCGCCAGTCAAAGTTGACAGGTAACATCTGTCAATTGTCAAGTTCGTAATTTTGGAAAAAATTTTCTAAAAACGGGTCAATTTGTTGAAATTTCGAAAAATGTTACTTGGAAATTATGATTCTAATCACATTTTATGCTTATGTGCCGATTTTGAGAGAGAGATTTTGATGTTCAATAAATTTCATATTTTCGTACTTTTTAATTCACCCCCGTATCTGGCTACTTGGAAATCCTTCGAAACTCTTCAAAGAAATATGAAGGCTACCATTCCATTGCATATTGTGATCATAATATTCGTACGTAAGCTGGTTTTGAAGATTATTGATATTTTTAACTAAAAAAGAGGTAGTCTCTGGATTATTTTCCAAATTTCAAAAAAGTCAGAATTTTTTTTTCAACTTTTTCTTCATTAAACTTTAGTTGGATAGTACAAAAATGGTTTTAATTATAATCTGAATATCTTAACGCATAACGACTACTTCAAAATTACAAACAATAAATAGAACACTTTAAAGGAAATTACATCTCTGTGTGCCTCCCTTCGGTTTCCATACATTTTCCTGTTCGACGGGTAAAATTCCCTGACAGCATTTAGTAAGAACTGCCTAGGTATATTTGCACACTCTTCCCTCATAACATCTTCATTTGTGTACCTACTTTCCAACTAAAATTTAATAAAGAAAAATTTGAAAAACAATTCCTGATTTTTTTGAAATTTGAAAATAATCCAGAGACTACCTCTTTTTTAGTTGAAAATATCAATAATCTTCAAAACCAGCTTACGTACGAATATTATGATCACAATATGCAATGGAATGGTAGCCTTTAGACTACTTTAAAGAGTTTCAAATGATTTTAAAGTAGCCAGATACGGGGGTGAATTAAAAAGTACGAAAATATGAGATTTATTGAACATCAAAGTTTCTTTCTCAAAATCGGCACATAAGCATAAAATGTGATTAGAATCATAATTTCCAAGTAACATTTTTCGAAATTTTAACAAATTGACCCGTTTTTAGGACATTTTTTCCAAAATTACGAACTTGACAATTGACAGATGTTACCTGTCAACTTTGACTTGGCCCATTTTAAGTTATTTCAGAAGCAGAAGTGATTGCTATCCAAAGCTGTTATTTAACTACAATAATAAAAAAAATTCCCATATGGTTCCAACTTTATGGCGGACATTGTATTATAAGGTTATCTTATATGCTTTTTGTAAACATCATGACCTAACCCAACAAAAATTGCATGCAAGCCGAAGTTATAAGCAGACTGCGCAGGTCAATCCTAACAGTTTCTTCGAGAGACCAAGAATCGAAATGACGGTACAGAAATCGGTTTCCGAATCGTACTTCTTTTGGTAGGATCGCTAATAAGACCGTACAAGACATCGACAACTTTCGGTTGGAACGACCATTACTTAGTGCGCATGATAATTATCGTAAAATGTATGGTTTTCTGCATGGTTGGAACAAACCTATTGTTTTCTTAATGTAAACATTGTAATAACACAAAAAATAACTTGCCTACTAAATTAAAATTAACACAAAATCGGACAGCTGTTACTTGACATTATATATTACAGTAAAACGTCATCATTGGCATTATTTTGGAACACATAATCTCTGAATAGTTCAGAGATTGACTTAAATTCATTTGCTTTATTGTTGGAATCATTTGCCATGCTCTCTAAACTATCAGCTATGCGGCTAACATCATTTGATATATTGTTTAATGTGCCCATTGTTTCTTCTTGATATTGGGCAAGAATTGTATCTTGACCTACAGCCCTTAGTTTTCTCTATTTTTTCATGGGCCGATTTTGTTCTCCCTCACTATCTGCGGATGACTTATGTTTCAAATTTACACCTTGAGTGTCTTTATCTACAAAAGGGACGTCAATTGTTTCTAGGAAATATTGATGATCAAGTTCAACACTTGAAGTTGAGGGTTGATGTATATTTTCCTCAATACTTGTTGTCAAGGTTTCATGAGATAGGCCAACCTCTTTTATTTTGGGATTTCCTACACATTTCCAGCCAACTATTGCCATCAATTTTTCCCAGTTAACTGATCATAACTTGATATCTATGGGTGGCCCACCTCCAGTTTGCTGCTGCGAATTTCTGATTAATGCAATTTTGTGTTTAATTTTATATTTCCAATCGGCAAATGCGACTTTCCATTTCTCTACGGATTTTACCCATGGACCTTGGCTATTCAGTCGGTCTGCGACCTCTTTCCACAACTCTTTACTTTTTTTATTGGCGTTTTGGCAGTTAAATTTACCCGTTTTAAATAATTTAATAGTATATCCCAATGTTTGGTATGAACTCTCATTCTCTTCTGCTGTTGTGACTCCATCTAAAATATAAAAAACCAAATGTACAACATACCTACTGCAAATAAATTTCCTTGTATAAAATCGTTAGGGATATTCCCTAATGTCGATCAATATTTACCTGCATATATATTTTTGTTCAAAACAATAACAAAAGAATTCCAATTGAAAATTCAAGTCTGCTAAAACCGTCGTACTGTACTGGCCGCCAAATGTCATCCTTTGCTTCATAGAGTGATGCTACTTGATCGAAAAGTTTCGAGTCGATTCTTACGATAACTGTCGATTATCGACTTCGTAACGAGACACTATACTACCCTTCTATTCAGTTGGTAGAAAAGGGAGGCAAGACGACGAGGGAAAGGTATGAAGTCGATGGATTGTAGTGGCACTGCAGACTTCAGTTGGTCTGAAACGCTTTAATAAAGATCCCATTTTTAATCAGTGGGTTAAATTTCCACGAACTCTTCTTGAATTTCATGAGATAGTACGTACTAATGGTAGTAGTAGTATACAGGGCATTGGAGTCATTACGATTTACAGGAACAAGTGGTCAGAACTTTTTAAATACGCTGTATAACCTATTATAATATTATATCATTGTAATAGCAAAGTCGAGCAGAATTCAAATTTGAAGAAAAATAAGGGGTGTCCCATTTTAAAAATACATATAAAAATTTGATCTGGCACAGCGTTCTGAAGCACGCTGTACAATTGCGACTAATTTTAAATTATAAGCTACTAAGCTGGCTACAATCGTTCAAAATTTCATTCAAATATCTTCAACTATTCACAAGAAATTGGATTTTATCGCACTAATGAATTACCCTGTATTAATCAATAAATAAAAATATCTAGGTACATAATAAAAAAAAATAACATCACAGGAGTCAGTAAAAAAATACAAACCAAAAAAACATAAAATGATTAAAAACTATAAAAACCCAAAAAAAAAACATACAATTAAAAATTATTATCATTTGTAAAAAAGGTAAATGGAAGATGGTCAAATTATTACTTACATTCCTGAGGATTGACCCACAAGGTGCTATAAAGCAGAGCAATCCTGTTGCCAATTGAAAGTTCGTCTCTCAGTATTTCTATCTTTTGCTGATAATATTTATTTTTTTTCTAATTTTGACATATAAAGTGACACTTTTTAAAACTGATTGACATTATGAAACTTCTTACTTTTTGTAACTAGTTGCATAAAGTAAAATTATATGCAATTGGTGACGAAAAATGTATTTCAAAATTAGTGACCAAAAGAATTATTCTATTTATTAAACTGTTATAATACAAGTTAAAAACATAAATTATGAATTAGTTAATTATTATAATTATTGCAATTATTCAAATTATCCCGACGACATATTTTTTTCATTGCTCGAACTTACTGTTATTTGGGAAGCGGTGCACATTGTATTATAAGTTTTTATTATTCATGGAAATTCATGGAAAGTGGCAGAGCTTCTTCTGGAGCAGTGGCCAGTGTGCAATAACTTTGGGCAGACTGCTAAATGTGTTAATTCCTACAGGATTTCTGATACATTTTCCATTCGCATATTTTACAAAAAATCTAACCTGGGTACGCAACTTGATATATTTTCTTAATATTTCAACAAGATTCGTATTTTCAATGTCTCCAGTGGTAATTGCAAACTGCCGTATAACTTTTGTTTTCGAAGGTGGGATTTCAACACGAGAATGGCTTCCTTCGTATATAACATCAACTGGAATTCTGCTTTTCTGTATGCTCCTGCCATTCCAATTATCATTGCAACCTTAGCCATTAAGTATTCTTTGTCATCAGCTTCCACTAAAAATTTGGCAAAATCTTCTTTAATAAAAACTTTTGACTTTTTCGCACTGTACCCGTCAGCTTGCCTTTTAATATATGCTACCAAATTTGTATATTTTCCAATATCAATATTTCTTTTCAGATTTAGTTCAGACCTTAACATTGAGTAAAGTGTCCATAATGTGGAAACTTTCAGATCTTTCTTACCCTCAAAATATGCAAGTGAAACTTTCTCATTAACATGTTCAATTTTCTTCTCATCACACCACGTAACAAATTTTTCGTATGCCAAATCATAAACTGCCTTTGACTTTTTGGGAATTACTGATAATAGAGCATTCCCTGCTGCCTCTTCAATATCGCTTGGTAGCTCTTCAGAACTTGAATCACTCATTTTTTTAAATAAAAATATATCAATCTCGTTAAATCCTTCTGTCTAGACTTTTTTACCAAATGTCAAACTGACAACTAACATGAAGTAACAGCAACAGACTGAATTTATGTTTTCCAAATCTTCATCAATTATATCAAATTTTATTTTTTTATTACTTCCTTCAAAATTAGAAAAAATCTTGTATGCAATACGTTACGAAATGAAATTTTGTAACTTGAAAGAAAAATTTTTTGTTGAACAACAATGAAACAATATTTTGACATTGTCGTTGAGAAAAAATGATGTTGCCTATTGCAGGTTCTTGCCAAACTAACCAATTAAATTTGGTAGTAAACTAAGCCAGCTCGCAGGACTTTAATACTTTATTGATCTTATAAAAAAATTAGCAAAACTAAAGAAAAAAGGAGAAGGCAATTTTAGGACGCCACTTATTTTATTTCCTAAAAGAAAATTTGAAACAAAATCAAATTTAATGGCTAGCTAACTTTAATCTGTTAAGAGAAATAAATAAAAAACTTAACGTTTCTGTATAGTAAATGAAACTGAAGAAGTAAGAAAAATTTATATAATAACTAGAAATATCCACAAAAAAAGGGTAAGTGAAAAAAAAATACTTATGATATAAACCACTTGATGATATGACGTCGAGTAGCAGATGTAATTCTAACAGGAACTTTCACTCCTAGGTAATGTTACTACCAAGGGAAAATACGGAACTGTTATAATCTTACAGGAACTGTTATTCTTCCAGGATCTGTTTGAATACCAGGTACTGCTACTCACCCAGGAACTTTCGGACTGTACGGACTGAAATTCAGTCCAGGATTGTTGTCTCCCAGGTATAATTTGACAACCAGGAACTGAAGTCTCCCAAGAACTGTTCTTTCAAGGGAACTGTGAGTATCCCAGGAACTGTGCTATAAAATATGCAGGTATAAGAAAAATGCAACAAAAAAAATTCAAATCTTACAAGGATATCTGTTCAGTTCAATAAATAGAATTTACTAATATAACTTGATGATTCATCCTGGACAAATATCTGAATTTTAAAAGAAAAAAAAATACTAAAAATATCTTTGGATGGATAGGAGAGGAAAAAACAATTACTTATTGGTTAATAGAGAAATACAGTGAAAAAATAAGCAAGGAAAAACGGCAGCAATTATTCGATTCTTTTTTAACCAAGTTTTACGTGGATTACTGCACAGTTATAGATAGTATTGATTGCAGACGATAAGAGAAGAACTGCCGACACCTTCCTCATTCTTATTCATAGACGGTAAAATACATTAAGAATATTGATTTTTGGTCTACCAGTCTATACCACTACGAATCACAAAAGAGAAATAATTTCTTAATTATTTGAATGAAATGTTTTCAGGAAATATTTATACACTATTCCGCCAAAAATCAAAAGTCTGGAGAAATTCTTCAATACAATTTTGAACTGAAACTGCCAAGTTTACATGAAATCAAGATATATAATGTATAATGAGAATTGATGAGATTTTTTTTAACCTACCCTTCGCCAATGAATCCAATCCTTTTTTGCTACTGGAATTTCATTTAACCTCTCCTCAATATTCTTCCATTGTTGTTGGGAGTCTTTGTAGGAGAAAAATTGATTAAATTTTTTCCCTCAAGTCCTAGGAGACCTCTATTATCTCTATCAGAAGTTTTTTTGTTCTCCACTTATACTCACTCTTCTTTGAATTTTCCTTTCCATTTTCTTGGTCTAATCCTTGCACATGAATATTCATTTCCAAAAAGTTCTATTGTTAACACTTGTTGGAATTTGAATAAAATTACAACTGAGCTTAAACTAGTATTAGTATATAACGCCCTATTAACCCTCAACCAACAATGCGTAGCTGTGCAGTGTGAGTTGCCGACTCAAAAATGACCGAGTTCCGGCCGTTCTACGCATGGCCGGGATTGTCGTCACATCCGTTGGACTGGGGTGGTGAAAGCATCACACTCGACAACGGGGTGTTGAAAAAAAAGATGATTAACGAGGTAGGTGCACTGCACGAGGTATTGTAAATTTTATTTTATAAGAAAACCCAATATATAGATCTCACCGGTGATTGATGCCCGCAATCGACTGATAAGTAAGGGGAGATATATTTCTCAACTGTAGTGCCAGTAATTAACATTAATGTAGTGCCAGAAATAATAAAGACAAAATCAAAGACACGTGGTTTCCTTTTCGCCTTTCCCATGAAATTTGGGGAACTCAAACAGGGTGGGAAAAACTACCCCATCCGTGTTCACCACTACTACCAATATGATTTGCATCTTTATCATTGGTGTATTCGTTAAAAGTCTTATCTATGGATTAAAAATCAATGTTTGTTGCTCTAAGATGCTATAATTTCCGTATACTGAGGATCGACTTTTTTTAACTTCCGTTTAATGTAGGAAGGCAAAAACAAGTGTCATCGAATGGGAAAGTATTGCTGAATATCATAAAATCTGCCGGAATATTTCAGGAACAGGGTGTTATTTTTGTTTTGGCCAAGACAATTGTCACTGAAGAGATGTAGTTCTCTCATACTATCAGGTATATATTCTTTCATATACTGGTAAGGGAAGGAACATACTTTATTAGGGCTTTTCTTGCCATAACCTCCATGTTGTGGATGCAAAAAACGCTTACCTACTATTAGTTGTCTCAAATAGAATAAATCCTGTACTGGTATTTTTGGTTATATATTTTTGTTTTTGTTTTGACGTGAAAATCTATATATATATGCGGAAACACGACGTGTGCCCTTTCTGCAATCAGCGATTCCTAAGTGTTGTTGTTGATATTTAGTAAATTTTAGATGACATACCTAAAACAGGATCGAATACAAAGTTTGATGTTTATATAGAAAGGAAAAATTAAAACTGCATGCAGAAAAAGAAGACCGAAAAATAAATGCACAAGGGAATAATGCAAATTATTGAAAAACAAAAAAATTAGCAATTACATTTCTATCTGTTTGTTTTTACAGTCGTACGGTTTTGAGAACTATTTGATGATTTATTAATATTAAGAATTTTTTGTGATTTTTTTCAATATTTTGGATTTCTTTTCAAATAATTACAAACAAATACCTAATATATATTTTCATATTTTTTTTTTCATTTTATACAGGGTTTTCTATAAATTATTCATTTATATTAATATGTTTTATTTACAATTCATTTTAAATCTGCAAGAGGTAAAGTGTGAGTGATGTTGTATCGCTTTAAATCGCCTTCTCAAGTTGCCATTAACTATCTTTATATTCATTTCTCCACCTTCCACATGATCATTATTATAATCCTCATTAATTTCGATGATATCATTTAGGTGCATATATTATGCAGAACACAACAGGATATGTTCTCTGGAAGTTCTTATAACAGACACGTTGGAGTAAAGTGAAGTTGAAAGTGTGAAATTTCAGCAAGAGGTATGTTTATACAAATGTTCAAATGGCTGCGATATATCTTTCAAATACAATGCATTTGGAAAAGAAATATAATATTGAAATTGAAGTTGAAATAAAAAGTTTGCTGTTTACGAAGGTGTGCGTAATTCTACAATCTTCCTTATTTTTCATATTGTAGTGTCGTACCACTGTTTCACATAACCAGGTTGGCACTGACGGCCTGTCAAGCTAAGGATATGTCAAATTCGATAGTTATAAATTCTGCTGGTCCCAGGACATATAGATTACTTTTAAAGAAAGGATATACTTTCCCAGCCATTTCTACTTCAAGAGACTGGATAAGAAAATTGAAAATGTCCACAGGCATTCTGGAACAAGTTGTTAATATCATGAAATTGACAGATTTTGGGTAGATATGAAAAAATATGTGTATTGTCTTTTGATGAAATAAAGATCCGGAAGGAAGACCTGTATAATAAAGTTCACGATGAAACTTAGAAACCTCACAATAATGCTCAAGTTGTTATGCTTCGAGGATTATTTCGAAGTTGGAGACAACCTGTTTTTTATAATCATGATTTTACGTCGTCTTGAATCATATTGCCGGTTATATTCAAAACGAATTACCAAAGTAAAAGTTTTCACAAAAAAAAATACAAAATATCAACCGGTACGAAAAAAAAATCAAACTATTTCAAACGTACGGAATACGGAGGTACGGAAATTATTGAGTTTAGGTACTGTGATTATTAACAATATTTTACCTTCCTAAATCGGCTTCGGTATGCACCACTTAACTAACAGAATTGTCTTTTCAAAATATGAATTCCGGGAACCGGAACCGTAACCACAAAAAAAACCTTTTATATTCTCATTAGCAAAATTTTTATTTAGAAACTACAAAAAAGTTTGTCATATACTAGACGTCTTTCGGAATTGATTAAATTAAATTAAATGGTATATATACAAAATGTCCGTTTGATTGAAAACGGAAATAACGGAAATAACTAAATTTTATGATTCTATATAAATTTGCGTACCTCCGGACTAATACAAAAAATACTAAAACTAATATAACGGTAATAATAATAAAAAAATAATAATAAATCGGTCACAAAAGGGAATCGGAAAGTGAGTATTCAAAATCAAGTGGCAAAATGAAAATATGAAACGGAGACAAAACTCAAATCAGTGTCAACAAAAAAAATAACTCGTTACAATGTCTTCACCAGTAGGGTCAACTGGGGTAATTGTGAACAATATTTGCAACTTCAATTTTGCCTCCCAAAAAACATCATTTCTCCTTATGTAAGTTCTGCTGAATTTGGTAAGCCCTATTGCCTGTGCTTTGTCCGTTTATTTCCGAACTAATTTTTATGTAGCGCAAAAGGCTTTTAATTAATCACCCCCATTCGTTTACATTTACCCCTACTTGTTGGGGGGAATGTAAACGAAGAGACAACAAGGTAGTAGAATTATAGCTAGTCTGGCAGGGGTAAATTGGAATAAATACACACAACATAGAATTTCTTGAAAATTTTATTTAAAATAATCATTTGTTTACATTTACCCCAAGGAGCGACGAATACATGAAATTCACGTCTTTACTTTTCAAAAACCGCCACTGAGCCCGAGAACACATACAATAACTGATTCTTGTGGATAATGGTAGGTTCTGGCAGTATTGCTTCAATATTCCCAAATTCAATAGTGCTTAGGTTATTAGATTTCTCTACAAATTCGGTTGCAATGTTGTTAGCACGTTCGTATCCCCTGCACCACTATTTCTACATCACTGTCATCTATCTCTTGCACACGACATACATATTTGTAATGAACCTTGTTTCTTCGCCCTCCCAAGAAGTCGACCAAAACAAAAATCCCTGCTTTCAACTCATCCCACCTTGGTTGATGATAGACGATTTCAGGTGTTGCTTCCGCAATGATAGTTTCTGCAATGTTACCATCATCTGATGAATCTTGGCATAGAGCGGCTTCGTCTATTTCACCTTCACTGGGGGGTTCTTATTTTGCTTGGTACTGCAAGAAGCCTTTTTTTATTCTCTGTCTTGCTTTTTCTTTCAGGACTGGATGCCTTCCTTTTTGTTGTCTTCTCATTTTTTGCGTTTTGTGCAGTTTCAAGTTTCTCCAAGACCTCCTGAGTTGTTGAAATTTCCCCATATTTCAGTGGCTTCAGTCTGGGAATAATTTGTCTTTGAGCTTGCTCAACTTGAACTTGGTAACGCTGGCCACATTTATTGTATTCAGCAAAAATGTTTACTATAGTGTTGGGAGTCAAAGGAGTTTGAGTTTCTTCATTATCCTTAACAGGAGTCGAATGTGTTGGAAGGGACTTTGTCGATGGTCCTTCTTCAGAAAGTTGACTGATGCTCGCAATTACGGATGTTGTTTGCTGAATTTCACCAGCCTTGGATACCGAGTCCTGTGAAATTATCCGCTGATCGGACGTTTCACTGGGATAAGAGGGCTCAGGCATGCAGTTAACGGTTGAAAGTTCATTTTGGCAATCCTGCACCAAGGAAGCGTTAGACATTATTGAAGTCGACGGTGTAGTTGGAACCAAGTTGGGGCTAGGAAAAAAGTCTGACTTCGGATCTGGTAAGCCTTTGTTAACAGCGTCTTTGTATTTCTTGAGCGCAGCAGAGTTGAATTCTGTTTCTGGAAACTTCTTAGTGTCGACAGGGAAAACTCCTGTTGACTCAAATCCTTTTATGATGTTTTGAGATTTCATTCCTTCTGTGCAGATTTGTGACAACAGTTCAACAAATGAGGATTTAGACAATCGTGCTGACTATCTGCTTTCAATTTGTATTTTTGCAAAGTCAACCAATTTTCGGTCCCACTTCCTCTTTATAGAGTCAAATACACATTTGTCAAGAGGCTGGATACGATCTGTGAGATTTCACTAAATGGATATTATTCGCCATAGCCGCTTTAATTGTCCGGACGCTAATGTGGCTGGTATGTCCGTCAAAAAGTAAAACAGCTGTTTGTTGCGGAAGACCTCTTGAAAGCCGTAAAGATTGTACGTGGGACACAAATACCGACGAAAACCATTCAAAGAACTGCGGTTCCTCCATCCATCCGTTGCCAGAACACGTGTAGGTGGTTACTGGGTGAGCTTTGTCCGAAGTCCACCTGGCTTGCACGCCAACTCCTTTAAAGACGACCAAAGGCGGAAGACAGGATCCATCTACAGACACGCAAGCAAGAACTGTAGTCGAATCTCACCTCGAACCTCCAGAAATTCTGGATAAGGGTCTCCATGGTTCTCCAATTTGTGCTTCCTAACCAGTTTTGAAAGATCCTCGTAAAGTCATAAATGACAAACGGATCCCTGGATTCTTTTCTGCATTTCTGGAGCAACTCGGGTTTCTTGAATGACAATCCAGGGTGTCTTCTCATGAAGGAATAATACCAGTCACCCCCCTTCATTCCATCGACAAATGGCGTTTCCAGATTATTGGATTTCACGTACTCGGCAACAACAGTCTTAACATCATCTTTGCTACACGGACATCCCATTCTGGCTCATGCTCTTAAGCAGTTTTCGAGATCATACTCAATTTCTGTGCTTAGTGACTGTGCCTTGCCAGATCCCAATCTTTCGAGTGGCATATTTCGGCCCTTAATTCTGTTGAAAACAACAGACCTAGGAATGTTGTATTATTGTTCAGCTTCCGCGTATGCCTTATTGTGGTTTACAATATCCTCTACGGCTCTAGCCATATCTTCTACCGTGTACAAAGGTGGTGGCCTTTTCTTCACATATTTGCGTGGTATTTCTAGAGAAGAAAGCTTTGCAGTAATAATTTGCTGCGTTGTTCCAGCAATGAATTTTCTCATGCAAACTGAACATTTCAATACTTTTTCATCAAATGAACTGTTCACGTTTACCCCGAGCTGTCATTTACAATTGCCCCAGCATTGATTTTGTTACGGGGTAAATGTAAATATGAATTTGGGAGATAATTTACAATTAATGTGGAGTTTTTGAGGGACAGTTGAACATCATCATCCTACAAGCTACCTTTCAAATAATTTTAAATGAAACTTACCTGGTTTTGCTTCTTCACACTTTTCATCAAAACGCGGCGAAACTGTTTTTCAACAAAATACGAAGTGTGCATGTTAACCTGACCATTTCTTGTCACAAACTGCCGCCGCAAGCACAAGAAATAGACCTTGGCAACACAAAAGTACGGGAGCACTGTTGTCGGATTGTGCCTAAATTCTGGAGTTATTGGAGAGTCGTAGTCATTAACATTTACCCCAGTTGACCCTACCCATACAAAAAGGAATTCGGAAATGTGGGCTTTTTCCATTTAACCTGGACTTAGTGGACTACAGTAAATGTATTCAAGACCGGTTAGAAAATATAAATGGAGCCCCAATAAATCCAAATCTCAGTATCACAAGATAATGATTGAAAATTACTGAAAATGTGTTAATGCAACTTCAAGATAATCTGTCTCATAGAGAAAACGGCGCTAGACGTAACGTCAACTGTTACACAAAATTATGAAGTACTTGAGAGTGGAGAGTTGAGAAATTAATCCAAAATAATGACAATGCTTTTGAAAAAGTAAACAATTTAGTATTGGCGAATGACATGGCATTGGAATTTCAAGACAGTGAAGAAGCAAACACGAAAAGTGGAACTGAAACCAATAACACAGCTAAGATAATGGAAAAAAATATGTCTTTTGTCAAGTATTCAATACCAATATTAAAGTTCATATAATCATTGGTTTCCGGAAATGTGGGTCGTTTCCATTGAATCAGAATAATTTTCATTCCACAAGATGTGTGGAAAATTTCCAGGAAACACACAAATGAAAATAATAATAAGGAAGATATTCTGCCCAATGAGTGGACAACAGCAAAAAAAGTATGCACCGACATTGAGAGATTACGGTATAAACACCGAGGTTATATTGAATGAAATCAATAAACGTGCCAATTGACTCCCAAGCACAAATCAGAACCTACCAGGATTCCAGTTCCACTTTAGGATTCAACCATCTTCCCGATTGAAGCCATTAGATTGGAAATCAATCATCCGTGCTCGGATCAGTATCTCCTGCCCAAGACACAAAGAAGAGGATGGTGAAACATATTAGAAACCAACAAATCTCACCTGCATCAGATACCAGTCTTTAGGAGACAATTGGAAACCCTCCGAATGATCAAATCTTCATGACACCTGTATAGAACAGACTTTAGTTTCCTATCGTTAACATAAGAGAGGTCAGAGTATATTTGTAGGATACTCTAAAAGAGGGTAAGTGGAAGGTAGATTTCAACAGCGCGTATCAAGAATGTTCTACACTTAAAGTGAAGAATTTAAACACCAAGAAAGTTTAAATCGTTCAATGTATCTACGTATGCTGAATTGATTTAAAAACAAATATATAAATATGATGGCAAAAAATAACATGCAATCACAAATGCTCAATACTACGGGACAATTATTTTAGAGTTATTTTTGCAAAATAACTCTAAAAGTCATCTCAATAATATATTGGAATTATTCAAAAATAAGTTAGTGAGTGATGGCAAGCATAGAACAGCGGTTTCATCTTTTCCTTTATTATATAAACATTTGTTTTTCTCTGAAACCAGAACTTACTTGCATAGATTATGTCCAATATATATAACTAGAATAATATGTCAAATCAGACTATGTAGTTTAAATCATTTAAAAATTTATTACAGAGGCATAGAATACCACGTAGATATGACTGCGACGTGTAGTCTCTGTAATATGGGTGAAAAGGAAACTTTGATGCATTTATTAGTAGAATGTCCTCTATATAATGGACTCAGAGAAAATCATATGTTTCTGAGTTTGAAAACACTCGACGAATTGGTTGCTATTCTGGACACAGACGATTTCACCAGGCAGACAAACTTCGTCCAGTACATACTAAATATATTAAAATTAAGAGCCTTTGCGTTAGATGAATAGATTTGATACATATTATGGTACTCACTTCTCATAGAACATCATTTAGATACCTATTGTTATTTAATGTTTTAACCTTATTTTTTGTTTCAAACATGTTTGTACTGAATCCGAACCTCTTGTAATAAGAATTGTAATATTCTTTAAATACAATAAAGTTAATAATAATAAAATAATAATACGGGACAATTATTTCAGTTAACTGGGCCCGGTTATCTACCGCGATCTTATTTCCAATGAAAACAGTGTTATATTAAACAAAAAAGCATCCGCAATAAATTCACTATGAATAATTTATATAAAAAAAGGACCATAGAGTAAAACAGTTCGCTGAAATATGGATGATGTAGATTGCCTAGGCATCAATAAGTATTGCTGGATGTGATATGGAGAATTTCCACCATCAAACCATTGTGAGAGATCGTCCGTAGATAAAGTCAATAATTGAAAAATTTGTTGTACTTTACCAACAATCTTCCGCGTACACACTGAAGTTATAAACTACCAACACGTGATTATGAAATCTCCTTGAAATAAGGTATATCTTTGCATTATAATTATTGTACAACTAAATGGTAGGTATTCCAATTTTGTCTCACGACGTACAAAAAGAAGAGAAATAGAAAAACCGGCCTTTAACCCAGTTGAAGCAAAAGTATTCAAAACATGGAACACACTGGACTTATCTTGATCGAGGTTGAACACGAAGTCACGTAGGCCAGGCAGCTTCATCCCCTTGACGCCAATCACCTCTCTCGTGCGCATGTCCTAGTACCAGCTTCCGGCCACGTAGCCCATCTCTCAAGCATGCAGGAGCCAGTTAAATGGCACGCAGGCGACGGTAACATGTGATCAGACACACCAACTCCGCTAGCATGTATAGGGTGGCCCGAACAATTTATTTTGAATTGCTCCCTTGTTCAAATGAAAATTGAACAGCACCTGCAATAGAATCAATTTTCCTAGATACTGATAAAAACCCTCATTCAAATGACCTGGTATCCTCAACAGCAAGGAAATCCAACCCCCAGGAGAAATATTACAATGATTAAAATGATATTGCATTCCAGCCTGCAAGAGAGTAAACGAAGATATTCCTCCAATTGATCTGGCATCCCTACCTGCAAGAGACTCAACAAACTCTCATGAGAACGATGACAATTCTTGGAATGAACTGCCATCCCCACCTGTGAGAGAATTAAGATGAAAACTTTTCAAGTGAACAATTTAATCTACATGCAGTAGAATCCAATCTTCAAGAAATGGAAGGAAACCCCACAAATTGTAAAAAAATCGCCCGCTCACTATGTGTTGAAGGAAATAAATTGACATTTTCTAAGTGGAGATTCTTAGGCTAGACCTTGATTAGCTGGCAAAGGTCCTATTAGTTGAGTGAGCCCCAGGTTAAAGCACTCTACCACAGGGAGTGGAATTCGACACCAATTAAACTATTTTCTACGCTATCACTGATATGGGATGTACAATTAATATTAAATTGGACGCCACCAGCTTTTTAATCGAAACAAATCAACTAAAATCTGAAGCAAAAGGTGGAAAGCTGGAAACACCTTGTGAAAATTAACGTTTAGTTACAAAAAAATTATAAAATGAATATATTCATTCCCGAACACGTTTATACAATCTAATAATTATTGAATAATCAATACAAATTGAGAATAATAAAAATTTATTGAAATATTTGAAATTCAACATGAATTGAAAATTTCAAAAAACCAAACGAAGGGAATGTACTCAAGTGTAATTATAACGCCAATTCAAATTTTACACATGCTACAGATAAGACTAAGGAATGAGAATGTTTGCAGCTCTTAGCGAGATGGCGGCGGCGGTGATGTCTCTCGTGCACGGATCGGGAACGGAGCTGGCTTGAAGATGCCTTGACTAAAGATGCTGGCTGGAAATTTTCTCAAATTTCGGATATATCATTCAAAAACAAATTTAACGATACCCTACCATCATTGTATTGTGCAGTAATGATAATAGGGACAATAATAGACAATAGGTAAATGAGTATCTGTATAAATTATTCCATAAAAAACGTAACATAAGGAATTAAAAAGTACAAGTAATTAAAGCAATTGATCAAATTCATGACCATGTATATCAACGACCTATTATTAGAAATAGACCAGGCCTTGTTTACATTTTGGTTTTCTCCAACATATTTAGGACGAGTCTTTTCTCACATAATGCCAAATTTCTTTTAACAAAAATAGTAATTAATGAATATATTCAAGATTTCAGCAGGATTTTCCTTTTAAAGAGTAAGAAAAAAGTTGGGAGCATTGAAAATAGGTATGACCAACCCACGGTCCAGCTCTTTTTGGTTTTTCATGATCTATCAATACCATGAGTAAAATAATTTATAAATTTTCAGTTTGGCAACCTCGAACTACTTCTGTCATTTTGGTGAGATCTGTTAATAAGATTTCAATTATAATTGAGCTTTTATGTGGTATTTGATTGATATTTGTATATTGAATGGCTTTTAAAAGACATTCATGATGGGGAGAGGATGAAATAAGAATGATAAACGATCGTTTCAAAGGTAAGATTATATTAGCACAAGCGTAGTATAGGTATAAAACAAGGGATTCAATATTTGTTTTCATAGTAATGTTGTTTATTTTTTTATTATTAGGTTTCCCAGAGATGTTGCCGCCGTGAAATTTGGTAGAAGAGAACATTTTAAAAGTTAACACGTTGACTGCAACGGCAACTTCATTTAATCATTTTATATTATTGAAAACTTCAATTATATTACATAGTAATCATCAAAAAGTATAGAAAATGTATTTTTTAAAGTTCGAACAAATTATTTTGTAGTTGGCTTATGTAACAGAAATCTTCTCGCGGAAGCAAACTACGAGTTAATTCGTACAGACACGTTTAGATTTGTCGCTTCGCTAAGGGCCGGTTTAATAAAGTGCTGGTAAAGGTTCTGGCAGACTTATCCTGCTGATAGGGTTAAAATTGTGTTTATTAATATCATGATTACACTATCAGAAGGATAAATAGTAGATATCGGCAAGATAAATTATCAGTACAAAATAGGTCCAGATAAGCGAGTTACCGGTGACTTAACCTATAATTTTACTTTGTTTTTGTTCTTTTTCAAATTTTAAATCAATAGGTAGGTACAGAAATGGACTTTTTTAATGTAAATATTTTCCCTGAATCAGATGATTCTTCTGATGAAGAAATTGAGGACTATGACAATATAATTCACAGAAGACCCAAAATATTCCACGACCGCCCAAATCATATGAATTATTGGGATGATTATGATTTTTTTAATCGGTTTCGACTAACAAAAGAATCTGTTCAACATATTCTTGGACAAATTGAGGAAAGAATTCGTTATCCTACAGAAAGGTAAGTATAATTAGTACACTACTGTTTGAATAAATTTTCTATTTTCAACAGGAATTATGCACTAAGTCCACTGCAACAATTTTTGCTTTGTCTACGATTTTATGCCTCGGGGGATTTTATGATATCTGTAGGAGATCATGCAGGAGTGCATAAATCAACTGTGTCAAATATTGTGAGAAGAGTAACTAGAGCTATTTGTGCCATTAAAAATAATTTTGTTTTTTTGCCAACCGAAGGAGAAGAAATACTAAAAATCCAACAAGGATTTTTTGGCATTGCTAGGTTTCCTCGAACTTTATTGGTTTTAGATGGAACTCATGTAAAAATTCAAAGTCCTGGAGGAGATCAGGCTGAATACTTTCGAAATAGAAAAGGTTTTTTTTCTTTGAATGTGATGGTAGCTTGCGATAACAATTTAAAAATTAGAAATATTGTGGCTCGCTGGCCTGGATCAGCAAATGACCAGATTGTATTCATGAATTCTGCATTAAATATACAATTTGACACTGAAAATAGATTTGAAAATTGTCTAATTATTGCAGATAGTGGCTATGCAGTAAAAAAATTTCTAATGACACCACTAAACAATCCAACTACTTTGGGTGAAAGAAGGTATCAGGAATCTTTAATAAGAACACGAAATTTAATAGAGAGATGCATAGGTGTATGGAAACGAAGATTTCCCTGTTTAGCTTTAGGATTAAGAACAAACATTGAACTAACTCAAGATATCATAGTTGCAACATCAGTATTGCATAATGAGGCAAGAGCACAGAGAGAACCTGAAAATTTTGCTGCCGATGAAGAAATTGAGGAACTTGTGGTGCCAGCAAATAATGAAATTGATGGACCTAATCATGTCTACAGAGATGAGTTAATACAATATTTTTCAACACTTTAATTTATTTATCATTATCAATTATATTAACATTTCAAAAATACGTAGGTATTTAGTACAAAATGTAATATAGATTGTAAAACATAAAAATATTAAAATCACATTTACAACTTAAGTCGAATGAGTTTTTTTAATAGGGACCAAAACCAGGTCTATTTAACAAATTCTTTAAAGTTTCCTCTTTTATTTGCTTCTCGATTTTTTTTATTTCTCTTTCTAATTGAATGCTCTTAATTTCTTCTTCCACTTTTGCTTTTTTCTTTTCAAAAATACAGTCTTGGAATTCAATTTCTTTTTTCGTATAAACAATTTGCAACTGTAATAATTCCTTTTTTGATTCCGCTAGTAATGATACTTTCTCAGCAGCTTGTAGTTTGGTGAGCTTGTTTTTGTTGACTACGAAAAGGATTAAATCAGATACAGAAATCTACTACTTACCAGAAACATTCTATAACAAAAAGATGCTATTTGACAGACCTTGTAACACCTTGGAAGATGGCTTTTTAAGTAAATTTGGATTCCATCTTGTTTGCTGAGGTGAAGAAGCAGTTGCTTCGTCTTCATTTGTAAGCAAATGACATATTTCTTAAAAAAAAGGGATTTTCAGAAATTTATCCCAATACCCACTTTCCAGGTAGGTATTCCATGCAAGATTTTTTAGCAAAAAATAAAAGAAATAGATGTGATAGGTGCATACCTTGAGGTTTAGAAGATGGAGTCTCAGGTAGGGTCCGCTTTCTTGGCCTAATTTTATAATTATCAGGTACTACTGATTGCAATTGGCTGTCAGATTCCTTTTCAGGTGAATAACGTCTTTGACTACAAAAATTTTCTTCAGTTCCTAAAACTTCCTCTTCGTCTTCATATACATCAAATACTATTGTTTCAGTTGTGTCTTCCACTGCACTGATATTGGTTGGTGTTGACAACAAGTCTTCCACATTTGGTTCTGTTTCTTTCAAGACATCTAAAATTATTGGTAGTATTGGAAAACATTTATTTTTCATCTTGAAGTGAATTTATTTCAACAAATAATTAAAACTTACAGTCATCATCAAACCTAGATGGTAAGCCTTCAACACTCAATGTAATTATATTATATATTAATTCTTCATAGGAAGTAAGGGGCTTTATATTTGGAACGCCCCCTCCTGTTTTAAATGTTTCAGATTTATTTTTGGCAACTTTTTTCCTGAGATCTTTTTTGATTCCTTCATATTTTGCCTTAAGGCTAGTGGCAGATCGGGGGGCTCCTTTATTCTGACCATTAAATTCTATAGCCAGTCTTTCCCAGGCTTCATTTTCTTCTTTCCAGGAATGTGCATCAGTTTTTTTTGATTCGATTATTGTAGCGAATTTGGTAATTAATCTACATAGCAGTTCTGTCTCTGAATATGTAAAATTTGCAGAGCGTTTTTTTAATTGTTCACAATGTTTGTTCATGTCTTCTATAATTTAGGTACAGTGTTAAACACAGATAATTATAACATGGCCAATACAACTGTATTCAACAAAATGATTTCTTCTTCTTTTGCTTGCTGTTCTCCACAATACGCTGTTGCCAAGTTGTGTAGCGCCTGATAACTGTCAGTAGGAAAAATTTCACTTAATAAACAGAAACAAATTTATCTGTACTTTTACCGGAGAGATAAAATTTATACTGCTGGTAACTATCAGAGGTTTTAACAGCACTTCATTAAACTGGCCCTAAAGCTGAATCAAATATATGCGTCCATATTTGTCAGTATGGTTTATTTACGATAAAAAGACGATGACGTTGCAAAACAGAATATTGTGATGTTGCCAGGCTGTAGTTTTTTTCTTCACTTAACGAAAACTAGAAAAGTCGATCCGATGTTAGATTGACATTTATGTAACAATATTAATAATAATGAATACCAACAGTGAATACTATTACTTATCTCTTACAGCAGTAAGCGGGAAAAGCTGGTCCTCATTTCTGCAATCTCAAAATAGTTTAACAAAGATGTTACCATCTCGACATTTACTTTTCAGCTGCTTCGGCATTTTTTTAACTACACACTACAGATTTGCCTAAACTATTAGTTAGGAAAATAACAGTTTCTTAAATCTTGAAGTAACTTGTAAATATTAGACGATGATCAAATGTCAATAAACGTCAAAGCAGATTGGGGAATTTTACCAGTTCATCTGACAACGTCTTGAAGTTCTGCCAACCCGTTAGCTGTAAATTGCCGTGGCTGTTTAGGATAAGTTGTATTCTCAGTTGGTAAATTAGTATTTATTCTAATAAGCAGGAAAGTAGCTAAAAATTGCATCATCGTTGTTTTATCGTAAAAATCCTATAGTATATCAGGTATTGTCGAGTGCTTCACACTTACGTCCCTCTTGGGTGTGTTGTTTTATAATTATTGTTATAATTAAATTATCAAGAAACCGATATGGATAAGAAAGTACACTGACTGAAAATAAACTTGAGTACGCTAATCCAAGTGATTCAGAATTTGACAAGATTTTCGGCAAGGATGGTACCGACAGTAGCGTTTATTAACCTTCTGAGAATTCAAGTGATATTGACGATGAAGTCGTCTCCGAACCTGAAGATGAAGTTGTTCCCGATCCCGATGATAATGATGATGACTCCCAAGCAACAACATCAAATACGAATGATAATTTGTGGACAGAAATTCAACAAAATCCTGAACTATTTATTTTCCAAGAAAATGACTTATTTTTTTCGGAAGAGTTTCTTGCATTACTGGTCAAACAAACTAATTTATATGCTGCGCAAGAAATTGCAAAATGCACAGCAATAAAAAAATCTAACATGGTATCAAAGTGGACAGCCGTCAGTGCTGCAGAGATGATAGTGTTTATTGGACTTTTGTTACAAATGGGGCCTTGTCCTTTCCCAGCAATTGAACATTACTGGAGCACAAGCAAGCTATATAATGTAATGTTTTGGCGCTAAAATATGAGTCGGAATCGATTCCTGTTGTTACTTCGTTATTTTCATTTGGTTGATAACACAATACCATCTGCCGACAGGTTATACAAGGTGAGACCAATTCCAACTAATTTCAACAATATTATGCGTGAAAACTATGTACCAGATAACAATATTTGTATTGACGAATCCATGATGCTGTGGCGTGGAAGATTGCATTTGCGCCAGTACATGAAAAATAAAAAACACAAATACGGTGTCAAACTGTACGAACCATGTGAGTCCGACGGTCTTGTAATGACAATCAAAATTTACAGCGGAAAGACAGAGGAAACTGACCATAAATTGGGTCACTTTATAGTTTGGTAATTTTATCTAAACATACGGGGCATCGGTAAGAGGCAAGGAAACATGGATCTTATCTGTCAAAAACGTATAAATGGCGTACTGTACCTATTTTATAAAGTAAAACTGACAAAACAATGGTCACTGACAATACCAACGCCACAATATCAGTCAACTGACGAAGTGAGAGGGAAGAACACACGCCTGCGCTTGCCAATAAGAAGTCAGCTGTTGATAAAAATCACCCATTATGTATTCGGAGAGTGTGGTAATTATGGTTTTCGCACAACGCTGCCAGAGCTTGAAGAAGCTCATAACAAATTTGGAAGTGTCCTTATTTTAATATTCATTACTTGAAAAAATGAAGTTAATAGACAAAATCCAAGTAATTAAGCACATTGAAGAATTAACGTTCAATCAGATTGTCAATATTGTTGATAATAAAAAGTCTATTTTCTTATTATTATCCATACATACTTAGTACTTTACTTTTCCATAGTTGAACGTGGCAATATCTAATGTTTTCGACTGCATTCCTTTCAGAGGTTTAGATAATTTTGTCAGACTATACTGATGTTGTGTTACATTTACTCGAGGACTATCCCGATAAGGGATACACGCTTTATATGGACAATTTTTATGATTCTGTTAGGTACCTTAACTAAATTACTAAATAGAAGAAAAACTTACGTGTGTGGAACTCTACGAAATAACGGAAAGGGAAACCCCAGAGATGTGGTAGATAGTAAACTCAAAAAAAGTGTGTATTTAGCAGCAAAAGGTTACTGTGTACAAATGGAAGGACAAACGAGATGTCCTTACCATTTCAAATATGTATGTTGTTGAAATGGTACAGGTGTCCAATCGCAATGGAAAACTTTCTGTGAAACCCAATATAATTCGAGATTACAATAAAGGAATGTCTGGGATTGACCGATCAGATCAATTGCTGTCGTACCACACATCTCTGAGAAAGACTATTAGATGGCCTGAAAAGGTTTCGCTACATATTTTGGAGATATATAATATACAGGGTGAATCACGACTAACGGGACGGAGGTCTGTAACGAAACGGCAAAAAATTTGAAATGTTTGTCACATTGGTAGTTTGTACATCAATATAGGCTACATTTTAAAATTATTTTGAAATATACAGAATGTTCCAATAAAGTGTGGCGTATCAAAATTATATTTTTTCTTATGGAACACCCCATATTCAATTGCATTTTCTGATTGCACCCAAAAAATGAAGTACTGTTTCATAATGGTTCCCTATACCTAAATACAGAGGGTTCCGAGCTATGCTGACTTTTTTAAAAATGTGAACATTTCGAAAAAAATTGATAACTCATTGATATAATAAATTCTAGAGAATTTCCTCCCACAGTTCCATAGTCGGACATTCGTTGAATGTATTCCACGATTGAGTACCAATCATCTCTTTACAGGGTGTTCAGAATTATCAGTTGAGTTATTAGATTATTAAATGTGTTATAACAAGCTTATTTCGAACGAAACACCCTGTATTTCATTAATCCATCATATTAAAAAAATGTCCTCGTTCGAATGATATAAGGGTGTCTTATACCTAGGTACTATACTTTTCGCGCAATTTACAATTTTCTCAAAATTGTATGCTAAATCGATTTTAAAACGTCTGCGCTTTTATCTTAATTTTATACTTATCTTGAATAAGTTATTGTGAAGAAAAACAGTGAAGCTGCTAATTAATATGCACACTTGTAATTCCTGTGGTACACCAACTCTTTTGTTACCGATAAGTATTTGAGTACACAATAAAACAAAAACTCTTAAAGCGAATACATAAATACTACGAAACGAACAACCAATTATTAAAAGCAATAAATGGAAAATTACTATAATAGCCCTAACACGGATGAGTGTGAACGTTTGGGGAGAGATTGTGGGTTAATATGTTATTGGCCTGTATGTTTTTGACGGATACCTGAACAGAAGAAAATTTTTGAGTTTTTTGGAAAATATCTTCTAGATCCTTTTCGAAAACCTACCACTTAGCATCAGAAAGAAAATGTGGTTATCTACAATTAGACGTAGCTTCAGATCACTTTTTCCACTAACTTTTCTCGTGTTGTTAGGAATTACCTTAATAGAAAATTAAGACATAAATGGATAGGTAGGGGAAGTCCTTGTAATTGGCCAGCTAGGTCACCAGAACTGACCAAGATGGATTTATTCGAATAGGGTTATAATAAAAGTATCCTACAATTAATAATTTCGGACTCCTTCGCGTCTATAACACCCGGTATGTATGAATAATGTAAGTACATAGTTTGAAGCCGGAATCACGTGTTGCATTGCATAAGATGACAAGCATTTAGAGCATCCATTATAGTTATTTTCTAACTTTTGCTTTAATAATGTGTTGTTCGTTTCGTAGTATTTATGTATATGCTTTATTAATAATGTGTTTTTGTTTTATCATGTACTCAAATACTTATCGGTGAAAAAAGAGTTATTGTACCTCAGGAACAATAGGTATGGATATTTATTAGCAGCTTCACTGTTTCTCTTCACAATAGCTTTGTCAAGATAATTAGTATAAAATTTAGAGAGAATTGCAGATGTTTTAAAATAAATTTACCATACAATTTAAGAAAATTGTAAATTGCTCGAAAAGTATAGTACCTAGGTATAGGACACCCTTACATTATTCGAAAGAGGACATTTTTTTAAATATGATGAATTATTGAAATACAGGGTGTTCCATTTGAAATAAGCCCGTTATAACACATTTAATGATCTGATAATTCAACTGATAATTCTGAACACCCTGTAAAGAGATGTTTAGTACTTAATCGTGGAATACATTCAACGAATGTCCGACTATTGAGCTGTGAGAGAAACTTCGCTAGAATCTATTATATCAATGAGTTATTAATTTTTTTTTCGAAATGTTCACATTTTAAAAAAAGTCAGCATAACTCGGAACCCTCTGTATTTAGGTATAGGGAACCATCATGAAACAGTACTTTATTTTTTAGGTGCAATCAGAAAATGCAATCAAATATAGGGTGTTCCATAAGAAAAAATATAACTTTGATACGCCACATTTTATTGGGACATCCTGTATATTTCAAAATAATTTTAAAATGTAGCCTATATGGATGTACAAACTACTAAAGTGACAAACATTTCAAATTTCTTACCGTTTCGCCATAAACCTCCGTCCTGTTAGTCGTGATTCACCCTGTATATATATATACACAATGCGCACAAAATTTTTCAAAAAGTAACTTCTTTTAAAATAAAACTGATGAAGTTTAGAGAAAAATTCGTCGTCGCGTTGATTGGAGAAGAGATTCAACCAGTTTCGAAAAAGATGAGATTGCAAGAGCTCCATTATTTAGAGAGTCTGCCACCTACCGAAAAAAAAACAACGCCCGATAAAGCCATGTCGTATATGTACCCAAGCAAAAAAACGCCGAGGAACGCGTTATTTTTGTCTAGCCTGTGAAGAGAAGCCAGCCCTTTGTGTGGAAGAAGTTTCACAAACGATAAAAATATTTTTTTACTTCTTGATTTTAAATTAATTTTTTATAATTATATTTTCTGTTTATTTATTAATAAAATTTCTGTTTATTTATTAATAAAATTTCTGTTCATGTAGCCAGCAGTTATTTTTGTTCTCTCCCCAGAGGTAATTTATCCATATTAGCTCTGATATGCTACGAGTTTAAGCGTAGTTGCGCGACACAGTACGAGATCACTCGTACTCGTCCTAGCAAAGAACGCAATCTTCGAGTTAGGTACTATTTAACAAATTTCTGATTTTTAGGAGAAAATTCAAGAAGCTACGATACTTGTATGATATTCATTCTTCAGACATGTCCATTTCAGCTGCTGAAGGAGCCTTAAAATTATCAAAGCTAACTGTTGAAAAACAAAGAAGAAAAATATTTTTGCTGCAAAGGCAAAATATACGGTTGAGATCTGAAAGTTTAAATCTCAATTCTTTTCTAAAACATTTAAGAGAAAATCAGTACATTACATCATTCGTCGAATCTGTAATTAAGGTATGTTTTTGAACCACAGCTGCTGATATCATTAATTGACAATAGATTATTTCTCAGGCAACTAACTCTACATGGAAGAGCAACTGGAGTGATAAAAAGATTTTTGAAAGGTCTATCACATGAAAAATATACTCAATACCAAGGACTTTTGCTTTAACATTCAATTTTCATTCTGCAAATGCCTACAGTTTTGTAAGAGATGTATTTAACAATTCTCTACCACATCCAAGGACCCTTACAAAGTGGCATAGTGTAGTTGATGGTAAACCAGGGTTTACAAGGGAGTTACTACGTGTAATAAGGGCAAAAATTGTAACTTCTACAAAAAAGATTTGTGTTAACTTGGTCCTCGATGAAATTCATATAATGAAGAAAGTTGAGTGGACAGCAGAAAAAGTGGTTGGATATATCAATCTGGACTCTGATTGTGTTCCTGAAGCTATTCAAGCATAAGTTCCATGGTAGTAGTCCATGGTAGTAGCTATGAATGATTTGTGGAAAATTCCGGTGGGTTATTTTAAGCTTATCTGGATCCGGAAAAACTGATTTGGTAAAAGATTGTTGGAAGTTTTTGAGTGAAGTTAATATTAAAGTAACTTCCTTGGCCTGTGATGGAGGCGCAGCGATATCACCATGACGAAATCGCTAGTAGCGAGCATAGACATACCATCTTCAATAACGACCCATTTTATCCATCCAATAACAAATGATGAAGTTTACTTTTTTTTTGGATCCATGTCATATGCTTAAATTGGTAAGGAATACATTTGGAACAGGTGGTAATATTTTGAAAGATGGTAACGATAGACTAATGAAGTGGGATTATATTCGTAAATTAATAAGAATACAAGAAAAGAGAGGTTGTCAAAACTATAAGCTAGTGTGGTTTCGGGAGAAGATGCGAGTTAGAACTGCTGCACAAATTTGTGTTTTGTTTTGAAAATGACTTGAAACTGGATGAATTTGTGGGTTCTGAATTAACTTCAAATTTTATATTAATTCTTAATAATATTTTCGATATTTTTTATTCTAAAATTCTTTTGCCAAATATGAAAATGAGCTGCCAGCGTCTGAAAAAAATTGGCAGGATACTTGTAAATATTTTGATGTAGCTGGTAAGTATACTTCAGAATTAAAATCAAATAATGATCTTGTAGTTGTTAGTGATAGAAAGACTGGCTTTTTAGGGTTTCTGATTGGTATAGATAGTATGAAATGTTCATTTTGGGATTTGGTAGTTATAAATCCTAATTTAAATTTTATTTTCACATTTAAATTATCACAGGACCATTTGGAACTATTTTTCACTGCAGTTCGTGCACAGATGTGGTTCAAGTAATAATCCCACAAGCAGGTTATTTGAAAGTTGCTACAAAAAATCATTAATTCATAATGGAGTTAAATCAAACGACACTGCCAATGCAATTGCTTTGGACGTAACCAGCATATTGGATTACAGTAGTAGTAGCAAAATAACAGTGAATATAAGTAGTGATCAATCAGAAACTGAAGAATACTAAGAAATGTCAAAAGAGCTTCGTCATCATGATTATCTGTCAGTTTATTTTTTGGTTGAATATACTAAGGATGTGGTTGCATATATTTCTGGATTTGTAGTGAGAGTCTTTTAGAAGGTGATTACAGTTTGTCCATACTACAAATTAATAAAACTTATGGAAAACTTTGAAGAAGCTTTTAAATTTGTAGTTACTGTTGGTAGTGAAGTTGAAAAATGTTCAAAGATACTTACCATGAATGTAGATGTTAGCAATATTAATAAAATTGAAAGTATAAAAAAAAAGATTGTGAACACCTCAATAAGATGTTCACCTTCAAATCTTTGATGTATTTTCAAATCACATATTCGATTTTGAACCACTCCATGATCATTGCATAACTGTGCTCAAACTAATTTTGGAGAAATATATAGACGTTCGACTGCACCATGAATTCAATAAATTTAAAAATTGTAATAAAGCCAAATTGAGAAATATGCTTACAAAATCCATTTTATTTTGAAACGAGTAATTTTCATTTAAATTTTCCACTATGAATGTGAATAATTCTCAAGAACAATGCATATTGATATGATTATTGTTATAATTATTTTATCTAATGGTTTACCGTTTAAATACCTTTATTCATTCCATAGTTTTGTAAAATCAACATAAAAATAAATAAAAATCCTTTCCATATGATATTAACATATTCATAATCTTGTTTTAACTTCAATATTCTCTATAGGTATCTTTTAAGTAAATTGCTTGTTTTTGATATAATTTTCACTTATTCGAACGCAAATTTAATAACTTATCCACATCATTAACAGTTATATACACCATAGTTAATTAATCTCGATAAAGCTCTAGTCGCGATGAAAATGACATTTCTGCTCAGTGCCGGATTTAGGGTACTTGCGGCCCTAGGCCAATTTAACCCGAGCGGCCCCCGCCCCGGCCGCCCCTTAGGTGAAAAATTGAAATGTGTCTCATTTCAAGCTCACGTCAAAACAAGTGAGTAGTTGAGATATCTTGAAGATAAATACCAATTGGAACACATCAATGGATGCAGGAAGCGGATGCTAGCAATAATATAAAATGGCTTATAATTATTATATCGCATCCTTTAACTTCACGATTATGGAATTAGAGTCTAAAGCAGATTTCATATTAATATATAACGTTTATTTTTATAATTTTACTTTTTAAAATTGGTACAACATACTAGTTCTAGAAATAAGCGTTCACTCACACTGTATGTATTATAGTGAATGTTCACAGTAATGTTCAAATAAGTCTAAACGCTCACTTTCCTAGCTTTTTTGGCTGCAAAATTTTTAATCAACTCTTTAAAGTCTAATGATCGAAAAAGCTCAGAATTTACTACAAAACTAGCCAAACTGGACAATCGAGAATCTTCGTCAGAAGTCGAGCTCCTCAGGTAGTTTTTTATTCTTCTTAACACGCTGAATGATCTTTCTCCAGATGCATTAGATGTCATCATACATAGTAGAATGCGCAAAGCCGTGTCCATATTCGGAAATAATGTTGTTAATTGTTTTTCACGAATGAGTTCCAGATACTACAAAAGTGTATTCCTTGGAGGCTTGGTAGTCTTGTTATCATGAGGTTCTCTTTCTTCATTAAATATACCTTCAACGAAGCCTTTGAACTGTACACACTCTTTTCCAAAGTTACCATCTATGTCGGTTCGATACTTTTTAGCCACAATAGAAGCTTTTCTTCATTGGAAATTGATGATAAGTTGTTTAAAAACCCAAATTCTTCATTAAGACTGAAATAAACTTCGGACTTTTTATTCAATTCTGAATAAAGCCTGTCAATTACAACATTGAATGTATTTATCTTTAAGTCTTCTTTTCCATTGAAGTGGGGTTCAGATTCATCCTCTTGATCTTCGCCAGGAAGAGCTTTTCTTTTCTGGCGTTTTTTCATTTCAAGTATATAGGTTTCATTTTTAGACAACTCTTTCCCTCTTTTTTAGTAGGAATCTCTCAGACTTAGTACGTACTTCTTTAGAGATTTGTATATGCTGCAAGTCACATTCAAATCCGTAGCAGTGTTTTACAATGTTTTGCTACTCTTGTCAAAACGTTGTAAAATATCGTACCACATGATCAGTAAAATAGTATTCTCTAACTCAAAAAATTGTTCACTGATTCCATTAGCTTCAGCTCGGCTCACATTTGTTTCCCTTTTATCGTTTGATATTTTTTTACTGCATCGTAGTAGCTCCAGTAGTTAAGTAAAATAGCTTTCACAGCATGCCATTTGGAAGCCCATCTTGTAATGTTCACTCTTTTCGGAAGGAGCTTCTTTTCGCTACTGCTATTTTTGACAAGGTTTTCCAACACGGCCCATCTTGAAGTAGATCGTGAAAACGTAAAATTCTTGAATAAACATAAATATAGTCAAAGGCACTCTTATCTTGCGGGTTCAAAGGTCACTAACCATATGTATCAAATCAGAAAATACAGAGTTTACCAAAATGTGAGATTACACTGATTGACGAATTTTCACTTCTTCTTTCATTCTCGAATTAATCCATCGAACTAAATACCATTTTTTTGCTTGAGGATACAAAAAAAAACGGAAAATTGCTACTTATTATTCATATTGTCACTTTGAATTGTCAAAGTGATAAAACTGACATATTTAAATGAAAACTTTGCTGGTGAAAGACTTTTTAGAATCGCTGAAAACTAAATAAATATCCTTTTTTTTCCCATCAAAATTGCATAAGTCTGTCTTATTCATCTCACGGATTTTATTTGAATGTTATAATTAAACGCAATAAAAGAAAACAAAAACTGTGAGTATGTCTTTGTTGAATCGTATGACCCGCACGATAAGACTGCATCTGACTATAGTTTTGTTACTGCCAAACAGCAATCAGCCGCATGTGTGTCTAGATTCAACGAATGAGCGGAGCATGGAACGTACTCAGCTAAATTTTTTTGTTCTTTTATTATCGCTTGTAAACCTTTATATTTGCCTGACATATTCGAGGCATTATCATATGACTGGCCACTTATATCGCACAATGGAATATCTAGCTCTGACAGGGTATTTAAAATAATTTCCGCCATGTGTGTTCCAGTGTAGTCATGAAATTTTATGAAAGCTATAAATTTTTCTACAGGCATACTGTTTAAATAGTACGTCTATTAAACTGATATTAGAATCATATTCTAATTCAAAGAAATAAAAAGAATTATCTTTTAATCAAGCAAAAAACTGACCCCAATAGCAACGCCGCCTCTAGGATAAAATCTCAATTTCTACAATTAAAAGTTAAATTCGTTCGAATTTCATTCGAATTATTAGTTCGCACCTTCAGTAGCCTTAATAAACAGTCTCTCTTCCCCTACCAGGCGACAGAACCCGCGGAGCTCCTAAAATCGCAACCAAAGACTCACCCGCCGGAGGGGAAAGGTACTGGAAAAGTGTAGATTACCACATTGCCCTATTTTCAAAAGCCAGGTATCTTTGTTTTTAACTTTTACTAAGTATTTGTAAATCTGTTACAAGAGATAAGATAAAACAGAACTAGGTTCAAGTGTGGTGACACAAATATTCACTAATGGTTCTTGTATAATGAATATAATATATTGGAAATACAACAGAGACGTAAAATATGGAATATAACAGAGACGTGACATTGGTTTGAGAAAAAATAACGGGGACAAGCCGATACTTGTCGACTCGCCAGAACAGAAGGTGACTTCGTCTCAAGCCTCCAAACGAAAAGCGAGTTAAATTTTTCTCAAAAAGTTAGGTGCTCTATATTGGTGATAAAAAGCCGGTAAAATCTCTCGCCCTAATCTCGAGGGCAACACGTGTAAATAATTAGTTGTAAGAAAGCCAACTCTCCCTCGATTTAATCTCACAGCAGTTTTGTTAACTGGACTGTTAATGTGTATATGTGTCTACCAAAGTGCTTGTTTTATTTCGTATCGGCAGAATAAGTGTGATCCTTATTCTCCAAAAACGACTGGAGTGACCCACAGCTCGTTTTCACATACCATCACTTAAAACATACCGTAGGATCACTGTCAACTGGTCTGAATGAGTGATGTCTGGGTGTCTATTCTTGAATTTCAGGGAGTAGAACTTTGCGAGAGAAGTAGGTGTGGTTCTCTTAAAAAGATTAAATGTGTATTCTTGAAATAAATTTGAGGGAGGGAGCATCTCCCAAGAGAACTCGAAGTTCCCCTACTAGGTAGTGAGAGAATTGCAAAAGGGAGTATTTGACCTAACCTCTATAATTGTTTTGTTTCGATTGACTGTGGTTCAAAATGAATGTTGAAGATTTCAATTTAATGCTGTGGAATAAAATAATTAACGAGAATGTTGAGGAGGCGTTAGAAGAAGTGGGTATTGGTAGGGATGTTTTGAGACAAAAAATTTGTGCAGTTATTTAGAGATAAAGACCTCTGTCATAACATAATAGACATTGTCACCCCTTTTCTAGTTCAACCCACAAGAACCTCTGCCCTATCCATACACACCGCGCGTAACCAAAGTTTCTTTTTGTTTAGGACTCAACTGTTTACTTTTAACATCCATATTTTGTTCAATTATATTAACCAAACAAATATAGTAAATAGTGAGGTTATCGATGAATTAAATGTCTGTCAAAATTTCTACAAGTTCATTGGTCAATTCAACTGGCAACGCTGTTGCTCCCTCATCGCTACTCTCCGGTACTTTTCATTTTTCAAGAATATAACGCTTTTTTATTGGGGAGTTGAAATGAGGGAGCTCTCCCTGGGAGCACTCCCTTCTCGTTATTTCAAGAATAGGCGTCCTGGTGTAGAATCAACACTGAGAGAATAGTACTTACTTTTCTTTAATTTATCCACAATGACAGAAACTAATTTTTGTACATTAACTCTATAAACTCGTTACAAATAGTTTTTGACAGATAGCTCACATTTCCGGATCCTGGATTTCCTTTACTTTCAATATGGGCTCTTGAAAAATCATCGTATTCTGCCCCCATCGTATTCTGCCCCCATGAAATTACCGTTTCCTTGGAAACCGAATATTTCTTAACTTCCTCGAAAAGCCAGGCCACGGGTGCCGAGAAACTTGACAACGTCTACTACACCTTTTTGGCACTCGATACCATTATTCAATTTCCTTAAGGTAGTTTTCGTGTAATGCAGAATCAATTTTTCCTAAAACAATGCCTCGTAAGACGAAGGTTTTTGTATTTTACCTATGTTCCGCACTCTGTTCGTGTTCTTTAAGTCGGTTAGAATTTTTCCAGTCATTGAATCCCTTTCAAAAAGAACTATCGTTGTGATGTGTGGAATAATTTGCATGGAACACAATACAGGCAGCCGGTAGTATTTGAATACAAAAGCCACTCTCTTTTCCATCTCGCCGTTTGATAAACGGCTAAAAAACATGTTCTTACTTCACCCAAGGTGGGGTCGCCGGCGACCATGGCACATATATCTTTTGACATATATTTGAAGTAAACTAACACCCGTTTGTATTTTAGTTTTCTTTTTTTTTCTAAATATGTGTTAATTTGTGAAGGATACTACAAAAAATTGAACTTTTTTTTCATCCACCCTGTATACTTTTTTTTGTTTTAATTCTCATCTATATTTTATGTTACAAAATAAATGATCTTAACATATTTAGCTTAAAAATTGTTACCACCTTGTTTTTTCTTTACGAAATAAAATACAATAAAATGGGTCGCCCGCGACCCCACCTTGTGAAAATTTTTATTTTTTTTTCCACCTTGTGGTTCTAGGTTTTATCAGGATAATGTCGTTTTTGGAAAATCACAATCAATAATCGCTAGTAAGTGTTTGGGAAAATATCTTATTACAAAATCCGTCGAATCAACAGATAAATTGCCCCATGAACTAGGATCTAGAACATTTAAGGTGGATTGAGGCAGGGGCATGGCCGATTGAGTACTAGAAACATTTCTAGAAGTATTTGGATCACTCAAAAAGTCTCTAGTCTCTTCTACAGCAGCAGAAGTACTGGGAATTTAAACATCAGTTATAACTTAGTTTTCATTTGGACTATTCCGACTGCTATTTCCTGACGTATTTAAAAAAAAACTTTCAATTTTAGAATAACTTTTTAACAATTCGAAACTTTTTTCTTCTTTGAGTTTTTTTAATTTGCGTTTATATGCTCCACTAGCCGTATGAATATTTTTATTGTTATCGTTCATCATTGTCAGAGCATAAAGTATTATGTGTTACGTGTTCACTTGAGCTTGGAGAGGTGGTTAAATTACAATCACGCAATTTTTTGGGGTTAATCGCTAAATTCTAACCTTATTTAATAGGCTGTCAAATTTTCAAAAATGGATTTTGAGGACGAAATGCTTCTAAAAGACGATTTAGATATTTTGGAAGCGATTGATTATAGATTCCCTACGCCTCAATATTTAAGAGAAGAATACTTTGATATTTTGGATAATTTAACTTTTCTCAAGCGCTTTATATATGTTTGATTTTATAAAAACATTTTTTCTACACTACAGCTCAGGCTCATGAATTACAGGTAAGGTCCGTTTTTAGACCCAGTTGCAGTTGGTAGTACCTATATGTTATTGCCCTTTTTAGAATTTCAATAATTTTTACTTAAATTTTAAGAAATAATTCGGTTTCCCCAATGAACCAACTTCTGGCAGCACTCAGATTTTATTCATGTGGTACCCACCAGGATGCAATTGGAGATTACATGGGAAAGCATAAAAGTACTGCATTAAGGATTATTAAACATGTGTCCTTCACCTAGTCTAGCTAGACTACGTCCTATTCAAATCATGATGCCTGAGGGCAATTAAATCATTAGACGCAACAATAATTTTACCAAATAGGTCATTTTCCATCCATAGCTGTTGATGGGACACACATTAAGATGAGGTCACCAGGTAAGCTCACAATCCTGGCAAAACAAATATATTTACTGGGATTTACAAACGTTAAAATCAATAAGCTACAAAAATTTGAATGTTATCCTTTTTTATAAAGACTACATTTTTTTAGGTGGAGAATATGCTGAAATTTATAGGAACAGAAAAAAGAAAAAATTATTATTCAATAAATACACAAATTATTTGTGATTCTAATTTACACATTGGAAACATAGTGGCAAGATGGCCAGGATCGGCCATGATATGACCATTTTTAATCATAGCAGCATAAAAGCAAGGATAGAAAGAGGTGATTTTGCTATTAGTGTTTTTTTTGGGTAAGTTGAAATTTTGTTAATAAAGAATATCATTCAATATCTTGGCAACATACTTACTGCTTCATCTCTAGGTGGCTATGTTCAGTTTTAGTAATAGTTCAAGCACTCAGTCAGTATTTCTTATAACTAAACATAACCTCAGTGTAAAAAATAAGCTTTTACTTGGTAAATAGAACCTTGAACTTGTGTGTTAATGTTAAGCAAGACGGATCTGTAACATTCTTATATTTTGTTCATTGAATAATAAAAAATCCAAGATGGATATTTTGTATTTTTCAGAGAGCTCTTTGTCTTTATGTGTAGGTACCACTTTCACATTAATTTCATACCTTTTCAAATTCTGCAATTTTCAGGTCTAGAAAAAAAAAACGCTAATTTTTTAAATGTGAATTCTAATTCAAATTTTTTCTATTCCAAAAAATAGGCATTGAAGTAAAATATACTTTTAAAGCAAAATGGTAAAAAAAACATGAAGGGAAAAGGTTAATTCTTATTTTTATCTCATTTACGAATTATATCTGTATATATATTATTAAAATACTTACTTAATTAAGTTGTTAAATGTTTTCCTCAAAATACTGATACTTTTGTAACTTATTTAGAAATATAATGAGACAAACAACAAAAAAGCAAAACCTTTTTAAAAGTGCCTAACAAAAATACTGTGGAAATGATGGTTTTCCCCTTATATCTAGAGAGAGGAGATTTTTAGATTTTTGTATTTCAAAAAATTTAAAAATATGTCAAGAAAATTTTCATCACATTAAACCCTGCTCTCTCGAAATTTTTGTTCGTCATTTTGATCATAAGGAGATGAAAAATCTCAATTGACAAGTTTTTGGAATTTTTCAATGAACAGAAATCTAACTAACTAGGAGCATTATTCCATTTAAAGTATCTACCTTGTATAATGCACCATTTCTCATCTTATAACCTGAAAAACACTTAGGGTCGCTTTTATAGGTTGCAGTTATCTGTGACCTTGAGTTAACTTCTATTTTAACTCACGAATGCGTTTATGGGCGGAAGTTAACCCGAAATTGTATACGTTAACTTACTAGGTGGATGAGGTGTCAGATAACTTGAAAATTTGACATTTGAAAGCATAAATATTGATTCCATATAATTGTGTGGTTATAATTGTCCATTCTTTCATTTCTGTCTAAGAATTTGATGAAATGTATGAGGCCATTCAAGATATATTTCAGGAGATGATTACAGATGAAGAGGCTGATATCATTGAAATTGTTGAGGCACCCCGTCGAAATAGGATATTCAGAGAAAGGCCTGAACATAATAATATACACGTATGGTCAGATGGGGAATTCCTAAGCAGATTTCGTATTAGTAAAGACTCTGTTAGGCAATTACCAGATATTTTGGAGCTTCTACCTCTAGTTGTGTGAAGTTGAATGATCGGCGGATTTTTCCGTTTTCCATGTCCAGTAAATTTTTGCAATTTATATAATATATAATAATACATAATATTTAATACTGACAGTCTCCCAACTGACATCAACTTGACATGGACTTATAAAATCAAAAGTTTCCACAAATAGAGTTAACTGCATGGTTAACCGATGTGAGTTAACTCGAAGATTTAACAGTAACCTATAAAAGCGGCCCTTAAAAGTTATAAGTGGAAGATAAACATTCCAATCATTATTCAGTCGTCTTTTCAGTATAGTTTTTTTTATACTGAATTTTTAACTTTAAAGCTTCTCTTGACATTTTTTAAATTTAAAACTTCTTTCTAAATCTGAAATTTGTAATTCAATCAACACAAGTCTTTTATCTAGAAGTAAATTATATTTTTCTGCTACATCTGAACTAGTTAAGGCTCTGGTGGTTATCATAGGTCGCGGTCTTGAAGAATTCCTTTTGGGAGTAGCCGGTGAAGTAACAGGCCATGTGCTGGAACTATGTTTTGCCTGCACTTTGTTTGATTGTACCATTTTCCCTTGCACTTTTTTGGTATATTTTAGGGTAATGTGTTTAATAAACTGGACGCTCTTCATTATTATACAGCACCTGGGTTAGCTTTTGATGATATGCGTAAGATGACACAGGTTGAATTGGAGCTAATAGCAGACAATGAAATCCCTTTGTTTATTCAAAAGATAATTCGAGGTGGAGTTTCTCAGTGCTCCAACAGATATGGGGAGGCTAATAACAAATATATGCCCAATTACAATCCCAATGAATCTAGTCCTTTTTTTATGTACCTTGATATAAATAACAGCAATGATTACGTATTTACCGTACGGAGGTTTTGAATGGATTCAGTGACTTTTTTCACACTGAAATCATATTAAATATACCTGACGATAGTGAATATGGAGTTATTTCTGAGGTGGATTTGCATTACCGTAAATTATAATTCAATTTGCATGAAGAAAGACCTACCACTATGTCCTGAACACCATCTTCGGGCACTAATTTGGAAAAATTATAAACAACTCTTCATGATAAAAACAAATATGTTATTTATCACAGAAGTTCAAAACAAGCTCTTGAATTTTGGGAATTGAAGTTAAAAAAATACATCGCTGTTTAAAATTTAAACAAGTTTATTGGGTAAACCTTATATTGATTTGAATACTGAATTGCGTAAGAATAATAAGAATGAATTTGGAAAGAATTATTTGAAATTGATGAATACGTTCCTCACGGTGAAAATATAGAAAACATAAAAAAATATAAAGATATTAAGCTAGTGAATAAATGGTCAGGAAGTCATGGTACATTGCCCAACCAAATTTTCATAGTTGCACAATTTTGTTACAAATGTTGTTATGATTGAAATGAATTGGCTTAAAGTTGAATTTGATAAACCATTTTTCAGTAATATGGCTATACTTGATATTGTTGTAATATCTGTCCGTTTCTTCTTTAGTTAATAAAAGTCGTTTGCGTAGGGCTCCTCAATGTATTTATTATAATAAGATTACAAACAACTTGAATCACAGAAAACAACTTAGACAACTTATACTGACAAAAATTGACAACAAACTTCATTAAAATTAATGATAACAACTTGATTGCTGGATTAGTAATTTTACAACACTACCCCTTAAACCAGCAATTAATAAAGACCAATATTTTTGATACAAAAAATATGCTTGGGATTATGCAGCCCCTTTGTTAAAACATCAGCTACCATTTTTTCAGTAGGCATGTATTTAATTTCAACCAAGCTTTTTTCAATTACTTCCCTTACAAAATGGTACTTAGTGTCTATATGCTTAGTTCTGTTGTGGTAGACAGGATTTTTTAACAATTTTTGGGCACTTTGGCTGTCATTGAAAAGAATTACAGGTTTGGTCTTGGAAAATTCGTTTAAAAAACCACTAACAAACATGGCTTCTTTACATGCTTCAGTAATTGCAATATATTCAGATTCAGTACTGGAAAGTGCAACACAAGATTGTTTCTTGGATTCCCAAGAGATTGGAGCATTACTCATTTTTAGGACAAATCCTGAATATGATTTCCTGTCATTTATATCATTGGAAAAATCTGCATCTACATACCCATACAAAGTTTTATCTGATTTACTAAAAATTAGACTTTTGTCCACTGTCCCTTTTAAGTATTTTAATACCCGTTTTGCATGTTTCCAATGCTCAATACTGAAACTTGAATTAAATTGGCTCAAATAGCTAATACTAAATGATATATCTGGTCTTGTATGAACCGCTAAGTACATTAATGAACCAATCAAATTCTGATACGGTACATTCGGTTTTTCATGAGTGGATGGCTTAAGTTTTAAACCAACTTCAATAGGAGTCAAAACAGTTTTTGCATCACCTAATTTAAAATGCTCTAATAATTCTAATATATAGTCACTTTGATTAACTTTAATCATATTGCTTTGCTTATCAAAATCAATATTTAAACCTAAAAAACGCTTAATTGGCCCCAAGTCTTTAATTTTAAATTGTTTTGACAATTCCTGTTTGAGGTTATTTTGTAAGTCAGGAGAATTAAAACAAATCAAAAAATCATCAACATAAAGGGCAACTATAATTATGAATTTATCATTATTTTGAAAAAATATACATGGTTCAAAAGTTGATTGTTGAAAGCCTAAATCTTTTAAGAGATTTTTCACTTTAATATTCCAAATTCTGGAGGATTGTTTCAATCCATATATAGCCTGTTTCAACAAACAAACTTTATTTTCATTATTTTTAAGAATGAACCCCTCTGGTTGTACCATGTAAATCTCTTCATCCAAGTTCCCATTTAAAAACGCGGTTTCTACATCTACGTGATCAATATCTAAACTTAATTCTACAGATAAAGCGAATAATATTCTTATTGTAGAGTATCTAACAACAGGCGAAAATGTTTCAAAATAATCTACACCAAATGTTTGTGTGAAACCCTTCGCAACTAGCCGTGCTTTATAGCGTACTTCATCATTTGAATCCTTTTTTAAACAAAACACCCACTTATTTTGCACAACATTTTTGTTTGATGGACGGTCTACTAAAGTCCATGCTTCATTTTTCATTAATGATTGATACTCACGTGCCATTGCTTTTTCCCAGTTTATTCGGTCAGTTCTTGACATGGCTTCATCTACGGTCTTTGGATCTTGTATTTCATTATAAGTCTTCTCATTAGTTACATTATATGAAATATAGTCTTTCATATTTCTTTTCTTTGACACTCTTCCTGATCTAGTTACAACTTGATCAATATTTTCCCTGAAATTTTTACCTTCACTTCCTTCTGAAACTTCATTTTCTTCATCAGTAGCTTCTCTATTGGATATTTCACTTTTTCCATTTTTGTCGTTATCAGTTGACTCTCCACTTTCCTCGCCACTTTCTTCATTAAAATCACTATCATCCAATTCATGTTTGGTTTTTGTTTGTAGGTCAATAGTAACTGCTGAATCAGGCTCCGAGCTGCTAGATTCAGCTTTACAATCATTTATATTTTTATAAGGTTGATTCAAGAATTCATTAAATTTCACATTACGACTTATAATAATTTTATCTGTATCTGTGTCTAGAATTCTATAAGCTTTACTATTCTCACTGTATCCCACCATAATACCTGTTTTTGCCCTTTTCTCTAGTTTAGATCTTTTTTCTTTTGGAATGTAAACATAAGCTTGAGAACCAAATGTAATGAAATATGATAAATCAGGTTTCTTTCCGACCCATAATTCATAAGGCGTCTTTTCTTTACTTTTAGTATGTAGTCTATTAGAAATATAGTTAGCAGTTGTTACTGCTTCTCCCCATAATTTATGAGGTAAATTAGCATCTAATAACATACACCTCGCTGATTCCATCAATGTTCTATTTTTTTTCTCCGACACACCATTTTGCTCTGGACAATATGGTGCAGTCGACTGAAAACTTATACCAAAACTTTTAAGTAACTTCTGCACAGTGGGGAATCCACCATTATCACTTCTGAAGGTTTTTGGGTAAGTACCAAAAATATTTTTGACTTCTAAAATGAATTCCTTAAGTTTAATATATACTTCATCTTTAGATTCTAATAAATAAAGTGTAGTATATCTTGAAAAATCATCAGTTAAAGTCAAAAAATATTTCTTTTTACCAACGGTAGCTGTTCTCATAGGTCCACATAAATCACTATGAATTAAATCAAGAACTTTAAATGTTTTACTTTCTGATTTTTTAGGAAAAGGTTTCCTAGTTAATTTACCTTCAATGCAAGTGACACATTGCTTTTTCTGACCACAATCCTTTAGTTTTATCCCAATAGCTAAATCTTTACTTACTATCATTTTTATGTGATAACCTGTTGTAATATCTGTCCGTTTCTTCTTTAGTTAATAAAAGTCGTTTGCGTAGGGCTCCTCAATGTATTTATTATAATAAGATTACAAACAACTTGAATCACAGAAAACAACTTAGACAACTTATACTGACAAAAATTGACAACAAACTTCATTAAAATTAATGATAACAACTTGATTGCTGGATTAGTAATTTTACAACAGATATATCCAAAACTTTTTTACGCGAATTTCATTACAACTATATGAAAAATAAATTCAATGATAAAGCAAAATTGCTTAATTGTGATACAGATAGTCTGATCTACCAGTTTTTTGTTAATGACATTAATAAAAACATATAGAAAAGGACATGAACAAATTTGATACGTCAAACTATTTGGGGTACAGAAAAAATACAAAAAAGTGTTGGGAAGGAAGGATGAAAATAACGGTTGCATAATGACTCACTTCATTGGACTTAGATAAAAATTGTATTCAATGAATGTGTTAACTAATGACTATTGGGAAAAGTAGAGTTCGATAGATGGCGCTCCGAAATGTCAATGTCGTCCTAGCAACGAGTAAAACAGGTCAGCTGCCGTATAAGCCCTTTGATATTTAAGTGGTTTTATTTTGCTGTTTCAGTTATTTTCAGTGTGTTTTGTTAAACTTTTGCTTTTTCTTTGATTGTGCTTTAGTATTTTGTGTTCTTAAACTAAATTTTGACTCCTAATATTTTTATTTCCGGAGTAATAGGTATGATTCATATTTGTCAAAAATAAAAAAAGTTTAGATCTGATTTAGTGTTTTTATTTTATTTTTGATGTAGTAATATCCACAAAAGTTACAGGGAAGGTACGTTTGTATTGAGTAATATTTTAAATCTTTAATACTGATTTATTTTCTTTTTGTTTTTGTAACTATGGATTAGATACACTGACTATTCAAAGTTTATTTGAATTTGTAAATGCTGAGCCTTCTTCTAGGTGCATAAATGAAGGACAGGCAGTTTTAAATGCTGTCCATATATTTTTGCATGGCACCTATAGAGGAAATAAGTGACACTTTCATAAAAGTGCAAAGAAAACAAAAAATAGAATAACATAACCTCTTCCATAATATCTCTGATTATATAAGAATAAAACCTCAGAAATGATGACAGTTGAGTTGAATAGAAAAACACAGTTTTAAGCTTGTCACTGACACAAAATTAAACAAATAAAGTTCGAATTTACGGTAATTACATTGACTTTCATATAATACAAAAACAATGCAAAACGAATTGTTTTACACGTTGCGACAGTTACATTTTTTCCGCCAGAGGTCTCATTGAATTCTACTCCGCCTAATAAGGATTGTAATGTAGTTGAAAAAGCAAAAGGGTTAAAAAAATCAGCCTTGAAAGAAGTAACATATGATGATTATCGGAAATGCTTATTCGATAAAACACAAGTAGAGATTGAACAAAATTTTATAGCATCTAAAAATCTCAATGTTTATACTTCCTCACAAAAAAAATAGCGCTTAGTCTCTTTGATGATAAACGAGTGGTTAATTATATAAATTCACATACTCTGCATTGAGGATTTATTGATACTCAATTTGATTTTAACTAATTCATACACTCACAAAAATCGAATGACAAATGTTCATGATGTAAGTATATTTTTTCCCAAAATTTCTTGAATAAAAAATATCTCTGCTTTCTTTCAGACTTAAAAAAGACAGTGGAATTGTGTTTTTTCATCAACAAAGCGATTGAAAACCGAAATACGGACATCAAAGCGGGAAGAAAAATTGATTTGAATTTTTGTAGAAGGAACGCAACCTTGTTTCGATTGCAGAAGAAGTTTTGTTTTTGCAAGAAATTTATATCAAATCACCACCAGTGGGTTCGGGAAGGAACATTGAGTCTTATGTGTGACGAAAATATGCCCCCAGAGACTCATGCGCACATGCAGTAATATTCATAGATAGTGAACAAATGAAGTTTTTTTCATTTAAATTTTCAATTCAATGTCGATCATCAAACGAGAAATCATCAACGAAATTAATAAACCTGCTAGAATTCAAGCTGACCTCTCTGATATGCAAAAGTTTGCAAATTATAACAAAGGATATAAATATATTCTTGTTGTTATCAATTGTTTTTCCCAATATGTATGGGTGTTACCTTTGAAAAACAAAAATGGATGAACAATAACAGAAGCTATGGAGAAAATATTTGAAAAACAATATCCCAAAAATTCACCAACTGATATGGGAATATGAGTTTTTTAATAAACATAATGAAGAGTCTTACTGATACAACATTAATCATCTTTATTCTCTATTTAGTGAGAAAAAAGCTGCAATTGCCTATTCGTACACTGAAAGGGAAATTGTGGAAAAAATTAAGTGTAAATGGCAGTTACAGATGGATTTCTATTTCATCAAACATTGTACATGAATATAATAATAAAAAACATAGAACAACTGGTATGAAACCTATTGACGTTACCAAGGAACATGAAAAAGTTCTTTCACGCTCAGTGTATGATTTAAGTCAAACACCACTTAATTTCAAACAACGCTTCCAAGCTGTTGACCGAGTTCGAATATCAAAAGTTAGAGGAATTTATGATGAAATATACAGTGTGTCTACTTAAGTTGGACTCATATGGGAAACTTTTTTATTATTGGTTTTAGGAAAAAAAGTTATTCTTCATAAAAAGTTCTGCATTATCTAAAACCTAAAATGCAATCATTAGATATTTCTTATTTTGAGCCGTATACGAGGTTTGTCAAAAAATATTAATCTTACTCAAGAGTAAAGTACCTTTATTTTTCACAATACAGAAAAATTGTAGGAAGTAAAGTTGTTAAAAATTAAAAGTTATATTCAAATATGCAATTACAGCTATTTAGCATGAAAATTGAGATTTGGTGATTATTTACGATTACAAATACTTTATAATGTAAAACGTAAATAATCACCAAATCTTAATTTTCATGCTAAATAGCTGTAATTGCATATTTGGATATATCTTTCAATTTTAAACAACTTTACTTCCTACAATTTTTCTGTATTGTGAAAAATAAAGGTACTTTACTCTTGAGTAAGATTAATATTTTTTGACAAACCTCGTATACGGCTCAAAATAAGAAATATCTAATGATTGCATTTTAGGTTTTAGATAATGCAGAACTTTTTATGAAGAATAACTTTTTTTCCTAAAACCAATAATAAAAAAGTTTCCCATATGAGTCCAACTTAAGTAGACACACTGTATGAATCTAATTGGTCGTCGGAAATTTGCATCATTAGACAGGTAGAGTACACTAATCCAGTTACTCATTTATTACTTTTCTAAGATTATCAAGGAAAATATATTCTTGGAGGTTTTCACAATGAACAATTGCGATTAGTAAAATATTCAGACACATACCTAGTGGAAAAAATAATGAAGAGACAAGGAAATCAGGTTTTTGTGTAATGGTTGGGATTTGATAATTCACATAAAAGCTGGATTGATGAAAATTATGTTATCTAGACAATGGAAAGGAAATATTAATGTATATTTGAAGTAAAAGCAGGAAATAAATTCAATCGTTCACAATGTTTATAAAGTTGGTTATACTTCTCCTGGAGAGATTATTTTTGATGCAGAGGAATCGCAATTATTTGTGTTGGAAGTGATCAACATATACATAGCCTGGTTAAACTGCTTGTAACAGAAAAAATTCTCAGTTCGTATTTCATCAAACAGAATTGAACAGAAAATTATCTTGGGTTGTATTTAACATCCTATAATGAAGATGATGAGTTGCCTTTTGAACAAATTTCCAAATGTATTCACCGTTATGTCTTTGATGATGACATTTTAGTGAGAAATAAAATAAATAAAAAATATTTGGAAGCTTTCATTGCCAATAAAATCTGGAAGAAGATAATAGAATCTTATCATAAAGCAAAGAGTATTTTTTTCAATCACATTTAGTAAGTCAGAATCATTGTGCTTTGGAAAATGTTTATTATTCATATTATCGGTATAAATATTGTAAAATAAAATAGTTATTCATGTAACAATTGCGTAAGTAGCCTTTTTTACGAATGTGAATCACATGAGTCGAAAAAATGTCCTTCACACACAAATTGCATACAATATTTTTTCTACTACCGAAAACTTTATGAAAATATAGAAGTTTTGGTAATATGACTCCAGAACATTTCCGGAATATTTTATCATTTTATTTTTTCCAACACAATTTTTGTAACAAATTGTAATTTGTTTCGTGAAAAGTCACAGATTTTTGTAGCAATAAATTATTAGAAGCATTCTGTGCCACATTCCATATGTTTGGTGGTGTATTTGCGAAATAATCTTCTGAGAGTTCGTCAGAGTAATCCATCTTTATGATTATAGATAATAATCTGAAATAAATCATAGTTTCCGGAAAATATTCGACACCTAAACATAAATACTTACAATTGATTACCCTAGGAGTAGTCGGAAAAACTCAATTTAAATTTTGAATGTCAGATTCAATTCACTATGGAATGTCAGTCACTCACCGCCAACATAATATACCTATTATTCGTATTATTTTCCAGTGATCAATTATTATTTGAAAATAATTATTAGGTAATATCTTCTGTATGTTCCTTGTGGTATATTATTCATTCTTTTTTTAATTTCTTGGGAAATTAAACCACAATATTTTTAAATTCTTTATTTCAACGTTTCGGTAGCGTTCCAGCTACCGTTGTCAAGAAAAAATAAGTAAAATTGAATGGACCTTTATAAAAATTTGATAACAAAATTTTGCAGTCTTAAACTTCAAAATTTTTTTGATTGTCTAGTTGTCAAATTTTTTCCGTTGTGTCAGTTAGGGATAAAAATCAATTTTTACTTATTTTTCCTTGACAACGGTAGCTGGAACGCTACCGAAACGTTGAAATAAAGAATTTAAAAATATTGTGGTTTAATTTCCCAAGAAATTGAAAAAAGAATGAATTATTAGGTAAATTTACCGAATTCTATAGGTTTCAATCTGATTTATAAAAATAACTTAGATTTGATATCCGTTTATTATACCTATATTTTAGTAAGACCACATACATATTAAAGTATGTACTTTGCATACGGTAGTGCAAAATAATATTTTTTTCATTTATATTGACTTTTATAACATAAAATACCCACACAGTTGTTGACAAGACGACAATGGAGGTAATACAACAATAAACTACTTTAGATGTTGGAAATTATATGCTTGAAGAATTTAATACGAGTGAATTTGAAAGACATGGTGAATTGTTTTTAAAATTTTGTGTTCTTTATGTTGTAAATCTCCATATGGTTTTATATCGATGTTTGAGGAATGTAATATATATAACGGTCGGTACAGAAAACAGCTTGATGATTTTATTTTTTTGCAATAATTATATAATTGTAAAAATTAATGGAATGCTTCTCTAAAATGCCGAAGATTTTCAATATTGAGGCTAGGCGAGGTTCGTCTCTAGTCATAACAGCGTTTGGGTAGACAACACAACACACACATGTTTCTTATCTCACATATCCTAGACGTGTCATATATATGCATTGGTAGCACAGTGAAATGTATGCCGAACTGGGAAACAAAAGTCCCGGGTTAAAATACCCACAGATTCCAATTGAAGTGCAAACTTTCCCCAAAGACACATTTCGATGTCAAATTATTGCAAAATTTTCAATCTTACTGGGATTAGAAATATATTATTGTATTTAAAAAAACCGTCAGTAGATGTCGCCTATGGAAATGGCGCGAAAGTTATTCGCTCTTGGAACGTGTATATTATCTCTGCTTGCTTGGAACTACAACGCCCGAGTGGTTAGTTGTGCGCGATACTTGCAGAAGAGTTCATGTGCTTGGAACTTCTCTGCCGCAAAGGTAGATATGACAATAATTAGAATATCATTTTGAAGCAACAAAGACTTGAATTTCTTTTTATCATTGCTGCTTGAAAGAGTTGCTAGTTTATCGAGTCAACAAAGACGCAAATGTATTTTGTAATTGTTTCTTCCAATTCAATATTTATTCTGAAAATCATTCTATAATGTGTCTTTGTTTCAAAAATGATGGTAGCTGTCCTGGAAAATGGAGTGCGTATTTTGGGATATTGTTTCTTTGTAAGACTGATTTCCCAATTAGATTTGTCCTATTGAAGATGGAGTCGCGTGGTAAAAGGTTGACGCAATTAGCAGTATTAGCACTGCAAAAAAACTGAGGAAGTAGTTCTTTTGAGCAGTCGTCGAATACTGTGAATAGTACAGTAGGAAATCTCTCTTATGAAAATGCCGACGACTTACTACCAAAAAAAAGGGAAAAAGGGAAGAAGTTACTACGAAGAATGGAATAAAAAACAAAAGAAAATATTTGAGAAAGTGTAGACTAAATTGTGCCAATAATTTGCCAGAAGAAGTAAGCAAAAACTTCATTTCGAGCATATTGGGCATTATAATCACTCCATGGGCATCGAGATTATTTGAGTACAGGCTGTGAAATCGCACAGGTTCAGTATAGAAGGATCAAAACGAACTCCGAATACCCTCGAACCAAACTGTACATTTTTTTTGCAAGCCTTTTCTAATACTAGCAATTCTATTCGCACAGTCATAACATCTAGGTTCAATGGTATCGGGACAACCCCAGATGACAAGTAAGGTACCCACGCACTACATTCAAAACTAGACGAAGAAATTTGGTACGGGCACACATACTTTTTATATCTAGAGTAGAAAGCCGCTATGTTCGAGCTAGTACTAGTAGAGAGTTCATAGACGGTGGACTTACTATAGCGGAGATGTACCGAAATTATGAATCTTTGCTAATAAACCCGCGAACTATGATGCGTATTCTCGAATTTTCAAAAACCAGTTCAATATTGGATTCCATGTTCCGAAAAAGGATCAGTGTGATCAATGTGAAGCTTGTTAGGAGGAAAGTTATAAAAAGCAGATAAAACAAAAGGAATTGAGTAGACAAGAGAAAGCAGGAGACATAAAAAAAAAGTGAAGAGCCTGGTACAAACTAAATTGTTGCAATCTAAGATCTACAGGCCTGTCCCAATAGGAGATTCTTCTATCATTCTATATTCAATCGTTATAACTTAACAGTGAGTAGGGCTAGGTGAAACGGTTCATCATTTGTAATATTCAAATGCTCATTTTCAGGTCACACATACCAATACGAAAATCACCAGGTGTTATTTTTGGCATGAAGGTTTTCACATAGAGGAGCAATTGAGATTGGATCTTGTGCATTCAAATATCTCAATGGAATATAACAGAGTCATCCAACTGCAGCATCATTTTCTACCCTGATAACTGTTGCGGGCAACAGGAAAACCGGTTAGTACCTATGTACTTGTATGAATATCAGTATAATCCACAAATTTCTCAAAATAAAGGTGATACTGTCCATTACCTAATAGAGAGAAATATTCATATACGTCCCAGATCAATTCATTTCTCTGATCCGTACAGTAAAAAAGAGGGAATAAATTCCCTTGAATTAATTTCAATAAATCATAATAAAATAGAAATAGCAAGGTTTCATGTTTGAAGCCAAAATCAAAGCGTGAAATAAACATAAATAGTATTATTTATCATATGGTTTTAAATGAAACTAACTGTTTCTAAATGACTCCACAATATATTTGAAAAAATGTGTAAATTGCAAGTAAATTATTGACAATTGTTTCGATAAATATATCATCATCAGAATGACAGAAGTTACTTTTGACATGATGTATAGATAGGCACTATTTTGACTAGCCAAATATATATCAAGTATACATCATGTCAAAAGTAACTTCTGTCATTCTGATGATGATATATTTATCGAAACAATTGTCAATAATTAACTTGCAGTTTACACATTTTTTCAAATATATTGTGGAGTCATTTAGAAACAGTTAGTTTCATTTAAAACCATATGATGAGTAGATTCCACGAAGTGAGGGTTTATACAGTTAACTCAAGTATTATTTATATTTGCATACTATGAACTTGAATCGGATATATAAAATATACAAACGAAAGTATTTGAGGATTCATTATTATTATTAAAGTAGTCCTACTAGTATAATCATTCATAATTAGTATAAGTATTTAGTATAATGTATAGTAATAAGTTTAAGTGTAAGTTTAAATAATAAATATAACATATCCCAGTGCTACAGGTAGTTGCTTGATTCCTATGAGACGACCCTATGAGTGACCAGCAACACCATCAGTTGAGAGGCCAATTACCACCCAGTAACCACCACATTGCCTGGCTACCCTGCCAATACGTGGCATATATCACAACCAGTAGCAATAGTGGAGTACAATGCTGGAAAAAGCTCCATCGATTTATCAGATCAAATGTCCAGTTATAGCTCTGCTCTCAGAAAAACTGTAAAGTGGTACCGCAAAATGGCCACCCAACTTCATCTTGAAACATCTATTGTCAAGGCCCATTTCCTCTTTAATGATGTAAATGAAAGTGTTACGAGCTGAATTTTCAGTAAAATAATTATTATTCCTATAACTGATAATCGACGATTTTTTTATCCAGCAGTAAGAATAAATTTCAAACTTACCACATCTTTTCTAATATCTTTTTCAAACTTTATCAATAAGGAAATATATTAATCATTGAATCAAACATTTTTTCTCTTAAACATTTTATTAATTATCATCATATTGTAAATAATTGAACATATAACCATGCTCATTCAGCTTACGCATTAACTCTCAAAACTTAGGGTTGTTTTCTGCTTGGTATCAAACAAAATCCAGCATAAGGAATGTCGTTGTATTATGTTTTCAATTCCTATAACAGACGAATAAAATCGTGGCAACAAACTCAATAATAGGTAAATATATATTGAATTGAACTTACTGTAGTTAACTTTATTAACTTCAATTCGGCCTCTATAATAAAGTTGATCCTGTATATTTATCTTCATTAAATCTTCTAATAGACCTAATATTAATTTCATATTAGTCCTAATGAATTTATGCAATCTCGAACTGTCCTGAAAATAATCTAGTAGTTATTTGTAAACAATACACATTCAATTTATCAAGATGAAGCAGATGATGTTTGCTATAGGTATAAAGGAAGTTATATCAATATTGAGAATAAATATCATTATAATTATTACTTACCAATAATGATGTTATGAATTCATCATCACGCTCCAGATTTCTTCAAATTCACCAATTCATTTCATCTAGTAGTGTTCATACACTCCATGTTGTATCAGACTGTCAATTTTAAACTGGTTTGGTATGGTTATCAATCGATGTCACTAAAATTCTAATTGCCAACAGGTGTGAACTATAAGGATCAAAAATAGCTAGTTACTCTTGTCCTATCGGTTATTAACCGACATTAATAATTTATTCGACTTATTTTGTCTAAACGTTTCCTAGTATGACTCACTGAAGTTGTTAGGTACAAAAACTGGTTTAAAGGGTTGTTATATTTATTCCTTCAGAATTCTTGTATATAATAATATGTAGTAAGTAGCTGCACAGTGTGCACAAATATTTTAGGATATAGTTATTTTTATTGTTAAGTTGGCAAACTGTGGGTTCCTCTTTCCTTTTCGTGTCATCATTAGGATGATAATGTGGGTAATTCGAGTTCTTGGTCTGCTTGCTGATGGCAAAAAGGTTGCAATACTGCGCTTCGGTAAGAATCTGACTTTTGCATGTGGAGAACAAGTCCTCCATATTGATGTGGGCTTATTTCCGTCGCACGAAGAACTGATAAATCTCTTATAGAAAAAATGTTTCCTGATCAAAAGCTCTGTAGCTGATCTTCAACAACTGATGTCAATTCCTGTATATAACGTTGGTTGAATTGTGAAGAGGTCAATTTTCTTAAATGTTGAAGGTCATGGATGGTTGGCTAGGATAATATTCTAATGGTAATGGTCTACATTTCCTTTTTCCTTTTTGAAGCCTATGAACTGTAGCCTGGTTGACAGTGTAACAGAGGGACTAACTCTTTTTTATTTCAAACAATTATTGTGGTCCGAATGATAATGGAAGTTGTGTCTATTTACACAACCGTTCTTATGAAATGTGGCTTCGTCGGAGAATAAAACTTTGTTTAAAAAGTTACGCTCTGTATTTATCTTGTTTATTAACCATCTATAGTATTCTTCTCTACGCGCGAAATCACGCGGTAACAATTCTTGGTGAAGCTGGATATGGTAAGGGTGATATTTATTCTTCTTCATTGTGCGTCTAATTGTGGTATTGGAAATATCTAACTGATTGCTTAATTGCCTTGTGCTTACATTGGGATCTTCAACTATACTGATCATTACTTTATATTCGTTGTCAAAAGTAACAGCTGTAGCATCACGTGAATGTTTTTCATACTTGACGGTTCCCGTTCTATCAAATCTATTCTTTAAATTCTCAAAAGTATCCTTTTGTGGATGACGTCACTATAATTCTTATTATAATCCATTTTTTATACCTAATACCGATTAAATATAGTAGACGTGACATAATACAAAATTTTATGTTGACAATTAATGCTACAACAAAATATACCTACTGTCATTTTCATAGATAACTTGTTTTCTTATTAAAAATTGTGTAAAATATGTTATTTCTCATTTAACGTCAATTATTAAAGTAAATAGTAAAGTTAGATGTCCAAAACCCTATATTTTTTCAATGTGTATTAAGGAGAGCTTCTAACTGAAGAAAAATATACAGGGTGTCCCATTTGAAAAAATTAAGTTATTGCAATTTGAAAACTAGACTATTTGCACGCCATCGGCAAACACCCTGTGCAACAGGTGAAGATGTTGGGTAATTATTGTGGTAGGTGTATGTTTCATTTACATCATAGTAGCCTTTTGGAGGAATTTTTGAAAAAATGTGTTTATTGTGCTAATATTTCTGAAGTGCTGTTTTTTCATTAAATCTGCTTATAATAGGAATAACTTGTCAACGCCGCGTCGGATTTATAAAAATTCAAAAAACTACCGTAAAGCTAATATTAAGTAGAATCAGAAGACATAATCGTATACAGGGTGTTCAATTTAAAAAAACCAAATTAATTTTCATTCCACAAAAATTAGTCACCCTGTATACATCAAAATATTTTACAATTGTAGTCCGAGTGACACCGTATAAACCTACAAGAAATCTTGTTGATACCTCTTTTAGTTTCGGTGCTAGAGATCGAGTGGAAATAATTGGCGCACCCTGTATATGTTAGGATCAAACACCGATATCGACCAATGGTCGAAAAATACGCCCAAAACGCGTTCTGGTCACTAGTATATTGCCAATGTCAGAAATATTGTTTTCCGGTCGTTTATTGTAGACCAGAACGCGTTCTGGAGCCTTTGCCAGAATGTGTATTGACTTTTCCAAGTTAGTCTGAAAGAATTTTGTTATTCGTCACGCTGCCAGAACGCGTCGAGCACACAAACAAAACGTCGAAAGGTCATTGTAATAATAACTATCACATTATAACTTTTTGCAGTTCATCATTGGAACGAATTTTAAGGCACTAGCATATATTTGCACTTTGCGACTTTCATGCACGCACTCGAATTAAATACTAGACGAGTACTGGCACTCTGAAACGAAACTGCGAGAAGAAGAGAAACTGCGCAAAAGGTCCCGAATGCGTTCTGGTCTATATCAAGCGACCGGAAATCGTAAAGGCCGCTTGACATGGTGCAATACAACGCAATGCAATGCAAGACGCAATATTTTTTGACCGAAAGCATGCGCAGTTGAGATCCAGCTGATCAGTTTCTGCAACTTGATGTAATTGCAAGTTTATCGGTTTGGTGCCATTTCTATTGCATGCAAGTCGCAATTCTAGGGAGAATTCTAGTGACTTTCAGTATATAAGGTTATCTATGCTAGTTACTTTTGGTTTAACAAAACTAACCTTGTTGATGTGCTGTGAGTGTGTTGTTGTGTTCACAGACCACGTTGCGTTTATAAATATTGTATTTGGTTGTGTTTTCAATAGAAATGGATAAAATCACCTGCAGAAAGTAAGTACACAATCATTTTCTCGTTTGTCCTATGCTTACCTCTCTTCATCTTTTTCACATTATTTATTTTAAAAAGTATAATGCTCAATAAAACTGTAATGGAATATAAATCTATAAGTTCATCACGATAAACTACATTGGTAGGTTCGATATGAAAGCAGTTATATTGCTGTAAATACTCAGGCAGGCTCCAATTGAATTGAATAAAGATAGAGAGAGCATGCAGTAGAGTAGATTATACATATCCAGACAACACAAAAACTTATTTTCCAGGACTGGTTTTGATTGGACAAGAGCGGCAACATCAATGTTGATTCAGCTGTATACGCAACACTCATGTTTGTATTCAACTACTTCAGGCGAATACCATGATCGCAATAAGAGACAAAGGGCTCTTGAGTCCATTGCCAGTGACTTTATTGAAAAAACCCAACTAATGTCACCGTGGATGACATAAAAAAAATTCACGGTCTTAGGAAAAAATCAGAAAAAGTGAGACGTCAGGTGCATCCACTGACACCATTTATTCTCCAAAATTGTGGTGTTTTGAAGAGTTGTTGTTTCTTCAACTAGGGACAAACATCAAATCTCACAATTGAGAATAAGAGAATGGAGAATGAAGAAATTCCAGAAAGTGTAAGTATATACTGGCTTCAATATTCATCAAAAAGTATTTAGAACTTCCAATGTATTTGTTTTTCACTTATTTAATAAAGTTTATATTGATTTATATGCATGTATGCATCAGCATAATAATTAAAATTAAAAATAATGAACCTCTGATGTGACAACACTACAAAATATCAACAAAATCGAGGAAGAAGTCCAGCCTAAACAAAAAAAGCATCACCTGTTTGCAGAGTGAGTATCTAAAATAACTAACGAAATAGAGGGTCTCCCTGCTCTTCTTAGTCCAATTGGATGACCTCACAAAAAATAAAAATTCAAATATAAGAATAGCAGAGGAATAGTGGGTCGATCTAACAAATTAAAATTGTCAGTGGCTTAGATATGGAAACTTTCAAGAGATTATTTTGCTAAAAATAATTTATTTTCAGATTTATCGCTGAAGAAATGGAGATTCTGGAAGATGAGGAGATCGTTGACGAATTGAAAAACAAATTTATTAATATGTTACATGAAGCAAAAAACTGCAAAGGGAAAAATAATACATAAGTTGTTTTTGTTAGTTTAAATTTTTATTTTATTTCCTAGATGATTTTTTCCAGTGCATAATACACATTCTTTGAAATTAAATGCACAAAAGTTTGATGCAATACTTCATACATTGTAAAGATGGATGCTGGTAATAAATTTTTTATCTCTTAATCTAATACAAGTGAGGAGATTTATTAACAACAAATAAATACAACAGTACACAGCGAGTAATATTGCACTTCTACCCCATATACAAAAAAAAAACAGAAAAACAAATATATGTGCTAAAATCAAGCTCCTATCCTAAAACTGAAATAAATATATATGTATATATACATAGATCCTAAAAATACCTACTATCTACAATATAAAAAGGAAAATTTAAAAACAAGTTTCTGTTCTAAAACTTAAATTCAAACAATATTGTCCTGCCATGGTACTTGACCACAGCCATTGAAATAATCTTTGAATTCTTCCCTAATATTCAAAGCTTCGTTCTTAGGTCTCCCATAATTTTGACGACTGAGTCCATAAATAAATTTGTACTGGAGATCTATCTCTTCAGGGTGTTTCGACAAAGATGCATGGCCAGTCTCATGATTTAAAAAAATTGTGTAGAGTACAACAAGCTAGAGTTATTATCCTGCCTTTCTCGGGCTTCAAAGGTATTGAGTTTATTAAAACTCTGAAGCGGTTTGCGAGTATACCAAAAGCATTCTCAACTACTCTCCTGGCCCTACTCAATCGGTAATTGAAAATTCTCTGCTTTTTTGTCATATTCCTGAAAGGGTAAGGCTTAAGAATGTGGTTTGACAAAGCAAAAGCGGCATCAGCTACTATGACATGAGGTACAAGTGTAGATCTTCCAGGTAGTGGTTTGTTTTCTGGGATATTCAAAGAATTCATCTCAATATCTTCAGAAAGATCACTTTCCCAATAAAAACAGTCTCCTATTCATTCCAACATTAACATAAATGAAATTATAATTTGCATCAACAAGAGCCAGCAGAACAATGCTATGTTGTTTTTTGTAATTGTAATATGCCGAACCATGATCTATAGGTGCTTTTATGACTACATGTTTTCCATCTAGATCTCCAATGACATTCGGTGCATTCCAAATTGTTTCAAAGTCTCTGGAAATTTCCAGCCACTCTGCTGCAGTTAAGGAAACCTGAAAAATTAATAAAATGATAAATAAATGACTGGCAGTATATAATTATATTAATATACCATACCTTCAAATGATTATCCTCCAGTTCTTCATATATTGCCTCACACACAACAGGAATAAAGCGAGATATAGCACTCTCTAAAATTCTGTAATTAAATTGCAAGCTTCGAAAACTTTCCCCTAGGTATCTCAGTGCTACAATGAGTTTCTGCTCCGCCGATTAAACATCTCTCACCAAAAATTTTTTTGTCATTTTATGTTTTATTTTTCTAAGGAGTTTTCCAAATGTTCCTTCATCCATTCTCAAAAAGTTTTTATATGCTTTTTATCTAATTCTATAGCCAAACTTATATTTCCTCTAGTTCTATCCAGCCAGGGCCTCGGTGCTCTTTCCTGTTCATTAGGCTCCAGAAGGAAGGCAGCAGAAGCTATAATTATTGCCAGTGATCCACCGATAACCTTTTTCTCACCACTTTGCTTTGTTCTACTATTTTAATTTTCAAACAGATCACACAAAACATTTATAAAATTTGAGGTTAGACAAATTATTTATTTTTGGAGGGTTGGCAAAACAGAAGAGAAAAGGATTCGTTTTGGTTGATGGCAACCATGACGCAATTGCAAGAGACTTGAGACTTGCATAATGTCAAACAGCGTGAAAGATTCATCATGCAATATTTTGACCTTGCAATAAATTGCATGCAATCCCTTGCAGGTTGTATTGCACCATGTCAAGCGGCCTTAATTTCGGATTTTGGCAATATGATGAGGGCCAGAACGCGTTTTGGGCGTATTTTTCGACCATTGGCTGAAATCAGTGTTTGATCCCAACATATATTGAATAGATATAGATGATAATAGATTATAATTTTATTGTGAAATATCCGTATAATTTAGTATTAAGGCACTGTATGAATTGAAAAGTTCTCATTATACCTTCATTCGTTTGACAAAGCTACTGTGTTAGCGAAACGCGTCACTTTAAGTTTTAATATAATGTAGATTTAACAAATTAAAATTGTTTGATTTACTAATTTCTCAACATATATATTTCGATTTCGTTTGCGAACAATTACTATTATTTTTTTTTCCTTTTACAAATGTCAATAGTTATGATAGGTCAATTATTCATGCTGATGTGGATTGTAAATATTATAATAAGTAAGTTGGAATATCAATATTTTTTTCCGAACTGTAAGCTTGAGGCAATTACTTCAAGTACCCTACAACTTCATTTCTTACTGTAAATATTTCACCATTCTTATTAGGAATGGTTCCCTTCTCAATGAAAGAAAACATAATCTACTATTTAGCATTGTTGCATTAATTATATTTTCTTGGAGTTATAAAATAGAATCAAAGAGATTTTTTTTGATTTCTCCTTCCTAGAGATGAACAATTATTATTAGTCTGAGGAAATCAGCACCTTCATTGGTATGCAAAGAAACATTCAACATCACATTTTAATAGTTTTTATTTTATTTTGTATTAAGGTACTAGCTGTTGATATAACTTGGCCAATAAGCTGTTGATAACTTGACTGGATAAGGGATATAATAGCAACATATTATTGCACTTGGGGATCACTGTGGATATCAGACTACATAGCACCTAGAAGGAATATTGGTGAGATCGTTGACAATTTTCAGGTTGATATCGAAAAGGTGCGGACGTGTTTATTTTTACTCTCGATTAATAGCAATATTCTTGGTTATTTCGTGTGTGATATTGTTTAAAATTTGACTATGCAATAATATAATCGTCATGCATTTGCTTCTATAGTTTGTTTCTTTTTTAATTAGACTGGGACTTGAAGTGAGTAATTTTATAAACATTCTTATTCAAATTCGGTTTAAATTCAGATTTCGAACACATTAAATACAATAAATAGTTCTCACAGTTTTTGTTGAATAGTTAATGACACTTTAATTTGTTTTGGTCAAACGATGCCAGTCTGTGAACTTTGCACCCAAGGAATTACCGGTAAATCGCCCGGTCTGAAATGTTGTGGCAGCTGTCAGAAATTTTATCATGCTAAATGTGTTGGTTTAACTAAGGCGGACGTGTCACGATATCAAGCACCGGGTTTATCCTGGACCTGTACTAATTGCAGAAGTTCGACTGATTTTCTTAAAAGACGTTCAGTCATCGTCACTGAGGAGGATTCTGACGACTTTCCATTAGAAGAAACCTCTTCGCCACATACGTTAAATATTTTACAAAATATCCAGAAAGAAATGGCATCAATGAATACTAAATATGAAAATTTGTTGCAGTCTGTCAACTTTTGTAGCGATGCTATTTCAACTTTTGAAAATACTGTATCGACTCTCACTACAAAGATTAAAGAAGTCGAGAGATTAACAAGAGAAAATCTTGACTTAAAGAACGACGTAAAATTTTTAAATTCTCGAGTGGATACTTTGGAGCAGCAGCTAAGGGCTAACGAGGTTGAGATATGTGGAGTCCCTTGTAGAGATAATGAGAATATCTTAGATATCGTATCCACGATAGGCTCGGCAATCGATCTTCCAATCGCTGACGTCGATATTGATTCTTTTTACCGTTCCTCTACTCCTAGAACAGATCTTCCCAGACCAATTATTTTGAAATTCTCTAAGAGAATGAAAAAAGATGCATTTTTGGCAGCAGCAAAAGCTAAGCGTCGTCAATGTGGAAGCGTTGCAGGTTTGAAAGTAGTAAATATCTCTGAAAAATTATACATCAATGAACACTTGAGCACAAAAAATAAAAAACTATTACGGGAAACCAAAATAGCTGCTAAATCCAAACAATTTAAATATATTTGGACTAGAAATGGAGTCATATATGTGCGCAAAGATGACAGATCTCGAATAATAAAAATATCTTGTGATGGCGATATTGATAAATTAGCTTAAACGTCAATTAACTTTGCACTAACAATCTCATTTATATTTTTTAATCACTGATATGGCGGGTGATTCTACGCTATCCTTCTTATATCAAAATGTCCGTGGACTAAATACAAAAATTTCCACTATATTTCGAAATATACTAAATTGTGAGCAAAATGTCATTTGTCTCACGGAAACATGGCTAAATGCATCCATACTAAGTGAAGAAATTTTTTCATCATACAAAGTGTATCGACGAGACAGGGAAACGACTTCTTCTACAAAACAAACAGGAGGTGGTGTCCTCATAGCCGTCTCCGAAGAGTTAACTAGTTATGCTGAGGATTCTTGGCGGTCCGAAGCAGAGGATGTATGGGTCACCATCGTTCCTCTTAGTGGAATTCGAAAGGTGCATATAGGGTGTGTTTACATACCTCCCAGAGACATGGCTGCATTAAACTTTTTCTGTACTAAACTCATTGATATTTATTTAAATAATATAAACGATACTTTTATCATATGTGGAGATTTCAATATTCCTGAAATTACATGGTTATTAAGTGAGGGAGAATATTGTAAACCAAATAATTATATTAATCCTAGATCTAGCTTATTAGTCGATACTATGTCTCTGGTTGATATGGTTCAGTATAACCCAAATGTGAATATATCTGGCAACACTATTGATCTCATATTTAGCAGTAGTTTTTCAATTAAAAATGTACGTCTTTCACCTAATCCATTAGTTCCCGAGGATCAGTACCATTGTACCTTGGAATTCGATATGGATATTCATTCCAATATTTGTACTAGAGTTGTTAATCAATATCGCTGGAATTTTAAGTTGGCAAATTATCATGAAATCAACCGTCTTTTATATAGTGTTAACTGGGCATCTAAATTTTATCCAATTGATATAAATAGAGCCATTAATCTGTTTTACAATATCATTGACCAGATCATTCACTTACATGTACCTCAATATCCCAGCTATTATAAAAAATATCCTCATTGGTTCTCTTCTTCTACAATAAAAGTAATCAAAGAAAAAATTGAATTTCACTGTCGATGGAAGAAATACCATAATAATTTGGATTATCTAACATTTAAAATTTTACGAGGCAGATCAAAATTTTTAATAAATGAAGATTATAAAAAATATTTGACTAGTGTAGAAACAAATATCATTCATAATTCTAAATATTTTTGGCAATTTGTAAAAAGCAAAAGAAAAGCAAATAATTTCCCTAATAACTTGCTCACTGCTCAAGGCCCTACCACCGACTTACAGAAAATTTGTGATATATTTTCAGATTATTTCTCATCTGTTTTTGTAAGTAGTGATGCTAGTAACTTTGATAATATCTATACTAACACACCGTTGAACATTTCTAACTACACAATTACTCGTGAAATTATTGATAAAAAAATTGAAAATTTACCCAATAAAGGTCCTGGGCCAGATGAATTACCTACTGATTTTATCAAAAATTGTAAGGAATCGCTAATAGAGCCATTATTTTTGCTATTTAATAAATCTCTCAGTTCAGGTCAATTTCCTGATACATGGAAAACAGCCTTTATTACACCAATTCATAAATCGGGAAGCAAGAATAAAGTTGAAAATTATAGACCTATTTCTAAATTAAACATTTTTAGTAAGATATTTGAAAGTATCATTTTTGAATTCCTTTATCATGACGTAAAAAACCTACTTAACATTGAACAGCATGGTTTCATGAAAAAACGTTCGGTAGATACAAATTTATTCCTATACGTTGAATACATACTCAAAAATATGAATGATAGACATAACGTTGATTCTGTGTATACTGATTTCAGTAAGGCCTTCGATAAAATAGATCATTCCGTCCTTGTCTTAAAACTTTCTGAAGTCGGTATACATGGTAATTTATTAAGATGGTTCGACTCATATGTTAGAAATAGGTCACAAAAAGTAATTTTAGGTGCTCTCAAATCTAAGGCTGTGGTAACTACTTCAGGAGTACCTCAGGGGTCCCATTTAGGTCCTTTACTTTTCAATTTATACATAAATGACATCTCTAGTTGCTTCAAATTTGCTAAGTTTGTAATGTATGCCGATGATTTGAAAATATATCACTCAATTTCATGTGATTACGACAGAGTTCGATTGCAAGAAGACTTAGATAATTTATCCGACTACTGTGTGAGAAATAATTTGTTTTTAAATGTCTCAAAGTGTAATTATATACAATTTTCTCGTTGTAATTCAGACTTAAACCACAATACATATGAAATTTCCAATAGCGTATTACACGTTGTAGACACGGTTAGGGATCTTGGTATTCTTTTAGACTCTAAATTACTTTTCGATCGGCATATTTGTAACATAACTAGAAAAGCTAACCAGCAGTTGGGCTTCATATATAGAACATGTTTCGAACTCCATAATCCTCTTACCGTTAGATCATTATATATGGCGTATGTAAACAGTATATTATCATTTGGCTCTACTATTTGGAACCCACGTTATTCGGTCTATATTTCAAAATTAGAAACAGTCCAGAATAGATTTATTTCATATTGCAAAAGAAAATTTTATCCCAATGTGGACAGGCAATGTATTCGTTCTAATTTAAAAATAATTTCACTAGAGCATAGTAGGCAAATTGCGGATGTAATATTCATTCACAAAATCCTCAATAACAATATAGATTGCCTTGAACTTACAAACTTCATAACACTTCGTATACCCAGCCACTCAACTAGAAACAATTATACTTTTATCACACATCAGGCACTCACCAATTATTTTCTAAATTCTCCTGCTCACAGAATAACAAATACTTACAATAAATTGTCGAGTATCGTTGAAATGGATATTTTTCACCACAGTGCAGATTTGATTAAAAAACTACTGAAAGACTATTTTATGCAAATTTAATTTTTGTTTTATTACCTACTCTCTTTTTTGTATACTTGTTTTCATTTTTATTTAATGTAGTTATATGATTATATTTAAATTTTCTTTTTTATCTAATTTGTAAAATTATTTGTAACTATTAGTGGATACTTTTATGGGTTTGTCCTGTTTGTATCCCAAATAAATAAAATAAAATAAAATAAAATTATTATACTCTAAAGAGCTTTGTACATGACCAATTTCTTTTGGAGAAAGCCTGGTTAGTCCCATTTATTCAATGAAAAGGTCTTTCATATATATTCATTTGAAAACCTTTCATCATACTGTTTAACGTGAATACAACCGTTATAAAAGTTCAATATCTATAACTGAGTTCCAAGATGATATTGTGCATAATCTCTCATTTCCCCCAGGAGAAAATGAAAATGAGATGGCTGGACCAAGCAAGAAACAAAAACTCAACACCCATCAATTCAAAAAGAAGGATGGTCCCTCGCATTTGGTTAGGCAATATTGCCATGTTATCAGAAAAAGATGAAGGGCTTGATTCCAATATCAAAAGTGACCAAGATGACAACTTACTACAACGAATGTGAAGGTAGTCTACATTATTCCTTAGACTGTTTTCCAACATATCATAACTGAAAATTGTATTTTTTTCAATTATTATTATTTAAAAAATACTTGCTTAATATTTCAGCTATAATAATAATGGACCGCCAATAAATCCAATTTATCATGTATCTGGCACGCTGGATTTACCTAGTACGCTAAATTGTAATGACAAAAAAAATCCCAGCACGAGATCACTATTGCCTCCTATTGAAAACCCAATATTACCATCTGTTGCAGCCAAGCCATAGCGGACCAGTTACTATACTGTAGTTGATTTAAAGGCTGAATATGCTAGTAGGTACAATTTTACGACTGAAAGGGAACAGACGAAACTTAAGTGTCAGTGATATTATACAGAAATGTCATAATATATAAATGTGGTATTGAAAATAGTATATAATTCAACAAGCGTATAATTATGGCTATTACCCACAAAGATGAAATTGCAGCACGAGCCGGAGGCGAGTGTTGTAGCATCTGAGTGAGTAATAGCCATTATGCGCGTGTTGAATACTATACTTTATCCACAACTATATACCTACATATACAGGGTGAATCACGACTAACGGGACGGAGGTTTATGGCGAAACGGTAAAAAATTTGAAATGTTTGTCACCTTAGTAGTTTGTACATCCATATAGGCTACATTTTAAAATTATTTTGAAATATACAGGATGTCTCAATAAAGTGTGGCGTATCAAAGTTATATTTTTTCTTACGGAACACCCTATATTTGATTGCATTTTCTGATTGCACCCAAAAAATAAAGTGATGTTACATAATGGTTCCCTATACCTAAATACAGAGGGTTCCGAGTTATGCTGACTTTTTTAAAAATGTGAGCATTTCGAAAAACATTAATAACTCATTGATATAATAAATTCTAGCGAATTTTCTCTCACAGCTCAATAGTCGGACATTCATTGAATGTATTCCACGATTGAGTACTAAACATCTCTTTACAGGGTGTTCAGAATTATCAGTTGAATTATTAGATCATTAAATGTGTTATAACGGGCTTATTTCAAATGGAACACCCTGTATTTCAATAATTCATCATATTCAAAAAAATGTCCTCTTCCGAATGATGTGAGGGTGTCCTATACCTAGGTACTATACTTTTCGCACAATTTACAATTTTCTTAAATTGTATGTTAAATTGATTTTAAAACATCTGCAATTCTCTCTAAATTTTATACTAATTATCTTGACAAAGATATTGTGAAGAAATAATGCTAATAAATATGCACATTCATTATTCCTGAGGTACACTAACTCTTTTTTTACCGACAAGCATTTGAGTACATAATAAAACAAAAACACATTATTAATAAAGCAAATACATAAATACTACGAAACGAACAACAAATTATTGAAAGCAAAAATTGGAAAGTAACTATGATGGATGCTCTAAATGCTTGTCATCTTATGCAATGCAACACGTGATTCTGGCTCCAAACTATGTACTTACATTATTCATACATACCGGGTGTTATAGACGCGAAAGCGTCCAAAATTATTAATTTCATATTGTAGGATATTTTTATTATAACCCCATTCAAAGAAATCCATCTTGGTCAGTTCTGGTGACCTAGCTGGCCAATTACAAGGACTTCCCCTACCTATCTATTCATGTCTTAATTTTCTATTAAGATAATTCCTAACAGCAGGAGAAAAGTGGGAAAAGTGATCTGATGCTAAGTCTAATTGTAACCACATTTTCTTTCTGATGCTAACACACTCATCCATTTTATGGCTATTATAGTAATTTGTCATTTATTGCTTTTAATAATTTGTTGTTCGTTTAGTAGTATGTAGGTATTCGCTTTATGAGTTTTTGTTTTATTATGCAGATGTTTTAAAATCAATTTACCATACAATTTAAGAAAATTGTAAATTGCGCGAAAAGTATAGTACTTAGGTATAAGACACCCTTATATCATTCGAAAGAGGACATTTTTTTGAATATGATGAATTATTGAAATACAGGGTGTTCCATTTGAAATAAGCCTGTTATAACACATTTAATGATCTAATAATTCAACTGATAATTCTGAACACCCTGTAAAGAGATGTTTAGTACTCAATCGTGGAATACATTCAAAGAATGCCCGACTATTAAGCTGTGAGAGGAAATTCGCTAGAATTTATTATATCAATGAGTTATTAATTTTTTTCGACATGCTCACATTTTTAAAAAAGTCAGCATAACTCGGAATCCTCTGTATTTAGGTATAGGGAACCATTATGAAACATTACTTTATTTTTTGGGTGCAATCAGAAAATGCAATCAAATATAGGGTGTTCCATAAGAAAAAATATAACTTTGATACGCCACACTTTATTGGGACATCCTGTACATTTCAAAATAATTTTAAAATGTAGCCTATATGGATGTACAAACTACTAAGGTGACAAACATTTCAAATTTTTTACCGTTTCGTCATAAACCTCCGTCCCGTTAGTCGTGATTCACCCTGTATATAAGTTCATTAAAAAAATCCAAAATTTATTTCAACCGAACATTATTTTTTATTAATGGTAACGTTATTAATACACAATAATTTCATGTTTATTTACTTACATAATAATTATTAATGGTTACATTTCAATTGTTAAAATTCATGCCAGGGATAACTTTGTCAGTCACACACTAAGATAACATTTTCAGAAAAAGACGATGTTTTTTGTCAGTTGCCAATCCATAAAACTTTTGTACACCGCATCATATTTACCTTCAGACTTGTTAGGTAGGAGATTTTCTGTAGCGCTAGCCGCTAACTTTAAAATGTCTGGCGGTGTACAAGACATATCTTCTAAATCTGATTCAGTATTAGACATTTCTCTGATGATACCAGAGATGAGAAGTAAATTTACAAATTGTCAAATTTGACGCAACGATTGAGTAATATTATTCCATCGAACTGTCATTATTATTCAATTCTATATGGTAATGCATGGCATTACTTGATCATCACATATTTAACATATACAGGGTGTCCCACGACGATTAAGACAAGTAATATTTCAGAATTGGGCAGTAATAGATTATTATAATTTTGGGGGTGTAAATTAGATCAGATTTTGCATCTTTTTTTGTCATTGTATTACCCAATGAGGTATTTGTTTTTGGTCACGTGACGTCGCGTTCAAAATTATCAATGGGACAACCTGTATATTTGTGCCTCTCTGTGTTCCTTCCGATAAAACAATCACAACTAACTAGCACACTTGGGGTCTAAAGTGATTAATTCAAGAGATACAGGTGCTTAAAGGATTGTGAGTTGAAATAGTATATTATTCAACGAGCGTGTAATGATGGCTATTACTCATGAGAATGAAGTTTGCGACGGGAGCCGCAGGCGAACGTCGTAATCATTCGAGTGAGTAATAGCCATCACACGAAAGTAGAATACTATACTTTTTCTATGACTGAGTGTTCACCTATCAATTCTAAAGAACGAGATATTTAGAGAATATTCTATTGAATAAATTTAATGCTTTATGTCAAACAATTCCATTTTGAAAGCTACAATGAAAATTCATTTATTGCTTACAATATTGATGGTGAAATTTGAGCAGTTGAATTCGTTTTCACGTTCTGTATCCATTCTAACAAAAAGTCAGCTCTAAATCACCTTCGGTAGGTTAGGCTGTCAAAGTAAAATTATGACATTTCATGGCGAGTCTGATTCAAACATTACACCGAACATAGTCGTGTGTAATGGCATTCTTTGACGGTGATTGGCCAGATAGTCGTGTGTAATGGATTATTACACACGGGGCGTGGCTTGTTTTGTGTAATGCATCCAGTTACTCAACAAAAATGTTACATAAAAAGGGTCCATTTCTCAACAGTCATAGAAAAAATTTATTATTAAATCCCCTTCAAATTTTCGGCAATTATACATTCGTACGTATTGATTAAGACAAACCAATATTATTATTTTTAATAATAATTTAAATTAACTGTCACAAAAAAAACTTACAATCTTGAAGGAGATGTTCGAATTGATGCCCATCTTCGTAAATGCATTTCTCAAATCTTGATAATAGATTTCGGCTACATGCTGCCCCAATCATTTCCGGTGTCACAGTTTTACAAGCATCGCGTATTTTTCTTTTCAAATCGTCTTAATCTGTAAACGGAGTTGCATTATCGATACCTTTAAGATAAGGAAGAAATCTAGCGGTGTCAGGTCTGGCGATCTTGGAGGCCAGTATAAAGATCGTCGAACCGTACATGCATATCTGCAATCGTAGATCAAAATCTTGAGGATTCAGACCTTACACAAAATGTATCTTAAAGGGATGATGTTTTTACCTTGGCTTTCCAACTGGGAAAATAACAAAAGAACCATTGCGTAATTCTTGCTCTACACAAATTTCTCAATTCACAATCCTTTAAGTACCTGTATCTCTTGAATTAATCACTTTAGACCCCAAGTGTGCTAGTTAGTTGTAATTGTTTTATCGGAAGGAACACAGAAATGCACAAATATACAGGTTGTCCCATTAATAATTTTGAACGCGACGTCACGTGACCAAAAACAAATACCTCATTGGGTAATACAATGACAAGAAAAGATGTAAAATCTGATCTAATTTACACCCCCAAAATTATAATAATCTACTACTGCCCAATTCTGAAATATTACTTGTCTTAATCGTCGTGGGACACCCTGTATATTAATAATAGTTGTGGATAAAAGAATTTACAAGGGATATAATATATCAATATCTTAGTTGTCTTTTAATGTGCGTGTATGATTAATATCTTAAAATTCATATTGTGACATGTCACATTTGACCATTATAATTTCTTAAGGTATCTTTACCATGAAACGGCGAGAAGAAATAAATAAGAAATTACAATCTGCATCACGAGACAAAATTTTATTTTAAAATTGTTGTAATAAAATCATCATCGGTCATTAGACATTATTTTAATAGTAGAAAAGAAACGTGTGTGAACACCTTTCCGTGTGTGGTCACTTTAGTATTTTGAATTGAACAGTTGCGGAAAACGGAAATTCTACAATACGAAATGGCGTTAAACAAATATGTATAAGTTTCATAAATAAGTAGTGATAAAATATGATCACATCTGTTGATAAACTATTAGTATCAAGGAATTAATCTTTAGTTTATTGTATAGAGTTTTCTGATTGGTCAAAATAGTTTAAATTCTGCATTGCGACAAAAAAACAATTGGAAAAAATAATGAGAATGTTGATGAGGGAGTGGGGTGCTAAGGGAGAGAGATAAAGAAGCTGAAAGGACAAGAGGTGTCAAGAATTTTTTAGAAAAATTTAGATAAACTTCAAGTTTCAACTTTCCTTTTTTTTCTGCTGGCTTTCATTTTATTTTGTCCAATTTTGTGGTGCTTCACATTTATTTTCTCACCATCCATTGTAGTGATGGCTTCACTTACTACATTTCTACATCCAGGAATATATTTTATTGTGAAAGTATACTCTTGGAGTAACAAAGATCATCGATGTATGCGTCCATTAGAAAAACGATTGTTCAAGATAGTGATTAAGGCCCGATTGTCAGTCTCGACAGTGAAATGACCTCCCAGAAGGAAATACCGAAGTTTTGTTATACTGTATATTATACCGAGAAGTTCAAGTTCAGATACTCCATAATGCTTTTCTGCATTTCTTGTTATACGTGATACAAAAGAAATGGGAACTTCCATACCATCATGAACTTGTATTAATACGCCAACAAGACGATGTATTGAAGCATCTGATCGTAACGTAAATTCCTTGCTATAATCAGGATAGAGGATTTTGATATGTATCTAAGTATTTCAATATACTGCATATGTTAACAGCTGGAACAGAATTACGTGTTTCGGTTCTGATTAGCTCTGATATATGCAACGCAGCAGCTTATCTGAAAATATCGTCTCTTTCAAACCTGAAATTAATTTTTATATCTTCTGCCATCATATTGTCCAACTTAAACCTATCTTCAGTATCCCCAACTGGAAAATTTTCAACCACGTCAAAAATATTGTGCAAAATCACTTGCTCCAAGTTTCTCAAGAGAAATTATGCAATGAACAGGACAAACAAAATCAAAACACAGATGAGTGGTAACACTGGTTCCAACTTTTAGAGGTTAGTACCAAAAATAAAGGCGCGTAAATAAAATTAAGATAGCAATACGTATACCGTCCTAAACATTGTTAGGACGTAAACGTAATATTTAACGCGGAGTAAATAACACACAGCATGCGCTATCGGAATTTGCAATATCTCTCTAATAATAAAAACACTATAATTAAGCTAATAAACGTAAATTTATATCTATGACGCAGGTTCAAAAAAGGTGCTTTCTGGGTCGCTATTCCTTCGCAATTTGCGAATGCGCATAGTTACGAATGGGCAATTTGCGAACAATTCCCGAAAATGGTATTTTGATCTCCCTTGTGCGAACATTTCCATTCGCGTGGTAAAATGAATTTGACAACATCGCAATTTATAGATTATTTATAAGCACTTTAATGGTTCCGTGTCATCACTGAGTAAGCACCAAAAGAATGAGCTACTCAATTGAAACGCAAAATCTGCCGACGCATGCGTGAATAAGAGACAAAAAACATATAAACATAACCTATCTGGAATCTGGATCTCCGATAACCACGTTTGATTTTGATTTTGGTATTTTCCAATATTAACTGTGGTTGTTTGAAAAAAAAAATAGTTTTTTATTATGGCTTATAATTTATGACGACGATGAAGATGAGTTAATTTGACAAAACCTAGAAGAAAACTAGCAAAAATCATTGAATATGTAGAGACAACAGTACCACAATATGATGACATCCAGTTTAGGGAAACATTTCAAAGGAGCAGAGAAATATGTGAATATTGTACCCGGAAGTATCTATTCATTGAGCACTTGATAAATAACTGTAATAGTGGGAACTCGCACTGTTTGAATATACAATCTAATCATTTGCATTGTGTGTTTCGGAAAAAGTTGCTACATCCAAATTTTCACCAAGCCATCCAGAAGCGTTTTTAATTACGCTTAGCTACCTTGCTAATACTGTAACATCTAGGCAAATAGTTGAATTATTCTCTTGTTCTAAGAGTGCTGCCTCCACAACTATTAGAAGGGTTATAAAATTTCTGGTCAGTCACTCCCAAGAGTATATTAGGTGACCAGATGCTGTTCTGGATGGTTTCAAAAAGAAGCATGGCATAAATGGTATTATTGGAGCAATTGATGGCTGTCATATCAATATTATGAGACCAATAAAGGATGTCCATATGAGTTATTACACCAAAACGTTTTTTACTTTGAAAATTGGATCATTTTTGGCCAACTTTTGCAATACTGCTTAAAACAAAATATGGTCAAAATTAATGGATTTTCAAAACAAAATTGACATGGCCTATAAGGATGGCAATAGAAGAGGGGACCATAGTATACTACTTCAGGGAACTGTTGACAATAAAAAACGCTTGATAGATGTATTCTGAGGAGAGACTGGGTCCATCCATGATGCTCGTTAATTGAAGAGGTCTGCTCTATCTGCAAATCTACTAGTAGGAACTGGTACATTTTTATTTGGGAATTCTGCATATCCCAACCTTGCATGGCTGGTGCCACCGTTTGAAGATAATGGTTTTCTAACCAATTCACAGAAAATATTTAATTACATTCATTCTTTCACAAGAATAGTAATTGAAAATGCTTTTGGACCCTTGAAAGGTAGATTTCGAAAACTGAAAATGTTCGAAAACACAAATTTACAATTTGTCTTGGAATGTGTTGTGGCAGTGACCAATTGTTTATGTAAGATTAGTGAAAAAATTAGGTGTAATTATATAAATAAATAATTTATTCAATTTATCAATTATTGATGAAAAATAATCATAATTAATTCAGTCAAATATGAGATAAAACTGTATGCACTTTGTGATAGCAAGGCATATCATACGTAGAAGTTTGAGATTTATTATGAAAGACAACGAGATGGACGATCATATGAAAAATGCGAAACGAAATGTAACTACAGACAGCTAGTACACTAGCTACTAGTTATTCTTCAGGTGAAGAGCTATTGCAGTATTACTGACACTTGTTGGCACATTGAGAAAACCATGAAAAAAAATTCCTCCCCAATTTATTCCGAATAAAAAAGGAGTGTAAAATCTTCTATATTCGGATCATAGATATTTTTGTTATTCGATTACAGCTTTAAAAAATGTCAAATTTCAGCAATGGCGCACTATGAAAGGGAGCAAGTTTACTTGCAAAAACTTTTGAATCATGTGGGACTGGATGATAATGATGGTGAAATGAAAGTGACTCTGAACAGGAAGTATTGTCTATCAAGTAGATTTTTCGAGAAACAGAGATGCTAATCAAACAGGCAATATTGAAATCCGGGATTTTATAGGACTCTTATATTTATCTGGTCTTGGTCCTTCCAATTGCTCAAATGCCGAGGATCTTTGGAGAGAAGATGGATATGGCTTAAAAATATTTTTCCTCACAATGAGTTTGCAGGGATTACGTTTCATACGTTTTGATGACAAAAAAACAAGATCAGGTCGAACAAAATTTCATCGTCCAATATTCGATAAATTTGTAAAAAATTGTAATGGTTATAATCATTCGGCATATGTCACCATTGATGGGATACTTCCGGCATTTGAAGGAAAATGTTCTTTTTGTCAGTATTTTCCCTTAAACCCGAACAAATATGGAATGAAGACTGAATATCTTAGCAGTTTGTGACGCAAAAGTCTTTTATTCTTCAAATATGGAAGTCTAGGTGGGATCCCAACCCGAAGGGACATATAAACTTTCTACCTATGACTTGGTTTTAAGAATGTGTGAACATCTTCCTGGTCCAAACATTAACCTGACTGACTAACTATCTTACTAAACGACCCATTTATACAAGTATGTTCGGTTCATCGAGTACTTAACAATTGTTCCGTATATACCAACATCCATTATGCATCATCATGACGATATTGATCCTGGTACTGGTGAGAAATGTAAGCTGGTAATTGTCTGCACATATAATAAGACAAAAGGAGGTGTCGATGTTGTCGACAAGTTGTGTGCTTCCATTGTACTCAAGATTTTTGGGTCGCTTCTTCACAATTGAAGTTCTCCCAATTGCCCTTTCACTTCTTATTGTTGAATTTCTCATTATATTTAAAAAAAGTTTGCAGTATTCAAAACTGAATTCTTCATCAGAATATTTAATGGTTTTGAAAAACATAAATAGTATTTTCTTAGATTTTAAATGGAATTTTTTGCTCATTATTTCTGGCACCCTCTGCCCAAGAACACATGGTCATAAATTTTCTTCAAAAAATTCTGTCTACTAACAAATAACAGTTACTAGTTCCTTCATCAGTGCCTTTTTTGCTGCATACATAACTGAAATTCTTCAATGTCTGAGGATGCCTTAAATCTTTAACAAACATGACATTTTCAATTGTAGCATTTTCTCCTGTGTCTAACAGTAAATTTATAGAACCAATATAAGTGCATTTTAAAGATTCATTTGCTTTTGCAACATTTATTGAAATATTATTACTCAGCTTACTTACTTTTGTAAAGACATTCAAGTTATTTACCAAATGATCAGTTGCACCTGTGTCTATGTACCATTTTATGCTCTGTTCATTTTTTTGTTCAGTGCTGAACGCTGTATTCGTTGCTGAAAAAGCGATGTTCCGATCACTGTCTTCTATATTCTTATTTGTCTGATTTGCTTCCTCTTTGTTCCAGCATTGCTGTCTTGTGTGTCCTGGCTTCCTGCAATTGTGACATATTATAGTTGTCTTTTCAACATGAAAATGTCCTTTTCCACTTTACATTTGTCCTCTTCTTTGTGAGTGCCCCTTGAAATTACTTGAGTAGACAGCCGGTACAATCGAATCAATTGTATCGTTCGGCTTATTACTGAATTTTTTGATTTCAGGATCCAGCAGCTTGGCCTTGACAAATTCTAGAGTAAGTTTTGATGATTCCAGCGTTTCTAAAGCTGTTACTATGCCTTCATAGCTTTTTGGAAAAGTTAATAATAAATGACACACAGAATCTGTTTCTTCGAGAGTGGCTCCAACAGATTACAGCTCCCTAACTGTTTCTTCAAACTTAATGAAGTGTGATTGTAATGGCTCACCTGGTAAAGGTTTCATTGTCAAGAGTTTTTTTTTAGATACAGTTGACTTGCAACACCTTTACCTTGAAATACGGTTACAAAGGCTGTCCATATTTGGTAGGCAGTCCTCTTGTCTTTTATATATTCAAGATGAGTATTTGAAACACACTGTACAATTATAGATTTGCACTTTTTGTCTAGTTTGACAAAAGCATCATCGGGGTTTTGCTTTTCTGCTTCTATACATGTTTTAACCTCATTTTGGTCGAGAATTATTTCCATCCTAAATTTCCAATGGTCGTAGTTATGCCCATCAAAAGGTTTAATCACATATTTTTTATATTACGTAATTGCCGATGCCATAGTTTTCTAGGTATGTAGTATCTATTGTTCCAGAGATTGATCTTAATTTATCTATATTCTTTATCACTTATCTGGGCCCATAACCTGTTGTTGAGCGAAAAGAAGGTTCGTGGAATATCTCTGTATATTTATTTTATTGAAAAAGCACGTTTATAACACAAGATTACAGATTACACATTTGGAATACCACAAGTCATGGACATTCATTATTCATATAAGATAATTACCTTTCAATTGACATATGTCATACTTCACTTTAAAACTGCACCACAAAATTATATTGAGGTAAGTTCACAGAACAGTTCTTTTCAGATCTATGGGGTATTTTATTGTTCCTAACAGTTACCAGATATGGGGCTGCCTACTTTTTGCGGAACGTATGAAACATGGTTAACGGCCATTCGCACCGGTTCCGCTTAGCAGTTAAGTGCTACTTAGGTACGCTTAGTCATTCGCACCAGTGTATAAGTTCCACTTAACGAGGCGTTAATCTCGCCTTACTAAGCCGAGAAATTTCTCGGCTTACGCTCTCACTCAACCTCAAAAGGGTGGATACTTGTACACAAATGCAAATAACATAACCTGTAAACAGTATTTTCGGCTTTTTGTCTGCAATCTTCAGCGTTCACGTTGTTTCACGGAGATGGAGTTAAATCCAATATACGATGATGACGATTTGGAGGTAGTTGATTTAATTATATTTGGTATACCCAGAAGAGTATATACCAGAAATGATCCAATGAATCATTTGGATCCTCAAACATTTTTCCAAAGATTTAGGATGACCAAAGAAACTGTTTTAGATTTTTTACCTCAGATAGAAGAACGGTTGGAGTATCCATATGATACGTAAGTATTATAATAATTATCAGCTAATTATTTAATAACATTTTCGTATTTTTATTTTGTAGGAACAATTGTGTAGCACCTATCAATCAGTTTTTGATTTTTCTAAGATTTTGTGCTACAGGAAGCCACTTATCAACAGCAGCAGATTTTGGTGGTATACATCTATCCACAGCTGGAAGAATAATTGCTAGAGTAGCTTGAGCAATTGCTGCACTTTATAACAACCATATAAAATTTCCCTCAACACCTGCAGAAGTTTTGGAAAGTCAGACTAGCTTTTATGGTATTGCAAGGTTTCCTCGAGTGATAGGTGCCGTTGATTGCACGCATATAAAAATTGAGTCACCAGGTAAAGTTAGGTTTCTGTTGTCTGGATTAAAGCACTAACAAAAAATGTTTTTTTATGAGGACCAGATGCTGAAGTGTTCAGGAATAGGAAGGGATATTTTTCGTTAAATGTGCAAGTTATTTGCAATGCAAATTTAGAGGCTGTAAATGTTGTGGCAAGGTGGCCTGGATCTTCGCATGATTCCACAATATTTAACAATAGCCAAATAAGGCGGGATTTTAAACAAAATCGTTATCCAAATTTGTTATTAATAGGTAAAAATTTCTAAATATTTTGAATAAGTATAGTGGTTATTATATAAAACCGTATCTAATGACCCCCCATGAAAGGCCCTTACTACGCTCTGAACAATTATATAATGAAAGTATTATTAGAACAAGAAATACTATTGAAAGATATTTTGGTGTTTTAAAACGAAGATTTCCAATATTAGCATATGGCTTAAGATTAAAGCTGGACACTGATATGGCAATTATAGTAGCAGCAACAGTATTGAACAATGTTTGCAGAAAAAAAAATGAAGAACCACCTCCCGTAGAAAATTTACTAGAGTTTTTGCGAGTATTGGATCTACATGAAGTTACTAACATTCCAGCTATTCAACTTCAAAATAATCACAATAGAATAACTGCTGTTAGGGACAATTTGATAGAAAATTATTTTGCAAATTTATAATAGTACTTGAGTAATATTTTTAAGGTGAAGGTATAGTTTTGTTATGTACCATGCAAATATATTTAAAAATAAAATCGCAGTTGTTCAATCCAATGTTTAATTTACTTTTTACTGAAAAAATATACAGAAAATTAGTAGTAGCGAAAAATTAAAAAACGTCTCAGATGTCCATAACGTTTCTAGTTTTCAGTTGTTTAATTTGTAATTGTTTCAACTCGATATCTAATAATAAATTTTTTTTCTGTAATTCGAATAACTCGTCTTTCTGTTTTCTGTCAATTTTATGGTTTTCTTTTTCAGATTCAAAAAATTCTAATTTTAATTTGGCAATCTCTGAATATTCTGCAGCCAAATTTGAGGTAGACTGACTTTTCAGCTGTGGTCGTCTTCTATTAGCCCAGCGATTGTGAACTACTAGACTAGGTGTTTTTTGTTCCTGTAGCATCCGTGGGCAAACATTTTTCCAATTATCCTATAAACAGTAGTATTTTTATTATTCACATTCATGCAAAAAATTAAAAAGAAACAGCTTTGAAGTAAATATATATATTGTAATGGTATCAGATAATTAAATTACTTGAATCAACTCTATTCATGAAAGGATTACAGAAAAGCAAGAAATAAATATGTATAATAAATTAATTTGAATGCAAGTTCAGAAATAAAAATAGAAAGACTTACCTTAAATTAATAAAGTATCCTATATTTTATCATATCTAGGAATAATTAAAATAAATTTAGAATTCTTCATTTAAAAATAGTTTGCTTGTTTGTTTTTTTTGTAATCAATATAGGTACTCGTCAGTATAAATTATATTTTGGCTGAATTCTAACCTAAATTATAATTGAATGTCACTGTCAAGATGAAGTATGTTTTGCGAAGACAGAACAGTCAGACAGAATCACAGAATAATATTTTCAGAGATGGTTGTTAAGGAGAGAATGTGTACTGCATTGTGATTGGAGCAATAAAATCAAAATTTAAAATGTTTATTAAAATAAATTTACAATTAGTTTATACAGTATGATGCAAAAGTATGGAATAAATTCATTATTTCAGAAACAGACGACTTTTAAAAAAAATCTTAAAACACGTCAATTTTAATTTTTGAATGGCCATCAACTGCTATAGATGTGTTGGACATTACGTCATTAGTGATGGCGTAATGACGTCATCGACGATTTTTTTAAATACAAACCGAGGTCACGTGACAGCTCATTTGAAAGGTCTCCTTATCGCCTTTGCAACAATGTAATCATTTAAATATTTATTTCTACAGTGTTAACCAAAATTATGAACTTTGTTAAGTAACATGGAATTACAATAAATATTCATTCACTGAACTATAATACACTAAGGACCGCCACTGGGAATAAAACAAAATAGTGTTTATTGTTGGTTCCGAAAAAAAATACATTGATAAAAACAATGCTACATCATAATTTGAAATTAATTATTGTAGTAAGTGCTCGGAATTATTTTTACAAAAATATTTAAATCAATATTGTCATTGACTCGTCTTTATTCGTCAATGATCTGTGAATCTGTCAAATAATAGACGTCAAATTTTTACTCTTCGAATTTTTTGCGACATTAATAACAGCATTTACAAAAATGAAGCTAACAGAAACAGAACGAATCGAGATTTTAACCATGATTGGTTATGGAGATAGAGTGAGGACTCAAGCAGAAGTTCGTAATTTATTTAATGCTAAATACCCCAATCGCGATCCAATTACTCAATCAGCAGTAAGTAAAATTGAAAAAAAATTTAGAGAAACGGGCCATGTTGAAGATCTTCCCAGAAGCGGTAGAACTTCAATATCCGAAGCCAAAAAACTGGACGTTGTACTGGCGTTTCAAGAAAATCCTCATACAAGTTCTAGGCAGGTCGCACTAGATATGAATGTCCACCAATCAACTGTTGTAAGAGTGCTAAAAAAGGAGAAGTGGCATCCATACAAAGTACATCTGGTCCAGGAGCTATTAGAAGATGACTTTGATAGAAGAATCGAATTCTGCGAAATCGTTATGGAACAATGTAACAGAGATCCGGGTTTCATACAAAAGGTACTTTTTTCAGATGAAGCGTCTTTTATGCTGAACGGTCACGTAAATCGCCAGACATGTCGATATTGGGCAAGTGAAAATCCACATTGGATGGAAGAGTATAGGACACAATATCCCGAGAAGGTGAATGTTTGGGCCGGCATTATAAACAATCAAATTGTAGGGCCATATTTTTTTGAGGAAAACCTAACTGCTGCTAGTTATCTGGAATTTCTTCAAAATTATCTGTTGCCACAGCTGAATCAGCTATTTCCAAATAGAAATGATTTATGGTACCAACAGGATGGGGCTCCCCCACACTATGGCGTTGAGGTACGAAATTACCTTAATAACGTTTTCCCAGGAAGGTGGATAGGAAGAAGGGGGCCTATCGAATGGCCACCAAGGTCTCCAGATTTGACTCCGTTAGACTTTTTTTTGTGGGGATATTTAAAGAGCAGAGTATATCAAAGTCGACCGAATAATGTAGAAGAGTTGAGGGAGCGAATCCGAACGGAAATTGCACAAATAACACCTGAAGTCCTCGAAAACGTTACGAAAGAATTTACTGCTCGCCTTTCTCATTGTATCATTGCTGAAGGTCGGCAATTTGAACATTTGTTGTAATTTTATTGTATGTAAGTAAACATTTATTCCAAGTTAATTGTATTAATAAACCAACAGTTTTGGTTAACCCTGTAGAAATAAATATTTAAATGATTACATTGTTGCAAAGGCGATAAGGAGACCTTTCAAATGAGCTGTCACGTGACCTCGGTTTGTATTTAAAAAAATCGTCGATGACGTCATTACGCCATCACTAATGACGTAATGTCCAACACATCTATAGCAGTTGATGGCCATTCAAAAATTAAAATTGACGTGTTTTAAGATTTTTTTTAAAAGTCGTCTGTTTCTGAAATAATGAATTTATTCCATACTTTTGCATCATACTGTATAAAATATGTATTTGGAAAGATGTATTGAACATTGGTTATGTGTTTACATGAATTAAAGTAAAATTATTGATGGTAGAATATTGTATATTAGATATTTAAGGAGTACACATAATTTTAAGTTTTTTTTTATAAATAAGGACAATTTAAAGGGTGAATTTGTAAAGTTCTTAGTGATATAACAGGTAGAAAGAATTACAATATTGCAAGAATAAATTTTATATACAATAATAGACAATAAACAAGAAATTATGAAATTTTGCAATTAAAAAAAAAAATCAAGTGCTTTGAAAAGGATGCCATAGCAACGGTGGTTGTTGAAAAAAAAAACGACGAGAGGAGAGATAATTTTTGAAAAATTGGATTAAAAAGAAAGTAAATTTATAATAAAGCTAAAGAAATAGTTAAAAAGTTTAAAATTACCAAGAAAGGTTCAGTAAAATACCATTAAGAAGTTGTTCCAGTGTCCCAGAGGAGAATCAGAATCCTCAATCTTCCAATTGCGTCTACTTCATCAAATTTATGAATCCTCATCCAACCAGTTCAAAATTTAATAAAAAAGGTTAGTCAATTATTGGTACCAATAAAATTCAATCAAAATCATATGCATATCGAAGTACTTCTAAAATAAATTTCAAAATATATAAATAATTCATTTTAATTAAAATTAGATAAGAGCTCACCTTAGATTTAGATTTTATTTCATTGAATTGTAGGTTAGGTACTTGTATTTGTGTAATTGTTTATCGTTCTTGTATAGTATTAGTTAAATTTGAGCGGATATTCATGTAAATGCCATACCAGATAATCATAATTATTAAACTGTTTTTGTCGAATTAAGTTCCATTTTATTAGATATAGACCCAACATTTTTTTTTCTATCACACCAAAGATATTCATTTACTGTGAACTGAATTGTTTGCAATTCTCCACACTCAGTGACTACACATGCTCATCGACAGAGACCTCTACTTCCCATTTTAGTGTGTTTTGAAATAATAAGAAAGGTGTCCATAGGCGTCACAAAATTTTAATAATACATATTTATTTAAAATAATATATTATTAGATTAAAAATATAAAAGGTTCATAAATAATTTCAATAAATTTTAAATAAGAATTGATTCAAGTAATATATATCTGTGAATAAATTCAATGGCGCCAGAACCCGAAGAGAGTAGGAGTTTTCATGTTTCCGCATAGAGAGTTAGCTTAAAAAGGGGTAAGTTAAAGGTTTAAAATAAAAATAATTAAATAAAAATATATAGAATAATAAAACATTACAAAATTGGCACACACAACGTGGGGCTCTTTTGAAAAAGGCTCGATTTTAAAAATTTTCACATTTGTAACATTGTTACATATAAAATTTATAATAAAATAAAACCTATATTTAATAATACAATAAAACTTTACTTGATAAATATTTAACATATATAAAATAAAAACTTGATAAATAAATAAAATTATAATGGACGGAACTGGAGAAAAAGTTCAGGACAAGAAGGAAAAAAGGTTGATGGACTTGAAAGTTAACGAATTAAAGGAAGAACTAGGAAGAAGAGGAGAAAGCACAACTGGTACAAAACATGAACTAAAGGACAGATTAAAACAATTATTAGAAATGGAAGGAAAAGACCCAGAACAATTTGATTTTGAAACAAAGAAAGAACAGGAAGAAGAAAGGAGACATGGAAAGGGTGATTTTCAAGTACAATACATGGAACAAGGACAAAACACTAAAATAGAGGAACAAATAGAAAGTCAAGTAGCTGAAAAATCAAAGGAAAAGAAAGAGGAGATGGATGTAATGAGTATGTTCCAGATTATGATAAAAAAATTGGATCAAAATAACAAAGAAATTAACACAAAATTAGATCAAAACAAGGAAGAAATAAAACAGGAAATGAACATCAAAATGGATCAAAACAAGGAAGAAATAAAACAGGAAATGAACATCAAAATGGATCAAAATAAGGAAGAAATAAAACAAACTAAGGAATCAATAATTAAATTAATGGAAGAAAAATTAGGACAGGTTGAGAAGAAACTAGAAATTACAAAACAAGAAATTCGAAATGAAATGTTAGGAAGATTGATGGAAGTGGAAGAAATACAATCCAGAGAAATGGAAAATATAAAGAAAAACGAAAATGAATTAAAAATGGAAATAGGTGGAAATAGTAAGAAAATAGAAATAAATACCGAAAAGATCGAGAAATTAGATAGAGAAATAATAAAAACAAATAAAGGTATACAAGATATGGAGGAAGAAATGAAGAAGGAAGTAGGATATATTAAGTTACGTGAGAATACAAATGAAGAAGCAATGAAAATGTACAAAGAAAATGTTGAGAAGACAATTAAGGATTTAGATGGTAAAATGACAGTACAAACAGAAATGTGTGTGAACAGGAGCCAAATAATGGGAAATCAAGTTAACCAAGAATTGGAAGAAATGAATAGAAAATTGCAAGAAACGAAAGAAGAATTAGAAGATAAAATAAAAATAAATGGAGGAGGCATGATTTATACAGGAAATGTAGAAATAGGGGTAAAATTTGATGGAAATATAAATATAATTCACCCAAAAGTTTTTATGAAAATAATGAAGAGTAAAATGAAAGGAATAAGGGATATGATGGAGAAGAAAATCATAATTAGGGGAATGTTATCAGGCCATGCATTACTATGGTTCTGTAATAAAGAGGAACAAATTAGGAATATGGAAGAATTTGAGATGCAATTTTTAATTTATTTTTGGGGGGAGATTCAACAAGCTAATTTTAGAGAAAGGTTATATTTTGGGAAATTTGATTACAATAAAAGTAAAAATTTAAATACATATGCTATGCAACTTTACAATATGGCGCAATATTTGGAACCGGCGATGAAAGAAGAGGAATTGGTGTTATATGTTGGAAGACATTTTAATGCTGAGGTAGCAGAAACCATAGCATTACACAACATAAAAACAATGGATAATTTATCAAGTTATTTGCAGAGAGTAGAAAGAAGCATACAGAGTGGAAATGGTATTCAACGATACCAAAGAGAAAATAGAAATGAAGAAACAAGAAATGATAGACAAAGAGATAGTGGAAATGGTTTTATGAGAAGAGATAATTGTGATAGAAATGGAAACATAGATTATGGATATAGGAATGGGGATAATAGAAGATATCAAGGGAATGTAGAGAGAAATTATGGAAATGGAGATAGAAATAATGGTAATAGATATAATGAAAATAGAAGAAACCATGGAAATTTTGAGAGAAGTAACTATAATGGAAATAGTAATTGGAGACAGAATAGAGGGGAAGAAAGAAATAATTATAATGATAGAAGAAATAATGAGAATGACAGAAGAAATTATAACCAGGAAAGCCGAGACAGAAATTATAATCGGGAAAATTATACAGAGGGAGATAGGAGGCAAGTTAATAATATAGTCCAGGATCAAATAATACGAGAAACTGATCAGGGCGAAAACACTGAGCAAAATTTTGCTTAGACCGTCCCTGCGTGCGTAATATTGTCTATTCCTCTCATTATCAACATCCGAGAGAATTTATTATAGAAGAAGAAACACAATTCAATGAAGTAATTAAATTAATTTTTATAGAGGGTAATTTATTAAATGTGAAATGTAAAATTTTATTGGATACAGGGTCAGAGGTTTCTATAGTAAATGAAAATATCATTGAAAACTTAAATCAAGATAATATTACGGTGATTAATACTAACAAAATATCATTAGTAGGGGCGAATGATAGAAAATTGTATGAGGCAAATCAAACCATCATGGTAAATTTAAAACTCAATGAAGAAAGTATACCAGTACAATTATTGTTGGTTAAAAACTTAAAATATGACTTAATTTTGGGAACAGATGAATTAAATAAACATAAAATGATTATAGATTATGAACAAAAATTTCTTAAATATAACAACCAGCTAATACCTTTTATTAAACAACAAATAAACACTAATAAGCAAGAAAGGGACATAGAACAAGTGAATCAAATTGAAGAAGAAAAATTAAATATAACAGAAGAAATATGTCTTGAAAAATATCAAGAGGAAATTGAAGGAATTTTACAAAAGCATAAAAAATTATTTAATGATGAAGTGTGTGTGGCATCTAGATATGTGCATAAACTAGAAGTCACACCTGAAATAAAAAATTTCAAGGTAAAAACGTATCCAATACCTTATAAATTAAAGACAGAAGTCTATCAAGAAATAAAAAAAATGTTACAAGATGGAATAATAGAAAGATCTAATTCTCAATACATCAGTGCTATAACATGTGTAAAGAAGAAATCAGGAGATATTAGACTTTGTTTAGATGCTAGAAATATTAATACTTATACTAAAAAACAATATGAAAGTCCTTTAAATATAGAAGGTATATTTGGAAGGATTACAAAGGCAAATATCTTTTCCAAAATTGATCTTAAACATAGTTTCTGGTTGATTCCATTAGATCCAAGAAGTAGGCCATATACTGCTTTTATGGTGGATGGAGTTGTGTATCAATTTTGTGTGGTACCATTTGGGTTACAAAGTTCTTGTGCAGCTTTGGTACGAACATTACACACTATTTTAAATCAATATGAAGATTTTACACTTCATTACATTGACGATATTTTGATTTTTTCTGAAACAGAAGAAAAACATCAGGCTCACCTAAAGATAATATTAAAAGAATTGGAAGAAGCGGGATTAAAACTAAATTTGGATAAATGCCAATTTTACAAAAAAGAAGTGGATTATTTGGGTTATGTCTTAAGTGATACAGGAGTCACTATGAATCCAGAAAGGGTTAAAGCAATATGTGAATACCGAACACCCACCAATCTCAAAACATTGAGGGGATTTTTAGGAATTTTAAATTATTTTAAAAGATTAATACCTGATCTTAGTAGAAGAGAAATTCCGTTAATAGAATTATTGAAGAAGGAAACAAGATGGAATTGGGATGAAAGAAGAGAAAGGGCATTTCAAGAATTGAAAGGAATATTTTTAGATAGATTAAAAGTTTATCATCCGCAATATGACAAACCTTTTATTTTAAAAACTGATGCATCTGTGGAAAGATTAGCTGGAGTATTGGTCCAAGTCCAAGAAGAAGGAGAGGTTCCGATCAGTTTCCTATCTAGGGTAACAAAGGCAGCTGAAAAGAAATATTCTATTACTGAATTGGAAATGGCTAGTGTAGTATTTTGTGTGAGTAAATTAAGATTTTTCTTATTGGGAGCAAAATTTACTTTGGAAACAGATCATTCAGCACTGACTGTGATGTTAAAAAATAGATATAGCAACAATCGTGTTCATAGATGGATTTTACTTTTACAAGAATATGAATTTGAAATTAAATATGTACCAGGAAAATTAAATATTGTAGCAGATGCATTAAGTAGAGCAACAGAAATAGGAAAGGATCCAAGAAAATTTCAAATTGGGGTGAATCAATTGTATCAGACAGAAGGATTATTTACATTGGAAAGGGTGAGAGAAGATCAAAGACATATAACTAATGAAAAATTACGAGGAGCTTATGAAATTGAAGGAATTTGGTATAAAAAGATAGAGGATCGAGAAGTGTATGTAACAACAAAGGAATATGCTAGAGAGATTATTAATTATCTACATGAAGAAAATGGACATATTGGAACAAGAAAACTATGGATGTTGTTTAGGGAAAACTACATGTCAAAGAAGGATCTAAGTATAGTCAAAGAAATTTGTAAATATTGTAAAATTTGTCAATTAGCAAAGGAAAAGAATTACCATAATTATACAACTGCAAAATCTATTATCACGAAGAAACCATTACAAATAGTAGCAATTGATTTTATAGGAAATTTAATAAAAAGTAATACAGGTAATAAACATTTACTGGTAATGGTGGATGTGTATAGCAAATATGTGAAAGTTTTTCCATGTAAGCGTACAAATGCAAAGATTGTAATAGAATGCTTGAAAACTTATATAGAAGAAGTTGGAAGTCCAGAGAAAATTATACTTGACCATGCTACATATTTTGAAAATGAAAAGATAAATCAATTTTGTAATAGCAAAGAAATCAGATTACAATTTATCAGTATTCGAAGACCTAGTTCCAATCCAGCTGAAAGATACATCAAGGAAATTGTAAAATATTTAAGGATATTATGCCATAAGAAACACAAAAAATGGGATGAACAATTGAAAAAAATTGAAACATTCATAAATGAATTGCCTCATGGAGTGACAGAAGAGAGTCCCATTTTTCTAATGAAAGGGACACAACCAAAACGTCATTGGATAGTGAATCGAGATTCAACTTTACCGGAAGTTTTAGAAAAAGTAAATCAAAGAATACTGAGAAATGCAGAAAGATACATTAAGAAAGAAGAGAAAAAGAAAAAGAAGAAAACTAAATTTGAAAAAGGAGAAATGGTTATAATAAGAGCTTTAAGAACAACACAAGGAGGAGAAGAAAAATGTGCAAAATTACTTCTTCCATTTGAAGGACCTTATGAAGTCAATACAGAGAATGCCAAAAATAGTTATCGTTTGGTGTATCCAGGAACAGAAATATTAAGGGGAATTTTCAATATAGAAAACATTTATAAATATTACGAGGAATAGATGATATTATGTCACAGAATTATAAATAGTAGGTTTAGAATGGTTTTTTTTTAATTAAATAAGATAGAGATAGGTAGTGTTATAGTATTAAAATATTCTACAATCGGAGAATATAAGGAATATTAAAAAGAAATAACATAGGAAATAAAATAGTAGAGGGGAAAATACGGTGGTTGAAGGATGAAAATTAGAAATTAAAATTTAAGCAGCTCTTTCAAGATATGCCAGATCTGTTAAATTTAAATTTGAGGGGAATTGTAATGGTATCAGATAATTAAATTACTTGAATCAACTCTATTCATAAAAGGATTACAGAAAAGCAAGAAATAAATATGTATAATAAATTAATTTGAATGCAAGTTCAGAAATAAAAATAGAAAGACTTACCTTAAATTAATAAAGTATCCTATATTTTATCATATCTAGGAATAATTAAAATAAATTTAGAATTCTTCATTTAAAAATAGTTTGCTTGTTTGTTTTTTTTGTAATCAATATAGGTACTCGTCAGTATAAATTATATTTTGGCTGAATTCTAACCTAAATTATAATTGAATGTCACTGTCAAGATGAAGTATGTTTTGCGAAGACAGAACAGTCAGACAGAATCACAGAATAATATTTTCAGAGATGGTTGTTAAGGAGAGAATGTGTACTGCATTGTGATTGGAGCAATAAAATCAAAATTTAAAATGTTTATTAAAATAAATTTACAATTAGTTTATATAAAATATGTATTTGGAAAGATGTATTGAACATTGGTTATGTGTTTACATGAATTAAAGTAAAATTATTGATGGTAGAATATTGTATATTAGATATTTAAGGAGTACACATAATTTTAAGTTTTTTTTTATAAATAAGGACAATTTAAAGGGTGAATTTGTAAAGTTCTTAGTGATATAACAGGTAGAAAGAATTACAATATTGCAAGAATAAATTTTATATACAATAATAGACAATAAACAAGAAATTATGAAATTTTGCAATTAAAAAAAAAATCAAGTGCTTTGAAAAGGATGCCATAGCAACGGTGGTTGTTGAAAAAAAAAAACGACGAGAGGAGAGATAATTTTTGAAAAATTGGATTAAAAAGAAAGTAAATTTATAATAAAGCTAAAGAAATAGTTAAAAAGTTTAAAATTACCAAGAAAGGTTCAGTAAAATACCATTAAGAAGTTGTTCCAGTGTCCCAGAGGAGAATCAGAATCCTCAATCTTCCAATTGCGTCTACTTCATCAAATTTATGAATCCTCATCCAACCAGTTCAAAATTTAATAAAAAAGGTTAGTCAATTATTGGTACCAATAAAATTCAATCAAAATCATATGCATATCGAAGTACTTCTAAAATAAATTTCAAAATATATAAATAATTCATTTTAATTAAAATTAGATAAGAGCTCACCTTAGATTTAGATTTTATTTCATTGAATTGTAGGTTAGGTACTTGTATTTGTGTAATTGTTTATCGTTCTTGTATAGTATTAGTTAAATTTGAGCGGATATTCATGTAAATGCCATACCAGATAATCATAATTATTAAACTGTTTTTGTCGAATTAAGTTCCATTTTATTAGATATAGACCCAACATTTTTTTTTCTATCACACCAAAGATATTCATTTACTGTGAACTGAATTGTTTGCAATTCTCCACACTCAGTGACTACACATGCTCATCGACAGAGACCTCTACTTCCCATTTTAGTGTGTTTTGAAATAATAAGAAAGGTGTCCATAGGCGTCACAAAATTTTAATAATACATATTTATTTAAAATAATATATTATTAGATTAAAAATATAAAAGGTTCATAAATAATTTCAATAAATTTTAAATAAGAATTGATTCAAGTAATATATATCTGTGAATAAATTCAATGGCGCCAGAACCCGAAGAGAGTAGGAGTTTTCATGTTTCCGCATAGAGAGTTAGCTTAAAAAGGGGTAAGTTAAAGGTTTAAAATAAAAATAATTAAATAAAAATATATAAAATAATAATACATTACAAAATATATATATATATATATATATATATATATATATATAGTCGACCAATGTATGTTGTGACATCCAGTAAAAATTGCGTCTTTTTGACATCCTCAATATATTCATTTTAACGTATTTGTAGAAATAAATTAGGTAATATCTCTTTAACCTCCGTTGTATAATGTCTATATACATTTTAAATAAAGCATCTTGTAGCATCTTGTAGCATCTTCAGAAAATTATGTGTATTGTTGCATCCGCTTAAAATAATCAATACATATATGAGATGTGTGAATGCTTAATTGATTGTTTTATAGTTTTGCATAAATTATGAAATTCTTAACACATTTTGGGCGCGTTATATTAAGCACATAAACTCGGTTTAAAGATAACTGATGTTTAGACAGTGACAGATTGATATATTTTTTATCATTCCATCACACCAGTAGTCATTAAATCGAGTATTTTATACAACGTGTCTCAAAGTATTGTTGGTATACCTGCAGTAATTTATATTGTGCGAACTCAAAGTTGTCGGCTATTTGTTTGACTGTTATTCGTTGTTACCGCCTTAGTCCGTAATATAACTTCAGGAGGATATACGATGAGATAGCTGCATTAAAAATATTACGTCCACTATACATGAAAATTGTAGACGTTCACCAATTAGTTAACTACAGTAAATTTTGTATCCGGTTTCAGATATTTGCTAACATATAAAATTTCGTGAGGCAACAAGCAGCTATATCAATGATTCAACCTATCAAGTCACAACGAACATCAAGTATCATGATTTTAACACGATTGACTGATCACGCTCCAAGTATTAATAAAATTTTGGTGTTTGATTTTGACTTTATTGGGTTAAACATAAAAACATAAAGATAATATGGTAATAACAGAACAACCATTTCAAGTGAACAATTCAAACAAATAAAAAAATACGTTTTCACTTCTTGTTATAATTATTAACTACAAAAATTTTTATTTGTGGCCAGGTTTTGTTTTCAAATACTTTTGGATGAGCTTTTTTCAAATCCTCGCACTCCAGCTTCTTTGGTGGCTTTTTGTTTTTAATGTGGAACTTGAAAAAAATTTGTGCAAATTTCTTTTGCTCACTGGTCCATGGTGTGAGAATTCTTCGTTTTTTTTCCTGCGAACAAATGCTTAATAAGTACCGCAAAATTTAAAATTTACTGAAAGTTGTCAAAAGAAATATATTTGAATCTCCCAAATAAAGATATAGTGGGAGATGTGGAACTCCAAAGTAATGCGAATATAATACTGAGTAACTGATGGCCTGCTTCAACTAATGACAGAACAAGGAAGAATGAAATGAACGAGAATAAAAAAGGATGAAGCCGAGAGAAAAGAATGCACAAAACTGACTGACTGATTTCAATTTTCAAAGGGGTAGATTGGAACCGGATAATTGATAAAAACTTGATTGCAAATTTTTTTAAATTATCACAAATTATTTTCAGAATCAGATAATGTTAAGAATATTGATGAGGTGTATTAGTTTTTGGCTAATAAATGATAAGTGTGCACATAATAATAAAAATATTTCTGCTTGAGGAAAGAATAAAACATACATATAAATGATAAATATTCGGATAAAATAATTACATTGAAGCAATCCCTATTTGTTAACTTGAAACTGCAGTTAAAATTAGTTAGCGTGTGCTGAAATTGTACATCAGCAAGTAATATATTACGATTCCAACTAAATGAATATTGCTGTGTACTAGCATAAATTCTTTAAAATAAGTACATCTACAAGTATCTTTTCAATTTAGAGTTAAACTTCGAAATTACAAAAAGAAATTATGAATTATAAAATACAGTGTGTCCGCGTAAGTTGGCTACATATGGAAAACTATATTAATATTCATTTTATGAAAAAAAGGTATTCTTCATAAAAAGTTCTGCATTATCTAAAACCTAAAATGCAATCATTAGATATTTCTTATTTTGAGCCGTATACGAGGTTTGTCAAAAAATATTTATCTTACTCATGAGTAAAGTACCTTTATTTTTCACAATACAGAAAAATTGTAGAAAGTAAAGTTGTTTAAAATTGAAAGTTATATTCAAATGTGCAATTACAGCTATTTAGCATGAAAATTAAGATTTGGTGATTATTTACGATTACAAATACTTTATAATGTAAAACGTAAATAATCACCAAATTTTCATGCTAAATAGCTGTAATTGCATATTTGAATATAGATTAGATAAGATTAAAATTGGAGTGGCTCTTTGTCCTATCCCACTGCGACCTTTGCAGATCTATTGTGGTCCTTCCTATATTAGAGCTTGATATCCAGCTTTATTCTTTTTATTAGACTTAATAGCCTGGTTACCGCCTCCTTTGCGTAGCTCTCTGCCTTCGGTTTTTCTTCTCCGAATAAGTGAAACCGCAACCTTGCTAGGCCTTCACACTCACAAAGTACGTGCTCCGCGGTTTCTTCTTCTTCCTGGCAGAACCTGCATAGGCTGTCTTCTGCTAGTCCAATTGTATGCATATGTTTCCTCAGCCTACAGTGCCCTGTGAGCATTCCCGCTATTATCCTCGTCGTTTCTCGACTTTGGCGTAGTAGGTCGTGTGACAGTTTGGCCGAAGGGCTTTTAAGGAATAATTTAGCGTGTCTTTGTCCTGGGGTTCCATACCACCAGTTCAACGCCTGGTTGTTTATCCATTTGTGGATGCTTCCTTTACTTAGGCATTTGGCAATTCCACCGGAAGGTTCTGGCCTTATCATGACCTCCGCTGCTCCCTGCTTGGCTAATTCATCGGCCTTTTCATTGCCTTTTATTCCTTGGTGGCCTGGTACCCAGGCTAGGGTTACTTTATTATGACTACCTAGTCTGTTGAGGGCCTTGCGACATTCCCACACCAGATTTGATGTTATCTTATATGAGCGTATCGCTTTTAGTGCTGCTTGGCTGTCAGAGTAGATGACGATTCTTTCGTTATTCACCTCCCGTCTTATCAACTCTTCTGCACAGCATTGCACCGCTATTACCTCTGCCTGAAAGACAGTAGCATGTTTCCCTAGGCTTAGAGAGATCGCTATCTTCTCCTGTACCCCATATATTCCGGCTCCTACTCCAGAGTCTGTTTTAGAGCCGTCAGTGTACCAGTTGAGATTCGCCATTATGGGAGGCCCTGCTTCCCAGTCCTTTCTCTCTGGAATGACGATTGTATATTCGTTTTTAAAACTATATTGTGGGGCAATCTGATCCTTTGGCATTCCCAGTATTGGATATGCCTTTATTTCATCATATAGTTCTTTGTAGACCTTACCGTGTTCTTGGCTTGTCGGAGAAGGTCCCTGTGATAATCTGTGGCTAACAGATCTTGCATTTCCTTGAATGAGTATATGCAGTGGTGGTAGGTTTAGTATCACCTCCAGGGCCGCTGTCGGAGTCGTCTTCATGGCCCCTGTGATACTCAAGCAGGCCTGCCTTTGAATACCACTTAGCTGCCTTTGCGCTCCGATCTGCAGTGTCCTGGGCCACCAGACAACTGATCCATAGGTTATCATTGGCCCCACAACCTGTGTATATAACCATTTGGTCATGTTAGGATTTAATCCCCAATTCTTTCCACACATTTGCCTGCATCTTCCAAGAGCGATTCTGGCCTTATGTGCGGTTTTTTCAATGTGGGAGTTCCAATTGAGCTTCTGGTCAAATATTACTCCTAGGTATTTAACTTCATTCGCAAATGGGATCTCCACTCCGTTGATTTGCGGCTTTTGTAGTCCTTGCAATTTTCTCTTTTTTGTAAACGGTACCAGTGTAGTTTTGTAGGGGTTCACTGCTAGTTCCTCCTCCCTACACCAGCCACTCACTATATCAAGCGCCATTTGCGTGCGCTCCGATATTGTGTCCGGAAACCGTCCTCTTATGACGATGGCAAGATCGTCCGCATACCCCAGGCACCGAATACCTTTGTCTGATAGCCGTACTAGAAGCGTGTCTACTAGGATCGCCCACAAAAGGGGCGATAAAACGCCTCCTATTTGAATATAACTTTCAATTTTAAGCAACTCTACTTTTTACAATTTTTTTGTATTGTGTAAAATAAAGGTACTTTACTCTTGAGTAAGATTAATATTTTTTGACAAACCTCGTATACAGCTCAAAATAAGAAATATCTAATGATTGCCTTTTAGGTTTTAGATAATGCAGAACTTTTTATGAAGTATACCTTTTTTTCATAAAATCAATATTAACATAGTTTTCCATATGTAGCCAACTTACGCGGACACACTGTACAAACTACAAAAACAATGAATAAAATACTTACTTTCTAATACAAACCGCAGTATTCTTGAGAGCTGTTATTGTTCCAACGTCTCAATACACTAGAGCACGCACGTGGATGTTACAGAAGACACTGTCTGAAAAAGGCGTATAGATGCAACAATATCGAATTGTAAATTGACCAGCCGTAACCGAATATACAAAATATACGCTGCTCGCGCCATCTAGTTAATATACGTGGGAACTAGATTCATATTTTCGTTTGAAAAACACTATTTTTGACATCCTCCAAAATTTTGTTAACACCCTCTTGCCCCTTCCATTAACCGTTTACACACATGAAACGCTATGTATGACATCCGATTTTGGATGCCACAACGTCAATGGATGTCAATGAGTTGCTAAAAATTATACGTCGTGAAGTCACAGCGTCGATAGGATATAATTATATATATAAGAAAGTAGTTCGTTGCCAAAACTAGATAGGTTTCAAATTTACATTGCCGCATTCCCCACAAAATTTGAAATATATATATATATATATATTTACTGAAACAATGTGTCATCATAAGAACTTACAGACAAATACTGATTGCTAATGACAAGTTTTGAGTGATGTACAATCTGACAAGTTGACCTGAGCAATCCGATATAGTAAAAATGCTTGGGTTTGCAGCAGATTTTTGCAAACGAAAATTATATTTCTTCATATGACAACCAGATATATTTACTTATTATACATTGTCTAGCTAATAGGAATTACACATGTTCAAATTCATTACCCTATCAGATTGTGCTTACTTTTGATTGTTACCTAACATTTTATCAGAAAAAAGATTTGATAAAAAATATGATAACTTACTTCAGAAGCAGGCACCTCTTTCTCTGTATGATTCTCCGAGAATACAAATTCTATATCATTTTCTGAAGAGCATGATGGCTGATTTTCATGTGTACCTCTTCTTGAGGGAGAGGTAAGGACAGTTTCATTACATTCTTTTTGTTTAGCTGAGGTAATAATTTCAAAGTCAACCTAAAACATTAATAAGAATTAGTTATTTTGCTGAATAATTACAATAGAAATGTAGAAAAAATGTTAACAAGTTGGTCAATAATAATGAAAATTCTATTAACTAACATTTGAGGTACATCCTAATTCAGTAGTCCTGTTTTCATAGAAGTCCTCATTGTCTTCATCTTGGTTTTGGTGGTTGTTCAAGACATTATCACTGGATAACCCCAGTTTCTGTTTACCTTTACTTTTTGAGTTGGTCTAAAATTAGAAATAATTATTTCTAAATCCATACTTAAATGTAAAAAAATAGCAACTTACAGTAGATGATTTCTGAATTGTATCGACATAATTTTCAGTATTATCCCCAACATACTCCATTGATGACACTTGACATCATAACCATTATTTAATCCGTAAACAGTTTTAGCATTTATTATGCTTAAAGTTATATCAAAAGTTGGGTCGTTTTGGTTTTGAGTAGGTGGACCTCCTCCAGTTTTACATAACTGTCTTGCTGATCAGCCGCTGGTTTCCTAACGTTTTTTTTTTAAATTTTCATATTATTTTTTCAGCGATTCTTTTTTTCTGGGAATTCCATCTGCAGATGTAGCATTAAATATTTTAGAGACTCTCTCCCAAGCCATATCCTTGTCCTTCCAGGACACTGCATTGGTTACTTTATTTCATAATATTTTCTTTTGCTGCTCCACCAACTTTAACGAAAGCATTCTTTCTCTGAAGGTGTAGTTTACACTACGGCTTCTTTTATCGTTGCTTGCCATATCACAATAATCATTGAAGATTATACACAAATAATAAAACACACAAGTCACGTATATCAAAGATAAGTGATCTGTGGTGAATATAAAAAATTAAAAATTGTCACTTTATCCTCGTTTACAAGTAAGAAGACTCAAAATTGGTTGTCACTATCGTTTAAAACGTACCAGAAATAGATAAACATAACTACCGTTGCCAGAAATGAACAAGTATAGATAACCTTGACAGAAACTTTACCGTGTTGCCATATGTAAGTTTTACTTAGTTAAGCTTCTGTTAAAGAAGACCTGTGCGAACCAAATAAATTTAAGGTCAACTTCAACTTTAAGTGACACTTTAGTAAGTGGAACATTTATTATTAACCGGTGCGAATGGCCGTAAGTGTTATTGATATTTATAATTCAGTCTCACATTCTCGTGTGGATTTATCAGACATTCAGAAATTCCTATACTTGAAAACCTGCTGTAGGGATGACGCCTTGCGCATGATAAGCTCGCTAGAAGTTACAACCGAAAACTATTCAATTGCTCTCGACTTGCTCAGAAAACGATATGAAAACAAACGCAAGTCATCATAATTTAAACGTTGCGGAAACAGACATAATACAATTTTACACAAAGATAATCAAAAAACCCGAACGCAAACTGGTGAAATCTCATAACAATTGAGTCAAAACGGCAACCGCGCCGAATTCGAGCTAGGAGGTGCAGGTGTTTCGGCTAAAGGCAGAATCAATCGCAGCGGTCAGAGAAATGGAATAAATACACTACAGTTTCATAACAGTGATAATCTTTTAGAATTGCCGCAAAGTACTCACACACAAATATTTCGGAAACATCAGCAAGTAGAATAAATAAAAACGAGGTATTTCTGTCAATATCGACGGTAGTCGTTGGAGATACTAGATTCAGGCAGTCAGTCTAACATATTAACAAGGGAAATTCTTGATATTGAAATTTCTGAAAGTAGCCTGTTTTCAGACTCAACAATTGTTTTGTCATGGTTGAAAATAGCCCTAGATTAAAAACCTTTGTCGCCAATCGACTAGCACAAATCAATGAATTACAGACATTACAGATTGGAAGCACGTTGGAAGCGAAGACAACGCGGCGGATGTCAGCTCCCGAGGTATTAACCCTAAGGAACTAGTTAACTTATACGCGTGGTAGTACGGACCACCCTTTTTAACAAACAAGGTGGATAAAATTTTCTCTCAAATCAATTCCGTTTGAAAATTTACCAGAGATAAAATCCTCTACTATTGTACTTGTAAAAACACAGACGTTCATAAATTTGACAGTTTTCAAACATTTTCAAGTTTTCGCAAATTACAATGTGTTATATACTACGTTCTTAGATTCATAAACCGCTTATTTGGAAGACGATATTATAATTGGAATGTATTGTCGACTGACGAGCTCAAGGAAGCATATGATATTTAAATAAAAATCACACAAGTTCATTCATTTTCAGCAGAAATAAATGCCGTAAGAACGGCATGAGGGGAGGTGCTAAATGGAACTATTTCAAAATTATGTGTTTTTCCAGTGATATTTTGTAACATTTATTTCAATAATTTTATTTGTTTTGCTTTTTATATGTCAAGTGTTCCAATTCAGTTGAGATACTTTTAATTTGGTTTATTTCGAAAATGACTTTTCAACGCTGCCGGCTATGTTAAACCCTCTTTCAAAAATATTCTCGACGCCGTTGGTCGCCAGCAGATTGACTGCAGAGCTACCGGTGAGCGGGGGAAGGGTTAGTAGACAAGAAGCCGAGATGCAAGCAACATCTTATCACAATTTGTCAATTCACGAAAAGTAATTCTTATGAATAAATCAGTTTTCAATACATATAGTTATTACACGAACCACAGGTCCTTCAAGTCAACAAATTTAAAGCGCACATAACAATAACAGTAGGTATGTCAATTTTGGGCTTAAACACATGTTCAAAAACTGGGCTTATTAAGAGCGTTGATGATATCAGTTCTATCTCATCCAAAAAGGTGAAGGAATTCTTTCAAAAGCATGCAGAACATTTTAAAGGTACCTACGGGTAAGGTTCCTTACAAGTTTATAATTACTAACAGTGATCAGACACGACTCAAAGTACAACAAATAGTGAAACAGTGACCCTCTCACAGTTATTATTGAATTACAGAAAAAATGCATATGGTGGAGTACAAAAGAGTTGAATATAATATAATGAAGTTAAAAAGTCACAAACATTCAATAAAAATCAATAATCATAAAAATAGGAGGAGGTATTGTTTCCAAACAAATAACTTCTAGTAACTTCAAAATACACAAATATTAGAAAATAATCACAAAATGTGCTAATGTGCTAGTTGGTGACCCTCGTACCGTTCATGGTCAGTATCTATCGTCGCAGCACCTAGCAAGGGCACTATCAAACAATTTGTCAGGTAACAAGAGCAGTCAACAGTATCCAGAGCTTGTGGAGTTATGTGGGAAGCAAGACATACCATTTTCCGTATTTTACTAGGCACTACATATGTTCATCAGTCAATTCAACGCATTGCTTGAAGGGACCTTGCATTCGATCGATTTCATATAATGCGACCAAGATGTCACTTTCTTGCTGCCGTTTATCTCGTATTGAATTTTCTTACTCAAAAGACCGATTCTGATTCCCTTCCATAAATGGAGGGGTCATAAACGTGAACGATCTCTTGAGAAGGCTCAGTACGACTAGGTCCTACTAATTGATTTACGGCAGCTTGATAAGTGGCACCTTGGTCACATACAGTAGCGATCACAGTGATACCGATCGCCTGCAATTCTCCAATAATCGTCGTCATTCACAGAATGTGTTTTCTGATTATAAAAGGTGTCCATCTATAAATTGACACATTTTAACAACTTATAACTCGAGAACGGAAAAAGATATCGACATGCGGTGTTCACTAAACTTCCTAAATTTACTTCTAGTTTCTGTTGACGTTGTTGCCGCATGTAAGTAATTTTTTCTGGAAATTGACGAAAAAAAAATTAAGGTTTTTGAATCAAAATTGCGATCTTAGATTAAATAGGACACCCTGTAATTCTTAAAACCTTTGAAAAGACCATTTCTTCTTCTATCCAAAAATGTATACATTGTTGGCATTCACCCACGTTTTTAGGGAATAATTTACTTTTTCATGAAACCACTTCCAAATCTAAAGGACCACATTCTAACAACTTAAAACTATAGAATGAGACAAGGTATTGAAAACAGGATTTACTGAAATTCTTAAAAATGTTTTAATTTGTATCTAACGTGGTTGCCAACTCTCAAACGTCTGAAAGTTTCTTTAAAAATTTAATTTTTCAAATTCATATTGAGGGCTTCTTGCGAACAAAACTCCTATTTCTAATAATTATTTGCAAACCTTCATCCATAAATTATCATTTGAAGGATTATCGTAAGCATTTTCAGTACACATTTTCTATATAATATTCCCATTTTTGTAAATTGACTCACCCAGCTGAGCATAGAATATGAATGACTTAATAAATGATATTAATTTATCAAGGGTGCTGTGTAACGCAAATCGAGTTGACAGAAGATTAGCAATAATTTTAGTGCAAGAGAAAGCTGGTACTAAAAAAAATGTTTACCAAAACCGAAAAAGCCCGGTGCGTTTTAGTGTTGTAACGAGTTATTTTTTTTGTTATAGATATAGGGTTGATTTTCACCACTCTAGATATATTATAACTCGTTACTTACATTCCAACTCTCTTTTCTTTTATTAAATTGATCTTTATTCACTTTTAGGTATATTGTTTTTTTTTGTATTTTTAGTATAAGGCCGGAGGTACGTAAATGAATTCTACCATAAAATTTAGTAGTTTCAAAGTTAAAATTTTTCAATCGTAAAGGACATTTGGTATATATGCCATTTATTTAATTCCGAAAGACGTTTGGTATATGACAAATTTTTTGTGGTATCTAAATTTTACTATCGAAAATGAGGATATAAATAGCAGAAGAATTGATTCTTGCTAGCGAGCTAACGAGAGACAGCTGATGACTGACCGTACAAAGAGACCGCTAGGGAGACCGACCGCTGATTTACCTTTTACCTTTACCGTTGACTGCTGCTAATTTTTGAACGTAACGTGTGAGTCCCAAGTTTGTGCTATTCCGATCCGGTTACCGGAATATATTTTTATTAAAGACAGTAATTCTTTTTAAAGCGGTGACAAAAGTGAACTCCGACACCGAAACCGACTTAAGAAGGTAAACATATTTTTATCACCGCTTATTTGAAAAGTAATTCTTTTTAAAGCGGTGACAAAAGTGAACTCCGACACCGAAACCGACTTAAGAAGGTAAACATATTTTTATCACCGCTTATTTGAAAATTTTCGTGCCTCCGTAAAATAGAAATATTTTGATATTTTCATGGAAATTTCCGTACCGTTTATTTTTTGTTGTTGTTAGAAAAGTTGTTTTGTTTGAGATTTGAATAAATAAATGTAACTTTGTTTTAGAAAATGTGTTTTTGATTTCAATTGCGAAGTTAATTGGTTTTTAATTATTCGCCGGGTTTATATTAAGTTTACATTCTATTTTCTTCCCCTGGAATTTTCCGTAACCTCCATCTGAGGCTATCTGGAACTCTTGACGCTAAGGGTCAAGGGGCCGTGGAGCAAACCACGTCCCGAGCAGGGACCTCATTTGTTGATTTATTAGAAACAGTTATTTTTTCAGCTTTTTTCCGTATAGTGTATTGGAGCAGATACCCATGTTTTGATTTATTAGAAACCGTTATTATTTTTCGTATAGCGATTGCAGAGATCTGATTTTGTTGATTTGAACAAGGACTGTTATTCCGTTTTCGATTTTTTTTTGTTGGTGTTGTTTGTTGGTTTAGGCAGAGATTTTTTTTCATTATTTCGCTTCGCCATATAGTTGTAGAGAGAACCGATTGTTGATTATAGTAGGAACTATTTTATACTATTTTTGATTTTTTTTTGTTGTTCTGGAGTAATCTTGCTGTATTATTGTCATTCTGATTTCGACTGTCTTCCGCCGTATGTCAAGGAGAAACTCTGAAGATCTTGACTTGCCCGTTTTGTTCGCTCAGGATGAAACTAAGGAATCCGAATCCGTTCCTGGAGGACCTGCCCAGCTACCGACCGTAACTTCCGTGGAAGAAGGAACAGACAATCGAGTGAGCTGGGTATATTTACTGAGAAACGAGGGTCTTAATACCGAATTATCAAAGAGAAATCTCTCAGTTACAGGAACCGTTCGGGAAAAAAGAAGGAGACTTGTGAAGTTTTTAAGGCAAGAGAATATTCCTACACGACCCGTTTCAGACCTACCCGATACCGATATCGCTATGGCAACTCCTCCAATAAATGTACACGACTGGAAGGTGTGCTTCGGAAACCGAGGGGATCCTGCCGCTTTTATGGAAAGGATAGAGGAGATCTGTACGGCTAAGAGTATTTTGAAAGATAATTTGCTAACGGTGCTACCTGAATTACTGTCCGGTGAACCCGCATTATGGTACCGGAATAATCGAAACAGATACACCAACTGGAAAGAGTTTGAAACCGATTTTCGAATTTTCTTCTATCCTGTGAATAACGAAGACGACTTAGAAGCCGAGATAAGCCGTCGTCTACAGCGAAGAAATGAGTCTACCGCTACTTACATGACCGATCTCCAAACTCTAATGCGACGATATGGAAAGCTAACTCCCGAACAACAGTTAGCATGGTTGTACCGCAACCAAGGGGACTTTGATGATTTTTCCACATTTTGTCAGGTTGTGAGGGAATATGAGCTCCTCAGAAAGGAACTCCAAAATGTACCCACAGTGGACTGAATCGTGGGCCCGTCAGTCCGCAGCCAATAGCTCCAAGATATCCGTCTCACAACTCTACTCCTGGTCCGACCAGAGTACTCGTCGCAAGTTCTAGTCAACCGTCTGGATCGTCTTCCCGTTCACCCATCTGTTTCCGTTGTGGTGAGTCGGGACATTACCGAAACAACTGCCAAAACCCGCCGAAGATATTCTGTTCCCGTTGCAAGAAGGAATGAGTATTTTCCAGAGATTGTTCCTGCAGGAGGCAGGAAAACTAATCCGAAGCTGTCTCGAGGAGAGGCCGACACAGCTTCCGCAAATCTTTGTCTCTCATACCGAAACGCCGCCGGCAGAAATGAACGACCCCCGACCGCACATAGACGTCGAAATAGGAAATCACAAATTTCAAGCATTGTTGGATACTGGAGCAGCAATATCATATATTGGTGATCAAGTAGCTAAGACATTTTCCCGAAAGAAGCAAACTAGCGCCCGTCAAACAACGAAAGCCCGTTTAGCCAATGGAAATTTAGTCTCCATCACTGATATTTATGAACTCAGTTGTAAAATCGATGACGTCACTATGGAGGGATCGTTAGAGCATTTCCCTGGTTCAATAACCGATATTGTTTTGGGACACGATGTTCTCCAAAAATATAATTTCCGTTTAGAGTTAGGAACTGGCACTATTTACATCAATGATAAAATAGTAAGGCGACCGTCATTAGCAAGTCCTGTTGGAATCTTAGGGTTGGTAAATCAATCAATGAAAGAGGTCGATATTCCGATGATCACAGAAAACCGTTATTCTGGAAATCCAACCGTTTCCGAAGTCTCTGCGTCATCCCTGGAGCGCTATTCTGTACGCGGCATTGACAGTCGTCGGTATTGGTATGTTAACAACAGCCATCGGTTGCCCGGTCGACGGTACTATAGTCTAACAAACAATTGGAGAAGGTGACTAAGAGCTGTTTACGTGCTTTATTATTGCAAAATGTATCGGAATCACGTGCCATTCGGTTGCAAAACATCGGTATCATACCCTTGGCTTATGTTCACTGGGAAATATATTTTTCCAGTGGCGTAAACATTTTATATTGGCAAATTTATATTGGGAATCACCTTCTCCAATTGTTTGTTAGACTTTAGTATAACGCTATTCTGTAGAACTATTCTGTAACACGTTTCCGAGAGAAATCGGTATCGGTAAGACTCAGTTATCGACTGCCGTCGGTAAGTCGCATGTGCGGCATTCTGTATACCTTTTCATCGACCGATATCGCGAATTCGAGTCGATGAGGATCGGTATGTCTACCGTGATCTCATGAACACCACGGTAACCGTTATCGATTTTCGTTGAAAGGAAATTTTTACTATTTGTTGATGTTTGGTTGGAATTGCGGATTATTTAAGTGAATTTTTAATATTTGAAGAGTAACTATATTGTGTATAGTGCCCAATCTAGTGTTTTGAGGTAAACATTGGTGTATTTATCTCTTAAACGATCACATTAAAAAGGCATTTTCATATACTAGAAAAAGATAAATGTGACAAAATAGTTATATTAGAACCTTCCCAACTTCTCACTTTTCTCAGAATTAGGCTATTGTAAGATAATAATAGTTATTTTTATTAATTCTTAACAGAATGGCTGCTCATCTTGGTTATCTATGGATTTGAGTTGAAAGAAGAGCATGGAGAAAGGAACACAATCCTTTTGACTTAAATGACGATGTTTAAGTTCTTAATGTTAATAAACATAAACTGTGTCGTTCATGCTAACAGATAAAATATAAATGTCACTGTCACTATCAAAAATATAACCTCTTATCTTGTTTGTTTACAAATTTGAGTTTTCCTCATCGCTCATTGGCTAAATGTACCGAATCGAGTGACGTTACTTTTATGCCGATTATTTTTTTCACTTGTCAAAATCTGACATTTTGGTGGTTTTAACCAATAGCAATACATTATTCTAGCCAATCATTCGGTATTATACTGATAATTATGCTTCCTCATCGATAAAACCTTGTTTACATCGAAACGTCAAAATTTTACTTTGAATTTGTCATTATTGACAACTAAAAGCGCTTTCAAAAATCCTTTTAAATTGTTGAAAAAAATAATCTTCCCAAATACAACTCGCTCTTCAAATTTTATCACATGATTTTTTATTTTCATCACTCAAACTTGTTTATTTGAGGCAAAAACATTCAAACAAACCGAATTTAGATAAAATCACTCCTCCTAACGGAGTCGTGATTTTATCAAATCGGTTTGTTTTCATATTTTTGCCAAATAAACAAGTTTTCGTGGAAAAGAAAAAATTATCGATAAAATTTGAAGCACTCGTGGTATTACCTTTGATAATTTTTGGTTGCAACTCCGAGCGTTGGAAACCGTGGTATACAGAATAGCGTTATATTAGTACCGTCGGCCGCGCAACCGATGGCTACCGATACCGACGACTGTCAATTCCGGTATAAAAGTAACGTCACTCCATTCGGTACATTTGGCCAATGAGCGATGAGGGAAATTCAAATTTGTAAACAAACAAAAATGAACGTTGAAGATAAGAGGTTATATTTTTGATAGTGACAGTGACATATATTTTATCTGTTAGCATGAACGACACAGTTTATGTTTATTAACATTAAGAACTTAAAAATCGTCATCCAAGTCATAAGGATTGTCTTCCTTTCTCCGTGCTCTTTTTTTAACTCAAGTCCATAGATAACCAAGATGAGCAGCCATTCTGTTAAGAATTAATAAAAATAACTATTATTATCTTACAATAGCCTAATTCTGAGGAAAGTGAGAAGTTGGGAAGGTTCTAATATAACTATTTTGTCACATTTATCTTTTTCTAGTATATGAAAATGCCTTTTCAATGTGATCGTTTAAGAGATAAATACACCAATGTTTACCTCAAAACACTAGATTAGGCACTATAAACAATATAGTTACTCTTCAAATATTAAAAATTCACTTAAATAATCCGCAATTCCAACCAAACATCAACAAATATTGAAAATTTCCTTTCAACGAAAATCGGCAACGCTTACCGAGGTGTTCATGAGATCACGGTAGACATACCGATCCTTATCGACTCGAATTCGCGATATCGGTAGGTGAAAAGGTACACAGAATGCCGCACTTGAGACTTACCGACGGCTGTCGATAACTGAGTCTTACCGATACCGATTTCTCTCGAAACGTGTTACAGAATAGCGCTCCTGGTGTTAGGGGTTGACAAGGAGCACTCCGTTAAGAAAATTTCTGAGTCCTCCCTGGTGTTGTTAGGGGATGATGAACAAAAATGTGTTTTCGAAGTCTCTGCGTCTTCCCTGGTGTTAGGGGTTGACAAGGAGCAATCCGTTATGAAAGTTTCTGAATATTCCCCGGTGTTGTTAGGGGATGATAAAGAGAAATGCGTTTCCGAAGTCTCTGAGTCTTCCCTGATGTTAGGGGTTGACAAGGAGCAATCCGTTACGGAAGTTTCTGAATCTTCCTCGTTGCTGTTAGGGGTTGATGAAGAAAAAACTGTTTCCGAAGTCACTGCGTCTTCCCTGGTGTTAGGGGTTGACAAGGAGCAATCCGTTATGAAAGTTTCTGAATCTTCCTCGGTGTTGTTAGGGGATGATAAAGAAAAATGTGTTTCCGAAGTCTCTAAGTCTCTTCTGGTGGTAGGAGTTGACAAGGAGCAATCCGTTATGAAAGTTTCTGAATATTCCCCGGTGTTGTTAGAGGATGATGAAGAAAAATGTGTTTCCGAAGTCTCTGAGTCTTCCCTGGTGTTAGGGGTTGACAAGGAGCAATCCGTTATGAAAGTTTCTAAATCTTCCCCGGTGTTGTTAGGGGTTGATAAGGAAAAATATGTTTCCGGAGACTCTAAGTCTACCCTGGTGTTAGGGGTTGACAAGGAGCAGCCCGTTGTGGAAGTTTCTGAAGTTTATCCGTTGTTGTTTGGAGTTGATTTCGAAATACAAAACCATGAAGGTGCACTAAGCCGTGTAGCCGATGCCTTGTCCAGGAATCCGCTACCCACGACCGCCGAGACCGACCCACCGTCCGATTTGACCGATGTAATCGCCGGATGTTCGTGGTACCGGAACAAGAAAGAAAAAGTTCTGAAAGATCCAGAGAAGTTTCCAGACTATTGCATTAAACAAGACTGTCTATACCGTTATTTCTGGGACATAAATGATTTCCGGGAGCCAGGAATTACCGATCCTTGGAAACTGTGCATAGCAAAGCCCGATCGAACCCGAGTCTTAAAAGAAAACCATCATGGTCCAAGCGCCGAACACTCAGGGATTGCTAAAGCCATCAGCCAGATGGCAAAATTGTACTATTTGCCAGGAATGTTCAGGGACATCACCAAATACGTGAGAAGATGTCTGCAATGTCAACAGTACAAAACGCCAAAGCAAAAACCGCCAGAGACCGACAAACCAGGCGACAGGTTAAAATCCCGAAAGTTCATCACCCTGACGGATGATATTTGCTGGAGATGTGGAACCCCAGGTCACCGCCGGGAAAGCTGCAGCCGACCGTTTATTCTGTTTTGCTCCCGCTGTGGGCAAGTTGGCCGGATGTCCCAGGAATGCCCATGTGATGAACAAAGGCCCCGTACCCTATCGATGGCAGTCCAAGTCCACCAGGTCGCCCGTTCCAGCCAACCCCGACGTATGCAGGACGCGACCACCCAGTGCAACATCAACACCAAGCGACCCTTACCCATTTTAGAAGCACCTCAATGCTCCGCCAGATCGTATAGACGTCAGTCATCTCGTGGAAGAGGATCTTATCTTCCGGACCGCTCAACCCAAAGCTCCAGGATGTGAGACTGCAACTTCCTGGATACACATTTATTGTTTTTTTGCTCATATAGTGGGTTAATGAAAAAAAATTTAATGACCGAAAGTTGAACTTTCGCTAATTAATTTTTTTTACCGAAGAAAAGGGGGTGTGTAACGAGTTATTTTTTTTTTGTTATAGATAAAGGGGTTGATTTTCACCACTATAGATATATTATAACTCGTTACTTACATTCCAACTCTCTTTTCTTTTATTAAATTGATCTTTATTTACTTTTAGGTATATTGTTTTTTTTGTATTTTCAGTATAAGGCCGGAGGTACGTAAATGAATTCTACCATAAAATTTAGTAGTTTCTAAAGTTAAAATTTTTCAATCGAAAAGGACATTTGGTATATATGCCATTTATTTAATTCCGAAAGACGTCTGGTATATGTAGTATACTATAATCTACCTACTATATATATTTATACGTATTAGATCGCTACACCTTTTTGTCATTTTGTAATGTCAATGTTCACTGTTTAATGTCAAGCTCAGTTCTTGCTTAATAAAGCCTATTCACGAAGGTTTTGCGTTATTTATTACAATTTATTAAGCAAGAATAATAAAATGGACAAATTACTAAGGCCTGAAAGATTTGATGTAGATCCGAACTCTCCTAAAGCGGCCCTCGAATGGTTGCACTGGAAAACTACTTTTGAAAATTTTATTTCTTCTGTTGAAGGAATAAATGAGGAAGAAAAACTCAAGCTACTCATAAATTATGTAAGTCACACCAACTTTGTACTTATTTCCGATTGTAAGAAATATGCTGATGCTATACAAGTCCTAGAAAACAACAATTTGGAGAAAATGTGGATCAGTACATATTAATCTTAAAGCAACTAGCTAACGACTGTAATTTTAAAACTGTTTCTTCTAATCAAAATCGAGACGACTACATAAGAGATGCTTTTATCACTGGACTAACTTCTGTGCACATTAGGCAGCGTTTGATAGAGAAGTTCCCTCTTATCTCATGGCATTATTGAAGAAAGTAACTCGCCTTGGCGCGCTCAGGTTTTAATTACGAAGAGTGAAACTCATAAGAAGAGAATGGTAGTCGACTATTCTCAAACTATCAACAAATTCACATATATTATTTAGATGCTTACCCACTTCCGAACATTGAAGTTTTAGTCCGCACTGTTGCAAAATATGCTATATTTAGTACTATCGATCTCCAGAGTGCTTACCACCAGGTACCAATACGAGAAGAAGAAAAGCATTTTACAGCTTTCGAAGCTGATGGAAAGTTATATCAGTTTCGACGAATACCTTTTGGAGTCACCAATGGAGTTGCTTGCTTTCAGAGAGTTATAGATAATATTATAAAATTGGAAAACCTAGAAGGTGTATATGCATATCTGGATGATATTACTATTTGCGGAATAAATCAAGCCCAGCATGATGACAATCTTAACAAATTCATGGAAATTGTAAAGAAGTACAATTTTACAATTAACGAGAAGAAAAGTTTGTATTCACAAAAATCTATTAAACTTCTTGGATATTTGATCGAAAATTATACTTTAAAACCTGACCCTGAAAGACTTGAACCTCTGATAAAAATGCCACTACCTCAAAACTCTCAATCACTTAAAAGAGCTATTGGTATGTTTTCTCACTATTCAATGTAATAAATAACGCAAAACCTTCGTGAATAGGCTTTATTAAGCAAGAACTGAGCTTGACATTAAACAGTGAACATTGACATTACAAAATGATAAAAAGGTGTAACGATCTAATACGTATAAATATATATAGTAGGTAGATTATAGTATACTACATTCTCCCCAGCTTCATTTTTCGACAAAATCTTCAAGGTAAGCAGGAGATTTTCTTTTTCTATTACTACATCTTGTTCTTTGAGGAATTTCAGTTTCGCACTGGTCACTTCCTTCAAAGTCTTGAGGAGTATTGTAAATGTTTTCCATTCCATTAGAATCTAGTTGAGAATTACTTGTTTCAGTTGTCGTTTCGGAAGTTTCCGTTGGCAAGTTTCTATTTTGGATTGATTTGTCCATTGTAGTCTTATCTCCACACGGAGCAAGATGTCTTAGAGAAACAGTTGCTTCACGTCCATCATCATATCTTACAACAGCATACTTAGGATTAGCTTCTATTCAATCAACCTCTTCAACTAAAGGATCGTACTTAGAGTGCCTCACATGCTTCTTCATAAATACTTTTCCAGGATTCATTAACCATGAAGGTATCGCAATGCCATTTGGTGATTTTCTGGGATGATTAAACATTCTTTCATGCGGTGTAGTGTTTGTAGCTGTGCACAAGAGCGAACGAATAGAATGGAGGGCGACGTCAAGTACTTCTTGCCATTGATCAGATTTGAAATTTCTTGACTTAAGGGCAAGAGAAATAGTTTTCCAAATAATTCCATTGTATCTTTCAGTTTGGCCATTACCTTCAGGATTATAAGCGGTAGTTCTGCTTGTGGGTATTCCATACGAATGTAAAAAATTTTTCAGTTCATGAGACATGAAAGATGCACCCTGATCAGAATGAATGTAGCCAGGCATGCCAAAAATTGAAAATAAATTGGTAAGACATTCGATAACAGTTTTTGCAGTCAGATCTCGGCATGGATAAGCAAACGGAAATCTAGTATATTCATCTATAATTGTGAGAATGTATTTGTTACGAGAATTAGAGGGAAGGGGACCTTTGAAATCTAAGGATAGCCTTTCGAATGGTGAAGTAGCCTTTATCAATTTTCCTTGAATTTTTACAAACTTTGGTTTAATTTCTGAACATACAGGACAAGAAGCTGTCATAACACGTACCTCTTCGATAGAGTAGGGTAAATTACGAGATCTTATATAATGAACCATTCGGGTAATCCCAGGATGGCAAAGAGCTTGATGTAAATCAATTAAAGATAAATTTGTAGTTGTTGTGCAGCAAACTCTTGAAAAAGTATCAGGTACCACATTATCAGTTCCTGGCCGATACTGAATATCAAAACTGTAACAGGATAATTCTAGACGCCACCTTATAATCTTTTCGTTTTTGATTTTACTGGAGTGTCGCATGTTAAACATAAACGATACCGATTTTTGGTCTGTTATAAGTTGAAAGTGTCTTCCAATTAAGAAGTGGCGCCATTTTTTAACGGCTTCAACTATAGCATATGCTTCTTTTTCAACGGAAGAATGATTTCTTTCACTACTTGTTAATGTCGTTGAGAAAAAAGCTACAGGTCTTCCTTCTTGGCTGAGAGTTGCAGCAATAGAATGGTCAGAAGCATCCGTCTCAACGACAAGAGGAATTTTCAAGGCAATTTCATTTTTAAGAATTTCAAAATCCTGAGCTAACGGATCAGATAAAGGAAAAGTTTTGATGGTAACTAATCGATGGATTTTCTCCGAAAAACGAGGAATAAATTTTGAATAGTGAGAAAACATACCAATAGCTCTTTTAAGTGATTGAGAGTTTTGAGGTAGTGGCATTTTTATCAGAGGTTCAAGTCTTTCAGGGTCAGGTTTTAAAGTATGATTTTCGATCAAATATCCAAGAAGTTTAATAGATTTTTGTGAATACAAACTTTTTTTCTCGTTAATTGTAAAATTGTACTTCTTTACAATTTCCATGAATTTGTTAAGATTGTCATCATGCTGGGCTTGATTTATTCCGCAAATAGTAATATCATCCAGATATGCATATACACCTTCTAGGTTTTCCAATTTTATAATATTATCTATAACTCTCTGAAAGCAAGCAACTCCATTGGTGACTCCAAAAGGTATTCGTCGAAACTGATATAACTTTCCATCAGCTTCGAAAGCTGTAAAATGCTTTTCTTCTTCTCGTATTGGTACCTGGTGGTAAGCACTCTGGAGATCGATAGTACTAAATATAGCATATTTTGCAACAGTGCGGACTACAACTTCAATGTTCGGAAGTGGGTAAGCATCTAAATAATATATGTGAATTTGTTGATAGTTTGAGAATAGTCGACTACCATTCTCTTCTTATGAGTTTCACTCTTCGTAATTAAAACCTGAGCGCGCCAAGGCGAGTTACTTTCTTCAATAATGCCATGAGATAAGAGGGAACTTACTTGATCAGATATAAATCTGGAATCTTCTGTCGAAAATTGTCTAGACTTAGTTGCAATAGGTCTGCAATCGTCTGATAAATTTGAAAATAGTGTGGGAGATTCTATATTAAGATGAGTTAAACTGCATATTTTGTCAGATGAATCAATTATTAAAGGTACTTTCCGGCCTCCAAATGTGATTTCAAGAGCGAAATACTGTTTAAGTAAATCATGGCCAATAACTACATCAGCACATAAATCTTGAAGAATGGATATACGGATATTTGGATGCAATACATCCTTTATTGTTAAATCTACGAAGCAGTGTCCAGATATAGAAGACTTCAATTTCGTGGATGCCATTAGTATGTGACCAGAACTTGGAAGAATTTTAATCTTCAAGAATGAGGCAAAGTTTTTATTGAGGTACGATTCTGAGCTACCAGTATCTATTAAAGCGTCGGCAGGAGTTCCGTTAATTTTGATTTTAACTAGACTTTTAGATAAGCTTAGTGGGGCGGCAGCAAGGTATTTGGTGTTTGAGGATATAGATGAAGAAGCAACAGGTAAAATTGAAGCTGAAGAAGGTTTATACTTCTTGCTTAGACATACTTTTGAGAAGTGTCCTTGTTTACCACATTCGGAACAAACAGAATTTTTAGCTGGACATGAACTTCGTAAATGTTTCCTATTCGATCCACAGTAGTAGCATTTGAAGTTTTTAATTGCAGCAGAAGTGACTTGATTAGATTCTAGAGGATTTTCGTATGATTGGATTGAGTTAACAACTTGAGGAGCAGAAATATAAGCTTCTGAATGTTTTTGCGCAGATTTTAGTGATTGGGCTGAGATTATAGTTTCCTCTAATGTTAAAGTATGACAAATTTTTTGTGGTATCTAAATTTTACTATCGAAAATGAGGATATAAATAGCAGAAGAATCGATTCTTGCTAGCGAGCTAACGAGAGACAGCTGACGACTGACCGTACAAAGAGACAGCTAACCGCTGACCGCTGATTTACCTTTTACCTTTACCGTTGACTGCTTCTAATTTTTGAACGTAACGTGTGTGTCCCAAGTTTGTGCTATTCCGATCCGGTTACCGGAATATATTTTTATTAAAGACAGTAATTCTTTTTAAAGTGGTGACAAAAGTGAACTCCGACACCGAAACCGACTTAAGAAGGTAAACATATTTTTATCACCGCTTATTTGAAAATTTTCGTGCCTCCGTAAAATAGAAATATTTTGATATTTTCATGGAAATTTCCGTACCGTTTATTTTTTGTTGTTGTTAGAAAAGTTGTTTTGTTTGAGATTTGAATAAATAAATGTAACTTTGTTTTAGAAAATGTGTTTTTGATTTCAATTGCGAAGTTAATTGGTTTTTAATTATTCGCCGGGTTTATATTAAGTTTACATTCTATTTTCTTCACAAGTCATTAATATACAATTAAAATTTATGTGACTTGGTGCATTTTAATTATATTCAGGATCTTTTGTTTCTACACTGTGTGTCAAAACTAGTGGTACCTTTTATAATTTTTTTTGAGATTTCCGGTTTGCTTTAGATTCAAGGGATAATCAGATTTGGAAGGGGCCTAGCCATAATTTATTTGATTACCCGGCAGATTTAAATCGTTGTTTTCCAGTTCCGTGGTACCTTTCTGATATAATTTTTTCTTAACAATAGTTTGCCGGTTTACTTTAGATTCAAGGGATAATCAGATTTGGAAGTGGCCTAGCCATAATTTATTTGATTTCCCGGCAGATTTTAACATTTTTTTTAGCTCTCAGGTGAAAATCTCCAACACATTTTGTTTGTTGGTCGGAAAAATATTTTGCCGGTTAAATTTAGATTCAAGGGATAATCAAATCTGGAAGTGGCCTAGCCATAATTTATTTGATTACCCTGCAGATTTAATACGTTTACGTCTCGTGTGTCGAGAGCAGTTTTCCGTGGTTGTGATAACCTTACCGGCTCGGACCGTGCGTTCTTTTTAAAGTGGTGACAAAAGTGAACTCCGACACCGAAACCGACTTAAGAAGGTAAACATATTTTTATCACCGCTTATTTGAAAATTTTCGTGCCTCCGTAAAATAGAAATATTTTGATATTTTCATGGAAATTTCCGTACCGTTTTTTTTTGTTGTTAGAAAAGTTGTTTTGTTTGAGATTTGAATAAATAAATGTAACTTTGTTTTAGAAAATGTGTTTTTGATTACCTATTTATGTTCCTTTAGTGCGCTCTGGTATATTAATCCGACAGTGCTACATTTAGGGTTTGACCTTGGCTACATTTAGAATATCAGCTGTTTACGTCGCATGGTGAGCAAGTACGTGTTCGTTGCGGGTGGATGCTAAACCCAAGAAATTCGGGCGAATATTAAAACTTTTTGGAGTAAGTATCTAATAAACAATAATTCTTTGTATTTTAAACGTATGAATAATATTTGTTATGTATGAAGTAATCGACTTAGGTTACACTTTCCCCTATAAAATAGTAGTAAGGGGTAAGTGTAATCTACGTTAGGTTCCACTTTCCCAGTTTGTAAAATTTAAATGCAAATTTATATAATTTGTTTTAGACATGGTGCGTAACTATGTTCGGAAGAAGCCGCCACTTAAATACTCCAAAGAGACCCTAAAAGCTGCCATAGAAGCAGTACAAAATCAAGAAATGACGGTGTGTAGGGCATCAATAACTTATAAGATTCCGAAAGCCACACTTTTCAAACATGTAAAAGGTCAAAGGGGTGTCAAAAGCTCTACCATGGGTAGACCAACTGCTCTTCCTTATGAGGAAGAAAAGAAAATAGCCGAAAGCATCAAGCTTATGGAAAAATGGGGCTTTGGCCTTTCTAAAAAAGAAGTCTTGAATCTTATAGGCCATTATGTGAAGGACAACAACATTAAAACGTCATTCAAAGATGGAATACCCGGCAACGACTATTTCATGAGATTTAAAAAAACCTTTAACCTGAGCCAGAAAAAACCACAAATGGTGGAAGTAGCAAGAAAAAGGAGTGTAGATCCATTTATCATCAATGATTACTTCACTCTGTTAAAAGATGTCATAAAAGATATTCATCCATCAAGAATTTATAATATAGATGAGACGAGTTTTTGGCTCGACCCAAGCAGAATTAAAGTTGTTGGCCAAAAAGGAACAGCTGCTCATAGGGCAACAAGTGGTTCTGACAGAGAAAATATATCTGTCTTATTAGGGGGAAATGCTGTTGGAGAAAAATTACCGCCGCATATAGTATTTAAAGGGAAAATGTGTGGGATTCATGGCTTGCAAAAAAGGATGAGGAATATGCAGGATTAACCTATTCGGCCACAAAAAATGGCTGGATGGAAGCAGAAACTTTTCAGAATTATTTTAAAAACAGTTTTCTAAAAAGCATACCCAAAGAAAGACCAGTTATTTTTATTTATGATGGCCACAGTTCACATGTTGGCATCTTACTCATCCAAATGGCACGACGTGAAAATATAGTCATTTTAAAGCTTCCGCCACATTCCAGCCACGTTCTTCAACCAATGGACCTTAGTGTATTTCGGCCTCTAAAAATCAAATGGGAGGAAGAACTTGTAAAATGGCAAAGGAAAAACTATGGCAATAAACTTCCGAAATCCATTTTTGCATCAATCATCTCTAAAATTTGGGAAAACATAGATCCAGTGTTCATCAAAAATGGATTTCAAAAAGCAGGAATTGCTCCATATTGCAACACTGTAATACCTATTGATAGTAACGAACCCCAATCTTATAAACGGTGGTGCTCTTTTCAAGAAAATCAGGGAGATAGAGAGTTCTGATGTACTACCACATCAAACACTTGCAGCTGTGAAACCTATAGAAGTGACACCTACAGTTGTGGCACCTACAGTTCTGGAACCTACAGCTGCGGATCTCACAGCTGTAGACCTTACAGCTGTGACAGCTACCGCTGTAACACCTGCAATAACCACCAGTATAAGAGAAATTATACCTGAACCATCAACATCCAGGAAAAACATATCAAAACGCGAAGTCTTAACGCCTTTGATTCTTCGAAAAAAATCATTCGAAGAGCTGCTTTTGGAACAAATAAAACAAACGCCAAAGCTACTTCTACTAGAAAAAAAATCTGCGGAGGTGCAGAAGTGATCACTTCAGAAGATGCCATAGCTAAGCTTGAAGATATTCAAAACGAAAAGATAAGAAAAATCAAAACAAAAACCAAGAAAAAACTAAGTGACGATAATATTAGCGATGTCGATGATAAGTTAAAATTAGAGAAAATAAAAACCATAAAAAAAGGAAACAAAAAATCAACAAATAAGAAACACTTATTTTTGGAAGAAGATAGTAGTAGTGATAACAGTGATGAAGATTTGGAAAGCCTTTCTAGCAATCCCAGTGTGGATGAAGTAGAAGAGATGAATGAAGAAATCAGTTTCCTAAATCAAATGCAGTTAGACTTATCAAAAATAAATGTTGGTGATTGGATTGTTGTTAAATACAATCAGAAGAAACTGGTCAAAATGTTCGTTGGTCAAATAACAGAGAAGGAACCCTGCTTATGGTAAGACATCCACATTTTATTGGCCAGTTGTGGAAGATGGGAGCATAATAGAGAGAAAGGATATTTTTATGCATTTACCCCCTCCTTCCACAAATAAAAGAGGAAAAATATCATTTAGTGTTGTATTTGACACATATAATGTTGGTTAACTGTTATTTTCTTTTTCAAAATAAATGTATTTTGTAGCATATGAAAAGACTAATTGTTTACACTTGCCCCTTTAAATATTAGTACATTCCAAATGTAAAAATGTGCCCATAGATATGGGGCAAGTGTAACCTAAGTACCACGAAAGAAAAAAAAATCACAGAAAAAAAATAAGGCAGGAATCTGACTGTATGTTGGTAGATCCTTTAAATAATGTCTACTTAAAAAGCTTGTATTATATAAACATGATTGAGTAAAACGTTTTTTTGATAAAAATTTATAAAGATGAGCTATTGAAAATCGCGGTTCCACTTACCCCGGTGTACCTTACCTTTTTTCAAGATATTCTTTTTTTTTCCTCTAGGAGGTGGAGAATCGGTATTTGCTGTATATGTAGACAATTTAATCATTTACTAATATAGTACTGAAATATGTTATTTAGTTTGCTTTTTATCAAAATCAAACAAATCAAATAATACAACAGAAGTCACATACAGAAGATATTGTTAAAGACAGAACGCCAATGCATTTTTGTAGAACATAGCTTTAGATAAAGGGAACGTATCCACGATGCCTTGATGTTGAATTTATTATGATTTGACAGTTATTGTCAACATTTTTCATAAAACCTCTTTCAATTAGTTTTACATTGTAACGATATTTTGTACAATAAATATCTACAAATTTAAAAATACATTTCAATACAGTCCACTAATTCATAAAAAGGCCTGTGCCGAACATGCTGGTCCAAATCGAACCGGATATAGAGCAATTTCAATAGATAATACAGATCGGAGCTCGCGAGTGATTTTCAGAAATGGCCGCCATAAAAAGATTCACCCTATAAGCTGCCGCAAATTTAGTACTGCATAATAATAAGTGAAGCATAGCAGGTCCAAGCAGCCGCTTCAAGAATTTTCAAACTACTAAGTATCAACTCCAATATATTGGAATAACATGGCTCCCAAGAAAAATGATTCCGAAATTGATGAACTAAAGGGTAAGATTAATAAATCCATAAAAAATATTAAGAGAATTGAAAGATACATACATGAACATCGATCAGATGACCCTTCTACTTTTTTAAGAGAAAAATTGTTGACCCGAAAAGTAAGTTTAAAGGAATATTTTGATCAAGTCCAAGAATTTGATGCAAAGTTGTATTGTTTAGATTCTGACAATTGCCTAACTGAACTTGAAAATGATGAAATTTGCAATATTTTTTATGATTCTAATGCATTTATAAATTATTATGTTAAACAATGTGATGAAAAAACGCAACAACCAATTGAGACAAAGCAAGACTTCTCAAGTATTTCCTTACCTAATATAAAAATTCCCAATTTTAATGGAAAGGATCTCTGTGAATTTAAACCTTTCATTGATATGTTTAAAGCTGTGATTGACAGTAACACCAAATTAAAAGACATCGAAAAATTATACCATTTGAAAAGTCATCTCCAAGGAGAAGCGTTCAACTTAGTATGCAATTTACCCTTAATAAACGTGTCTTATCAACAAGCTTTAACAATTTTAAAAGATGCATACAAAAATGAAACTGCACTAATCAACTCACATGTTGATTCACTATTAAATATTCCTAGCATCCAAAAGAGCAATCCCACAGTTTTGGAAGAATTTGTATCAAATATCAAGCAGCATACAGGGGCTTTAAAGATGTTAGGGCAACCGGTGGATGGTTGGGATGTTTTGTTAGTTAGAATTTTCAGTAAGAAATTGGATTTCTTTACAAATCAAGCTTATCAGCTTCAAAGAGATAAGTCAAAAATTCCGTCATTGCATACATTTCTAGAGTTTTTGCATCAAAGAATACTTTCCTTTCAGGAAATATCTCAAACAAAAAGGATTTCCACGAATGATAAGTTACACGTTCATGTTTCTACTAAAGTAAAAGTAGACAAAAAATGTCCATTTTGTGAGTCGTTTGACCATAAACTATATAATTGTGACAATTTTAAAAATGTTAACGTTAACGACAGAGTTTCATTTGTCAATAAAGCTAGACTATAAAATCTGTTTAAACAGTCATTCTGCCAATTGTAGGTATACATTTAAATGCCAAATATGTCGCAAGAGCCACCATTCATTGCTGGATTTGGAAAAACCTTCTCAACAAGTCGAAGCAACCTTACATACAGATTCAGAACCAGGTACAAGCGTACAGCTCTTTGATAAAAATATACAGTTTCCAAAAAAGGTATTGCTTCCAGTTGCAAAGGTAAAAGTTAGGTCCCATTTAGGGGAATTTATTACTGCCTATTGTTTATTAGACAGTGGTTCACAGGCTTCATTTATTACAACACGTCTGGTGTTGGATCTAGGTTTGCAAACCACTAAGAAAGATTTGAAAATAGTTGGTATATCTGATAATATCAAAAAACTACATGATTATCTTAATTTAAACATTGAATCTAGTATTAATAATCACCAACTAAATATCAATTGTCATGTAATTGACAGCATTACATCAAACCCATGTGATTTTACATTTGATATTTCAAAACTAAAAATACCTAGTGGTATTACTCTTGCAGATCCTGATGTCAACGTTAATAATAAAAGGATAGATATTTTGCTCGGTGCAGATATTTTCTTTAAAATCAAAATACACTTTTGGGTTACGTTGTAAGTGGAACAGCAGATTTCCAAAGCAAACAGTGTATTAGCGATTTGTGTTTACATGCTTTTCACTCAACTTCCAAACTCGAAAATCTCATTTCAAAATTTTGGGAAGCTGAAAGTGTCCCTAAATTATTCAAGGAATATAATTCTGAGCAGTTAGCTTGTGAAGATAGCTTTCTTCCTTCAGTTACAAAAGTAAACAATAAATTTCAGGTTGAGCTTCCGCTTAAGAAAGAATTGTCTTCCCTCAACCTGGGAGATTCATTCACTGTTGCACTGAAACGGTTTATCAATCTAGAAAAACGTTCAACTTCATTACCAGTTATTCCCCAGTATTTGGTGGGTTATGGGAAGCTGGTGTCAAAAGTGCTAAGTATCACATAAAAAGAGTTTTAGCCAACAATATGCTTACATATGAAGAATTAAATACATTAATTATTCAAGTTGAAGGTATTTTAAACTCTAGACCTTTGACTCAATCTACTAATGACCCTTCAGATTTAACTTATTTAACACCAGGGCACTTTTTAATAGGTGTTCCAATTACTTCATTTCCCGAACTTAATTTAACTCTAGTTCCGTCTAATAGGTTGAAATTTTGGAGAAGGTGTACCCAAATGCAGCAACATTTTTGGGATAAATGGCACAAAAGCTATCTTAACTTGCTCCAAAATAGGCCCAAATGGAAATTTGAGCATCCAAATTTACAAAAAAGGATGTTAGTTCTTTTTAAAGAAGACAATTCGCCATCTTCAAAATGGCCAATGGCTAGAATTGAAGACATAATTTTTGGTAAAGATGGTAAGGTAAGAGTTGTGAAAGTGAAGACTCAAACAGGCACTTACTTGAGGTCTGTAACTAAGATTGCTGTGTTACCAATAAATTAATTTATCGTTCTTTTTCATCACATTGTTGAGTTACCTTGTAGCAGTTAAATTTTACACACTGTTGTTCTATTCATTTATTCATATTTTTTAATTTCATGACAATCAATTGTAAACGTTTCTTTATATTATAATCTGCGATATGTTCTATGCAAATCAAAAATTTAAAAACCTTTTGATTAATTGGTGAAGTTTTTCCCAAAACTTTTTGTGCCTCCCCAGTTATGTTAAAGACAGAACGCCAATGCATTTTTGTAGAACATAGCTTTATATAAAGGGAACGTATCCACGATGCCTTGATGTTGAATTTATTATGATTTGACAGTTATTGTCAACATTTTTCATAAAACCTCTTTCAATTAGTTTTACATTGTAACGATATTTTGTACAATAAATATCTACAAATTTAAAAATACATTTCAATACAGTCCACTAATTCATAAAAAGGCCTGTGCCGAACAGATATTTTACTTGATACATACTATTATTTAATAATGGTTTACTGCTCTCCATAACTTCTTCCTCAAACACCTGGCTCGTTGATGCAATAGCTGTAACATAAAAATTATGTTAATATTTCTTAGATATATTGTACAGGGTGGCAAGATAAGAATGCAGAGTGCTGTATCTCGGAAACTATTTGATTACTAAAATGGCCAAAAGAAAACTCCTATCCAACGGCATATTTCTATAGGAGTTTGTAGGTTAGTTTTAGCCAGTTCTTTATATATCAAAATTTGGGGACATATTAATTGGACACTCAAAGATTATATGATTCAGAGTACCAACTTGTCCACATTCACAATATGGATTGTCTTGAACACCTATGCGGTATAGGTGAACTGGAGTTGCACAATGGCCTGTTCTCATCCGAAATATGGTTGTAATATGTCTCCTGTCTTTGTATGGAAATTGATTAAACCAAGGAGTTTTATTTAGATTGTTCACTATTTTGCTATAGAATGATGAGTCTGATTCACTGTGGATCCAATCTTGAGTCCATCGATACCAAATCTTTTTTTTTATGTCTGGTAGGTAGTTAGAAAAGTGCAATTTGAGTTTTATTTAGATTGTTCACTATTTTGCTATAGAATGATGAGTCTGATTCACTGTGGATCCAATCTTGAGTCCATCGATACCAAATCTTTTTTTTATGTCTGGTAGGTAGTTAGAAAAGTGCAATTTGACTTTTGCTGGGATATTTAGTAGTCTCCCTGCATTAGCTAATTTATCAGCCATCCAGTTACCTTTAATGTCAGAGTGGCCAGTAATCCATGCCAAGACGATATCAAAATTTTGTAGTTTTGCTTCAATGATTCCTCTTTTGGTCATGAAAGAGGAGTGTTCAGTATCCAGTATACATTGACTTACAGATTTTTTGTATAGAGCTTTTAGAGTCTGAAAAGATTATTGCTTTTTTAATATCTTTCTTCAGGATAAATTGTAAAGCATGATTAATTGCAATACTTTCTGCAGTGCAGATTTGTGTATGTTGAGGCAACTTCCTGGAGATGGAGTATTTAAAGTATGGGCAAAAGACGCCAAAGCCTGCTGACCCATCATCATCAACTGACCCATCTGTAAATAACTGAGTGTGTAGAGGTTTATTAAGGGATATTCTCTGAATTTGAATGAGGGCATGCTCATCATTTCTGTTAGATTGTAAGTTGATAGGTTGAATTGAAGACAATTGGTATTCTAATTCAAAGTTATGACATGGGTATAGATCACTGGAAAATAGGTTTGAGTACTTGCTAAAACAGGGGAATATTTTTATTTTTCCAGATATTTTTGTTCATTTGGATCATCATATTTAATTCATTTAGTGCTGATATGATGGGATTATTAATGAGCATTGAGTTTTTTGGAAGAAATTTGGAGCTAAGCCACTCCCATCTATACCTAAGGGGGATTTCACCACATTCACTCAACATGGCATAAATTGGGGTAGATCTCATACATCCTGTGATGATACGTATACTTTTGTAATGTAAACAATCTAGTTTCTTAAGGAGATATAGTGGGCAATCAGAAATTATCTGACATCCATAGTCCAAGTGACTCTGTACTAAACCATTATGAAAAATTTGAAGGGTTTTGGGATCACTACCCCAATATGTTCCACATAAAGCACGCATGATATTCAGACTGCGATTTACTTTTGTTACTATTAAATCAACATAGGAATTCCATTTAAGATTTTGCTGGAGTATTATCCCTAAATGTTTAACTCAATTAACTCATTTTATTATATGATAGTCGAACTGCTCCTCATCAAAGAATTTAACGAGTTGATCATTTTATACACATCATCACCTCTAATCAGTATAACCAGATCATCTGCAAATTGGATCAGGTCACATGATATTGGAATTATATCATATAGGGAGAGTATAAGTTGAATAATATTGGGCTTAAAGGAGAGCCTTGTGACAGTCCTTGACTCGATTTTCTTGGGCCATGTAATTTGCCCCATTTATCTTTGACAAAAATATCTCTATTGTTTAAAAGGGAGAAGATGAGATTAGCTATTTGTGTGGGAATGTTATAATTCAAAAGTTTTGAGTATAAAAGTGAGATATTAACACTATCATATGTTGAGGATATATCTAGAAACAGAGCTATGCTGTATTGTTTCTTAGTGAAAGCCATTTGAATTTTTGAGGTAAGAAATGAAAGGCATTCAGTGTATCCTCTACCTCTTCTAAATCCTAGTTGTAGCGGGTTTAAAATAGAATTATGTTCTACAAACCATTCTATTCTATTTTTTATTAAGGTTTCCAGCATTTTACCTATACAGGAAGAGATGGCTATGGGTCTATAATTCGTGGGTTCACTATTGTCTTTTCCGTGTTTAATAATGGGTGAAATTATAGTTGAGCACATGACTCATCCCACCATGGGATATAATATTTGTTACTATTGTGTGTAGAACACCAGGGGATAGTTGAGTCTGCTACTAATGATATTATATTGGTAAGGCTTTCGTAGTCTTCAATGGACGATGATAATAAAGTCTCCCATAATTAATAGAGGTTTATCAAGAGATTTCACCAGAGAAGACCAATTGACTTTGGAGATTAGGTTATCTTTAGGACAATATATATTCAGAATATTTAGTCTGTATAGCGGCAGATGGGTAAGTTGCATCTGTACTTCAGGATTAAAACCGGGTTTATTGATAGGAGAATCATGGGAGTCTATATTATTTTTGATAAGGGTCACTAAACCACCGTAGCCATCCCATCTATCCTTTCTAATGACTTTATATCCCCTGCATCTTATTGAAAATTCTTGTGAGAGCCAAGATTCACAAATCAGAATGATTTGTGATATCAGCCAGTGATATCAGCAATCTGAGTCATCAGACCCAGACACTTCCATCACTCCCTGCCTTTAGAATACTTATGTGGTACACTGTTATCTGTATTTATTTCCGTATAGTCATCAGGAATATCATAGCATCTATTGATTAGATTACCAATAAGGGTCATAACTAGTTCCCTGTGGGAGGGGTTCAGCATTGACATAGCTTGATTCACATCTAGAGCCTGTGGGGCTTGAGAGTAGCTGGTTGATGGGGATTCATTAGAGATTCTTCCATTTGGATGGTTCAATGAGTTTAGGTGGGAGTTTTTACCATAGCCTGAGTTAAGTGGTCTTTTTCTTTTGCTAGGGGTGGAGTTTGTGACTTTGGAATAAGATTGGGTCATTGGAGAGAGAGTAACTGCTGCTGCTGCCCTCCGCTCCTGTACAGATATGCTGTTCATGCTAGAATGATTCGTTGGCAAGCTGGGGAAATCTTTGATATTCAATTCCGGGGTGGGTGATTCTCTTGGAACTTTTTGGCTAGCTGCATAGTAGGAGAGATTGGCAAATGCCATTAGTTCCTTTATGTTTTTCTGTCTCTTTTTCTCTTTACATTCAGGGTTTCTTGAATTGTGATCAGAGATTTTACAGAAGATACAAAAACTAGGACAATTATTTTCCTCAGAAGGATCATGGGTTTTACCACAATTAGTGCACTTCTTTTTCCCTTTGCATTGAATTGAACTATGCCGTAAAGAAGGCAATTATTGCATTGAATAACTGGACTAACAAATGGAGTAACTCTCATCGGTAGCCCATAAATTAAGATCTCTTTAGGTATATTTCTTCTCGAGAAGGTTAGACTAACTGTACCAGTGGGGATATAAGTAATTTCTGAGTTCTCTTGAATAACTCTTCTGTTCATTCTTTTCACCGAGATAACCTTGCACAAAGCTAGATTAGTGTCTGTGAATAACTTTATTTCCTCTTCAGAAATAGATTTGAATACACCCCTAATTATTCCCTTGCATGAGACAAGATGTGAGGGTATAAAAACCTCATACCCCAATTCCTCCCAATCTCTCCTAACAATAAATTTATTTGCCGATTGCCTGTCTTTAACCCTAGAGTGGGCGCGTGATTTATTTTGGCAACAACAGGCGCATCCGTCTGACAGACCGTATTGACAAAAAAGTGTTTTATTTAGTTTAAATTTAATTATACTTGTATTTAAACGTGTTTAACTATATTTATTATCAGAAAAATACAATAATAACATTCAGAAAGTATTTTAACAAAGTTCTTATATTCCTTTGTAACTACAACACAACATAAAACTTATTATAATTTTAGATTTATACATAGTTAGTTTTCAAAATATTCATTACAAATAACACCAAGCACATATATTTATAACATTTGCGACAAAAAAAGCGCGTCTTTCTACTTTTTCTAGAGCTGCATATTGCACATCTCCCGGTTTGGTGGAGCAACTGCTTGAGCTGTGTCGGGGTTTCCAAAAATTTCTTGTAGTCTATTCCTTAAAGTTCTTGGAATAGTCTGCAGGTTTGATCGAACAGATAAGTGTGGTTTAATAAGTTCTAATGCTAAAGTTCTCAAGAATCCGCGCCACTTTTGAGTGGAATTTGGATTATTTGAGCAAAATACTACAAATGAGTTTATGCCAGCCAAATTTAGAATTGAGTAAAATATAACCATTTGCCAGCGCCTTGTATTTCTCGCAACATTGTAATTGGCGCAAAGTCTGTCAACAACATCCACACCTCCTTTGGTATTATTGTAGTCAATAATAATTTCTGGCTTTCCAGATTGTTTGTCGATATTGTCGTCATGATGCAAAGATGAAATGAGCACAACATTTTTCTTTTTTTTTGGGATATAGGAAACAATGGTGCAGTTTTTCGTAAATCCAAACATACTTGCTTCAACTAGATGTGTCGGACTGGAAAACTCTACAGGTAGTTAGTAGGTTAGTATTCTTACGGATGGTCCCTATAACCGTAAGTTTAAAATCTTTCAACAGGGTTTCCACAAGGGGCACGCTGGTAAACCAATTATCTAACGTTAAGTTTCTTCCGGAATTTTCAATTACATCGCAGAGCCTTACTACAACTGCACCAGGACTATTGCTTTCCTTATATGGACCATCTGGTTGTAGTCCAACGTAAACTTCAAGATTACTTGTGTAAAAAGTTTTGGCGTCAGAAAAAGCAAATATTTTGATACCGTATCGATTCGGTTTGGAAGGTATATATTGCCTGAAGCTGCATTTGCCTCTGAAACCTTCAAGCTTCTCATCAATGGTGACGTATTCAGATAACTATAGCCAGTTTTGCACTTATTGACGAATAAATCGAATAGTTCTCGAATAGGAGCTAATTTATCCAAGATTTTCTTGCCTCTCTAGTTTCTTTTCTGTCAAATCTTAAACAACGTAATAAAAATAAAAATCGCTTGATCCATCTGATCGCCATAATTCAACACCAGCATACAACACCTCTAAACAGGATTGCATTTCAATAGCATCGGTTGGTTTGGCGTCCCTGTCCCTCTCAAAATTAGAAGATACTGACTCAATATACGCGTTTGTGTTTTCAACAATCATGTTCAACATTTCATCATCTACAAAGAATTTAAAAATATCTTTGTGATTTTTCAAGGAACGCGTACCTAATCTCGAAATTGGAAGACGTAACGCCTTTATTTTCACTTCTTGTTCTAACATTTTTAGGCGGTAAATGTTTTTCCCATTTATCTTTTCCTATGAAAAAGGCAGAATTAGTAGCACCTGCCTCATGATCAGAGATATCTTCTTCCGATTCGCTTCCCCCTACTCTTTCTTCAACAAAATCGATTTCACCTTCTGACTCACTATCATCATACTTTTCATCCCGCTCTTCATCATCTGTAGATACCACTTCCATAAGGTGTTCAAGGCGTGCTTCCTCCCGTTCATATAAATCCATATCTAAAACAACAAATAATGTCACTTACCATTTTTCTGTTGCAAGTCAAAAAAATTGGTTGATAAAATAAATCTAAAATTTATTCCCACATAGTAATTTTAACTCACAAAAAACTCTCAAAATGATTTTTTTTATAATGATTTTATCATATAAAGTTGTTTAGCATGTATATTAACCTACCTCTATTATTTAAAGAATTGTAAATCGCACAACAAAACTAGTACACCAATAGGCGCGTCCGTCTCATAGACCGAAATATCAATAACTTGACACACACTAAACGACTACGATTATCATTTAACACTGATATGCAGATCCATGAACCAGGAAGGTACAAGCATGGTGGGGACTCAGAGTTCACGCGTAAGGAAAATATATCAAGTTTTAAATCTTGTCGGTCTCTCAGACCATCTCAGACGGCGCGCGCCTGCTCTAGGGTTAAACACTATTCCAACTCTATTTTTACCTTTTCTATTGATTTTAATAACTTCTTTAAGTCTTGGGTTAAAAATGGTTTTTGCAATGCTTAAAATATGGTAGTTTCCAATATTTTTATCTTTGCCCTGTACAAAGACCTCATAGGGACCTAAGTCGGACTCTGAATATAAAATCTGTTCTCTGGTAATATTTTTATTTGACTGATTTGCTTGGCTTTCTTGCATATTTAGAGAGAGGTCCGGTGGAGGAGGCGGGTCAGGGGGAATTTTGTTCGCCATGATGGCGAACTTGATAAGAATTATCTATCAAATAAGACTATGAAATTGAAGATTGACAATAACTATAAATGTAAGATAGAGGAAAAAGGTTAGATAAACAAAGGTAGTGTTAGTAATAGCCCTTACTAGTACTAGCCCTTACTACACACCATTCACGTGTTTCGTTGCCGAAAAAAACAGAAACACATTTCAACTAACTCATAAAATCGTCTTTAAAGATGACGTAGTTGTTTAACCTAACAACAACAACAACAATGGTGGGTGGACACAGGTAGAAGTACCTTTCAACGGCGTTACAGTAGCCTAGCTTCAGAGGTTCCCTACTTTTCCACACGCAACGATAAAACTGTGCAAATGTAATCGACCACGATTTATCTGATAGAAATTGCAACTGCCACCGACGAGCGATCATCGACAACGATTTTTTATACTCACGATCGATAAAACTGCGCAAAATGGTCTGCAAAGATTTATTGCTACGATAAGTCGTTACTTCATATTTTTTTTGGTTACATATTTTTATATACCGGTATATTTTTGTGGCACAATTCCTGGTGGTCCAATAGTTCCTTGGAATAACACTTCCTGGGAATAACAGTTCCTTGGGAGTAACAGTTTCTGGGAGTGAAAGTTCCTGATAGTCTAATTATACCAGGAAGTCTTTGGGATGAAATTAAAAGTTACCTTTGTGCAATTCTTTGCATACAAAGTTTCCTAAAGTTACAAAAACTTGAGAATTGAGTACCTACATAGACAGCTACGTCTTGTCATCATTTTCACGAAATGTTTATACTATTAGTATTTTTTTTATAGTTTACTAACCATTTTTTTGTAATTGCAAGATATTATATACATTTTCTCACTTCTAGTTTCATTTACTATACAGAAACGTTAAGTTCTCTTTTTTTATTAATGGACTGAAAGTTAGCTAGCCATTGAATTTGATTTTGTTCCTAATTTTCTTTCAGGAAAGAAAATTGGTGTCGCCCTGAAATTGCCTTCTCTTTTTTCTTTTTTTCAGGTTTGCTGAATTTTTTTAAGATCAATAAAGTAACACATTCCTGCGAACTGGCTTAGTTCACTACTTGATTCAATGGGCTCGTTCACTAAAATTTTTAAATCATTTTTAACTGTCGTAAAACAAAGTACTAAGGATAAAAATATGATTCTGAAAATTTCATGTCAATAGAATATGTCGTTCTCCTGATACAACCAATTAAACAAGCATACCGAGAGCGGGGCGAGGACTGTGACTGTGACGTCACTAGATATGTATGCACATAACGCGCTTCAGACTGTATCGTCAGCCGCATCGGATTTATTTCTTTTGTATTACTTCTTACAGAGTTTTTGTGATAATAAAATAAAATTTGTGAACCGAATTTTACTAAAGCAGACTCTTCAAATCTGCCACAAGTGGACTTGCTAATGATTATGGACTTTTTTAATCAAAATCATGAATTTATTAGTGCTGAAATGAGGGGAATTATAGTCTTATAGTTTTCATTTAACAAAGACAACACTGTTTAGAGTTTACTAAAACTGTAATATACCTATACTCCCTGTATAATAGATTAACCAGTGACACAATTTTCAAGTAAATTGATGAATAAATATTCAATGGTCAAAACAAATATTTCCCTAATGAAACTAAAGCATACTCTCCAAATTTCTTTAAACAACTATCATAATTTTAATAGTGATAGGGATTATATCATTAGAAAATATATAATAATAAATAGACAAAGAAATAGTTTTTTTTTTATTTACGAATCCGCATCAACCTCAAGGGCTATTAGCGGTCTGTAGCTATTTATTGTGTTCGTTCAATAATTTGGATACATATAGACATGTCACATGTTTTAAAGTACTTTTAAATTTTATGGTAAAAGTTTGAGATTTGTAGATATTTAATAAGGTTTTTCACATTACTGCTGTTGTTTAAAGTATTTTCCAGGGATTCACTTATGTTGCATGCTAGTCTGTTGGTATGATATAGCGGACACTCAACTAAAAAATGTTTCACTGTTAACAGCTGCTCACAAATAACACATTCTGGTCTTGGTGTTCGGGAAAGTAAATATTCATGAGTAGCTCGAGTATGACCTAGACGTAACCTTGTGATGATGATTTGGTGTCTTCGATCTTCGGTAAAAGTTAGCCAGGGTGCTATGTAGGGTTTGATTTCCCTGAGTTTTGTGTGTGAGCTCCTCCAAGTGTCATTCCATTTTTGTTTGGCTTTATTGCTAATAAATATTTTTAGGTCGGTGTATAAGGGCTTAATGATTGGTGTGGTATTAAGAAGTGCTGCTTTTTTGGCAAATTGATCGGCTATCTCATCACCTTTTATGCCTATGTGTGCAGGAACCCATAGGAAATGTATGGTTTTTCCTATCGATTGAAGATGATGAAGTTCTTGTTTGATCATCAGTACGATGAAGTTTTTTGAATAGGTGCTTCTCAATAATTTTAAGGAGTTTAAAGAGTCTGTCAGTATAACTGTCTTTTCGTAGTTCGATGTTTTTACGTACTTCACTGCTTCTAATATTGCATAAAGTTCTCCCGTTAGAATTGTTGCATATTTCGAAAGTTTAAATTGTGCGTTGTTTGTAGGTGTTACAATGGCTGCGCCTACTCCGTCATTTTGTTTGGATGCGTCAGTGTATATTTCTGTATAATTTTGATATTTTTGCATAGTCTCGCTAAAATGTTGGATGAAGGTTTGTATACTTGTGCCTTGTTTGTTGAAACATGAAAGATGAGTGTTTATATGTGGTGGCTTAATTTGCCAGGGTGGAGTGAAGTTATAAGTTTCGATTTTTAGAGAAGAAATGTTGGATATATTAAGACTGTTTTTATAGTGCTGGATTCTAACGTAAAATGGCTCTGTTTGAATGTTAGGTGAGACTGGATTTACATTTTTATCAAATGTGTGATGGTGAGTTAAAATAAGAGGATTAGCTGTTATTTTTGAGGCATATGAGAGACTTAGGATTTGTCTTCTAAGTTCTAGTGGGGCTTCTCCGGCTTCACAGTATAGGCTGTCTACTGGTGTGGTTCTGAAAGCTCCTAGGATAATACGTAGTGCTGTATTGTGCAATACGTCTAATTGTTTAAGTATTGTAGCTTTTGCTGATGCATAAGCAATACAGCCATAATCAATTTTTGATCTGACAAGTGTTCGATAGATGTTTAAGAGTACTCTGCCTTCGGCTCCCCAATGTTTGTTTGATAAACATTTCAATAAATTAAGTCCTCTTTGGCAGTCTTTAATTAGTTGTGTTATATGGGCTTTCCAACTTAGTTTCTCGTCGAATATGAGTCCCAGGTATTTTATCTCATTGGTGTACTTGAGAGTGGTATTGTAGATTTCCATATGAGGTTTGTGGTTAATTGGTTGTTTTGAAAATATTATGCACCGTGACTTGCTAGGCGAGAAATGAAAGCCTGTCGCTCTTGACCATTTTTCCATCGTACAAAGAAATAGTTATTTGTTTAACCAGGCAGCGAAGTAGTAGATTGACTGCCGAAGCTGAATTCATAGCCGAGCATAGCAATTTACTTGAAAATTGTGTCACTGGTTAATCTATTATACAGGGAGTATAGGTATATTACAGTTTTAGTAAACTCTAAACAGTGTTGTCTTTGTTAAATGAAAACTATAAGACTATAATTCCCCTCATTTCAGCACTAATAAATTCATGATTTTGATTAAAAAAGTCCATAATCATTAGCAAGTCCACTTGTGGCAGATTTGAAGAGTCTGCTTTAGTAAAATTCGGTTCACAAATTTTATTTTATTATCACAAAAACTCTGTAAGAAGTAATACAAAAGAAATAAATCCGATGCGGCTGACGATACAGTCTGAAGCGCGTTATGTGCATACATATCTAGTGACGTCACAGTCACAGTCCTCGCCCCGCTCTCGGTATGCTTGTTTAATTGGTTGTATCAGGAGAACGACATATTCTATTGACATGAAATTTTCAGAATCATATTTTTATCCTTAGTACTTTGTTTTACGACAGTTAAAAATGATTTAAAAATTTTAGTGAACGAGCCCATTGAATCAAGTAGTGAACTAAGCCAGTTCGCAGGAATGTGTTACTTTATTGATCTTAAAAAAATTCAGCAAACCTGAAAAAAAGAAAAAAGAGAAGGCAATTTCAGGGCGACACCAATTTTCTTTCCTGAAAGAAAATTAGGAACAAAATCAAATTCAATGGCTAGCTAACTTTCAGTCCATTAATAAAAAAAGAGAACTTAACGTTTCTGTATAGTAAATGAAACTAGAAGTGAGAAAATGTATATAATATCTTGCAATTACAAAAAAATGGTTAGTAAACTATAAAAAAAATACTAATAGTATAAACATTTCGTGAAAATGATGACAAGACGTAGCTGTCTATGTAGGTACTCAATTCTCAAGTTTTTGTAACTTTAGGAAACTTTGTATGCAAAGAATTGCACAAAGGTAACTTTTAATTTCATCCCAAAGACTTCCTGGTATAATTAGACTATCAGGAACTTTCACTCCCAGAAACTGTTACTCCCAAGGAACTGTTATTCCCAGGAAGTGTTATTCCAAGGAACTATTGGACCACCAGGAATTGTGCCACAAAAATATACCGGTATATAAAAATATGTAACCAAAAAAAATATGAAGTAACGACTTATCGTAGCAATAAATCTTTGCAGACCATTTTGCGCAGTTTTATCGATCGTGAGTATAAAAAATCGTTGTCGATGATCGCTCGTCGGTGGCAGTTGCAATTTCTATCAGATAAATCGTGGTCGATTACATTTGCACAGTTTTATCGTTGCGTGTGGAAAAGTAGGGAACCTCTGAAGCTAGGCTACTGTAACGCCGTTGAAAGGTACTTCTACCTGTGTCCACCCACCATTGTTGTTGTTGTTGTTAGGTTAAACAACTACGTCATCTTTAAAGACGATTTTATGAGTTAGTTGAAATGTGTTTCTGTTTTTTTCGGCAACGAAACACGTGAATGGTGTGTAGTAAGGGCTAGTACTAGTAAGGGCTATTACTAACACTACCTTTGTTTATCTAACCTTTTTCCTCTATCTTACATTTATAGTTATTGTCAATCTTCAATTTCATAGTCTTATTTGATAGATAATTCTTATCAAGTTCGCCATCATGGCGAACAAAATTCCCCCTGACCCGCCTCCTCCACCGGACCTCTCTCTAAATATGCAAGAAAGCCAAGCAAATCAGTCAAATAAAAATATTACCAGAGAACAGATTTTATATTCAGAGTCCGACTTAGGTCCCTATGAGGTCTTTGTACAGGGCAAAGATAAAAATATTGGAAACTACCATATTTTAAGCATTGCAAAAACCATTTTTAACCCAAGACTTAAAGAAGTTATTAAAATCAATAGAAAAGGTAAAAATAGAGTTGGAATAGTGTTTAACCCTAGAGCAGGCGCGCGCCGTCTGAGATGGTCTGAGAGACCGACAAGATTTAAAACTTGATATATTTTCCTTACGCGTGAACTCTGAGTCCCCACCATGCTTGTACCTTCCTGGTTCATGGATCTGCATATCAGTGTTAAATGATAATCGTAGTCGTTTAGTGTGTGTCAAGTTATTGATATTTCGGTCTATGAGACGGACGCGCCTATTGGTGTACTAGTTTTGTTGTGCGATTTACAATTCTTTAAATAATAGAGGTAGGTTAATATACATGCTAAACAACTTTATATGATAAAATCATTATAAAAAAAATCATTTTGAGAGTTTTTTGTGAGTTAAAATTACTATGTGGGAATAAATTTTAGATTTATTTTATCAACCAATTTTTTTGACTTGCAACAGAAAAATGGTAAGTGACATTATTTGTTGTTTTAGATATGGATTTATATGAACGGGAGGAAGCACGCCTTGAACACCTAATGGAAGTGGTATCTACAGATGATGAAGAGCGGGATGAAAAGTATGATGATAGTGAGTCAGAAGGTGATATCGATTTTGTTGAAGAAAGAGTAGGGGGAAGCGAATCGGAAGAAGATATCTCTGATCATGAGGCAGGTGCTACTAATTCTGCCTTTTTCATAGGAAAAGATAAATGGGAAAAACATTTACCGCCTAAAAATGTTAGAACAAGAAGTGAAAATAAAGGCGTTACGTCTTCCAATTTCGAGATTAGGTACGCGTTCCTTGAAAAATCACAAAGATATTTTTAAATTCTTTGTAGATGATGAAATGTTGAACATGATTGTTGAAAACACAAACGCGTATATTGAGTCAGTATCTTCTAATTTTGAGAGGGACAGGGACGCCAAACCAACCGATGCTATTGAAATGCAATCCTGTTTAGAGGTGTTGTATGCTGGTGTTGAATTATGGCGATCAGATGGATCGGTCTATGAGACGGACGCGCCTATTGGTGTACTAGTTTTGTTGTGCGATTTACAATTCTTTAAATAATAGAGGTAGGTTAATATACATGCTAAACAACTTTATATGATAAAATCATTATAAAAAAAATCATTTTGAGAGTTTTTTGTGAGTTAAAATTACTATACTCCCTGTATAATAGATTAACCAGTGACACAATTTTCAAGTAAATTGATGAATAAATATTCAATGGTCAAAACAAATATTTCCCTAATGAAACTAAAGCATACTCTCCAAATTTCTTTAAACAACTATCATAATTTTAATAGTGATAGGGATTATATTATTAGAAAATATATAATAATAAATAGACAAAGAAATAGTTATTTGTTTAACCAGGCAGCGAAGTAGTAGATTGACTGCCGAAGCTGAATTCATAGCCGAGCATAGCGAGGCTAGGAATCCAGCTAAGGCAGTCAATCTACTTTGCTGCCAAGTTGAACATATAATTTTTTCTACGATTTTTATAATGAAAGTATTGTATTTGCGAATTATTACAATTCCCACAATCTCTTTATTTTGGTTGGTTGCTATGGAAATGTATAATCACAGGCAGTAAAGTACTCACTTTGCTGCCTAGGCAGGAAAAGTATTACTTTGCTGATCGATATCAGTCAGCAAAATTAATATTTGCTGCCAATCGGAGAAAAATACTGTTACTAGCCAAGTACATAGATAACATAACACTGGCTAAGTATTCAACAAAACTTGGCTGTATCCGCTCTCTGAACGTGAGACTAGTAATGCTTCATATATGATGACGTCACGCCAGGATCTTGGAGAGGAGCGCTGTTTCATGTTTATAATTAATTTTAGGCGACTCCTAATTTTTTGCACAGAGCCTCAAAATGATGTGCTCTTTCCAATGGAAAAATAAAAAAAAATATGTAAATGAGCCCATTGGTTAGTTAGGCAAGAACCTGGGGTATTTAACATCATTTTTTTCAACTCCAATTTTAATCTTTTATTTCATTGACTAACGAATATAAATTTTGTTCCATTGGCGCTCAATTTAGAATATAATATTTCAGTTGTTTAGAAAAGCTTTTCTTGATTCATTCTGATTCATAATACAGGGCCCTGTATTATATTTTTTTAAATATTGTGTTTTCTCGTAGAAATTTCAAATGGAAGCATACACATTGAAGTAAGTCATTGAAAAGTAGACTAAATAAGTAATAAAACACTGCAAACCGCAAGGCGATATCTCTTTTCTATCCTGACATATGGTCACCGAATTTATTGAACATTTTAGAATTAATAAAGAGTGTGTAAATAGCATTTCAAGAAAGTTTGAAAACAGCGATCTATTTCATCCCCAAACAGGTGGAAATGACAAAATAAGCGCCAAAGATCATATAATTATTTTCTTGTGGTTTGCTGGTCACCAAACCCCAAACATTTTAATTAGTAGTTTGTTCCGAGTGATCCGTCGAGTTACATACTTTTTAAGTAACATGTCTCCTCAAGTAATAAAATGGCCAACACAAGAAGAAATGCAAGAAAGTGAGCGATTTTTCAGAAATAAAGGATTTCCTGGTGCTATAGGAGCAATTGATGGTTCTCATAAACGAATTGATAAGCCTGATAGAGACCCTGACTCCTACTATAACAGAAAAAGTATTTTTCCATTCAAGTAAGTGCACATTCTAAACAATAAAATTATAATATTACGGTAGAGGAGATTTATACATATTTGAATGTTTTCTTTTCAAAAGTTGCCAGGTTTATTCTAAATTTCAAACCAAAGCATTGGACAATAAAATGAACTCAAAACTAAACATGAATATTGTTTTAGCTTCAAGCAGTATGTGATAATCAGATGGCAATAAGGAGTCTCTTCGTGGGATTTCCAGGTTCTGTGCATGATACAAGATAAGAGTTTTTACAAGAAGTCCTCTCTCTCATAATTTAGCACAAAAGTGTGGTTTTTTTTCATTTTAGGTGATAGTGCATATGGTTGTACTAGACACTTGATTACTCCATTGAAAAATACTGGGAACTTAACTCGTCGTCAACGGCTTTTCAATACAAAATTATCTGGTTGTCGAGTTAATATTGAACATTGTTTTGGAATATTGAAACAAAAGTTCAGGCAATTATTTCATTGCAAGCAAAAATTCCAGATATAGTCCATTTTATTCGAGCTTGTTGTGTACTTCATAATTTATCAATAAATGAATTGAATGATATAGTTGAAAATGAAAATAATGTTGGCCCAGAAGACATAGATCTAGAAGAAAATTTAGATGATGAATTAATGGAAATAGATGTTCCTGCAGGAAGTCAATATTTATAATTTGTATTATCTATTTTTTATTGAATACAAAAATAACTTTTTGAGAAGATTAAACTTTGATTTTCCCAAGTGTACATTCAAATTAACCTGTGAGTCAGTTTGGACATTTCAAAGTAAAAAAAATCAACTTTCTTAAAAAATTAATTCAAAATGAAAAATAAATATTCTTGAGAAACAACAGTATATACATTCAAATTAATCTATATAAAGTCCAGTTCAGGTACTTCAAAGTAAGTAATAAATCAACTTTCTTAAAAAATATGCATCAAAATAAAAATATTCTAGAACAGTTTAAACATAATAAACACTTTCAAACTTTATTCAAGTACTCCTTTATTAATTGGTTCTCCTTTTTTGTTCATTTAGTTTTTCTCTTTCCATGTCTAGTCTTTCCCGCTTTATTGCAAGTTGTTCTTCATTATATTTTAATCTATCTTGCCGTATTTGTTCCAGTACATGCTTTCTATTTTTCTTTCTGATACTAGACCTGGAAGGTTTATCTTTTATTTTTTCTCCATTATTATTTTCTATATTGGAATTGGTATTTTCCTTTTCAGGAATTGGTTTGTGTTGAAAATTTTCGTTTAATTCAATAGTATCTTCAGCTAACAAAATCTCCGGATTTATTTTTTTTCTTGTGAAAAATTTCATCCATTTCCTTCTCAAATTTAAAATACTTTTTTCCCCTTCCTGTTTTATTATTGTTATCAACTACCTTTTTGTATTGAGTTAACTGTATAAACCCTCACTTCGTGAGTAGATTCCACGAAGTGAGGGTTTATACAGTTAACTCAATTAAAAAATCTTCGAGAGAAGACTTAACCCGACTATTGGTTCAATCAACAATGCCTTAAAAGAGAGGTAGTACCAAATTATGTAAATATAAAATGCCATATGAAAACACCTCAAACTCAAAAAGCAATAAAATGTGCTCAACGAGTCTGGCTTAAAGAAGAAAGTCGAAAATGGTTCAAAATAAGAGACTCCTTAGACTTCTACTTGAAAACCATACCTTTTTGTAGCTTCTTTCAAGGGTTTTCCACTTATTACTCACTGTTGACCCTGTCAAATTTAATCCATACTTTTCATTTAAAATTGCTGCAATAATTTCAAATAGTTTCTTCTGCGTTTTGATAGCCTTCCCTACTTTTTTGTAATGTTCCTTATAAATATGGATTAGGGCCATAGTACTTGAATCTGTCCAATGCGTATATTGTTCAGTATCTGTCCAATGCGTATATTGTTCAATATCTGTCCAATGATTTTGTTCTGACTGAATCTATAAACAACGTTGTTAAAATCTTTCAATATTCCTTTAATCTGTTCTAAACTTACCATAACTTACGGAGTCATTCATATTTTTTAAAAAAAGATTCTTCAATCTTAATAGTTATTTATGCAACAAGTGCAAAAAACACGTTTTGCAAGAGTTGCATACAATATTTTTTCTAAATTCATGCAAAAACTGGAAAATTAGAATATAAATATGTTGAGAGCCTAACCTAACCTAATCAAATCAAAGTCAACCCGTTCTTCTTTTTTTGTATCTTTATGGCCTCCACCTTGTCAGTACTCAATCATAGCTGGTTTTCGCCTTGACCATTTAAATTTTAAATAATTAAAGATTTTTGCAATAATTGTAACTCGTTGAGACTAAGTAGTAAGATATACATAATTATATTATTGTTGTATTAAAGCAGGATCAGATACTTGCTATGGATTTTTATTTAATTTAAATGTTTATGTTTGTCATTAAACTGACACAAGAATGACAGATGAGTGCAATAAAATATTTTATTGCACTAATGCAATAAAGTACCACTTTTTCCATTAAATGTGGTTCACAAAAGAGTTGTTTTTGCATGAATGTAGAAAAAAATATTTTGTCAGTGGACAGTGGATATTTATAACATAACCTTATATCAGGGTTGTGTCTGCTTGTGACGGCTTCTTTTATTGGAAAAACTGCAATCCATTGATCGGTTTTGTGTAGTCGTTCGAAAAGAGGTTTAGTAGTGATTATTCGTGTTTTTTGGCAAGTGGAGGTGTTTTTGGTATTCAGCAGCTCTATTTCACATGGATTTTCTTTCTTGATTTCTTGCAATTCGATCTCTCCACATAGGTATATTGTCGTTGGGTATAGCTCAAGACATGGATTGCTCATAAATGAATATTTTGAATGATATTTCAATAAATATTTATTATTTGGTATAACTGCTGATATTTGACCTTGTTTTTCGACAGGGATAGGATTCAAACGATAGTAATTGAAATTAACTGTTATCGGGATTTATAGTACAAATGTGATTCTTTTATTCAATATATAGCTGCTAATTTTTGTAAGTTGTTCAAATAGTCCAATATTTTCTATTTTCACTTTAATGGGCAGTTGGCTATTTTTTATTTGCTTTTCGATCAAAATTAATTCATTATAAAAGTAGGTTGTTGTTATTATACTTGGATGCATCACTTTTAATTTTGAAAATGTTATAGAGTTCTCAATATCTTGTAGTATTGATATGATAATTTTGAACATGTTGATAATTTGACTAATTGTATCTAAGAAGATAAATTTGTTTTCTCTTTGGAAGTTTCCGTTAATTAATGCTGAAATTTGGTCTAGTTTTGAAGCTAGATTTGTTCATTGTGACTAATTTGATTTATAGTAGAGTTAAATTTATTTATCGAGGAGATTGAAAGAGAATTTTGTGTTTTCAAGTTATCATTAAATTTATATTGATTTTCTTGGAGTTCTTTAATCAATTGATCGTACCTCTCTCCATCGCTTTCGTCGAGGTTACCGGTTATTGTCTTAAAGATTGATCCAAGACCGTTAATAATACCTCTTTTTGGCCTTTGAGCAGCAGGTAATATTTCACGTAATTTATTTTCAACTTTTTGTTCAACAAAATATGTAAGAATTTTCAAATAATTTGCTATATCGAATGAGAAATTTTCATTTTTTGATAGATAGTATTTAAAATATTTTGAGTGGATATTCTATTTATTCCCTTCATCAATAATTGGATTTAGGTCATAGTAATGCAATAATTTAAATCCATTGACTGCAATTTTGGCAATTCCCAGTTCTACTGGCAATAATCCGAAATTGTTTTCCATATTTTTTTACAAAATTTTGTCGTCAGAGGATCCGACGGACCATGAAAGCCTGAAATAAAATAATTTTGTTTATTTTATTTATTCACTTTTCAATTTTTAAATTTATATGTTACCTTCAAAGGTCGTTTTAAATTGTCCATGTGGACTTTATTTTGATCACTTGTCTCTACAGTTTTATTTTCCGTATTAACTTTTTTTATAAGGGTTGGCTTTTGAAATTTGATGGCTTGTTTTTGTCTTTTGTGTTGCTTAACGTAAGTTTTTTGGTTTTGTTGGAATATGTTAGGATCATCTCGAGTTTTATTGATGGTCTCCGTGCGTTTATGTTTTTCTTTTATCAAATCGTCATTTATTTTTGCGTAAAGAAGTTTTGAACGTTCTTTGTGATCGTCGATGTAATGGTTTATTAGAATTTTGTCTATGTCAATCAATATTAAATGGATCGTTATTATTTAAATGCCCTGTAGTTATATCAATTGGTTTTAGTTTTGTTGTTGAGTAAATGGTATGGTTGTATGCTAAAATGGCATAAATCATTTTCATGGCAATAGGTGTTTTTAGGAAACTTTTTGTGTTTAATAATCCAATGTGTTCGATGAGTGTTGAGTGCAATCTCTCGATAGAGCCTTGTGACTGAGGGTGATCAGGTGATCCAAAATGAATTTTTATTTTGTGCAAGTCTAGGAGTTCTGCTATACCGTGATGAGAAAAATATATTAAAAGATTATTTACAATTTCTGCGCTTGATAAAATTGATAATTGGTATGCTTGTGCATATTTTGAAAATGAGTCTATAATTGTCAAAAACTTGTGTTGTTCTATGGTAAATGTGTCCATATATAAAATTTCAAATGGTTTGGTTGCTGTTGGTGTTTGATTCATGTTTATGGCAACTGGATGTCGTTCGTATTTAGCTCTTTGACAGGGTTCACAGTCATTTATGAAAGTTTGGATGGAGTTTTTTAGAAAGGGCCAAAAGTATTTGTCTTTGATTCCTTGGTGAGTTTCATCAATTCCTCGATGATTTGATTTACCTTCGTGATAACTTTGGATTATATCCTGTATATCATTTTTATTCGTAACGTCAATTAGTTTTTTGGTACATCTTTTTAGTTTCAATGAGGAATGTTTGAAATATTTTTAAAGGGTAACTTGAAAACAGAAAAAAAATAAGCGTGCAACTATCAAAAAATAATTTCGAAAAAGAACTTATAGATTTCGTAAAAATTATATTAACCCCGAAACCCAATATTACTTATACTTTGAAGATCCAGACTTATACGAACCATTCTAAGTAATATTGGGTTTCGGGGTTAATATAATTTTTTACGAAATCTATAAGTTCTTATTCGAAATTATTTTTTGATAGTTGCACGCTTATTCTTTTTCTGTTTTCGAATAAAATTTTAATTCTTGTATTAGCAGAAGAATTTAGTACTGAATTTATGAATATTTGATTTTTTACATAGTTTACGGGCGTGGATAACGTGGAAATTCCGGAAATTGGATTTGGGCCATATTAGAATGTACTGTTTGGTCGTCGCTTTCAGCTGAGTCGTCGTTTGTATTCGGTTGATTGTTTATTTCAGTTTCTTCTATTGTTGTGTTGTCAAAGTCATGTTCTACTCGTAACGAGTCGTTGTCGGTAGTTTTGTCTTGATTAGTTGTATTAATTATGGGAAGAGGAATAGTTTCGGTGTAAAAATCTATTGATGGAGTTTGATTACTCGCATTTGTTGGCTCATTGGTATTAAAATAATTTCTATTTAAGGAGTTATAATTTTCAGTGTCTTCAATAATATCGTCTATTTGTTTCCAAAAGTCATTTGTCCCTTTTGTGTGAATTTCGATTCGAGATAGTGCGTTGGCGTTAGAATTTAAACTTCCTTTTTTGTAAATAATGTTGTAGGTGTATTCAGACAGTCTCAATTTCCAACGAGTGAATTTACTATTTTCGCCTTTTAAAGAAAAAACCCATTTGAGGGGTTTGTGATCGGTTACTATATTAAATTCATTTCCGTATAAGTATGGCCTAAAATATTTTGTCGCCCAAACTAAAGCCAAAAGTTCTTTTTCGATAGCCGAGTAATTTTGTTCAGAATCGTTTAATGTTCGCGATGCATATGCTATTGGACGATCTTTTCCGATAGGACCTTGCGATAGCACTGCTCTTATAGCAAAGTTGCTAGCGTTGACGAATTAAATTTTTGGGAAAAATCCGGATATTGTGAAATTGGTTCGTTTATTAATAAGTTTTTGCATATCTCGCAACAGTTATTAAATTCATTATCATGAACGATTTTCGCTCCCCTTTTCAAACATTTTGTTAGGGGCTTCGTGATTTTGGCAAAATTTGGAATAAATCTGCGATAATAACCCAGCAGACCGAGGAAACCTTTTATCTGCTTAGTAGTGTTGGGTATCGGATAATTTTTTATAGCATCTATTTTGTTTGGGTTTGGTTTAACACCTTCGGGGGTTAGATTAGATTAGATTAAAATTGTACATGTCCTAAATAAGCGACCTCTTTTCTCAAGAACTCTGATAATCGACTTGTATTTTGAAGTTTGATTCTCTGAGGCGTTGAAAAACATTTTTTAAACGTTCTAAGTGTTCTTGTAAGGATGTGGAGAATATTAAAATAACATCCAAATAAACAAGACATTGCTCGTTTTGTATGCCACGAAGGATATTGCCATAACACGTTGGAAGGTAGCAGGTGCTCCTTTTAGCCCGAATGGCATGCGCAAAAATTCCCAATGCCCGTTTTCGGTGGTAAATGCTGTTTTTTCAATATCTTTCGGATCCATCTCGATTTGGTGGAACCCACTAGCTAAATCGAGAGTGAAATATTGACATTTTCCTAATTTATCTAAAAGGTCGGTGATATTAGGCAAAGGGTACTTATCGTCTACAGTTTTAGCATTTAATTGACGATAATCAATAACAACTTTCCATTGCTTGGTTGAATTATATTTGAGTTTAACATTTTCTGAATTTGTTTTTCAACTTCATTTTTGTGAATGAACGGATATCTATATGGTCTTGAGTACACAGGTATTTCGTCAGAGGTTTTTATAGAATGCTTTATTTTATTTGTAAAAGTAAGCGGTAAGTTGTCTTGATAAAAAACGTCGGAGTATTGTTTTATTAAATTTACGATTTTTTGTTTCTCCTCTATGTTTAAATGATCATTTTTGTAAATGAACGGATATCTATATGGTCTTGAGTACACAGGTATTTCGTCAGAGGTTTTTATAGAATGCTTTATTTTATTTGTAAAAGTAAGCGGTAAGTTTCTTGATAAAAAACGTCGAAGTATTGTTTAATTAAATTTACGATTTTTTGTTTCTCCTCCATGTTTAAATGATCAAGTCTAATGGTTGAAAAGTCAAAGTTTTGTTTATTGGTGTCATCGAAATTGTTTAAATTAAATTCTTGAATATGTTCTCTGTCGGAAGGTTCTACTTATAAGTGGTTCTGAAAAGTCTAATGTGAGTTGATCGGTACCGTTATTTAAGATTGTAGTCAATGCCATACCCTGTTTAGCTGTAGTTAAGCTTTCGGGTATTTCACATTTGTGAATTTTTTGATGTGGTATAATAATTTCTCCGTCTGAGATTGACGTTTTAACTCGTATTACATGTTCGGATCGTGGAGCAATTTTGATTAAATTTAACTCATTTCCGGTACGGTGAAAAAGTAGCTGAATAACCTTTGTCGAAATCTAAATTTGCTTGTAAAATTTTTACGTTGTCTAAACCTATTAGCCCGTCAAATACGTTATGAAATTTAAACAAAAAGAATTTTAATTCTAAAGGTTGTGGCAATTTAAATATTTTTGATGCTGGTAATAAAGCACTATATTTGTGAGCGGACTTTTGAAATACAGTAGATACTAAAAATGGGTCTTTTTTTTTATTTTATTCGGGAACAAATTATATACTACATTCGGATCCATAAAAGATTTTGTGGAACCTGAATCAATTAGTATTTTTAGGTCGTATTCCGGAGATAAAATAAAGGTCATTCACTAGAATTGGCGAGATAAAATTCTTGCGGGGTCTTTGATTCGAATAAGAAGTGTTTGAAGCGTCTGGCATGTTACGGAAAGAAGTATTCGAGGGTCTATCTCTGTTAAAGGTGTTTCTAGTTGCAACACTCATTGGTGTGGGTTTTGGTAGGTTTTGGTTTTGTATTGGGTTGGGTCTAAAAACATCATTGTTGTTTCGGTTTTGTCTGAAAACGCTAGAACTGCTTGGAAAATGTTGATTTCTCAACGGTTGGGGCTGAATTGGGATTGGCCCTGTTGGAAAGGTATTGGCAAATTCGTTGTGGGGAGTATTTGAATTGATATTGTTTCTATTAAAATCATTTCGATGATTGAATTGATTTTGATTGTTTGAATGAGGGGGTTTATTGAAATTGGTTTTTTGCTGTTGCCTCGTTTGTAAGGAATTTTGTCTATAGGGATTTTTATTTTGATAATTTTGGAAGTAACTATTGTTATCTTCCTCTAGGACAAATTGCAATGCTTCGTTCAAGTCATTTGGTCTCATGCAACGAATTGTTGTTCCTAAGGGTTCTTTTAGACCAGATAGGAATGTTTTCAAAGATAGATTATTATATAAATCTCTTTTTAATAACTTATTGGCTTGAATGACTTCATGCAAATCTACATAACTACAGATGAGTTTGAGGATATTCAGAATTCTATCATAAAATTGTTGAGGTCATTCGTTAAAATGTTGTCTCATCATTACGAGATCACGATTTAAACATGATTCGTCTCTTTGGTCTGCGAAATTTCTTGTAAGTGTATCTTTTAAGAAATTCCAAGTAGCGACATTCTGAATATTTACAACTAGTTTGGCATTGCCACGTAGTTTTGAAATTGATGAATTTAGTAAATAAGTGTTTTAAAAATGATGGAGTTGCTCTCTTGAATAAAATGTACCAATAATTGATTCACAAACGGATAAATAACGATTAAGTTCGTTCTGGTTACCATCAAATTCTGGAACACAGTTGAGAAACTCGGGTTTAAATTCTGCCATTATCGGTCTTGTCAAATTGGGAATATTTGAATTTATTTCTAAACTTTCAAGTTCGCTAACCAAAGATTCGATGGACATAAATGTTCAATTATAATAAAAACTTATCTATGTATCTCTATTTAATTATCTTGATTTATAAAAAAAAATTTTTTTGCCAACCCTGTACTATCTGTTTATATTTATTCCTGTATAATTAATAATAACTTCGACTTACATAAAAATGATGATAAATTTGAGCATATCCACTTAACTATGAGAATACAAAGGTTGATCCTCGCAAGGTTGGACGATTCTTGTTCCAACTTTCGTTTCTTCGAATTGCAAGAGGGCTTCTATGGTCTTCTATAGATGGGTTTCTCGATTTTCGGAAAACCACTCCACATATAACACCTCCACACACGAATCACAACTTAAAAGTTCGGTATATCTAGTAAATTGTCGAAACAAACTTGATCACGTTCGATACCTTACAATCTAGATATACTACTGACTGCGCCAGAAAGGATTTGGAATGCCCAAATTAGGTTTTAAAAAAAATTATTTATTATTTTAATTGAATGAGATCCAACAATAACTAGTCTTGAGGTATTTTTTCGCGAGATCCCGTTAATATAACGGGAACTGTTATTCAGTTCCCACTGCATTTTTGCGATAGGGGAGTATGTTAATGACGTAATTTTTGACGCAATAAGTTATAAAACGGGATCTCTTTCAGTTCCCGCATCTAGGAGTATGGTTACTGGCGGTTATAGAAATTTAATTGTCAGGAGTGACATCTGAAAATTAGGATAATTCATTATTTTATGTATAATATCCACGGAGGTTAGATAATACAATTATTTATCTAGGTAGATAATATCTGAGACAACAAAATAATATATAACTACTTTGATTCACTTCAATTTACAATGGAACAAGTAGAATTGATGTTAAATAATCGAGGTGAAAATTTTCACGTTATTGTTGAATATTAACAGCAAACGAGTTGTTGAATGGTGAGTTATGGGACTTTCTTTAGTATTGGCTGAAGTTAAACATTCCAAATACTTTCAGATCCCCTCAAAGCAGATAAGTATATCGAAGAACTGAGACATCAGGGAGGTTCGGCCAGCACCAGGTTTCACGATCCACAACCAGGAACAAGCCAAGCTAGTAATAATTTTAGTGGTGAAGAAATTAATAAAATTTGGACTTCAAAAAGACCAACACAGGAGGATGTAGAAGCCACAGAATTATTTTTAAAATTGCGTACGAAGTACGCTGATAAGTTCGATGATAGGAAAACTGTTAAATCCCATTTATGGCAAAAAATTGCAAATGAAATGTCAGAAATGGGAGTATTTGTGGGTGAAGGCAAATTAAGGCAACCTACAAAAACAATACCTTCTACATGTAAAACATATGAAATCTACAGTCGGAAGCCAGAAGGATCCACCACCTTTTTTTGATGTTATGCATGGCATCCTTGGAGGAAAAGAGAAATGCAACCCTACCAATCTTCAAGATTCCTTGGATCATGTCACCACAGAAGCTGGAATGGATTGTGAAGAGGAGACCCAAAGTACTTCAGATGAAAGGCCCTGCAAAGATAGAGATAACATACAAAGTAGGTTTAAGAAGTCAAGCCAATACCAAAGCCAGTCACAGACCCAGAGACCAAAGAGTACCAATTAAATTGTTGGAGTTGGCTGTCTCTAAATCTGAGGATGGGAAAAAACATATGTCAAATTTATAAAATTTGCTGGAAAGACAGAATAATCAGAGAGATGCACTTTTGGGTAAACTTGATAAAATAATCGATGTTATGTCCAGAAAACGACATCGAGAAGAATCAGATTCAGATTAAAAAATCTGGAAAACTCCAATTATTTATTTTCATAATTTGTTTTTCAGACCTATACTACATATTTACTCCTATTCTAGTTTATTAAGTTGTTTCTCATTGAAGTAATCTTCCAGAGTTCTAGTGCTTATATGTGCAAAGAAGTTGTTATGTATATTTTTTGTGTTAGTATTGCTGTTACTTTATTTTATAAAAAGAACATATTTTTATTTTGTTAGAGTATGTTAGTTGCATTTAAATATATGATTACTGAGCAGTGCATTGCTATTTAGTGATACGTCTCACCGCCAATTACCATTACCATCAATTTCCTAGTTATCATCACAAGAAATTCAAAACTTTACATTGGTTGACCAATTAAACTTTCATTTTAATTGCTTTTAAAATCAACATTTCAATTAGTGAGAACTATTACTAATATACATAAAAAAAGTTTAAATTTGATTATTATTATGTAAATTATTACTAAGATTCTTTTGAAGGTTTCCTTATATTAAATAGGGTATTCAACAAACAAACTAAAATTGAAACAATAATATGTGGTTTTGATTTAATATATTTATGAGTAATGATGATGAAAAAAAATTTTACAATGATAGAAATATGCCAACAAATAAAAATTAAATATTTCTTCTCCGTTGTCTAGCATCCCACAAATTTTCCATTATATTATTTCTCTTTACTTCTCCCAACAAATTTTGTAGCCTATCATCATCAGAAAAATTTTCTGCACAGTAGGGTTCTTCAAAATATTCTATACCATCCCACTGATCGTGATTGATAATGCAGAAATTATGCATAACACAAGCAGCTAAGGTAATTTCAATAGCTTTGCTGACTGAATATGTATTTATGTATCTGAGTCTGGCCCATCTTCCCTTCAAAAATGCAAAGGCATTTTCTATACTGACTCTGGCTGATGCTAAGAAAAATTAAAATATTTCTGTTTGGCACTTGAAATTTTTCCCTTGAATGGAACCATCAGCCATACTCTTAATGGGTATGCACTATCTCCAATGATGTGGGATGTTTTTGTTGGAAAATACTTACATTTTCCACGTTGTTCAATCTCCCTATACAATGATGCATAAGAAAAAACCTAGAAGATAATATTAACAATTTCACTCTTAAGGAATCACTAGCAGTTTAACTTACTCTTGCATCATGTGCACATCCTGGGAATCCTACAAAAACATATGTGAATAATTTTTCAGCTGTACATATAGCTGTTAAATTAATTGAATGGTGTTGAAATCTATCAATATAACTGTCTTGCTGTAATACTGGTACTTTCAAATTTATATGGGTACCATCAATGGCTCCTAACACTCCTAAAACATTCTTTATATAAAATATTGAAGTGATTACTAGTGTATGAGGCAAAATAATCGATAATTATAAAACACTGACCTGAAAATGACGGAAATCCATTTTGAATATGAGTTTGATCTATATCTGTTTGTGGCCACTTTATATATTTATATTTTAGTCTACATGCAACATATAAGCAGGCATTAACAATTACCATCACACTGGACTGCACGATACCAAATCTATCTGCAACCGATATGAGGGGATCTTGATGGGCAATATACCACAAAAATATTAATATAAGTTTTTCTCTGGAGCAAATGGGAAATTTTCACCTCTATACTTTTTTTTTTTAATAAAAACTAATGATCATTGTGCAACATTTTTTTTTAATAAAAAATGTTGATCATTGTGCAACATAACAGCTAGTAACTGCGAAAAAGTGTTTATTTTCATTCTAAAAAGCTGGAAAAACACCGTTTCATTATATTTGTCTAACCAATCCATATGATTCACCCTAGGGTGAAAATAATCATCCGAAACTCGTAGCCTGACTGAACTATGCAAGGTTACTTGTGATGACATAACTACAGGAAGGCTAGTATCAAAAAAATCGTCAATTATAGTTAAAACTAAAGAAAACATTTTTCAAACGATAGAAACAATTTGTAACTCGTCACTTTCTATTGAGGTTATGTTAATTTATTATTGTTGTCAAGTTAAATCTATCCGGTTAACCGGTTTATGTTCGCGGGAGATCATGAACGATAACAACCTTTCAAATTTCTTTGGTGGAGGTATAACCGTTCTGTTACCGACTTCACATCAACGGGATCTCGCGAAAAAATACCTTTAATGCTACAAAAGTTAACAATAGAATGATTTTATAAACTTGAATTTAGAAAAGAAAGAAAAGATAAAAAATGCTGTATCGGAAGTTTCTAGGAATTGTTATATGATGACATCTGCTTATCATACGTGGAATACAGATGTAACTTACGTAATTAGTGCCACCCTGGATGTTCGAAATGTGGTTTTTATCATTTTCAATGCTTGAAATCAATAGCTTACGGGTGGAGAAAACAGCAATCCTGCATTTTTTCAATGACACTGTTAATAGAGAAATATATTTAGAATTTTTTAGCAACGAATTGCCACTCCTTTCAGAAGACATATATTCTTTTGGCCATTCGTCATGACATGACCTTGCAACATGATGGGTCCCGGGCACATTATTCTAGAGAATTTCGGAATTTCTTAGATCAATCATACCCTGGAAGGTGGATAGGACATGGAAATTCATTTATTTGGCCACCGAGGTCTCCAGAACTAACTTGTTTAGATTTTTGGGAGCGAGTGATTGATCTTGTTTATGCCGATAGATACGCAACAAGAGCTGATATGGTTGGAAGGATACAACAGAAAATACGAAGTGATTTAACGGCAGGAATTAAAGCTGCTGGTTTCTCTACCCGTCAGCGATTGATTTCATGCATTGAAAATGATGGACGACATTTCGAACATCTAGGGCGGCACTAATTGCGTACCTATCTATTTGTTGAAAGTTTCAATTGTTCGATTTATTACATTATTTCAAAATTCGTTCTCATTGTTAGTAGCTACAGCATTACATTTAGGTAATCTAGGGGCAACCATAACATAAGTGAGATAGCAGTTCAAATTACTGTAGACCGATGTTAGATCTTTCAATTCAGGCTAAATTTCTGTTAACGCGAACCAGCCCTCTAGATGTTGGAAGAACAATTCCCCCCATTTACCTGTTTCTTACGATATCTCAGGACAGGCCTCACAGTTTGCAGTATTTTATTACCAATTCTGTCTACTTTTCAATGGACTACTTCAATTCGTATGCATCCATTCAAAATTGTTACGAGAACACACATTATTTCAAAAATATAAAATAGCGCCCTCTAGCATTTATGGCATTGATTAGATTGCTTCATATTCACAAATTTTCAAATGATCAACAAAAGCTTTTTTAAGCAACATCAAGTTTACTGAAATCGGTCGAGCAGATCCGGAATTACAGGCGTTTTTTCGGAACAAGGTTCCCACTCTCTCCCACTCCTTATTTGGGAAGATAGACTTGAACTTGTCCTATAAATAATTTGCAGAATTTGTTGAAGAATCTGATTATAATATTCAATACACTCCTTAACAGGTTGACTGCCACGGCGGTCGTATACGACCGACATGTAAACATGCCAATATGCCATGGCGGTCGTATACGACCGCTATGCACCATATAAAACTATCGATCCTCATTTGCCAGCGGTCCTATCTATAACGTTTTGAGGTACGGTATACGACCGCTCTGGCCTACGAGGCTCGCATATCACTGCGAGTTTTGGAATTGTCGAAAAATTATTGAAAAAAAACGGCATATTTTATTTTTTACTTTTTATTGACAAATTAATGCAGTTACACGAAACAAAACAAGTGAAAAGGGGTTTGAATACTACAAAAACATTATAACTACTTTGAATGTGAGATATTATATCATTCCAAACACAAATGAGGCTGGTCTTCGCATGTTTCACAATATGTTACAACCTTCTTGACTTGGTTTTTGGTTATTTTCCCTTGAATTTTTTTTGCATAACAACCTTTACAGTACTTCCGGACTTTATCGAAAGGCCCTTGTTTTTTGAGGAACTTATGGATTGCTGATTTCCTCGATGGTCTCTGCTTTGTTTTATTTTCATGAGCGGTTTCATCATATGTCAGAAAGGATCTCACTACTTGTTCACGAAACTCTGTAATTTTAATTTTTTTGTCAGCAAGCTGGTTGTATACAATATGGGAATTCACAAGCGCTGTACCCAAAATAAATTCTATGGCAAGTTTCCTATACCATCTTAGGGATTTTCTTAAGGGTGAATTATAACTGGTCATCTGATCAGATTGATCAATCGACGATTTTCCTTCGTTATATTCGATTATGGCCTTCGGTTTTTGAACCATACCAGTGCGCCGCTGGACATTCACTGTTTCAACAGTGTGCTTAGTGGTGAGAAGAAGAACATCCCTCTTATCTTTCCACTTCAAGACACATATGCCTCTTTCGTTTTCTTGTCCGAATACTTCCCCTTTCTTCAATTTTTTTTGTACGACTTCTTTCGGATTTCCACGCCGGTTAGCTCTCAAGGTACCAATATAGTGTGTCTTACTGTCCAACAAAATATTTGTGAGTTCGAGACTTGTATAATAGTTGTCAGCTATGATGGTTCGTCCAGAATTTAGTAGGTCCCTGGAGAGATTGATCACAATGTTTGTTGAAACAGAAGCGTTGCCATCACCTTTTTCTTTTCCGGCATATATTCGCAGATTCCACGTATACCCATTGTCACTGCATAACTTGAAAAGTTTTATTCCATATTTATGGGTTTTTTGTGGAATATATTGCTTGAATAGCAATCGCCCTTGAAAAGGAATAATGGACTCATCAATACAAAATGTCCGGCCAGGAGTGTAGATCCTTTGAAAGTTGTTGACAAGTTTTTCTGCTAATGGCTTCACCTTATGAAGACGATCCCCTTCTGGACAACTTTTATTATTGGAGAAGTGCCACATTCTGAGAAGTAACTGGAATCTGTTTCTGGACATGGTTTTTGGTATAATCACATTCTTATATAGGTCGTCATTACTCCAATACTTTTCCAACGAAGGCATCTTCACCAAACCCATGTAAGCCACTACACCAATAAATCGAATCATTTCTTTTCTATCAGTTGGAGCCCATCTGTGTAGTCTCGAATCTGTCTTCACGTCGTTCGGATCACACAAAACTTGGGTGGCATATAGGTTTGTCTGATTTACCATCTCATCAATGATTTCATCGTCAAGGAAAGTACGGAAACATGTGTAAGGCGACAAATCGTTTATCAGTATTGCGGCGTAATTTCCATGTAAACCACCCTCTGCAGTGTATTCGAATTCTTGATGATTTCCAATTGGCTGCGTCCACGTATGCTCTAAAACATTTTGGTTAACTTCAACCTCATTGTCAGATCCCTGGATGTCCTCAATATTTGGTGGTTTGGCTTGAGCTAAAGTCTCAACTTCAAAGAATTCTTCCAGTTGTTGATCCTGCTCCAGATCTACTGATGAACTCTTCTTGTTTGTTTCCATAGAATCAGATGGAAAACTGATTGTGGCGTTAGCGGCTTCTGTTTCTTGGTGCGAGACATCATCGGATAAAACTGATTTGGAACAGCATGGTTGATCCAAAAACCTATTTTCTCCAGTATTCATTTTTTTTGAGACTGTCTTTTTGGGTTGCAATTTGCGTTTGGGCTTAGATTTCTTTAGACTGGAATTTTTGATTTCCTCTTCTGAATCTGAGAAATCTGAACTAGATAATATTTCTTCGTCACTAGACGGCAAAAACATGGGGTCAAGATCAGAGTCAAATGAACTATATGGATCAGATTCGTCACCTGGAAGGGATAGAAAAAGTGGCATATGATTCAAAATATTTATATCTACAGTAGCGGACAAAAGTTTCCAAACTTTTTTCCACTACTGTATTTGAGAATGTATATTTCAAAGGTAAATAATGAATATTACCTGACTTTTGGCCATCTTTCAATGCTAGTTCAACAATTTTTCTACTACGATTACTCATGGCGGCACGTGCACATCAAACAGCGACCAAGATCAAAACGAAACTGAACTGATACGTCTCACACTGACAAGTTACGACTCGAATAAAACGACCGCTGTCAATACGACCGCTGGCAACAATGACATAAATATGCCGCCTATGCTCGGGCGGGCGTATACGACCGCTGACAGTTTTTTTTGGAAAACTGCTATTATTTTGATGAATTTTGTACAAACATATAGAACATATCTTTTAAAAGGTCATTTTTATAACTATTCTTCCCTTGGCGTATGGGTCATTTTTTATCGTTTATATATGGCAGTCAACCTGTTAATGACTTAAATTGGTCCTTCAAACAATTTGCAGAATTTGTCGGAGAATCTGATTATGATATTTAATATATTACTCAATTGGGTAGATTTAAAAAAAATAAACTGTTAAATACGACCTCTATCGATGGACTTACAATTCCGAAAATAATTCCCAGTCGTTTCTTGAGGCCACTTCTGTCATAACAAATTTTTTCCCGAACCTGTGGTATAATCCCCTCCTTAGATATGGCCGACGGCTATTCTTAGTTGGCCACCCGGCCAAAGCAACGTCCTACAAAATGCGGAAGAATGCGTATTGAATATTGAAGCAAGAAGAAGAATTGGTTGAGGATATTACGATTTAGAATGGGAAGAAATGATATCTCAGATTTTCATTTTGATCAATCCACAAACTGTTTGAAAATTGACTTAAGTCCCAATTCTTCTCCTAGAGAGGTTTTCGAATGCACTTTCACAAAAAATATATTGCAACATATAGTGGATTGTTCAAAAGTTACAGACAAGCTTCAACTGAAAAAGATACACCCAAGACTAAAAACATTCGGAATGCGCAGTTTCATCGCATCACTTCGGATGAAATGGAAAAGTTTTTTGTTCTGTGTGGCAAATAAGCACTAAAAATACGAGACGCATCTTTTCTTACGCTGATATAGGTAGGTACTTTATTCGCATCCGATATTTAGTTACGTGATGTCTGGGAGGAGATTCGAAAGCATACTGCGAGTTTTATATTGTTCAACTACTTCTTCAAAGAGGCAGATAAAAGTTGAACCATTTCTGGACATGCCCAATTACAGTTTGTTTATGGATCTTCTAAAGAACTATCTCTAGATTAGTCAATATTACATTTTCGTGGCCGGCTAAGTTTCAAGGTTTACAATATAAATAAAAAATCCAGGTATAGCACTAAATTTTACGAGCTTACAACTTCGGATTGTTATCTACTAAACACGGAAATGTATAGTGGCCCATTGGAGAGTGGATGGGAAATCCCAAAATAAGAGCCTCTGGTACTAAGATTATTGCAACCGTACATCAATAAAGGACATGAATTGTTCATGGACAACTTTTACAACAGTTATGGTCTCTCTGGAAAATAACTTGGTTCGAAAACTCATACAACTGGAACTAACTGCGGGGTAATACGGCTAAATTTGTAAAAAACGACTGAAAAAAGGACAACACTTTTGGGTGCATGAAAAGAAAGTTTCAAATGTTTCAAAATGGTATGATAACCGTGATAACTATTATATATGTCATCAGTTACAATTCATTGGCTCAACAGTGCAAACTACAAACAGATGGGGCAAAGAATTTATAAAACCTGAAGTTGTTTTGTATAACATTCAAGTCAGGCATTGACAGATGCGATCAGATGACGTGAACTCATTCAACACCAAGAAAAATCATTCGAAGGTACAAGAAGGTTATTTTTCATATGTTGGATGTTGCTGTCTGGAACGCTTTGTTTTGTATAAGAAATATTGGGAAAATAATTCAAAATCCTACAGATTTCTTGCTTTTCGAAAAAGCTTCATCTTATCTAAATCTACCAGATAAGATTGAAGGTAATCATTCAATTCGAAATCAAAAATATGACAATGGAAGAGTCGAAAATGTCTTACATCAGCCAGAAGTGAGTCAACAATCGTTAAGGTATCACTGGCCTGAGAATATTCCTGGCCAACCGTCGGGCAAGTCCAATGAGAAAAAAAATTTTTTGAGATGCAGAATGTACACAAAAAAACCATTTGTGCGAAGAAATAGCCTACAGATGTGAGGATTGCTTAAATAAACCCCCCCTGTTTCCAAACTGCTTCGAGGAATGGCACAAATCTAACAAAAACTAAATTAGCATGTGTGGTAGATACTAATAATTTGTATTTACATTTTAAATTTCATTTTCCCTCGACCGTGTATTAACACATGATATTAACGTTCTCAAAACTGGACAAAATCATACATTAATGACCCCCATTAATGCATGATTCACCTATATTAATCAACGATTTTCTGCAGTCAACCCTACGCACATCTTATATATTCTCCAGCGCCAACTGTAAATTTAAATATACTTTGAATTTTAGTGAAGAAGACAGAAAGACTATTTGCGTGAATTACTGGAAGCTAGACTACTGCCGGCAAAAAGATGTAATTTTGTCATACGTCAGTACCTTTGCACCATAGGTTCCGTACCGGCGCAGGTATTAGAAAAGAGTCCAGTCGCAAGTACCATTTCAAGAAAGACAATGAATCTGTCCAAGTCTGCAAAAGTTTTTTATAAAGACTCTGTGTATTAGCCACGGACCTGTTGATCATGCATTACGAGGGGTAAACCAAACCTGAGTTGCCTGATGGGAGGGGTGAAAGGATTCCCAAAAATAAAACACCTGATCACTGTAACGATCCGAATTTCATATAAAGTTCATAATGTTTTGTTGAGTACCTACATGTATATTCGTTGCAACTTATTTTGATGATCAAGCCATTCGTATTTTGAATAAATTGGTTACGTCTCGCTCGTGAGTTTCTAAATACATATCATCACTTGTCCTTAGTTGGATGAATTTCCTTATACTTTCCAATGGGTTTTCGCGAATTCCTGGTTGTTTCTCACAGGTAGGTTTTGTTTACTTTAAAAGTGTGACAACCAAGGTTATCTTTACTTCTTCTTTCCAGTTTGACTTATTAGACTGATTTGTATAGACGCGTTCGGTTGTCATATTCGGGTGCGAAGATCTTGTCTGTCTTCGTAGTCGGTTGCCTACCTCGTTACGTTTTGTGTTATTGAGGAATGATTACACATTTTTGGGTATTAAAATTTATCCGTGTGAACGTGACTAAGATTTATTTATCAGACTTGACCGAAGTTTAATTACGTTACCTCGATTGGATCAACTGGATCGTACCATAGAATTGGTACGGTGACAGGTGTCTGGCAGACCTGATTTTTGGACAGAGGTTCCTGTGAGAATTGAAAAAAAATTAAGAAGAGTAGACGTGGTTGGAATTTTTCTTTTGAAAAATTGGGTGATCCAGGAATATCTTTGTTTTTATTAGACATCCCATTTGGGGATTAATTTTCCTGATCACAGTGTTCCTTGTGTACTGGCATTTTATGGAGTTTGAGGTATTTTGGAACTTGGTACTTTCAAACAAGGACGCCCAGCGAATTGGGGATTAAATTACATTTTCCTGCTCCAAACCACAATATTGAGGATTTATAAATTGAATTTTCTTAAACCTTAATTGGTTGCTGCGGCGTAAAAAGTACGCCAAACGAGTTCAAACGCTTGACATTTTTAAACCAGCAATTGGCCGACGGTGATCGCCTATGTAACCTCCCACCATAGTGTCTTCTAAGCACGAGAGAAGTGGCGATCCCGTCAGTTTTGATTTAGCTCTTTAGCAGGGAGTTACTGTGATTAATGTACTAATTGGCGTACCAAATACGCCACGCGGACGTTTATGTTTTTTATTTTTTATTATTATTTTTTTGCAAATTGTGACATTTAGGCTAAGACACTCAGGGATTTTTGTTTTGCAGTGGCGACCTGTTTACTGAACTGGAAAAGAGTTGATTTTTGTTGCTAAGGGTGAACTACACCTTACCAAAAGCATTCCGACCAATTAGTTTCACATCGTTCTTTTTAAAAACAATGGAGAGGTTATGCGAGCGGTACATAAGAGATGAAGTGCTAGTTCACAACCCACTTCATCCAAATCAGCATGCTTATACTCCGGGGTTCACTGATTCGGCCCTTCACCAAGTGGTTGGCAGAATCGAAAGATCATTGGACAACAAAGAATCCACCCTGGGTATATTCATAGATATCGAGGGAGCGTTTGATAAAACAACCTTTCCAATAATTACCCAGCAACTCAACTCCAGGAATGTACCATTGGTAGTAGGAGAATGGATACTAAAGATGCTCTCCAGTAGAGCAATAAGTATCAATGTAGAAGACATCACAGTAAGAGGACTGGTCATGAGGGCATGTCCCCAAGGAGGAGTCTTATCACCCCTTCTGTGGAACATAGTCCTGGACACCCTGATTAATCACCTCAACAACAATGGATTCTACACAATTGCATACGCAGATGACATAGTTATCTTGCAGACAGGCAAATTTGTGAACACACTGTGCGATAGAGCGCAGGATGGGCTCAAATTAATTGGAACATGGTGTGCGGAACACTCACTGTCGATCAATCCCAGGAATACTGAGATGGTCCTTTTCACCAGGAAAAGAAGTTTATCGGGCTTAAAACCTTCCGAAATTTTTAAAAGCAAACTAAACTTTTCGGAAGAGGTGAAATACCTTGGTATTACCCTCGACAGGAAACTATCATGGAACTCTCATCTACACAGCAGAGCAAAAAGAGCATATGTGGCTTATGAGCAGGGTCGTAGAACAGTGGGACGCACATGGGGTCTGTCACCCCGTGTGGTCACCTGGATCTACACTGCAATAATAAGACCTATGTTAACGTATGGAGCAATTGCATGGGGACCGAAGGTTTTACAAGCAACGGCCATTCAAAAATTATATCAAATACAGCGAATGGCTTGTTTAAACATCACAGGAGCCATGAGAACAACACCAACCGCAGCAATGGAACTAATTACTAGTCTGACCCCTCTGGACCTGTACGTCAAGGAGGTTGCGTTAATTGCCATGGTATGATTGCGCACGGCTGGTGTAAGCCCCGAAGTAGGAGTGGGCCAATTGCGGTTAAGCTTACAGCGCTACCTCTGCTGCAGGCAGCCAATGATGCAATTAAACTCAGGTTTTTGTTTAATAAACCCTACAAAATACGAATAAAACACAACACAGAGCCAGATGCTGCAGATGCAATACGCATTTATACAGATGGTTCAAAATGAATGAAGGCTCAGGATGTGGAGTTTACTCGAGAGCACTAAGCCTAAGGATTAAGTGGGAAATGGGAAACAATGCCAGCATGGTTCAAACAGAACTGGCTGGTATCTCAATCGCCACAAAAAACTAACCAGAAAAGGAATTTCTGACAAAAACATAATAATCTGCACTGGTAGTAGACAAGCCCTATTAGCCTTGAACAGACGTGTTATATCGAGGCTAGTACTAGAGTGCCACCAAGATTTAGCTATTGCCTCAGCAGATAACAATATTATCCTGAGGTAGGTTAAAGGGCACGACAGGAGTAAAGGAAATCGCATTGCCGATTCTTTAGCCAGGGAAGCCGCTGGACTAAAAATTCTTGGACCCTGTGACACCTACGGCCTGACGACTTCGACAATTGCGGAACTAGCCGAACGTTACACCCATGCTCAATCCCTTGAGAGATGGGAGGCGGGAATCAAAGGATGCAGTTTTGCCAGGATCACCCTGGGCGACCCTGATGGGAAGATGGCGCCGAAGAAATATTTGGCGATGACCAGGAAAAACCTAAGTATAACAGTGGTATTTCTGACTGGTCACTGTCAACTAAGGAAACACCTCCGTACTATGGGGCTAGTGGACACACCTCTATGCAGGATGTGTGAATAGGAAGATGAGACTGTCAGGCATGTCCTATGCGAGTGTCCGGAGTTATCGTCAATAAGAGAGTGTGTGTTCGGTAAGTCTTGGCCTACACCTGCCGATATAAAGGAGATGTCTCCTAGTGACCTGTCCACCTTCCTGAGAAGGATAGGATCAGAGGTGGGTAAAAATTATCTCAACAGAGCTGTACGAAATACTGTGAAAAGAACACAACAATTGTGTGCTTAAAAAAGAAGAATGACCTAACCTATAATATCTGTAAAATATGTCTAAAATGAAAAGTTAGTACTAAAATTTGTAATTTAATGAAAACTGTAACGCCGTTAGTAGTAGTTGCAGATTCTTTCACATATATATTAGCGCTGACATCAACGACCTGCTGACATCCTAACCTGACAACTATTGACAACTGCTTATTAAAATAGGTTTAAAAACATATTTAAAATGAAAGATACAAAATAGGTATTTCTATTTTAGATGGGTATTTGAAATAGAAATATTTCAAATATCTACCCACCTCTGGATAGGATGGACGATGACCTAGGAGGACAACTCCTCGGGAGGATGTACAATGGGTCACATGTGGCCTAAGTGCTGTGAGCCTACACTCGCCCTCCCTACTCTACAGATACAGAAGTAGAGAGGGAATCATTAAAAAAAAACCTCCTCACTTCTTAGAAATCAGACAACCTGGGACATGCCACAAGACGGTATGATGAAAAAGTACAACTTTTCGAAGAAATTCGTCACAGAACTAAGCAACAAGAAGGAATGGGATCCAAATACCATTGAAAGACTTGGAAAGAATGCCATTCAATGGTACACAGACGGCTCAAAAGCAATAGGAGGAACGGGGAAAGTAGTGTTCGGGCCAGGAACCAAACACTCCGAAAGCTTGGGAAAACCCCAAGTATTTTTCAAGCGGAAATCCACTCCATGAGAAAGTGTGCCCAGATTAATATTGATAAAGGATACAGAGGACAAAAGATTATCATAATGACAGATGGTCAAGGAGCCATTCAGGCACTGAGCTCTTGTGTAATCAGTTCCAAAATGGTGTGGGAATGCCTAGACAAACTCAATGAACTAGGAGAGAACAATACAGTTACCTTACCATGGATTCTAGGACACACTGGAATAGAAGGAAATGAAATAGCAGATGAACTAGCGAAGAGGGGGACTAAAATACCTTACTGGGGGCCAGAACCCTTTTGCGGAGTTAGTCCCAATGTAATAGCTATTTTCGCGGAGCAAATCCTGAACACATCCAGAGCACAAACCGAGTACATACTGGATTTCTTTAATGCGCAAGCGTGCCTACAGGCTCATTCCGAATTTTATAGGTAGCGCGAACGCGAATTTGAAGTGACATGAAGTTGAGTTAACACAAAATGTGCAAAAAAGAAGAATAACCTTTTATTGGAGGCTAATTATGAATAAAAACCTTACCTTTTAGCAAATTTGTTTATAAAATAAAACTTAAAAACGAAGTCTATAATGAAGTAAAAATAAAAAAAAACCAAACAACTCAACAAACACTGTTTATCATCAAAATATATATAATCCAAAAGTTTTTTAAAGTTTCAAACACAAATTAAAAAGTAATCAAACCACTATAAAGTCATACAACCGCATACAACCACAATTTTGAGGTTATAATCTGTTCGGAACAAAAAATCCCAGCTTTCATCCTAGGATTCATAGAGCACGTTCCGAGCATGCTCGAAATTGAATCTAAGTCTTCCTCGAACACGGGATTTTTTATCCTGAACACATTCTGAAGCACTCCACGAACACTCAAATTTCAATTGCGCATGCGTAGTCCCTCCGAATACGTTTAGGATGTGCTCCGCGAAAACAGCTAATATTGGAAGAAATGAGTGAAGCAGAAAGAAAGAGAAGATCCAACTATTGGAAAGATCTAGTAGAGCTTAGACAATCAAGATTCTTCTGGGTGACTACAACCTCTGTTGAGATCAAATGAATGCATAAGTCAAAGTTAAACTGCGCTGAGAGTTTTAACAGGGATCCTGACGGGACATTGTCGCCTGAATGGGCACCTGAGAAAACTCAAAATAGTGGAGGAAGGAGAATGCAGAGATATTGTGGCATGAAAGAAGAAACTTCCATCCACATACTTGTGTGTGTGTGTGTGTGTGTGAATATAAAAAGTCGAAACAAACTTAGAGGACAAGTAGTTTGAAGTATTGAATACACAGTACTTATTTATTTCCGTTGTATCTTCTCACCGAGCTACTTTATCGAAGGTCGGTTGAGGAGGAATAATTTATCAGGAGTTTTCATTTTAGAAGATAGTGCCTACTTCATAGCATACAAGGCATTAATCCAATAGACTCCAGTGCACCTAGTATGTGTGAGTACAATTACTATTTTTTCTACACCCACATGTATATTATCCATTTTTTGCACAGTTTACAGAATGGAAATGTAGGCCATACCGGTTAACTGAACGTATATGTTCATATACATCCTAGAACGTATATGAAATCCACCAATTAGCATTCGCGTTTAGGATTCGTCAACTCCCCTTTTTTGAATTTCAAAGAAACGTCAAAATAACTTATCGAAAAAAAGGCTTCCATAGAAGCACTGGATGAAGAATATCTATTTACAATAATAAACATAAATAAAATAATCCGTATAAATTAACAACAAATACTGAAAACAGAATAAAATGGGTATTAAAGAGGACTTCTGATAGACGTCAGCTTTTATAAAACTATGTAATTCATATGACGTTATAGATATCCGTTTAGAACATTCCTCGGTTGTCGAGTGGTAAGGATACTAGGCTATCGCGCGCTAGGCCCAGGGTTCGATTCCCAACGAAGAAATTTTTTTATTGTTAATTTTATTTCTAAATAATTACTCCGCTTGATATTGATTGGTAAAATTATGAAAATTGTTGAAATCTTTGAAATTGAAGTTATATTACTGTCGAGATTACAGTTTATTAAAATGTTTATTTTCTAGATTTTTCAAGTGGGTCGTAGAAAAAATATACTGTTCGACTCGTGTGGATTGTCCATATCGCACTCGAACGATTGAGCACTCCGCCTACGGCGTCGTGCTCAAACTTCGTCCTCGTGCGATATGGCCATCATATCCACACTAGTTGCACAAACTACTATATACGTCAGAGTCTAATAAAACAATATTAAAACTTACGTTAATAATTCAACCGAGTTGTTATAGCAAAATTTATCCAAATATATGATGAGCATTGAGGAACAGAGCACATATTCAGATACTCTTCTTACCGACCAACTTGATATTAACAATTCTCCCTTATTAAACCTTTTATAGTTGTGAATGAATTTCCAGGTAAACTTGTTAAATACAATACTTTATTCGCTATGTGCAAACCTACTGTCGCCCCCTCGCGGTTTAAAAACGCAAGTTACGTCGGAGGCATTTACACGTAAAGCTTATGGAAGCAACAATTATTATCAAGATACGGAGCCTTTTAACTTTTACAATGTGAATAATTTGAAAATATAAATGCCTAATGACATAATGTTCAGTATTTTATAAGCGACTGGGTGATTAATCGTTTTTAAAATGTATTTTTTTCATATTAAGTGTAGTTTTGTAGGATAGAATCAACGTAGATAAACGTTGCCTAAAATCATTCATAAAAATCGATTATTCCATTTTTCATTGTGCAATGAAGTTTGTGATTAGAAATAAAATAGCGAGATGATAAAGATACATCTCGAGAAACGAAGTGTGATGTCTAATGTTCTGAATGACAATTTTTTCCTATTATTATCTGACAGGAGTACTTTGTAACGTCAAAACCTTTATTTGAACAATATTTAACAATTCTAATTTTATAAATGAAAATGGAAAGTACAGTTGATTATGTTTGAGATATTAATATTTCGATTTTTCAAATCGAAGTAAATGGTATTTAAATTGATTCTATTAACATTTCCATGACAGCGCAAGGTAAACTAATGTCATCACAAATTCAACCATTTTACATTATCAGTTATTTCCATTTCTTTTTCTTGTAATAGTAATAGATACCAATATTTATAATTCAAAGGTGTACCATAAAAAGAAATAGCGTAAAGTATTCGTGGATAGCTGGTCTCTAAAACACTTTCTCTATTTCGAATCGCGCGTATTTTAAAGACGTCCACTTATACTTTAATATACTATTATGAAAAAATAAACAAACTATATAAAATTGATGGAGAAAACATAGCGTATAGAATACTGTATCAGCGTACACTGTATTTTGAAGTGAGGTTAAGACACTCATTTTACTCTTTTTATAGCTGCAATCCATTTTTTCCTTTGTACCAGCTTGTGTTGCGCAGTAGGAAACTTGTAATATTTCACACCACTGTTTTTCCATCCTGTATTTTTACAATTGACAACACAACAACTGTCGTGCTCCATTTTCCCCTTTATTTCCGACCGAATTGCGAAAATTCACCACCACGCGCGCTGGGATAGTTTCGCCTATCCCCTCCAACGGTCGACATACAGCGAATAGTTAATCCCATATTTAGACAAATTCTATTCCCTTTTTTATTTCATTTCCTTGTAAATATATAGATTATAATTTTATTGTGAAATATCTGTATAATTTAGTATTAAGGCACTGTATAAATTGAAAAGTTCTCATTATACCTTCATTCGTTTGACAAAGCTACTGTATTAGCGAAACGCGTCACTTTAAGTTTTAATATAATGTAGATTTAACAAATTGAAATTGTTTGATTTCATAATTTAAATTACTTAAAATTATATAAAAATCTCTCACTTTACCAATATAAACACATATACTCCGAATATTTCGAACGATTAATAGTAGATGTCGCCCACTCCGAGATTCTTCCCTATTATTGTAATATCAAGCTAATGTTGAGAAATTTTGAATGAAATATCAAAAAATGGATCGTAGATAAAAGTAAAATTACAGTAATTTTGAATATACCGCAAAAAGCTGTGAAATTATAGGAATCTTCTTTTTCGGCTGTTAGCGAAGTTCACAACCGGATTTGTGCAAGATGTACTGGCGGGATTTTCAAGGTAGCGCCACCCTATGAATAGAGGGCGCCAAGGGTCAGTTTCCCATCTATAAGTATTTTTTTACACTACTGCTCACTCTAGACTGCTATATAGATTTCTATGTCATTTGTCATTGTGCTCAGTCGGCAGTCCGGTCCGGGGCTCTTGTGCACAGAAAAAGGTATTCTGTGGTTTGTGTTTGTATGTATGAATTGTATGAATGATGTATGAATCACAGAGTACAATGGTGTACTCTGTGGTATGAAGGTATGTCCAATGTCCATCAGTCATCAGTGTCATCACGTCCATTTGTGATTGTGTGTGTATCCCTATTGGTATCCCTACAGTTTATGTTTTATATTCAAAGAGTAATTCAGTAATCAGTATCAGTATTCATTTGTTAGGAGGATCAATACAATGAAGTGAAATATAGAAAGGTGAGTCTGATATAATATTTATAAAAGTTTTATCACATATAATTGCACAAGAGGTTTGTATTTTATCGGGTAAATTTGGATTGTTTAATGAGAAACTGTTTCCTAGCAATTAGACGAGAACAACTGTCAACTTTTAAAAACGCGACAACGAAGGTGGAGCGTTTTTAGGTTGACAGTTTTTCGAGTCTAATTGCTAAAGGAAACAGTTTAGAAGTTGAACAACACAAATTTACCCGATATCAATACAAACATCGAGTGTAATTCGGCAGTTGTTGACAAACATGTCAAATTATTTATCATGGTAACAAATGCATAAGTGAAAAAACCACAAGTGCATTTATCGCTGAAAAAGTTAAAGCTAACTTTTGCCGGTGTCAAAGTGACAATTACACTGAGGCATATGCGATTTTTTATACATGAGTTGAATTGTCACTTATAATTGCACAAGAGGTTTGTATTTTATCGGGTAAATTTGGATTTTTTAATGAGAAAATGTTTCCTAGCAATTAGACGAGAACAACTGTCAACTATTAAAAACGCGACACCGAAGGTGGAGCGTTTTTAGGTTGACAGTTTTTCGAGTCTAATTGCTAAAGGAAACAGTTTAGGAGTTGAACAACACAAATTTACCCGATATCAATACAAACATCGAGTGTAATTCGGCAGGACAATTCAATGAATCGGCTCATTGTTGGTGTTTAGAAATTCAATAAGTTGTTGACAAACATGTCAAATTATTTATCATGGTAACAAATGCATAAGTGAAAAAACCACAAGTGCATTTATCAAAGGTAATACCACGAGTGCTTCAAATTTTATCGATAATTTTTTCTTTTCCACGAAAACTTGTTTATTTGGCAAAAATATGAAAACAAACCGATTTGATAAAATCACGACTCCGTTAGGAGGAGTGATTTTATCTAAATTCGGTTTGTTTGAATGTTTTTGCCTCAAATAAACAAGTTTGAGTGATGAAAATAAAAAATTATGTGATAAAATTTGAAGAGCGAGTTGTATTTGGGAAGATTATTTTTTTCAACAATTTAAAAGGATTTTTGAAAGCGCTTTTAGTTGTCAATAATGACAAATTCAAAGTAAAATTTTGACGTTTCGATGTAAACAAGGTTTTATCGATGAGGAAGCATAATTATCAGTATAATACCGAATGATTGGCTAGAATAATGTATTGCTATTGGTTAAAACCACCAAAATGTCAGATTTTGACAAGTGAAAAAAATAATCGCTGAAAAAGTTGAAGCTAACTTTTGCCGGTGTCAAAGTGACAATTACACTGAGGCATATGCGATTTTTTATACATGAGTTGAATTGTCAACAAAAAACTTCTTGTTGCTTGAAGAGTAATTCAATTCAAAAAAATTCTATTCAAATGCACATTTTATTATGAAGGTGGCCTCTGAGTTAAAAAACATTGCTTTTGCATACGATGCTGGAAGCAGACAGAAGAAAAGACAGAGAGTTTGGAGCAAACCTTGGATTTTTTGTTGATACGAGGGCAATAATATTGTTTTCCAGTGGCTGAATATGAACTCAGGGATGAAGATCCGCACAGGTACAAAAATTATCTAAGGAATCTGTTGAATGTTTTAAAGCGGAAGCAAATTATGAATGTTGAAACTGTCAATTCTCTGGTGTCAAAATTGTCCAATATTGAATCAGATTTCATCAAAATGACTGATCTTTTAAAGACAATAGACCTAAGTTGAAGCCTGCAGATATCCTGAAATTCCTCCGGGAAATAGAAATAATGGAGCTACTAGTTTCAGAGACTCTCCTCAGAAACTAAGGGGAGCACTTGATTATTTGAATGAATAACAAAATTTCATTAGCATATAATCAATCTTATACTCTTATACTCAAGTTACATAAAAAACAAATGAAAAAAATCTAAGAAATAAAATATCACTGAAAACGAGATCATCCATGTGATACGTTAGTGACTGGGTGAATTGAAAATTATAACCAAGAAAAAAATGGGGTGCAAAGATGTGGAGTCGATTAATTAAATGAATCTCCATCATATTTCGTTCAAATTTTATATATAAATAGTGGGAGGTGATAGAAAATCCTTCGATTCTCCCCAACACTACCTTAGACTGAACTCCTCTATTTGGCATTTGACATTACCAATGCTATTTGATTAGTCAAACTATTTTACTATTGGACTTCTGCTCAAGTTTAAGGTGGATTCATGCAACATCAACTAAGCTAAGTCTTATTCAAGGTTAACATTAGTCACGTTCATCCCAACAAAGTTAATCAGGTAGCGATTTTTAGAGTGATCCATCAGTTTGTAATTCTGCTGAATGTGCTAATAAAACCATATTTGTCAATGAATACAACAACAACTCAATTTTATTTGATATTTATGTCAATAGTTATGAAATAAGTATTCTAAACATTAAAAAATGGGAGTAAATTGCCATTCACCACTTTGGAGCATACTATGAAGAATGAAACGAGGGGTAAACCACTGAAGAAAAATATGTAGACTATTTTCTGTATATTCCAGGTATTGTTCAAGTATTTTCTTTGAGAAAATCTTTATTTCTATTACTAATGATTGAGAAATGTTTCAACAGAAATTTTCTGTATTTTCCACTGTATTTTCCTTGTATTTTCAGAAGTATTTTCTAATGATACTAGAATTTTTTAGATTATTTTCTGTATTTTCAATGTATTTTCTCTAATTTGTACACTATTTTCTTCAGTGGTTTACCCCTCGGAGTGGAACTTCCTGACACACTATATAATCTATTATTAAAATCATAAGTCACCACCATCTGTTCATTCATTTTTACTGAAATACAAACTAAAATATCTTCAAACAAAAATATTTTTATTATGTTTTCAACCTATGACATAAATGACAGTTAATGCATCATCAATCGGTAGCATCTAGCGCATTTTAATTCTTATTTAAAAAATGGCGACTGATACCACAGCGCTCAATCTGATCAGTCAACAAAACAGGCGTTCAGCAGAAAATTAATGATCGCTACGGTAGCGCTATGTTGTGATGAACGCGACCATTGAATTGAAACTGATGTAAAAATTTATTTTCATAAGAACATACTCATAATTAAATAGGTAGGTAACTGATTCTGAAGATAAATATTAATCATTTGATAGACAAAATAAAAAAAGACCCCTTGGTATTCTATTAGAATTGGTTAGCTAAATGGTATACAGGATGAATCACGACCAATGGGCTGGAAGTTTATAGCGAATCAGTTGAATTGTAAATTGCACGAGAAGTATACCTAGGTATAGGACACCCTCATATCATTCGAAAGAGGACATTTTTTTGATAATAGTGAATTATTAAAATATCCATTATCCCGATATAACACATTGAATTATATGGGTAGTAATGAAACCGAAAAAACTGAACACCCTGTAAAGAGATGTTTAGTTTCAATTGTGGAATGTATTTGACAAATATAAGAGAAAATTTGCTAGAATTTGTTATATCAATGTGTTACTAATTTTTTTTTCAAAATAATCACATTTTAAAAAAAGTCAGCATAACTCGGAACCCTCTGCATTTAGGTATAGGGAACCATTATGAAACAGTATTTTATTTTTTAGGCACAATCAGAAAATGCAATAAAATATAGGGTGTTCCATAAGAAGAAATATAACTTTGATACGCCACACTTCATTGAAAATTCCTATATATTTTCCCCTATAAATCTGCATCCCATTGGTCGTGATTCACCCTGTATAATAATTTTGACTTTTGTAGTTGGGCTTGCTGTCTGCCAAACATTGAATTACTTAAGGTTGTAGACTACTTGTTTCTTAGTGACACTTGCTTACTTGTATAACTTGTATAAGACAGTTGTTACGAGTTACAAACTGCAAAGAATTTAATTTATCATATATTTGAAGAACCTACCCTGAGATACACCAGCTAACAATATTAAGTTTTCTTGAAAATAACAGATTGATCACAGGTCAATTGTTTGAAAGCAAGACAGGTTCATTTTGTAAAGCTACAGTGAGAGGTGTGATTATTCAACTTCCTCAAGTATCAAGAACTAAACTGTTTATGTTTATATATTGAATAAACACAAGGTTTTTAAATTTTTTCGCTTAAAACAAAGTTTGGCTGTTTCAGTTAGTTAGTAACTCATTTGATTGGCTCTAATTATAATAGTTATTTATGCAACAAGTGCAAAAAGTGAGTGTTTTGTGCACGCGACGTGAAATTGTTAAGAACCTAAGGGCCAGTTTCATAATCAACTTAAAGTGCCGTTAAATATTAAAGTTGGATTAGGGCCGGTTTCATAATTCAATAGTTAAAGTGCCTTTAGTAAAAGTAGACTTTATCTTGAAGTATCCTTCAAGACGACTTTAAAATAGTTGCGTTTCATAATGAAAGTATAGCACCTTCTTTTAATAAAAGTAGCATTTAGCTAAGTTGGCAGCCCTGAAATTTGTTTTTCGATACCTTATGGCCGTTTGCACCGTATTCGCTAACTCACTGTTTAAAATAACACGCAGTTAAAATTTAAACAATCGATTAAATTACAATCACTTACACCGTAATTTAAGGGTTCTTGGTTAAAATAAACTAATGAATCTGGGGAAGTTTTGCTAAATTACAATCGGTTGGTTCTAACACCTAACTTCAGTCTGAGACTGTCTCAGTCAGACAATGATATTTTGAGGTTATAAAAATTGCATTAGGTTAGCGAAATGAAGTGTTCCTAATTTCTGGAGAACAAGGGTAGGCGTGAGTAATGATGGATTCAACCTCCACAAGCGCGAAACGGGTGCGAACATCAAATTTCTCACCAAATGAAAAATCCCATCTCATTGATATCATATCAAAATACAAAAGCATTATTGAAAACAAAGAAACAGAACCGTTGGTTTCAAGAGACGAAATCTCTTGAAAAATATTAGATTATCCATGTTGTGGAAATGGTTGGCTCTATCTTATACCCTTCGTGGAAAACCCATATCATTTATATCCATATCATCCTCAAAGAATATGTCGTTGTCGTGTTCCCCAAAATCCATTTTTTATAAACTAAAAACCAACTCGAGCGTACAGAGTACTTTTTTGAAGTTAGACACATCAATTTTGTGTGTTTTTTAGGTTAGAATTCATACTACTGTGGTTAATTATCGATTTAAGCCTCCAAAATCAGTGGCTTAGTTTAACAGTGGTTTAGGAGAGTTTAACCGTGGCTTAAATCGCGATGCAAGCCAAAATTCAAAGTTAACTAATAGTTAAAAATTTTAAACCACTGTTATAATGACGGTGCAAGTGGCCATTAGACACTATTTAATTTAGTTATCTAACCTAAAATTATTTATCCAAAAGTACGATTATGGGACCACTTTTTAAGGCAACTTTAATATTTAAAGGCACTTTAAATTGATTATGAAACTGGCCCTTAAAGTGGTCCCATAATTGCACTTTGAGATAAAGTAGTGCCTAAAGTTTCCTTTAACTTAAAGTGCGAATTTCTTTACAGAAGATGAAGTGGCTTTAAAGCAAACATAACCTAGTTTTCTCCATATTTTTTGACAACCAGGCTGATACTTCACGAAAAAATGATGAACATGCTTGATTGTTCTTCCAGCTCTAGCTCATTATCCGATGACGAAGTAATTTATTTGAAAAAAATAAAAAATTATTCAAAGAGAAGTGTCACTTTGAAATTTATGATGATGCTGACGTTTTTGATCGTCAAAGCCATGTCAAAACAATAATTTTAGGTTAGATAACTGAATGAAATAGTGTCAAAAGTAATTGTACAACACTGATTCGGCCGCATTTTCGCGATTTTAACATGGGAATCTCCATAAGGAAATCTAAGATCTGAAAAGGTCGGAAATTTACGCTAAAAGTGTAATATGCATGCGCTCGTACAGGGTTGTTAAAAAGTAACATGAGGGCTACAGGGTGGATGGAAAGTAACATGAGGGCCTTATTATATACAGGGTGAGTAACATGCCCGAAAATACAGGGGGATGCTCGAAAGGCCTTAACGACTTCTATATACAGGGCGGATGAAAAGTAACATAAGGGCCTTAACTATTATATACAGGGTGAGTAACATGCTCGAAATGCCTTATTATATACAGGGTGGATGAAAAGTAACATGCTCAAAATGCCTTAACGTCTATCAGGTATATACAGGGGGAGTAACATGCTCGAAAGGCCTTATACAGGGTGAGGCTCGAAAATACGGGGTGGATCAAAAGTAACATGCTCAAAAGGCCTTAACGCATATTATGTACAGGATACACCAAAAGTAACATGCTCGAAAGGCCTTAGCGTCTATTATATTCAGGGTAGATCAAAAGTAACATGCTCGAAAGGCCTTAACGACTTCTATATATAGGGTGGATAAAAAGTAACATGCTCGAAAGGCCTTATACAGGGTGAGGCTCGAAAATACGGGGTGGATCAAAAGTAACATGCTCAAAAGGCCTTAACGCATATTATGTACAGGATACACCAAAAGTAACATGCTCGAAAGGCCTTAGCGTCTATTATATTCAGGGTAGATCAAAAGTAACATGCTCGAAAGGCCTTAACGACTTCTATATATAGGGTGGATAAAAAGTAACATACTCGAAAGGCCTTATTATATATAGGGTGGATAAAAAGTAACATGCTCGAAAGGCCTTATTATATACAGGGCGGATCAAAAGTAGAAGTTCGCCCAAAGTTCGAAATGCCTTACGAAAATTATATACAAGGTGGATCAAAAGTATCTTAGGCTTAACGAGTGGTGCGGAGAGAGTGAAGTGGAAATGTCAAAACGAGTCCACGAGGGAAGTCAATCAAAGAAGAGTTTTGCATATATACAAGGGGTATTGAAACAGAGCGACCTCTATGAGACATTACGAATACCAATATACAGGGAAGTCAATCAAAGAAGAGTTTTGCATATATACAAGGGGTATTGAAACAGAGCGACCTCTATGAGACATTACGAATACCAATATACAGGGAAGTCAATCAAAGAAGAGTTTTGCATATATACAAGGGGTATTGAAACAGAGCGACCTCTATGAGACATTACGAATACCAATATACAGGGAAGTCAATCAAAGTAGAGTTTTGCATATATACAAGGGGTATTGAAACAGAGCGACCTCTATGAGACATTACGAATACCAATATACAGGGAAGTCAATCAAAGTAGAGTTTTGCATATATACAAGGGGTATTGAAACAGAGCGACCTCTATGAGACATTACGAATACCAATATACAGGGAAGTCAATCAAAGAGGAGTTTTGCATATATACAAGGGGTATTGAAACAGAGCGACCTCTATGAGACATTACGAATACCAATATACAGGGAAGTCAATCAAAGAAGAGTTTTGCATATCGATGGCTTAATGTTAATACCCCGTATCTTAAAAATATCAAGTTTTACAGGAGGTGAAAAAAACGTTTTATTTAGGTATTTCTTCGGCAAAGTTGTTCATTTTACTTTACAAAAATTAATTTTGAATTCTAAAAATGACACTATGATAAAATTATATTAAAGTCATATTGATTTATTCTGGTTGTAGATACGGGTTATTAGCAAAAAAAAACAGAAATAAATAATCACATACGGGATATTATTTTTATGAAAATTTAACAAGAAAGATCTAATATGGTAAGGATATTCGAAATTTAAGAACCCAATAATATTTTTTAAATTTTATTATAAAATATTGCATTTGCAAAAAATATAACTTGAAAATATTCGATATTAAGTAACTGTTATTGTAAATGATGTGGCAAATTGTCATAAAATTCTGCACAGTCAGCTGGTAGAACTGCCTTCAATTCTTGCAGATGTTTAAACTTTTGATATTTTATCTTAAGCCGTTCATTGTGTAAAACTGGATACTCGTCAATTTTGGGATATTTGATGTTCCTACAAGGTAGTGGCTGGAGTTCATCATCAAAATTGATTTTGAACAAAATTTGTTTCTGTGTCGGACTATAGTGCAAATATCTAAGATCCGTCACTGTGGGCTCATTTTTTTTCCTTCCAGGACGTATGGAATTATAACTCCATGTTGATGGTATTGCATAATTTAAAAAAAAGCCATGTGTTACGTAATAAGTATCTATTGGAAAGGGATTACCTCTTGCTTCTCTCGTAATATTGATATAGTCACTGGGAATGTGAATAAAGCGATTTTTTATTTTCCTTTCAATTAAGCTATGCACCGCATCGCATTCCATTTGCGAATGTCCCTTTTCTAGGATTTTTTGTTCAATAATAACATTATTTTTTATTGCATATTGCAACAAAGCATTGCTCATAACTACATTCCTATTTTGGTAACAACACCCATCTGAATAAATTGTTATAGGAAGTTTGGGATCACTACACTTTTCTTTGATGTAGTGGATCAAAAAGCTTGCAAAAGTAGATGCTGATAGGTCACCTTCTGTTTCATTCCACCAATAGCAAGTACATTGGTGTGTCGCTAAATTGTATATCGTGAAATTGTGACAATTTAACTTAGTCTTATAATATATGGCACTAGCATTAATAACAGGACAAATTTTGACAGCCTGAACATCTACAGTCAATGTATAACATTCACCACGCAATGCCTTCGCTTTATCTTCTTCTTTCTCCTGGCGCGCTCTATCTTTTCTCTCTATGTGATTTTTGTAATCTGTGTCTGATATATTATTTGTTTCAAAAGAACAACAAATATCACATCTATCTTTCTTGGGTTTATGAAGAGAAATATTCATGTCCCTCAAAATTTCATCAAATATGGGAAAGCTTAGAATGTAACTTTCTTTGTCGTTACTCTTACAAAATTCTCTGTAGATACGATAAAGATCTGCTTTTGTGCGAAACAATTGCTCTAAATACAATTTCTCGGTATCTCTTCTACAATAATGCGAACCAAGTTTCGGCAAATCATTTAACCTATGGCGAAAGTTCTTTTATTTCTGCCAAACAGCGAACGGCAGCTCTTCGTCTGGCGGCACTGGATCGTGGTTCGAGTGAATAAAACTTGCGAAATTTGATAGTTGTAATGCCTTGAGCGCCACTAAATTTTTGTTGACATGGAATCTAGAAACCATTGAATTATTTGAGACAGAGTATTACGAAATAATAGTCAGAAACCCCAATGATGTTTTATTGTCCAATATGATCAATAATGATGAGTATGTACAAATATGAAAATATACTGTCGTATAATGACCATAAAAGTTAATAGTGATACCTGTCTAAAACAGTATCCAGAATATAAATATTACCTCTAGGTATTATCGTCAGATACGTAATTATATAGATACAGTTATACAGAAAATACTTGTGAAAATGATTAACATAAAATACCTATTTATCTAAGGGTTTCTTAGATAATCTGCCTTCAGATCATTCTTCAATGGTGGTAATTTTGTATAAAGGTATCCAACGGTGATCAATAACGTTATTGGTATGAAAATTCAGATTCCAAAAGGATTGACATCTAGGTGATAGACCATATTAACGTAGGGTTGAGTACGGTACCGAGTAGGATTGACTTGAGCCTCGCATGCCTCCCTTGGACTCGCCTCGAAGGTGGGTTCTCAAGTAGAAATAGGCCTTGATTTGGGAGTCGGCTTTGTCCTTACAGAAAGCCTCTCCTTGGACCCCCTTTACTCCAGAGGGTTCACGAAAAACTGAAAGTCACCAACTTCGTAACTTTAAATGACTGAATGGGGCCAGATTCAAAACTTTAACAATATTCAGACACCATGAGGAACGACAGATCTCCTCGACGTCTCTCTGATCTCTTTCCCTCCAATTCCTACCTCCACGAGTCGTAGAATTGTATGACACTCGGTGTTACCAATAGGTATTCGGAAGTAGAAAATAAACTCTTTCATTCACTCTAGGATAGAACATACACCGAATCAAATATAAATATTGGAGAACGCTGAAGTTCACACTAAGCGAATGAGTAGTGTACGAAAAATGGACTACAATACTTATTGGTGTTGTGATCATGTGATCGCTGCAACAGCTGGTAATTGTATACTCTTTGAATATCAACCTTTATGACAAATGAAAACAAAATATTACCACCATGAATTATGATCGAATGGCTCTGAAACTAAACATATTATCAATGTAAAATAAATAAATAGTAACAGGAAAATAGCAATAAGGTAGGTACTTACAATACTATACATTTCAGTGACAATATTATAATAAATTCAACATCACTATAATGTATTCAGTCCAGGACCATGATACTAGATAATATCAAAGCATAGTTTTGATAGGAGACCGTGCTTGAGGAGCAAACAGGTGATGGTGAAAATGATGGAATAAACAGTTATATTGATTGCCTATGATGCAAGTAAAAGTAATTGCTATTGTGCTATATAGGCACACGTAATGCCATGTACAAAATATCATGTAGGTAAATCAAAACAAATAGCATTTTGTTTCTCAACTCTTATATAGAGAGAAAGGAAATGCTATACACCCCTCTCCAAAAAAAAAATGTCTATCCAAATAGATCATTTTCATATTCCTATAATTATATCTATTCAAACTAGCATGTATAAAAAACAAAAAAATCAAATTACCTTCAAATGCAAACAACCTTATTCTTAAGATAATTTTTCTAATAATTACTTGATAAATGAATAACTAAACGGTTTATAAAGAAATATATACAGATCGTGAGAGATTCATAATATTCTATGGCACTTGATATCTACGCGTATCACACGCCCAAAAATATATATGGGAATAAAATTGGTAAGTCAAAATCGGCAGAAGGGTCAAAATTGGAGAAAAGTCAAAATCGGTTAAAGTCTTGCCAAGAAATTATGCCCTAATGAATATATACTAAAATAAAAATAAAGTCATACAAAATCGTACTAAAAAAAGAAGTATTTAGAATTTTATATGTTTTTTTTTCAAAAATTTATGAATTTTATCAATCTATCTAAATTACACACCGAATCCAATTGTTATAAACACCAGTAAATAATCAATAGGTACTTACAAAATATTCATTAAATTCATAAACTTAATAGGTACACACTGTGCTCACTTAACAGTTACTATAGCTTTTACTCTTAATATACCGTATATACATATTATACAAAATTTATTCTAAATCATCTGAGGAAAAACTTCCCTCAGAAACGCTGGACTCTGAGCCTTCGTAAGCTTTCAGATCCTTTATGTGCCAACGGCCAACATTATTACCATCTATATCAGTCAATTCATAAACTAATTTAGATAGCTTTTTCTTCACAACAGAAATAACGTATCTGGGAGCAAGCTTTGCTGTAAAACGATTTGCTGCATTTGAGAGCACTTTATTTCGACGCCAAACCCTGTCTCCAGTTTCGAAAGTGACATCCCTTTTACGAAGATTGTACGCTTTACAATTACGCTCATAAGCTTTATGAAGCTTCCCCCTGACTTCATCAAAAATGTTTCCTAAATTTTGGAGATTTTCTGAATAAGATTTCCTATCTCCAGGTAATAGCTCATAATCTTCTTCAGAATGAAAGTCACTGTAGAATCTTCCTGAGAGAGGTGGTTGTCTACCAAAGACTAAAAATGAGGGTGAAAATCCAGTGACTTCGTGTTTCGCTGTGTTGATTGCTTGACGTATTTTATAAATTTCCTTATCCCAATTCTGGTGTTCGTCAACATAACTACGAATCACAGTTCCAATAGTTCTATTATTCCTCTCAACAAAATTGACATGTGGTGAATAAACTGCATTATACCAAATTTTTTTGACTTCGTATTTTTTACAAACGTTTTTGAAAGTTTTTCCAGATAATTGACTACCATTATCACATATAATATATTGTGGAACTCCAAATACAAGAAATATTTCATTTTCCAAAATTCTTTCAATCTGATGTGCTTTAGCATCTCTCAGAGGGAATAGAAGTGAATATTTCGAAAACCAATCTGAAATAACTAAAATCCATTTATTTCGTCGCTTTGAAGGAGGTAACGGACCAATCAGATCGAGGCCAATTATTTCCCAAGGCTGCTTAACGATTTTTTCCTTTCCCATTAGTCCCATTCTGGCATTATTTGGCATTTTCTGTGAACCACAGACTTTGCAAGATCGAATGTACTTTAAAATATCATGCCTCATTTTAGGCCAATAGTACTTTTCCTGAATACGACTGAAAGTCTTAAAAAACCCAAAATGGCCACAAATAGGTGGGTCATGTAATGACTCTATAACGTCTTTACGTTGGGGTTTGGGAACTAATAATTTCCATTCTGGAATGTTCGATTCCATAGGAATATTTGAGGGAATATATTTATAAAGAAAATCATTTTCTACTTTCCACTGAGGGTATTTATCTGGGTCTTGTAATACCTTCGATCTTAATTTATCATACCAGGGATCGATTCGGTCAACATCAACATCATACATTGCTATTTCGTCGTTTTCAGGAACTATACGCGACAAAGCGTCTGGGACAATATTGTTACTCCCTTTCCTATAGACAAGATCGAATGTATGCTGTCGAAGTCTAACTGCCCATCTCTGGAGTTTTCCTGAAGGGTTTTTCAAGTTGTTCAACCAAAGGAGTGAAAAATGATCAGTAATTAAGCTGAACCGGACTCCTTCGATATATGGCCGAAACTTTTCAATACTAAAAATTATGGCTAACACCTCTCTTTCCGTGGTAGAATAATTTCTCTCCGCTCGAGACAAGGTTCTACTAGCATATGCAATCACACGCTCCTCACCATCAATTTCTTGTGTGAGTACCCCACCTAAACCTGTACTGGAAGCGTCGCATTGAATAGTGAATTTTTTCGAAAAATCTGGTTGAGATAAAATTGGAGCTGATATAAGTAATTCCTTAATTTTTAAAAATGAATCTTCTGCAGCGTCATTCCATTGAATTGCCTGAGATTTCTTTTTCCCTTTGAGTAGATCATTGATGGGAGATAAAAGAGAAGAAAAATTTTTAATAAATCTCCTGTACCAAGAACACATACCTACAAACCTTTTAATGTCAGTGGCGGTTCGTGGGCGCGGATAATTAACCATACTAGCGACTTTATCTGGATCTGTTCTCAATGAGTTTGAGCCTACGATGAATCCTAAAAATTTCAATGATGTCTTGAAAAATTCGCATTTATCCAAATTAATAGTCAAATTTGCTTCATTCAATTTCTCTTTCACCTCTTTCAATAATTGAATATGTTCTTCGAAGGTAGAGCCAGTAATAATTATATCGTCGATATAAGAAAATATTTTTGGCTCGTATCGAGGACCAAAAATGGCGTCAACAAGTCTCTGTTGCGTCTGCGCAGCATTACATAGACCGAAAGGTACCGAAACAAACTGAAACTGACCTCTGCCAATAACACTAAATGCTGTCTTTTCCTTTGAAGAAGGATCTAAAGGGATTTGCCAAAAACTTTTTCTTAAATCTATAGATGATATATATTTCGCATCTCGTAACGAGTTTAGAATTCTCTCCACGTTTGGTAAAGGGTAACTATCATACTTCGTTATTGCATTCAAAGGACGACCATCAAAGCAGAAACGATATTCTCCACTTGATTTTTTAACTAATAACACTGGTGAACACCACGGGCTTTGAGATGGCTCAACAACTCCTAATTTCAACATTTCATCTAACTCATCGTTCAAGATTTTTGACATATAAGGAGACATCATGAAAGGTCTTTTACGAAAAGGAGGTTCATCTCCAGTATCTATTTTGAGAGAAATTTTATTGGTACGACCAAACCTTTCCTTACTAGAAATATCTTTAAAGGAAGCAATAAGACTTTCTGCTTCAGCACGCTGTGCTATAGTTAAATCGTCCAGTGATTGTAAATTTGTAATTTTAATACTATATTCAGGCCCATTAACAACATCAATTTCACTGAAAGACGGAAGGCTGCTCTGAACTTGCCAACTATTATTGTGAAAATTAACCTTAATATTGAATTGCCTTGCGAAATCACAACCAAAAATGAAAGATTGAGGCAAACTTGGAACAACTAATGCTTTGATTACTTGACACACACCATCAATCACAATTGGCAAAAATACTACACCTACAACTGCTTTTTGAGTTCCATCTGCAGTAGAAATATTTTTTGAAAGAGTGTGGCTTATTTCAAGATTAAATTTTTTCAAAATATCCAGACCGGCTGAACATACTAGCGAAGCAGTAGCTCCAGTATCGAGTAATACCGTAATATCTTGGTCAAATAAACGAACAACTATATAAGGTCTATTATCTAGAGGTTTTTCAATAAAAAGAGGAGAAACTTCATTTGAGCATTTCTTATAATTTTTATAGAACTTGGCTACAATGGATAACCAATTATTCCAATCAGCTTTATTGAATCTAACAAAATTAAGTTTGGCCCTTGCTTTGGGGGTGGAGTGATGGCCATGTAACGCCTTGCCCCTCACTCGTTTTTTGAACAATTTGAACAATCCGAAAATTTGACACCTGCTAACCCACATTTGAAACAGAAAATTTTCCTTCTCAGTCTACAATCAGAAAAAACATGGTTAGGCATTCCGCAATTCCAGCAAGTCACTGATTTATTATCGGAAACACTTGATATTCCCGTCCTAGAATTCTGTCTTAGACCATCAGTACCACATTTTCTTCCATTATTAGTAACGGATGTCTGGTTGCTGTTCGTGGAAGCTCGAGTGTTATTTTTTCTGAATTTATTTCTGTTGACATTTTTCGAATGGTTGTAAACTTCCTTCTCTTGTGTCACTTCTGATACCTGAGCAACTTGGGTAACCAAATTATTTTTATTTTTGAGGCTATTAGCCTCTTCAAGTCTCCTACATAATTTTGAGAATTCGGCTACAGTTGAAATTTCATGTAAAGCTAACTGACTAATGTACTGAGGTAGAATATTTTTCCTCAGATATTTAACTTTTGACAATTCAACAGGTTGTCGAGACAATCTACCAAATAAAGTTTCAACATGAGCGATAAAAATAGCAACAGTCTCATTTTTCTTTTGTTTTCTTTGTTTAATTTGTTCCCAAATATCCTCATCTATATCTGTACTTAAAAAATCTCTTTTGAGTAACGAAACAAGTGATTGCCAATCATTAACTTGTGATTTGATACTACGATACCAAACAAAAGCATCACCTACAAAAAATTCTATCGCAGATTCATAAAGAGTTTGATCATTAACTTTACGTGCCTGCGCTAACTCTGTAACATGTTCTAAAAATGAATGTACCGTTTTTGGATCACCATTGAATTTCACTTGCCATTTAGAAATTGAAATAGAATTGTTTGAACAATTTACCACAGGTACTGGAACATTAATAACTGGTGGAGACTGTACATCAACATTTGGTACAACCGGAACTGTAGTTTTTATACTATCATATAAATCAGCTTCTAATTTCAAACATGTTGCGTAAGCTTCATTTTTAAATGTATTAACATCATTTTTTATGTTATCGGCAATTTTCCCAGGAATATTCAACAACTTTAGGAGTCGCTGAATCCTATTCAAAAGGTGTGCAATTCTAGATTTAATTCGGTGAAACAAAGTATCTGTAACCTGTCCAGAATCACTAAAATCAATGATCAACTCGGTAATGGAAGTTAAACTTTTATTTATAGAGTCTTCTTCTGTTCTAAAATCAAAATCATATGAATCTAACTTCAAATTAACATCTGGATCTACTTGTTCTTTGCTCAAAAGTCTACTCAAAATTTTCCGTTTATCTGCAACTGTGCGAGCGGTAGTGATACCACGTATAGTAAGTTCATACTCTAATTCAAAATCAAGCAAATGGTTAACTTGGAATTTTTCAACACTCATTTTGCAAACCACTGTATATCAAAAATTAAATTCAACTAAATGACTGAGTTAAAATAGACTCCAATCCTATTATCACAATTGTCAGTTATCGAAAAAAATTTACTGTTTATTCATTCATCCTGTATGTTTCCAAAATATCAATTTCATAAAAACATAAGAAAAAATCACCATATGTCATGAACTGAACACTTCTAGCAAATATAAAATTAGACCTTCACTTCGGCGAAAATCTTACCAAAAAAAACAACCAAAACATTGTTAACAGCATGCAAAAACTATATAAGAATATACCAAGTATATCTTCAATACTTGATAAAAGTACAAAATATTTATTATAAAAACGGTAGATGTTTCAACTATAGAAATGACCTTTGGCCATAAAATTTTTTAAAAATTTATGTTTTTCCTGGTCTCTGTCCGCATTCAACTTCGTGATATTTTTGTCATAAAAAATTGTAAAATGTAAAATTAGAAACCATTTCATAAACTCTGTCGTCAAATATATTCAAACTTAATAGCATGAAACTACGTTAAATATCAATTTATTTGAAAAAAAACGAACTATCAAAGAAATGAGGCCCCACGTTCGAGGGTGCCATTTATTGTATGGCGAAAGTTCTTTTATTTCTGCCAAACAGCGAACGGCAGCTCTTCGTCTGGCGGCACTGGATCGTGGTTCGAGTGAATAAAACTTGCGAAATTTGATAGTTGTAATGCCTTGAGCGCCACTAAATTTTTGTTGACATGGAATCTAGAAACCATTGAATTATTTGAGACAGAGTATTACGAAATAATAGTCAGAAACCCCAATGATGTTTTATTGTCCAATATGATCAATAATGATGAGTATGTACAAATATGAAAATATACTGTCGTATAATGACCATAAAAGTTAATAGTGATACCTGTCTAAAACAGTATCCAGAATATAAATATTACCTCTAGGTATTATCGTCAGATACGTAATTATATAGATACAGTTATACAGAAAATACTTGTGAAAATGATTAACATAAAATACCTATTTATCTAAGGGTTTCTTAGATAATCTGCCTTCAGATCATTCTTCAATGGTGGTAATTTTGTATAAAGGTATCCAACGGTGATCAATAACGTTATTGGTATGAAAATTCAGATTCCAAAAGGATTGACATCTAGGTGATAGACCATATTAACGTAGGGTTGAGTACGGTACCGAGTAGGATTGACTTGAGCCTCGCATGCCTCCCTTGGACTCGCCTCGAAGGTGGGTTCTCAAGTAGAAATAGGCCTTGATTTGGGAGTCGGCTTTGTCCTTACAGAAAGCCTCTCCTTGGACCCCCTTTACTCCAGAGGGTTCACGAAAAACTGAAAGTCACCAACTTCGTAACTTTAAATGACTGAATGGGGCCAGATTCAAAACTTTAACAATATTCAGACACCATGAGGAACGACAGATCTCCTCGACGTCTCTCTGATCTCTTTCCCTCCAATTCCTACCTCCACGAGTCGTAGAATTGTATGACACTCGGTGTTACCAATAGGTATTCGGAAGTAGAAAATAAACTCTTTCATTCACTCTAGGATAGAACATACACCGAATCAAATATAAATATTGGAGAACGCTGAAGTTCACACTAAGCGAATGAGTAGTGTACGAAAAATGGACTACAATACTTATTGGTGTTGTGATCATGTGATCGCTGCAACAGCTGGTAATTGTATACTCTTTGAATATCAACCTTTATGACAAATGAAAACAAAATATTACCACCATGAATTATGATCGAATGGCTCTGAAACTAAACATATTATCAATGTAAAATAAATAAATAGTAACAGGAAAATAGCAATAAGGTAGGTACTTACAATACTATACATTTCAGTGACAATATTATAATAAATTCAACATCACTATAATGTATTCAGTCCAGGACCATGATACTAGATAATATCAAAGCATAGTTTTGATAGGAGACCGTGCTTGAGGAGCAAACAGGTGATGGTGAAAATGATGGAATAAACAGTTATATTGATTGCCTATGATGCAAGTAAAAGTAATTGCTATTGTGCTATATAGGCACACGTAATGCCATGTACAAAATATCATGTAGGTAAATCAAAACAAATAGCATTTTGTTTCTCAACTCTTATATAGAGAGAAAGGAAATGCTATAAACCATTGTTTTAAATACTTCCTTTTTTCCATATTTAGTGCTTTATCAATTCGTGTTTTTTGCTGATCCTCCGTTTTATCAATATTAATGCCATGTTCAGTGTTGGCTATCCAAGCATGCACCATGTCTTCTTTGAGACCTAAAGTTGACAGGAACATCCTTTTGCAAACCCTTTGGCGATTATTATCTTTGGTTCTTAAATGATAAATGTAAGTTCCCTTTCGACGAGATGGACCTCCAGTGGATTGCCTTTTAGTTTTTATGTATTCTACATTACCCCTAACATAGACTTTCTTCTTTTCCCAAGAATCCATATTATTCCAAAATTTGTCAAAAATAGAGCATCTTTCTTCATCAGAGAATACTTGGCAAAAGTGTTTTTTGGATTTTTGGCAGGCAACAGAATTGCAGATTTCTCCCATTATTCGTTCAGGTCGAGGTATGCCATCAGTAACTTTTCCATCTTTACTTCTTTTATATCCTTTATACTCTTTACCGCATACCCTTAGATTTTTAATTTTGTTTCTGGGCCATTCGCATTCTTTTGCCTTTCTCTTTCTTTTTTTAGAGGTCGATGTCTCATCATTTTCTTTTATATCTGTTACAGCATGAATATCAGTGCCAATGTTTTCATTATCACTTAAATCACTATCACTATGACCGTTTTGTTTATCTTGTGATGGTATATATTCAGGATCATCATCCTTTTCGCTTGCAGAAGCTGAAACTGCATTAAACCGTTCCTCTTTATCAATTTGCATGGCTCCATTTGTATTTTCGGAAATTGTATGGAAAGAAAGTAATTCTTCATTAGTTTCCTCTACCAATGTTGAACAGCTTGCTTGATATTCGATAATATCCTCTGGTATATTGCTTGTTTGTTTATCCTCATGTTGTGTATTGACCAAGGTATCCAGTTGATCTAGAACCTGACTGCAAAGATTTTCAATGTCTTGGTCGTTGACCACCACTAAGTCAGGAATATTATCAATATTTAAAACGTTTTCAGCTTCATTTGTACTAGCTAACTTATCTAAATTACCTTTGCTTTTATTATTTGTTTTGTCGTCATTGGAAGAAACATTTTGTAAGGCGGAAGCAAGAATTCTTCTGCTCCTAGGTAGGTACCCAATCTAAAAAAAAATTGTAAAAATAAATAATACCCCGTATCTTACAAAAAACTTAAAAGCATATTAGAATTTTAATAGACCGTATCGTAATGTAAACAAATAAATAACACTTTAGTAAATCTCTTTACATAAATATTTTGTAATTTAATTAAAAATACTTTTCTAATCCTATTTATAAACGAAATATAAAAATACATACCGCATTATTAGACATTATCTTTAATTTATTATCCATATTAGCTCAGTCCACAATAACACCTGTTAACACTCATTGTAAAATGACCGATACGGGGTATTCTTTAAAAATATTATCTTAGCGCGATACGGGCTATTGAATAGTGAAATATTTGGCGCGTTCTAATAAGATAACGATACAGGGAATTCATTGGCATGTAAAGGAGACTACTGGTGACATCTTTCAGCGAAAAAACAAATTTTCGATTTTTTGCAGATACGGGGTATTAACATTAAGCCATCGATATATACAAGGGGTATTGAAACAGAGCGACCTCTATGAGACATACCACGTGAGATTATAAATGGCTCAGTATTTGAAGCATTCTTAGAGCATAACATAAACGTGATACGTCATAGGTGAAGATAATTTCTATTCTTGTTATAGGAAATATTCAATTTCAATAAAAACCAATTACCTACTCTAAAATGTTTATTAAATCTACAGTATTGTTTATGTTAAAACTATTTAGGATGCATAATTTCTATAAGTTTTTTGCAAACTAGACGCATATATAATCGAAAGCAAATATCGATAAATCATAGTTAAGAGGAATCTTAGATTTTTAACAATTTTTCATTAATCCAATTAACAAGAGTTCGTTATTGAATAGTAAGGGTAAGGTGTTATCCAGGAACCAAGTAACGTTCTCAGGGCTGAGGGCAACAATGTAATATAAAAGTTGATGAATATACAGAGTGTTTTAATAAAACCAATGTTTTTCAGAAAAAACTTTATTTATAATGATAATACAGTATTTGAAAACCAGTGACGGAGGCGTTGTACATTTCTTTCGGTACATGAATATACTCCAGTGGCATGGTGGGGGTTTGAATAGCGAGCGAGGAGTCACGTAAAATGTCACGTTGTCACGTCAAATGTCACGTTGTCACGTTAAATGTCACGTTGTCACGTCAAATGTCACGTTGTCACGTCAAATGTCACGTTGTCACGTCAAATGTCACGCTGTCACGTTAAATGTCGCGTTGTCACGTCAAATGGAACTTCATATTTGATGGTGGTGAAAAGCTCAAGTTTGGATGGATCAAGTTCAGGCGATTGAACTAGTCTATGGTATTAACACAATTAGACATATACTAGGTATTACCCAGATGTAGGTAGGTAGGTCCACTATGTTATGGTATATGGTCTTCTATCACCGGTAAAAAACACCCAGACTATAATTGATATTATATTACGTAAATATTTTAGCTACAGTTTCATGAATATTGTCGCGCACTTTCAATAGATGTTTCGGAGCTTCAGCGAAGTATTCAATCGTAGACTCGTTCACCATAAATTTTTCATAAATACCAACCATGACTATATCTTCGAGAGTCTTGCACCCAAATTCATCTTTTCTATGAGTAACTTCTAGATTATGGGGTGTGTGGTGTTGTATAACAGCTAGGGTGGGGTCATAGATTATATCATTGTGCTCTATCCAGAAATGTGGTGTAATTTCCATACCATTCGAATAGACCTTTGTACCCAGACATAGTTTGGTTGCTATTCCATATTTTGCAGCCACTTCATGGAAAATTAAACTTCCCGCCAAACACACACCACAATAGCCTGCTCGAATAAACTCCTGCTCGATACAACATTTAATGAGTTTGAGTTTAACGTAATCACGCTTGGGATCCATGTCTACTCACGTCAAGTGATAAATGATGAATGATGAACTGTCTAGATATGTTAACGCTTTCAAGCCTTCATCAACCGAACGATGCAAAATTCTTCTATTTCGAAGTAACTAGATACCCAATCAGACACTATATATGCATGCTGTATATGTTGAAAGAATGTTTCAACTTAGTGTCTTTACCTCATTTTGATACATCCTATATATTTTTGAAGAGAATGTTTCGTATAGTTAACATTTATCAACGAATCTAAATGAAGTTAAAAGAATGTTTCAACTACTTGATGTTTTTGATAAATCCTGTATATGTTTGAATGTTTCGTTTAATTAACTTTTATCAACAATGAGTAAACAAAAGTGGAAAACAAAAACATGTTTTTGGAGTTTTGCCTGTGTGTCTGGTTACCGGTGATAACTGACAATACCGATATTAAATAATCTTATCGTTGTGTGTGTGAATTGTAGGTGAGAATCTTAACATTACCGTTCGAAAGATTTAAAAAATTATTCACCGAATGAAATAAAACAGATTTCACATATTTATCAAAACACTGCAGGGTCGTTAATAGCATAAAGCGAGGGTAAATTTTTCGCCGTTTCGTTTCCTGGAATTACAGTGGCTAGAAACATTCAGTTAAATCTACCTCAAAATATTAAGATTAACGCCATGTTTCAGACGTATACTGACCAAAGCTATGTGTTGTTTAATCAAACATCCTTTGTACTTTTCGATAATATAAACTCAGTTTTTCGGCATTCGGATGGAAACCTTTATTTCTTGAAAGGAGATGTTTATTACAAGTACAACGAATTTTATAGAAAAGTTATTAACGCAGGAAAATTTAATTGGAATATGTTTAATGTACCATGTCCTGATACCATTTTACTAACTCAACTTAAAACAATGTTGTCGAAACTAATATCATATTATCATTAAAAAATATTTAGCAATTCTAAGTATTATTTATATACCTAAACATAAGTTATATACACCTCAAAAGAAATAGTTTATCCTAGCGATTTACTCCATCATCCTCAGCTTCAGATGTTCTGCTTTTATTAAAAATTCATAATTAAAAGTTGTAGTTTTAATAAATAAAACCAACTTTCGAAAAATAGGTGAACCCTAAATAGATATAGAAACCTCAAACACACCAGCAAGATAAACCCACAGAATTGTTTATAATATTCAAGTTAGACGATTTTGGAAACTTTAAAAATAGTAAAATTATTAAAAACGTTGCATGTGTGAAAATTACTCAAATAAATGAAAATTATAACACACCACCCCCAAATAATAATTTGAGACAATACATATTCAAATATAAAAATAAATGATGATTTTGGAAACTTTAAAAATAGTAAGATTATTAAAAAACGTTATAGAACGCCAAAAAATTACTGAAATAAATGAAAATTATAACACACCCTCTCTAATAATAATTTAAGACAATACATATTCAAATATGAAAAATAAATAGTAAGATTATTGAAAACGTTGTATGTGAGGAAATTACTGAAATTATAGAAATATAAAAATAAATGACGATTTTGGAAACAATAGTAAGATCATCAAAAACTTTATCAATCTCAAAATCAATTAGTATCAAGAGGTACATACCCTTTCAATAAAAACTCAATCATTACAGTAACTGCTTGTTGTAATAAAGTTTAAACACTCTAGCACAAAATTGGAAGAATCATGACCCAAGATAACATCCCATAGCTAGATCTCTAATAAATACATATACGTATTAGCGAATCAAACTATGAAATATAACTTGAACATTTTAGTAATGGTTAAGAATTTAACGAACTACAAGAATATATTTTTTATGTGTCAAGGGACGAAAGTTTTTTTAATAAAATTCACACGTATACTGAAGACAAAAATTCTACAACAAGCAGTTGCGATAAGATATAAAACCACAAAACTAGCATTGGCGTAGATATAAAAATTATTAATTTTATGTGGGAATCGGAGTAATTAAACAAAAAATTTGTATATATCTGTTTATTTAATCTTTTATTCTTTATTTTTTGGTGGAGTCCTCCTCCTCCTCGTCCTCCTCTGACCATTCATCCTCATCTGATAGACAGGTGCAGCGGTTTTTGCATTGGCAATTTTCGAGAATTCGGCGATCTCTCGCCGCCTGCCTCTCCTTCTCCTCCTCGTAGTCTTCAAAACAGATGCATTCGCCTTTACATTTACACATCTGTAAAAAACAGTTTTATTTAGCAAACACTTGGATATGATTTTCTGATAAATATATTTATAAAAAGCGTTTTTAAAAAAAAATAAATACGCCCGCTATGAAATCTAAAGTTTATGGTTTATACTGGAGCTTTAAAAATAATATTATTTTTACGATGAATGTAGGTAAGTGATCATACAAAAAAGATGTGGTTTAACTCTAAAAAAACAATATATTTTTTAGATGAAATAATAAGAAGGCGTGTGAGAAACCACGTCGCAGGGTTTGAGCGAGTAAGTTTAAATATAGTTCTAATAAAAAAAATAAAACAATCATTATTTTAGAATCTTCCAATAATAATTTTAGATGGGACATCCCCGTACCCGTCTAAGAGACCACCAAACTGTTGGGCATTGGGGACCGTAGGGTGGTTCTATATTTATATGAGAACTGCACCCACGGTTATATATGTATGGAAAATGTTGTAACAAGGTTTTTTTATGTTTCAGAAGAATAAACTACAACGGGAGAATCTTGAAGTTAAATTAAGCAAAAAAAATAGGTGATATATTCACTTTCTTTTTTTGCCACTTTGAAATGATGCTTTTCCATAAGAAATAAACGATTTTAAAATAAATATCCATATAAATTCTAATAAAATTAGAAGCAGAAGTAAATTAAATTAAATTAAATTATGAAAATATACTTACAATTTCCAAGTCGTCACTAAAAATTGAAAAAAATAAAATATAAGTCTGTTCTAGTCGACAGCAAAAATCAATATGAGTATAACGGGTGATTTTTTCTATAAGGTAAACCTCTGCGGTTAGTCTAATAACAATTTTGAAAAATACTTTTCTTATTTATTACGTAGTTTGTTGTTTTGTTTAACCCATATTGGTATTCAAACCGAATATTGGTTAAATATATTTATCTATATGATTGTTTTTCAAAATTGTTATTAGACTAACCGCAGAGGTTTACCTTATAGAAAAAATCACCCGTTATACTCATATTGATTTTTGCTGTCGACTAGAACAGACTTATATTTTATCTTTTTCAATTTTTAGTGACGACTTGGAAATTGTAAGTATATTTTCATAATTTAATTTAATTTACTTCTGCTTCTAATTTTATTAGAATTTATATGGATATTTATTTTAAAATCGTTTATTTCTTATGGAAAAGCATCATTTCAAAGTGGCAAAAAAAGAAAGTGAATATATCACCTATTTTTTTTGCTTAATTTAACTTCAAGATTCTCCCGTTGTAGTTTATTCTTCTGAAACATAAAAAAACCTTGTTACAACATTTTCCATACATATATAACCGTGGGTGCAGTTCTCATATAAATATAGAACCACCCTACGGTCCCCAATGCCCAACAGTTTGGTGGTCTCTTAGACGGGTACGGGGATGTCCCATCTAAAATTATTATTGGAAGATTCTAAAATAATGATTGTTTTATTTTTTTTATTAGAACTATATTTAAACTTACTCGCTCAAACCCTGCGACGTGGTTTCTCACACGCCTTCTTATTATTTCATCTAAAAAATATATTGTTTTTTTAGAGTTAAACCACATCTTTTTTGTATGATCACTTACCTACATTCATCGTAAAAATAATATTATTTTTAAAGCTCCAGTATAAACCATAAACTTTAGATTTCATAGCGGGCGTATTTATTTTTTTTTAAAAACGCTTTTTATAAATATATTTATCAGAAAATCATATCCAAGTGTTTGCTAAATAAAACTGTTTTTTACAGATGTGTAAATGTAAAGGCGAATGCATCTGTTTTGAAGACTACGAGGAGGAGAAGGAGAGGCAGGCGGCGAGAGATCGCCGAATTCTCGAAAATTGCCAATGCAAAAACCGCTGCACCTGTCTATCAGATGAGGATGAATGGTCAGAGGAGGACGAGGAGGAGGAGGACTCCACCAAAAAATAAAGAATAAAAGATTAAATAAACAGATATATACAAATTTTTTGTTTAATTACTCCGATTCCCACATAAAATTAATAATTTTTATATCTACGCCAATGCTAGTTTTGTGGTTTTATATCTTATCGCAACTGCTTGTTGTAGAATTTTTGTCTTCAGTATACGTGTGAATTTTATTAAAAAAACTTTCGTCCCTTGACACATAAAAAATATATTCTTGTAGTTCGTTAAATTCTTAACCATTACTAAAATGTTCAAGTTATATTTCATAGTTTGATTCGCTAATACGTATATGTATTTATTAGAGATCTAGCTATGGGATGTTATCTTGGGTCATGATTCTTCCAATTTTGTGCTAGAGTGTTTAAACTTTATTACAACAAGCAGTTACTGTAATGATTGAGTTTTTATTGAAAGGGTATGTACCTCTTGATACTAATTGATTTTGAGATTGATAAAGTTTTTGATGATCTTACTATTGTTTCCAAAATCGTCATTTATTTTTATATTTCTATAATTTCAGTAATTTCCTCACATACAACGTTTTCAATAATCTTACTATTTATTTTTCATATTTGAATATGTATTGTCTTAAATTATTATTAGAGAGGGTGTGTTATAATTTTCATTTATTTCAGTAATTTTTTGGCGTTCTATAACGTTTTTTAATAATCTTACTATTTTTAAAGTTTCCAAAATCATCATTTATTTTTATATTTGAATATGTATTGTCTCAAATTATTATTTGGGGGTGGTGTGTTATAATTTTCATTTATTTGAGTAATTTTCACACATGCAACGTTTTTAATAATTTTACTATTTTTAAAGTTTCCAAAATCGTCTAACTTGAATATTATAAACAATTCTGTGGGTTTATCTTGCTGGTGTGTTTGAGGTTTCTATATCTATTTAGGGTTCACCTATTTTTCGAAAGTTGGTTTTATTTATTAAAACTACAACTTTTAATTATGATTGAATTTTTAATAAAAGCAGAACATCTGAAGCTGAGGATGATGGAGTAAATCGCTAGGATAAACTATTTCTTTTGAGGTGTATATAACTTATGTTTAGGTATATAAATAATACTTAGAATTGCTAAATATTTTTTAATGATAATATGATATTAGTTTCGACAACATTGTTTTAAGTTGAGTTAGTAAAATGGTATCAGGACATGGTACATTAAACATATTCCAATTAAATTTTCCTGCGTTAATAACTTTTCTATAAAATTCGTTGTACTTGTAATAAACATCTCCTTTCAAGAAATAAAGGTTTCCATCCGAATGCCGAAAAACTGAGTTTATATTATCGAAAAGTACAAAGGATGTTTGATTAAACAACACATAGCTTTGGTCAGTATACGTCTGAAACATGGCGTTAATCTTAATATTTTGAGGTAGATTTAACTGAATGTTTCTAGCCACTGTAATTCCAGGAAACGAAACGGCGAAAAATTTACCCTCGCTTTATGCTATTAACGACCCTGCAGTGTTTTGATAAATATGTGAAATCTGTTTTATTTCATTCGGTGAATAATTTTTTAAATCTTTCGAACGGTAATGTTAAGATTCTCACCTACAATTCACACACACAACGATAAGATTATTTAATATCGGTATTGTCAGTTATCACCGGTAACCAGACACACAGGCAAAACTCCAAAAACATGTTTTTGTTTTCCACTTTTGTTTACTCATTGTTGATAAAAGTTAATTAAACGAAACATTCAAACATATACAGGATTTATCAAAAACATCAAGTAGTTGAAACATTCTTTTAACTTCATTTAGATTCGTTGATAAATGTTAACTATACGAAACATTCTCTTCAAAAATATATAGGATGTATCAAAATGAGGTAAAGACACTAAGTTGAAACATTCTTTCAACATATACAGCATGCATATATAGTGTCTGATTGGGTATCTAGTTACTTCGAAATAGAAGAATTTTGCATCGTTCGGTTGATGAAGGCTTGAAAGCGTTAACATATCTAGACAGTTCATCATTCATCATTTATCACTTGACGTGAGTAGACATGGATCCCAAGCGTGATTACGTTAAACTCAAACTCATTAAATGTTGTATCGAGCAGGAGTTTATTCGAGCAGGCTATTGTGGTGTGTGTTTGGCGGGAAGTTTAATTTTCCATGAAGTGGCTGCAAAATATGGAATAGCAACCAAACTATGTCTGGGTACAAAGGTCTATTCGAATGGTATGGAAATTACACCACATTTCTGGATAGAGCACAATGATATAATCTATGACCCCACCCTAGCTGTTATACAACACCACACACCCCATAATCTAGAAGTTACTCATAGAAAAGATGAATTTGGGTGCAAGACTCTCGAAGATATAGTCATGGTTGGTATTTATGAAAAATTTATGGTGAACGAGTCTACGATTGAATACTTCGCTGAAGCTCCGAAACATCTATTGAAAGTGCGCGACAATATTCATGAAACTGTAGCTAAAATATTTACGTAATATAATATCAATTATAGTCTGGGTGTTTTTTACCGGTGATAGAAGACCATATACCATAACATAGTGGACCTACCTACCTACATCTGGGTAATACCTAGTATATGTCTAATTGTGTTAATACCATAGACTAGTTCAATCGCCTGAACTTGATCCATCCAAACTTGAGCTTTTCACCACCATCAAATATGAAGTTCCATTTGACGTGACAACGCGACATTTAACGTGACAGCGTGACATTTGACGTGACAACGTGACATTTGACGTGACAACGTGACATTTGACGTGACAACGTGACATTTAACGTGACAACGTGACATTTGACGTGACAACGTGACATTTTACGTGACTCCTCGCTCGCTATTCAAACCCCCACCATGCCACTGGAGTATATTCATGTACCGAAAGAAATGTACAACGCCTCCGTCACTGGTTTTCAAATACTGTATTATCATTATAAATAAAGTTTTTTCTGAAAAACATTGGTTTTATTAAAACACTCTGTATATTCATCAACTTTTATATTACATTGTTGCCCTCAGCCCTGAGAACGTTACTTGGTTCCTGGATAACACCTTACCCTTACTATTCAATAACGAACTCTTGTTAATTGGATTAATGAAAAATTGTTAAAAATCTAAGATTCCTCTTAACTATGATTTATCGATATTTGCTTTCGATTATATATGCGTCTAGTTTGCAAAAAACTTATAGAAATTATGCATCCTAAATAGTTTTAACATAAACAATACTGTAGATTTAATAAACATTTTAGAGTAGGTAATTGGTTTTTATTGAAATTGAATATTTCCTATAACAAGAATAGAAATTATCTTCACCTATGACGTATCACGTTTATGTTATGCTCTAAGAATGCTTCAAATACTGAGCCATTTATAATCTCACGTGGTATGTCTCATAGAGGTCGCTCTGTTTCAATACCCCTTGTATATATGCAAAACTCTTCTTTGATTGACTTCCCTGTATATTGGTATTCGTAATGTCTCATAGAGGTCGCTCTGTTTCAATACCCCTTGTATATATGCAAAACTCCTCTTTGATTGACTTCCCTGTATATTGGTATTCGTAATGTCTCATAGAGGTCGCTCTGTTTCAATACCCCTTGTATATATGCAAAACTCTACTTTGATTGACTTCCCTGTATATTGGTATTCGTAATGTCTCATAGAGGTCGCTCTGTTTCAATACCCCTTGTATATATGCAAAACTCTACTTTGATTGACTTCCCTGTATATTGGTATTCGTAATGTCTCATAGAGGTCGCTCTGTTTCAATACCCCTTGTATATATGCAAAACTCTTCTTTGATTGACTTCCCTGTATATTGGTATTCGTAATGTCTCATAGAGGTCGCTCTGTTTCAATACCCCTTGTATATATGCAAAACTCTTCTTTGATTGACTTCCCTGTATATTGGTATTCGTAATGTCTCATAGAGGTCGCTCTGTTTCAATACCCCTTGTATATATGCAAAACTCTTCTTTGATTGACTTCCCTCGTGGACTCGTTTTGACATTTCCACTTCACTCTCTCCGCACCACTCGTTAAGCCTAAGATACTTTTGATCCACCTTGTATATAATTTTCGTAAGGCATTTCGAACTTTGGGCGAACTTCTACTTTTGATCCGCCCTGTATATAATAAGGCCTTTCGAGCATGTTACTTTTTATCCACCCTATATATAATAAGGCCTTTCGAGTATGTTACTTTTTATCCACCCTATATATAGAAGTCGTTAAGGCCTTTCGAGCATGTTACTTTTGATCTACCCTGAATATAATAGACGCTAAGGCCTTTCGAGCATGTTACTTTTGGTGTATCCTGTACATAATATGCGTTAAGGCCTTTTGAGCATGTTACTTTTGATCCACCCCGTATTTTCGAGCCTCACCCTGTATAAGGCCTTTCGAGCATGTTACTTTTTATCCACCCTATATATAGAAGTCGTTAAGGCCTTTCGAGCATGTTACTTTTGATCTACCCTGAATATAATAGACGCTAAGGCCTTTCGAGCATGTTACTTTTGGTGTATCCTGTACATAATATGCGTTAAGGCCTTTTGAGCATGTTACTTTTGATCCACCCCGTATTTTCGAGCCTCACCCTGTATAAGGCCTTTCGAGCATGTTACTCCCCCTGTATATACCTGATAGACGTTAAGGCATTTTGAGCATGTTACTTTTCATCCACCCTGTATATAATAAGGCATTTCGAGCATGTTACTCACCCTGTATATAATAGTTAAGGCCCTTATGTTACTTTTCATCCGCCCTGTATATAGAAGTCGTTAAGGCCTTTCGAGCATCCCCCTGTATTTTCGGGCATGTTACTCACCCTGTATATAATAAGGCCCTCATGTTACTTTCCATCCACCCTGTAGCCCTCATGTTACTTTTTAACAACCCTGTACGAGCGCATGCATATTACACTTTTAGCGTAAATTTCCGACCTTTTCAGATCTTAGATTTCCTTATGGAGATTCCCATGTTAAAATCGCGAAAATGCGGCCGAATCAGTGTTGTACAATTACTGTCAAAGGTATCGAAAAACAAATTTCAGGGCTGCCAACTTAGCTAAATGCTACTTTCATTATGAAACGCAATTATTTTAAAGTCGTCTTAAAGGAAACTTTAAGATAAAGTCTACTTTTACTATCGAATTATGAAACCGGCCCTAACCTAACCTAATAAAACTCAACCCGTTCTTCTTTTTTGTATCTTTATGGCCTCCACCTTGTCAGTACTCAATCATAGCTGGTTTTCGCCTTGACCATTTAAATTTTAAATAATTAAAGATTTTTGCAATAATTGTAACTCGTTGAGACTAAGTAGTAAGATATACATATATTATTGTTGTATTAAAGCAGGATCAGATACTAGCTATGGATTTTTATTTAATTTAAATGTTTATGTTTGTCATTAATCATCACAAAACTGACACAAGAATGACAGATGAGTGCAATAAAGTACCACTTTTTCCATTGAATGTGGTTCACAAAAGTGTTGTTTTTTGCATGAATGTAAAAAAAATATATTGTTCAAACATAACTATAACAATATATAATAATAATGAGAATATAATTCATATGTCACGTGACATGTTTTCCACCAATCAATATTGAGAATCTCCCTAGATACATGTCTATCACAGCGATGATAAAAAACAAAGAAATTATCACCTTATTTTGGTTCGTTGCTAAGGGTAATTTGTCATATTGACAGTTCATATTGAAAATATAAAAATGTGTCACTATAAATTCATTATATTCTCTCATTAAATATAAGCTCGTGATATGATTAATAATCGAAGATATATCTCTTAAAACCGAAGCAGTACATTTAACTCGTCCTTCGGACTCGTTAAATCTGCAGCTCGGTTTCACTCGAAAATATCATCGATGATAATCATATCACTTGTTATATTACGTATGATAATATTTATTCATTTGATCATGAAAAATAATATAGAATTTGTCATTACAAATCATATAGACACCTACCTAATACATAAAAAAAATATAATAAATATAAATAAAATTTTTCAAGTTAAATTTCAGAGATAAGAGTTGGGCCAAACACATTAAAAATTTCCATAGTAATTAATACAGCACAACACATTAAAATATTCCTTAAAAGATAATAGGGTACAGGCATAAATTTTGCTATTGGTGGGAATCGACGTTTTATCAGGTCTCTTAACACTTTGCATACTTATTTTTTCAAAAAAATATCAACATTACTTATAAAACGACTTTAAAAATCATAAAATTTGAAAGTCCGCCAAAACGCGTTTGACGTCACTGCTGACGTCAAATATTTAAACGTACTTGTTTACATTCTTATTCGTGTATCGTGTATTGCACTCTGAGTTTTTGTGACTTAATTTGTTTTTGAAAGCTTTAAAAATGGATAAAGCCAAAAAAAAACTTCACATTCCAAGTATTGCATTGTTCCAGAGTGTAAATCGACGTCTAGTAAAACTCCAGACAAAATATTTCTTACTTTACCTAGTGGCGCAAGCAAAAATGCATAATCATCTGTGGAAGTATGCTAGACCCGAGAGCCCTACACCAACCACAAAACCTTCGCTAGCCATATCTTCACTCAAAAATTATAACGGATCGTCACTAACTTTAAACTAGTAAATAAAATATTTTCTTCTGAAGGTGGATTCATGCAACATCACTTTATTTAACTTATCATTTTCACTGAAATTTGTCGAACTTAAGATAAATTAAATATGCATGAATCACCTTAAATGTTTTAAAATATCCTCGGAAATATCGTATATTATGTCCACTTTCCACTTTACGTTGACTTATAAAATTAAAAAAGCACACAAGATCGCTTTATGGTCTCAAACAAACATATAAATGATATTTTCACGTCGAAAAGTTAATTAAAATACAATAATAAACACAAAACTACACATAACCTATGCATTCTTCTTCTTCCTTTCTTTTTCGAGCTATATAATGAGGGATAATCTACCCAAACCTATGGATTACCGGCCATGGTATTTCTAAATATTTTACGTCACACGTATTCGGAAATCCTCGGGTGTTGGTCGGAAAGTGCATTGAAATTTGAATTTTATTTTAAAATTTGGAAGTTATTTGAAATGGAAAGTGGTTTATTTCCTATTATTAGTTATTTTTGATATCAACTTTACTATTACAAATTAATATCTAAGCAAAATATGAAATATGCGTGTACCCTATTGGCCCAAGAAATAGTGACAAACAACCATGTAAGAGTTAATTCAAATAATTTTTTTCATTTTACAGTAATTTGTAATATTGTTATAGGTGGTCGGCTAGAGTAGGTAGAGATTTGACGGAAGCTGAATTCGAAGGAGAAATGAAAAAAATTCATGAAGAATGGGATAATGAAGAAATAGTGGGAGGCTGCGATGACGATGCATCTAACGAACTTATTGAGGATAGCGATCACAATTCAGAATCAGAACAAGAAGGAGACGACGAGGACCAATTATTTCTGCTTGATGAACAAACTGAAGGTAGGAAACAAAGTGTAACCTAACCCTGACTAGCCGAGACAAAAAAATGTTTTGGAATAAGCAGCAAGTAAGAAGCAAATTTGCCAAACATGCTGCTAAATATATCATAAAAAATTTCCCTCGAAGCCTAATAAAAAAGGAGGAAGTATCCGATGAACTCAGTATATTTTTCCATTTTTTTACTCAAGAAATGATAGAGAACATTTTAACTTATACAAATGCTTTCATTCGAAGTACCCAAGATAATTATTCCAGGATAAGGAATGCAAAAGAAACAAGTAAAGAAGAGTTATTAGCTTTTTTTGGAATGCTGTATCTTGCAGGGCTTAAAAAACTAAGTTATACCTCTTTTGAAGAAATATGGGCGACTGACGGTACCGGAATGACCATTTTTCCGGCATGCACGGGCTATAAAAGATTTTTGTTTGTCCTTAGATCATTGAGATTTGACAACAAAGATGACCGTCTGCAAAGTAAGCTAGAGGACAAACTGGCCCCTATTAGGGAAATCTTGGACGAATTTGTGAAAAACTGTTTGAAAAATTATTCACAAGGGGAGTACATGACAATTGACGAGAGGCTGGTTCCTTTCCGCGACCGTTGCAGTTTTATACAGTACATCCCGAACAAACCGGGTAAGTACGGTATGAAAATATTTACCCTTCCGATTCCAATAGTACATTGTTTACCGGGTAGGAAAAGCTTAACATTCCTGGACGACTCTGAAGATTGCTAAGTCGAGGCGCAAGCCGAGACTTAGCAACACAGAGTCCAGGAATGTGGCTTTTCCTACGAGGTAAACATACTATTTTTCCGCAAATCGTTTAAAATTCGACAGATATTGATTGATTTAAAAAAAACGCGATAATTTTATTCCCAAATAAATGGTGCTTTGAAATTCCTAATAAAATTACTTGGGTTACTATGGAAACGTATTGAGGTTGAATTGTCAAACTTGACGCTTATAAATTTAATTGCTGGTGTTCTCTAAAGTAAAATGATGAGTGATGATGAAATTTCCATTCCTGGGACTCCTCCAGAGCTGGTTGAGGCAGTGAATACTGCTTCATTAGAATTATTGCCAAAGAAATCAAGAGAAAAGTACGAAAATGCATACAGACGTTTTATGGATTATGTAGAACACTAACAACTGTACGGAAATATCATTTAAGGAAGTCCTGACTTTTTCTTCAAGAAATTTTGACAGGAATGTCAAAATTTCCTAGCGATTTGCGGAACAATGTTTTACGTGTCCTCCAATTTTGAAGTTTACTGTGGCAAGCAACCTGCAGGAAGATATGAATTATCTAATTCCCCAACAGATATTGTCCTTCGATTGGTAGAGCCGTTCAAAAATAAAAATAGAAATTTGACCACAGATAATTGGTACACCAGCTATCCACTAGCTCAGACACTACTTGAACAAAATATTACGTTTGTAGGCACACTAAAAAAGAATAAGAGGGAGATCCCCCCCGATTTATTACCAAATAAAAAAAGACCTACAAGCTCGTCTATATTCGCATTCACCAAAAATACAACATTGGTATCTTATTCTGCAAAAAAAAACAAGGCTGTCATCTTACTTTCCACTATGCATTCTAACGATAAAGTGGATTCACAAACCCAGAAACCGGAAATCGTGCTATTCTATAAGTCCACCAAGGGAGTAGTGGATACAGTCGACCAGATGTGTCGAAATTACACGGTGCAAAAACGTACCAAACGCTGGCCTTTGGTAATTTTTCATCAATTACAATATTGCTGGTATAAACTCAAATGTTATTTATAATGCAATCCATGCAGATGGTGAAAATCGAAGAATATTTCTTAAAAATTTATCTTTGAGTCTAATGAAGCCACATCTTTCTATGAGAGCCAAAATCCCAAATTTATCCTAGGACATAAAACAGTTTCTTCGTTCATTTATACCCGATGAAGAGCCAACACAAATAAATACTAATAAAATGAGAGGAAGATGTATTCAGTGTGGGAGAAAGAAAAATAGAACAACTACAATCATCTGTCAAAGTTGCAACCAGCATGTAAGGAACATGTAGTGACCACACATTTGCCTACGGTGCAATCGGCCCAATGAGGAAGACAGTTCGTAAACTGGTTAAACTAAACTGAGAGTTTCTTTGTGAATGAAATATATGTATTTTATTTTTTTTATACATAGTGTAATAATTTTCTGTGAAACTTCTGAGTTAATAAATCAATAATTTAACTTACTAAGGATTCTTCATTTCTTTTAAAAGTAGGAAAACCCACTTTGAGCAGTTTTGTTTGAGTGGCTTACAAAGTACGCCATGCAACTAGTTGTGTGAAATAAAATGGTGCAATCAATTAAGGGTTAAATTGATTTTATTGTATGGGACAATATTGAAAAAGTCCACACAGGTTATATGGAACGTTTGCTGGTTATTTGGATAGTTTGATTTTGGTGAAGATAAGATAAGATAAGGTTGCATTTAGTATAAGATAATTTATATTTAGTCTAAGATAAGTTACATTTAGTATAAGAAAGTTACATTTATTCATTTGGGTACTACATTATATATAATATTGTTTTGTTGTTACTTGAACATATCATATTATGTTTTATACTTTGGGTATCTTAGCTGTATGGGTGTAGAAATTACCTCAACTTGTTTTTGTTATTATTTGATATTGACAGATTTCTCATTCGCCTGTCAAATATTTTTCAATCCTGTCTGTATGAGAAAGTGATTTTTGTTGTTAATTTATGATAGTTAATGGGTTCTTCTCGAGTACCTATGATGTTGTAGTTTCAAGTTCTTAAGAGAGATAATAAAACAAGTGCAAGTTCGAGGGTGGTCCTTTTATTTTCTTTTCTCTTGCTAGATTAGGGATAGGGTGTACTTATAGGCTGGGCATGAAGTTGAAATCTAGCTGGCGCCCATTGTGAACATCTTTATAATATATTGTGGAATCCCAGGAACATTTGATTCCATCCACGACCGTCTCCACGTGAGCATAGAAGGCCGTGAAGATTGAAGACCTGGGACAACCGAAGAACCTCACCACCTAGTAGTAGCAAAATCTATGACCTCTACGTGTAGTGGTGCAGAGAATGAAGAACATTTTGTGTCTGAAATAACTTACCGGAGAACATTTTGCAACAACTACAATATGGTATTTTTTCACCCCAAAAAAGACCAGTGTGAAATCTGTGCGCAACCTAAAAACAAGACAATAACTGAAGAGAACTACAATAAACATCTACGACGAAAACATGAGGCAATTAATGCGAAAAAGTTGGACAAAATCTGAGCCACTGAGGATAGTACTTTTCTTAGCGCTACTTTCGACTTCAGATACCTGCATCTGGAGATCTCAAATGTACTACTCATTAAAATTATGTGCATATAACTTCACAATTTATGAAGCGACACCCCCCAATAATGCGTTCTGTTTTGCGTGGACAAAGAGGAAGCGCAGAAATTGGAACAGCATTGTTAAGATGGATCAATTCCACAAGGAATAAAAGAGATTAGTTTATACTCTGATACTTGTAGTGGGCAAAATCGTAATCAGTTTATTGCTGCAATACTGTTGTTGTTGTACAACATACCGACATCGAGGTTGTACAACACAATTTTTTAGAGAAAGGTCATTCCTACATGGAAGTGGATTCTATGCATAGTGCCATAGAAAAGGCAAAAAGAAATTGTGAGATCTACACAATGAATGACTCACCCAATGTCTTTAAGCTGGCGCGCTCAAGAAGGGTAAAAAATAAGAAAACCGACCCATACTACGTTGAGGAGCTACGATTAAGTGACTTTTTGGACTTAAAATCTTTGACAGTCTTTTTGAAAAGGAAATCAAGTCTCGTGGCTAAAGCTAAAAGTGATGAGATACGAAAAAACGAAACCCGGTTGCGTCCTTTTCAAGCATAATTACAGCCATGAATTTCGTGTCTTAAGGGTTTTTGGCAAAGGAAAACCGGCTGAAATTCCCAAAGATATTTTGCCATTATATAAATCACCTTTGGCAATACCCGAAAAGGAAAAAAAAGTCTGCTTAAGCTATGCTCAAACAACATTATACCACCGGAATATCATGCCTGGTATAAGTATATCCCAGTTGATAAGAAAAAGACTGTCACCATACCTGAACCTATAGGTGATTTGGAAGATTCTGAAGAGTTAAGTGAAACTAAAAATTGTATTTATTATCATACGAATGTATAATATTATTCTTTTTTTTGTTTTGGTTTTTTATTTATGACCAACTAAATTTTGAATTATTTTTTTTTACACAATAAAATGTCCAAGTCATATTTTTTAAAAAACTCATAACAAAACTCATATTTCAGTAGGTTTACGAAAAAATAGAGTATCTCTATATTCAAAAATTCATACACTTGCCAAAATTTCTTGATTTTACAAAAAGATTTTAACTCAAAACGCAATTTCTGAAGAACTTACTATTTTCACTTGGTCACTTATCGCAGTAACCCCACAATATATAACGGAGTTTCAGGCTAATTAAAGTTACCAGAGCATAGACTTACCGAAAACTAGAACAAGTTCGAACGGTGCGATATCTGCTCGCAGGCAGGTCCGTCCTCTATAGTTATTAAAAATTTAACTTAATTGCAGCGAACAGCAGGTAGTCAAGTGAACCCATTATGTAGAAGACTATATGATACCTTGAAAAAAACAGCATTAAGAAGAATATCGGTTGTTTGATGTCATATTCACGAAATGAAATTGAAATCGAAAGTTGGAAGATTTTAAAATATGGCCACCTTCTTCATTACAAAAAAAGTCTTACAGCCATCAATCGGATTGGAATCAATATAAAACCTAGAGCTTCTGAGGAGAGTAGATTCAAATGGAACTACTACTATTACAGAAGAAAAAAGATGCGAAAGGATCATTAATCAATATAATTATGTATTTCAAGGTAGGTGCAGGAAATCAATACACAATTAGACAGATGCGAAACCAACAAGGGCAAAATGCAGAGAATACCAATGCTACAACAGGAAAAAGTAAAAATGGAATTAAAAAAATGGTTCAGGTTCAGACGTAGCCAGTGATTTAGTATAGTTAAGTGATTTTCCCATTTGTTGTTGACTTCCGATACAATCAAGTAATTTTTGAACCTGTCACCACAGCTTCCAGTTCTCAGGAAAGTTACCTCTTAATGACAATGAAACATTGCCGCGATTGTCACCCATATTTTAATTATTTGGCGTTTCGCTCAACTATGTGGTTCTGTCTGGTTCTGTCAACTTTGTATCTATTTAGTTACTGATTGCGCCATGTTATATGGTGTATAATACCAACTCCTTCATTTCACCCTTGCTGCCAACCTCACAGTAATTTATCTACTAAAACACATCCAAACTCCTAACCTATTATATGCAACCCATAACACATGCACAATGTATTATGTTTTGCATAACTTTTCACACAGATGGTATATTAGGTTCGTTCCAACCACCAGTAAGTAGATATACTAAGCCATTTCTAGACCGGAAGTGGACTGCGCATGTGCAAGTTCAGCTAGTCAATGAGTGTGAGAGAGACATCCCATGAGGCGAATTTTAAAAAAACTTTGACTTGAGTGTGGATCGAACCCCGAACCTACGCGTTCATAGCAATACATCTAACATAGTCTGCCATGATCTCTCATGCATATCGTTACCGTTTGGATGATGAGGCGGCGCGGTCTCAGCGCACCGTTCGCTTCTTGCTGTGTGACGTAGTCGAGAAAGATCCGTTAGGATGATAAGGCGGCGCGGCCAGATCATCGCGCGCACCCTACGCTTCTTGCTGTAAAATGTGACGTAATCGAGACAGATTCGTTGCGATGATAACAGCAGGAGCGCTGATATACCAGGTTGGCTAAAAGTAACTCTTTGAGTTTTTAAAAATTATATATATATATATATATATACCGTTATTGATGTGATTGGGAATTAGTTTTTTGAGGATAGCAGAAGAGTGAAGATCATGTTAATCATTATATTAGCTGCAGTACTATGTCCAGCACTATGCGTTATCGACCAACAGTATGCTATGAAGTATTTACAACAGTTCGGGTACGCAAAAGAAAATGATTTGACTAAACTTGAGGATTATTTGTTGAGTTTTCAAGAAAGATATAATATCCCTGCAACGGGAGAATTGGATGAAAATACAATTCAACTTCTAAATAGACCAAGATGTAATGTGAGTGAAGCAGCTTCCGACGATCATAATTCTTTTAGAGTTCAATCAAAATGGTCAAAATTTGATTTGAAATGGTATTTCCCTCAGGCAACTCCAAAATATCTTGAAGTAACCAAAAAGGCTTTTGAAGTGTGGAGTAACAGTTCAAAGTTTAAATTTGAATTAATACACAAAACACGGCCTCATGCCCCCGATATAACTATTACAGTTGTACAGGGAAAGCACTATTTTCGAGCAGATTGTCTAGGTAGAGGTGAGTGCTCCAGTACATTTGATGGTCCCGGAAAGGTGTTGGCACATGCTTATTTCCCAAAAGGCAACAGTTGTACAGAGCTTCATATTGATGGTGACGAGAATTGGGATTTAAGTTTGGATGGATCAAGTTCAGAAGATCAGACTAGTCTACTTATGGTATTAATTCATGAAATCGGACATATCCTAGGAATTGGTCACAGTGATATTGAGACAGCAATAATGAATCTATGGTATCAATTCAACATTGATCCTAAATTGGATGAGGATGATAAAATGGCCCTTGAAGCTCTTTATGGACCAATCAATACATATGTAAATAATCCTTTCAAACCCACATCTCGTCCACCACCACCACCGACTACAAAGACACTTGGACATCAACCAAATGAACCGGATAAAAATTTATGCGACATAACACCGGAGTATATGTTAATTGCCATGGCTGGTGAATTTGAAAATTACCATTTATATATTATTAATGAAAATTCCCTTTGGAAAATTGATTTGAACTCGAAACTTATTCCCCCGCAACCAGAAATACTCGATGATTATTTACCTGAAGAAGTGGGTCATGTAATTCAAATTTTTCAAAGTTCTTCAGATAATTTAATAGCAGTCAATGATCGTAAATACTATGTAGCAGACGAAAATAATTTAATTATACCTAAAAATTCCCAAGTAAACACAATGTTTCAAAACAATCATGGGAAAATATATGTATTTTATAATAACAGTAATTATATTGAATTTGATAAGAACTTGAAAACTGTCCAGAATAGAGGACAAATAAAAGATTTTTTCCCCGGACTACCCACAGATGTTCCAGTACATTGACGGACATATGTACTTTTTCAAAAACACCACATACTACAAATATAATGAGTTTACCAAAAGACTAGTTGCAGCCGGATCCTTTAATTGGAACGTGTTCGATATTCCATGTCCAAATGGAGGCCTTTTAAATCATCTCAAAACTTTATTATCAAAAATAATTTCTTTTTATCAATGATGTATATTTTAAATAAACTCTGTAAATAATTAAAAAAATTATTTTTATGAAAATTCCCAATCTCAAGGTTTTACCTATTAATAAAAACATAGGAGATTTTTTTTTATAACAACCTATACGCAGGAAATTGATAAGAATATAATGACCACATGTACAGGAAATAGTGAAAATTGATTAGAATATTCGCAGACCATACGGACCACATTAACAAGAAATTCTTATCGTGCGGTTGACCTAGACAGGAAAACAAAAATTTTCGAAAATAAAATATTTTTCTAGAACATTCTATGGAGATAGTGATATGAGTATAAATAAGATGTTGCATTGTGTTGGAGTCAGTCTATAATCTTCCACCGCCAGCAAGCAAACCAGCTGAAGAACAAATAGTTTATTGTTAAAATTGTGTCTTAACAAAAAATGTAAGTATTTATTTTACCTGTTTTTTTTGTGGGTGACGCGCTCTCTCTATTTTCAGATGGATTTAAAAAAAATTAACGAAGCATCTCTAATTACAGAGAGAAAACCAATTACAAAAATCCAAGATCTACCATTGAATACTCTGAGGGCTATAAAGAAGGCGAAAATAGTCAATTCCAAATTCGGAGAATCTGTTTTATTGGATTTAGATGCAGAAGTAGTGTTTTTACCGCAAAGAGTCACAAGTGTCTACAAACCTGTTATTGAAGAATTTGAAAGGGGAAAATACGAAATTATGTTCAAGGGATTAGTGGATGTTGGAACAAATCAACGGCTAGCGTCATTTGAAATTGAGAAACTATAGACTACGACAGAGAGAGAGAGAGAGAGAGAGAGAGAGAGAGGTGAGTACCATGAATATTGTTTGATAAGATAACGGATAGAGATGTAGAAATTTGGTTGAATCGATTAAAAAATTTTTTTTTGTGGGTGACAGGCTTTCTGTTTTCAGACGGATTAGAAAAAAATTAACGCAACGTCTCTAATTACAGAGAGAAAACCAATTACAAAAATACAAGATCTACCTTTGAATACTCTGAGGGTTATAAAGAAGGCAAAAATAGTCAATTCCAAATTCAGAGAATCAGTTTTATTGGATTTAGATACAGAAGTAGTGTTTTTACCGCAAAGAGTCACGAGTGTCTACAAACCTGTTATTGAAGAATTTGAAAGGGGAAAATACGGAATTATATTCAAGGGATTAGTGGATGTTGGAAAAAATCAACGGCTAGCATCATTTGAAATTGAGGAACTATAGACTAAGACAGCCCCTTGATATCATTCGAGATCATTGAAAACTAGGAGATACAAGAAATAGATGGGGTGAGTGAATTTTTCAATTTTCAAAGCCATGCCAAACATAATTAAACAGTCTGATGATTTGCTGGTAGCTATTAGAAAAGTACGTAAAATTGTTTTTGATAAATTAACTGTAAGAGATGCAGAACTGTGGTTAAAACGGTTGAATAAATACATTAAGGCTTGCAGTAGGCGTATAAAAGACGCCAGTTTATGCGTTGGAACTGGACGAAAACTGCAAGCAAATATTGGTCATTTCAAACATTTTCGCAAACTAATTTTAAATAGACACATAGGGTTAGGTTTAAATTCTAGACTACGTAGTAGGGTTAAATGGGAAAATATTGCATCGAGTTTTACTAGCAGAATTAAAACGGGAATCATTGTAAATTTATATCATAAGGACTTAGGAAAATTTTTGGATGATGCATATGCCATTTTCAAAGAAAAAATTGTATCATGTCTAACTTCATTCAAGTTTATGAAAGTAAATACTGCTTTTTGTGGGGAATTTATCAAAAAGTCTGGGGATGAGGAAACATTAGATTTATATTATATTACCACCAAAAATGTTGCTATAGATCAGTCTACCGATTTACGTAGTTGGTTTGATGATAATGTTGAAGATAAAATTTTCACAAAATTATCCAATTTTCAAGAAAGAGATTCTGGGGCTGCTTTATGCCGAGTGATCTCATTGGAGGTTAATATAAATAAACTGCAAATGGGTAATGGCTCATCCTTCATCAGATTACCTGAGGAAATCCAGATAAAGCGTGCTTGTATAAATGTGGAAAACTATGACCAGAATTGTTTCTTTCGGGCTATTGTTAGCTGTTTATATCCCTCTGAATCACACTCTAACCGAACCAAGTCATATCCTCATTTTAGCACAGTTTTGCAAACTGAAAACTTGGAAGCTCCAATATCATTACAAAATATTTCTAGATTTGAAAAAGCGAATGATATTTCAGTTAACGTGTATGCATTAGAATTGAATTTAGTTAAAGAAAAAACTACTTACGTAGTAGCACCAGCTAGACTTACCGCAAATAAACGTGAAAAACACGTAAATTTGCTGCTTATTCAAAATAAATACTATCCGAGACTGAACGATTATGAGGCTCCGCCTGCAGATGATGACGACAACTCTGAAATCAGATTTCATTATGTTTGGATCAAAGACATGTCTCGACTACTTAATTATCAACTTACCAAAAATGGTAATAAAAAATTCATTTGCGACCGCTGTTTAAATTATTATACAAGCTCAGATAAATTAGCTGAGCATGAAGAACTTTGTTCTGATTTGAATAAATGTAAAATGTCTCCACCTAAATATGATCACGTTCAATTTAGGAATTTTACATATAAACAAACTACGCCATTTATAATTTATGCTGATTTTGAATGCCAATGGGAAAATGTTGCTACAAATATAGCTCATGAAATAACAAAAACAACTAAATATCAAAAACATGTGCCATATAGTGCAGGCTACTACGTAAAGTGTTCATATGATAATAGTCTTTCTTATTTTAAAAGCCACCGAGGATCGGACTGTATGGATTGGTTTGCGAATGAAATGACTGATGTGTCTAGACTTGTAAATTCTAAAATAAAAACGATTATACCTATGACTGGGAAGCTTGATCTGCGTAATGCACAAAGCTGTCATATATGTGAAAAAGACTTCGCTTGTAAAGACAAAATCGTTAGAGATCACGATCATTTCACAGGGCAGTTTAGAGGATTTGCACATGAAGCATGCAACCTAAACTTCAAAAAATTATTTGTTGTTCCTGTTGTATTTCATAACTTGAGTGGATATGACAGTAATTTCATGATTGTTGACCTCTGTAAACGAGGCCGTTTGAGCGTACTTCCCATTAATAAAGAAAAATATATTTCTTTTACCCTGTATTCCGATGAAAATGATATAAAATTACGATTTATTGATTCATTCAGATTCATGGGAGCTTCACTCGATGAATTAGCATCAATTTTGGATATTGAAGAGAAAAAAAATTTGAAACAAGGGTTTCAGGGTGTAGATGATGAAGCTTTTAAATTATTATCTTGCAAAGGTGTTTTTTGCTATGATTATATTGATAGTTTAGCTAAATTAGAAGAAACTTGTTTACCGCCAATTGATAAGTTTTACAATAAATTATGCGATGACGATATTGGTGAGGCAAAGTACAGTCATGCGCAAAAAGTTTGGAATACTTTTAATTGTAAAAATTTGGGTGAATATTCAGACATTTATTTAAAGACAGATATTTTGCTTCTAGCTGATGTTTTTGAACAATTCAGACAAAAGTGTCGAGATACATACCATTTAGATCCTGCATAGTACTATACCATGCCAGGGTATACATGGGATTGTATGCTTAAATTCACTAAATGCAAATTGGAATTACTCAAGGATATAGATATGATCATGTTTATCGAAAAAGGTATCAGAGGCGGGATATCTGTATGTAGCAACCGATTTTCGGAAGCTAACAATAAATACATGCATGACTATGACCCAACAAAGCCCTCGAAATATCTTATGTGCTTGGATGTTAATAACCTGTATGGTTGGTCTATGAGTGAGCCCTTGCCCTACGAAGGTTTCAAATGGGTGAATACCAAGTTCAGTGTTGAACCATGTTCGGGGTACATAGATATTTTGTCGATTCCAGACGATTCGCCAGAGGGTTATATCTTCCAAGTTGACCTCGAATACCCACTCGAATTACATGATACTCACAAAGATTTACCATTTGCTGCTGAACACCGCATTCCGTCAGGATCAAAATTACTTACAACGCTTCATAACAAAGAAAAATATATTATGCATTATAGAAATTTGAAGCAGGCTCTAAATAATGGATTGAAATTAACCAAAATACATAAAGTGTTACAATTCAAACAGTCAACATGGCTGAAGTCTTACATTGAGTTAAATACTCGTTTAAGGACTGCAGCTACGAACGACTTTGAGAAGAATCTTTTCAAATTGATGAATAATGCGGTGTTTGGTAAGACCATGGAGAACATCAGACGCCACAGATCTGTGAAATTGGTGAGACAATGGGAGGAACGTTATGGCGCCAAAAACTTGATTGCAAGTTTTCGGTTTCATAGCAGAACGATTTTAGATGAAAATCTGGTAGCTATTGAATTAACTAAAGCTGAAGTGACATTTAATAAACCTCTGTATATAGGAATGGCAATTCTAGACATTTCCAAGATATGCATGTATGATTTCCATTATAACTACATGCTACCAAAATTAGGTGTCAACAAGTGCAAGTTAATGTACATGGATACCGACAGTTTTGTCTACGAATTGCAGTGCGCAGATGCTTATGAAGAAGTAATAAAGGAGGATTTATCTAAATTTGATACTTCTGACTATGCTGAAAATAACTTAGCATGCCTCGAGTTAATAAAAAAATTATTGATCTTATGAAGGATGAGTCGAAGGGTCAAATTATGACTCATTTTGGGACACTTCTTTTTCATCCATATAATATTCAACTCCATATTTCTTGACGAAAATCAACTTACACCCGTCGTAATTTGATGGAGTAATGGTGCAGTACTCTCCACATGAAAACGAATCAGGCTGGAACTTGTCGGCGTCGTCTGTGGCATGAAAGGAAGCATTCATCTGTTGCGTCATTATCGAAATAAAGGTATACCATTCGTAAGTGTTGAAAGATATTTTGCTGCACTTTAGCTACTGAGATAGAATAACAGCAGGCGTAAATGATCTTGCCGGACTAATTCCACATTTTACTTCATAACCGGAAATTGAATATTGTGTTGAAAGCAGGTACACATTTTCAGACTTTGCAGCAAACTCATAGTTGTTCAAAATTCTATCCAGCTCTGCAGTATAGTTATTATCACTACTACTACTGTCGTAACCACTACTGACACCTTGATAACTCATGTTGCTAACTGAGTTTGAGATCTGAAGCGACTCCAATTTATAGCGTGTGTGGCCTTTTACGTTATAAAACATCAACTCTATTAATCCAACTGTTATGTTTTTTGTCTAGTCCGAGCCATTTCACATAAATTTTGTTACCCTTTCTTCTGAGCACCTTTTCAACTAAGTAAATGTCTGAATTTGATGTTTTCTGTAGTTCTTCATCATAGAAGCAGCCGCTGATTGGTGTTCCTTGCATGTCTTCAAGTAAATACGTAGCAGGATTGGTAATTTTAACTTTGGTGATTTTGAATAGTTCTATAGTCCAATTGGGTGTATATCCTTTTTCAAAGACATGTTTTGCCTTGGATATGCGCAAAATGTCACCAACTTTAAATTTTCGCGGGCCTGCTATCTTCAAATGACTATAGGTGTTATTCAAAATAGATTTTTCGTTGGATTTGTTGACTTGAGAAGGCTTATATTTTGTTGTGGAATGTTTTGTATCGTTATAGTTTTGAGTAATTTCATGCAGAATATCAATCCATTTGTAGGTGCCATTTAAACTGAAATACTTGTAGAGTTTCGATTTCAAAGTTTTTATAACACGCTCAGCCATAGAAGCTTTCATTGTACTAAATACGCTGTAATGATTTATGTTGTGTTTTCCCATTAAATTTTGAAATTTGCTGTTGTAAAATTCCTTTCCCTGATCAGATTGCAGATTTTTTGGTATTCGTCTAGTGTGAGCGAGAATGTCCGAGAATGCTCGAGTAATCTCCTCTCCGGTCTTCGTCTTTAGTGGGCGTGTCCACACAAACTTAGAAAAACAATCAATGACGACCAGTATCATTTTATGATTCCTATTTTGTGATGCAAAATTCCTCATCTCCGCAAGATCCATTTGCCAAAGATCGTCAAGGCCCTTAATGATAGTGCGTCTCCGAGGGAATTTTTTCCGTATCGGTTTGTGGAGCTCGTTTACAAGCTGAATTTTTTCTTTAGAATGCTTATGTAACGTGACTGGCTAGCTTCATCTCCAGACTGCGAATGCGGTCATTTAAATCTGGGGCATTAATGTCTACAATACTTAAAAGGTTACTTTTCAAATCGGAGAGTTCTGTAAATTCTTTTTTTAATTCACCTATGCTGTCAACACACTTGTTTATAGAAGCAGCGAATGTGGTTATGGGTATTCGTATTCATAACCTTAATATTGTCTACAATGCCCGAAACGTTAGTTTTCATATCAGAGACGGATCTGATATTTTCTGTAATTTCTTTTTGTAACTCACGTATGCTTTCAACACACATGTTAATAGAAGCAGTGAATTCTTTTCGAATGAAAACTTTGGCTGCCACAATTGAATCGTCAACGTATTTCTTCGTAGCCATATCCCTAGCTGCTACAGGGGGATTTCGCGAAATAAATGTATCAATTTCGTTAGTTTTATTTTGTAAGTCGGCAATATTCGCCTGTAATATGGGGATTTTTGTCTTATGAAGCTCATTTCTTATCTCGTTGAATCCCACAGCTAAATCCTTTATATCACGTTCTTGCTGCTGCAGCACGGTACCATGTGCTTGAATTAATGAGTTGATGGTACGTAGGCCATTCAATTGCACATCAACATATTTTTTTGTTGCAGCATCACTATTTGTTGTCGGTTCCTTAACATTACAAATTTTCACATTTTCAATATCAATATTACCGTCCTGTGTATGAGGAAACGTAATTTTCGCTGGTAAACGCGCATAGGGCGTTTGATGTCTATGTCCGAATTTATCGACTGGCATAATTGAAATGAACAAGATTCAACTTGTATTATTCTATAATACCAGCTTCCTTGAGTTCATTGATAATTGCTACTATTTCGTTGTCGTGTGACGTATTACCTGCCTCTTTCGAAGCAATCAACAACTTCAAACGATCCACCAATTCATTAGCATCATCCCAATAAATATACTCCATAGGTTTATCATTATATCTTAAACGATCGATACCTTTTCCTTTTGCCAAAGGAATTGATTTTATACGAGTCAATACCTGAGACGATCTAGTCGTCGTTAGAGATTTTGTTTTGAATAAAGGTTTTATGATGTAGTGATATTTTTCAGTACTTGACCCCTTAAGACGATCTAACGTGTCTAAATGAACTTCAGTTGTTGTCAAAAGATTTTTATAGTTCTGTAAATCTTGATCATTGTAACTGGGGTCCTGGTAAAATAGAAGCTCATACAAGCCTGGTGTTCCAATTACATATTTTCCCACTTTGTTTTTCTCAGGTAGTATGTTTATATTACCGGTTTTTCCATCAAACGCAATTCGACGTTTGCCTAATGACCAACCGATTTCATCGTTGTATATCGGTCCATAATTTTTATCAATTTTATCATCTTTTTGGAAGTAATCTTCAATGAACTGATGACTGATGGCAGGATATTGATCCAAATAGTCTTCGAAAGCTTCCTGAGAAATTTCGGGGCGCATCTCTTCTGGAGATTCATAACGTGTAATATTGCCTGATTCATCGGTTTCGGCTACCGGTTCCGTTTCGAGAAAAAGAGGTGTAAACACATCATCATCATCAGGTTCTTCCTTCTTTATTTCCTCTTTTGGATTCAAATTTGTAATCGTTTTTTGTAATGTCTTTGAGGATTGCACAATTTCTTCGAGTGGTTTAGATATCGGCTTGAATAGTTTATTAAGAGACTCATCTTGCTCTGATTTACCCAATTTCAATGCCAAGTATTTTTTTCGAATTGATCTAGCAAGTTCAGATACTTTTTTCTTGCGCAATGCAATAGCAACCTTATCGTCAGACATATTGGTGTGGACTGAAGAAGCAGCTTACAATTTTATATATTGTTATGGATTGAGTTATATGATTATTTTAACAAAATTTCAAGATGTCACAAGTATAATAAAATTAAAAACAATTAATAAAATCTATAATTAACAAAGAACAAGTCATATACACCCTGTAGATATAATAATAGATGTTGGTATTGAAATATAAAGATAGATTCATAATAATAATAATTTTGAAGTATACTGTCAAGAGTATACCCAATCGGAATATAATGTTTGTATGTCATATTTATTATATGTTTGATTTAAATTGTAAGATGTTGAATAATGTTAAGATAAGTGATAAAGATACTCTGATTTAGTTTACATTAGAAATTTTAATTAATAAGATCTCAAATAACAAATTTTATTAAAATGTCATGAAGTGTCAAAGTGAAATAATGTTGGGATGTTGGTAAGACATTGTGGAAGGAAGTAGATTAGGTTTTTGTTTCAGGACAGGTTGCTAGGGGGTTGTTAGGAGGTGGTTAACGGGTGACGAAAAGAAAGGTCACAGAAAAATTTTTTCAAATATAAAAAGTTTTTTTTTCTTCTGGAAAAAAAACCAGAGGATATAAGTAGTAAGGTGCTACAGACAGGAGAACGAGAGCTCCTGGATTTGAAGAAGTAGCTGAGACGAGTCGTGGTTAATAACTTACCACAACTAAACTTCTAGTCTTCTGAATTGGTGAGATAACCATTTAATCAAATATTATTTGCATTGTGCAATTTCTGTACGAGATATATAAATCACATAGATTGATCTGAACGAGTTTCCAGTATCCAGACGCTGAAAAGAAATTATAAATTCTTAGCTATTGGTTGATTTTATGAAAGGTTAAGATTTGCTTCATATTCAAAGTGATTTAAAGTGAATAGATAAGATTTATTTATAGGTTGTATTATTTAGAATAGAACGTATACTTACCCGAGAATTTGATATCAAATTTTTACCAATACTTGCAAAGTATATAATATAATTTTTTTCATTTTTTTCGTTTTCGATACATCTTGATTTCAGCTTTCATCACAATTTAGTTTATGTAGGTTAGATTCCAGCCGGTAGAGCCGATCAGCTGTTAGTCTGTTAAATCGGAATCGTGTTCCGTAATTTCTATTTGGTTATCACAAGTATTGGTAGCATAAATAATGCGTAATTAATTCATAATTTTTATATTATCATTTATTTGTTGTCTAGAAAATACATATAATTGTATTAAACAAAATCAGAGTAAAATAATAATTTTTATTTTACAATTGGAACTCCATCTACGAACCGTTACATCTACTAACCCTGAAACACGACCTTGAGGTAAGTAGTTGATTCTCTGACGGAGAAGCCGTGGCAGAAAAAGAAAATATATCTTCCTGGTAATAATATAATGAAATAAAATTAAAGATAATAATAAAACATAAAAACGAACCACACATCATTTAAAACACACAGAATCATAATAATTGGCACACACAACGTGGGGCTTAGAAAAGGGGTAGATTTCGGTACGTAAAAACACGCGTCCTATTTATACATAAAAAAAATAAAAATGGGTAAAACAATTTTTGAACTTAAGATGGGGGAGTTAAAAAAGGAATTGGAGCGTAGGAAGTTAGATACTGCAGGTCGGAAGATAACACTTGTGCAGAGATTGAGAGAAGATATAGAGAAACAAGGAGAAGATCCAGAAACAATGATATTTGAAGTGGAAGATGATGATTCTATCACAGAAATGGATAAAGGTGACGGAGAAAGAGAAGATGTCATGGAACATACTCCAGAAATAAGAAGACGAGAAACAGGAGATGATGAAAATGTTCCTCAATACCTACAAGATATGTTCTTGAGAATAATGGAAAATAATGATAGAATGGGAAGATCAATGATAGAAAAGACTAAAGAGATCATGGAAAATAATGATAGAATGGAAAGATCAATGATGGAAAAGACTAAAGAAATTATGGAAGAAATTAAAATTACAAGAGAAGAATTTAGGAAGGAACTACAAATAGAAGTATCAAACGTAAGGAAAGAAATAGAAGTAACAAATGATAAAATGAATAACATGAAGGAAGAATTTAAAAAAGAAAATGAAGAAACAAGAAATGAAATAAACCGGAAGTTTGAAGAACAGGAGAAGATATATGGTGAACAGCATGTGAATACAGAAACAAGGGTGAAAGGTTGTGAGAAGAATATCCAAAATATACAGCGAAAATTGATGACTAATAGTAAGGACCTACAAGTCATACAAAAAGAAGTAAGTGAAGGTATACAAATGAATCTAAACATGGCTGAAGAAGAATTGAAATTGGCAGAAAGGAAGATAAATATGGAAATAGAGAAGAGAATATTAGAAGTCAGGGAAGAATGGAAGCAAACAGAAGAAAGAATAATTAGTCAAAGACAGAATGAAGATGTTAATAGAACAGAGAACAGGGGGCAAGTGGTAGTTACATATTGCCATAATGATAACAGTCAAATAAAATTTGATGGGGATATAAGAAAAACTCATCCTACAGTATTTTCAAATATAATCAGGGAGAAAATTTTGAAATATGGGGAAAGACAAGATTGTAAAGAAATAATTAGGAATAGTTTGGGAGGACAAGCATTAATTTGGTTTTCAAGTAGAGAAAGGGAGATTAATGATTATCAGTCTTTTCATGATTTATTTATAAATTACTTTTGGGGAACAGTAAATCAGTCAATAGTACGGGAAAAATTACACTTTGGACAATATAAAGAAAATTATGGTCAGTCAGCACACATGTATATCATGCAATTATATACCCAAGTCCAATATTTGGAACCTAAAGTGACTGAGGAAGAAGCAGTGCTACTTCTATCCAGACATTTTAAACCCCAGATAATGGAGGCTGTTGCTATACAAAATATAAAAACTATAGAACAATTTATCAATTATTTGATGAGAATTGAGAGAAACAGTCCTAATTATAATAATCATTCTAATTCTGACAAATACAACCGACGAGACAATACCAACGTACAAAATAATAACGTAAATAACAATAACTTTAATACAAACAGATACAGTACACATAGACAAAATAATTACAATAACTTAGTAAATAGACAAAATCAACAATACATAAATTCCAGGAATAATAATAATAATAGATTCATTAATAATACAGAAAATAATAGAACTAATTTTGGAAATAGAAACAATAATAATTTCAACAATATTAACAGACAGAGTAACGATAATAATAATTATACTAGACAATATCATAACTATAATAATCAAAATAGACAATATAACACTCATAACAACGAACAAAATAGGCAACAAAATAATAACACAAACACAAATAATAATAACGTACAAAATCAAACCAGAAGAGTATATTTTCAAACGAGAACTCAATCTCGAGAAGGTAGTGTGGAAAGGAGTAGAGAACGGCAAAGTGATCGAGAACCTAGAATTATAAGACAGTCAGACAGTGATGTTGAGGATGTAACTCATGGTTCTCAACATGAGTCAAATTTTTAATACAGCGCTCTCCAAATTTTACAAACAATACGTGTACATACGAACATTATAGGGAATTTTTAAAATCAGATGATGAAATTGAATTGAACGAAACATCTAGTTTAATTAAATTAAAAGCACAAGTAGGAAATGAAGACATAGACATAATAATTGACAGTGGTAGCGAAGCTAGCTTAATTGATAGTAAAATTTTATCGACATTTCCTAATTTAATTAAAAATATTATAAAAATTCCTAAAATTAATATCGTAGGTGCTAATAATAAAAAACTTTGCGAGGTAAATCAACTTTTAAACATAACAGTGCATTTTAATAAAGAACCAATACAACTTGATTTGTTAGTAACAAAAAATTTACAAACTGATGTGATTATTGGTTATGATCAATTAGATAAATATCAAGCTATTATTGATTTCAAGAAAAAAGCAATTAAAATGAACGACATTTGGGTAAATTTTAATTTTTACAGTAATACTAATAAAAGTGTTACGAATATGACAAAAATGTGTATTAATCAGATGAAGCGTGATAATGATAAATATTACAATAATTGTAATAAAAATAATGAAGTATATAGGGGGGAAAATAATGGGGAATTGAATATTGATGATATTAATTTGATTTGTCCCAAAAATTGGGAAAATATTATAAAGAGTTTAATAGGAAAGTATATGGAACTTTTCAATAATAAATCACGCATTGCTGAAAATTATGTACACAAATTTCATGTAAGGAACACTGACGAATATAAAAATAAAACTTACCCAATACCTTATCATTTAAGAGATCAAATGAAGCTTGAAATTAAAAAACTATTAGATAAAAAAATAATATCACATTCTGATACGCCATATATAAATTCATTAGTTGTTGTTAGAAAGAAAAATGGTGAATTACGTATTTGTTTAGATGCACGAGCTTTAAATAAAATTTCAATACCTCAATTTGAACAACCTATAAGCACACAAAATTTAATAGGTAGAATTACTAACGCAAAGTTTTTTTTCAAAGCTTGACTTAAAACATAGTTTTTGGTTAATTCCTTTAAAAGAAGAATGTAGGAAGTACACGGGATTTTCTGTAGACGGGGAGATCTACACATTTAATATAGTACCATTTGGGTTACAGAGCGCAGGTTCAGCATTGATTAGGGCAATGAACAATATATTAGGTCAATACCAAGAGTTTGCTATCAATTATATTGATGACATCTTGATTTTCAGTAAATCTGAAGACGAGCACCTAAAACACATTAATTTAATTTTATTAGCTTTAGATAAAGCAGGTTTAAAACTTAATTTGGAGAAATGTGAATTTTATCAAACTGAGACAATATTTTTAGGATATAAAATTGACAAATCCGGTATATCTATGGATCCAAATAGACTAAAAATCATTTCAGATTATAAGCGTCCAATCAATCTAAAAACATTGAGAGGTTTTCTGGGAATGATTGATTACTTTAAGCGTTTATTACCAAACATAACTGAATTAGAATTACCTTTGTTAAATTTACTTAAAAAAGGAGTTAAATGGAAATGGGAGATAGATCACGAAAAAGCTTTTGTTGAGATTAAAAATAGATTTCTTAATAATATTAAAGTTTTTTATCCTGACTATAGTTTACCATTCATTTTGAGAACAGATGCATCTATACATCATTTTGTAGGTACACTATTACAAATTCAAAATAAAATAGAAGTTCCAATAACTTTTGTTTCCAGAAAAACTAAGGGACATGAACAAAAATATGCTAGCAGTGAATTAGAATTAGCATCCATCTTATATGCTGTTGAGAAGCTTAAATTTTATTTGTTAGGTAGAAAATTTATTTTAGAAACAGATAATAGTGGCTTATTATCATTGTTAAACAATAAGTTTGGAAACAGTAGAATCCATAGATGGTCATTGCTTTTGCAAGAATATTCATTTGATATTAAACATGTTAAGGGTAGTTTAAACATAGTAAGTGACTCAATTTCGAGAATGGACGGACAAAATACACACAGCAGACAAGTGAGAATTGGACTAAACATACTAGTAGACAATGAGACAATTTTTTCTAGACAAAGTATTTTACAAGACCAAACAAAATTAGACACACAGGCAAAACTAAAATCAGAACTCAGGGGACAATTTTATATCCGTACAGTAGCTGGACAAGAACAATATGTTATTACTGAAGAACTCGCACAGAAATTACTTAAATCATTGCATATAACATATCGACATCCAGGTAGCAGGAAATTATGGTTATTATTCAGGGAAACATTTATATCTAAACAAGACTATACAATTTCAAAAAAAATTACTAGAACATGTGAGACATGTCAATTAGCTAAAGATAAAAATAGACATAATCAAAACATACCAAAAACAATAAGTTCATCTCATCCATTACAAATAATATCGATAGATTTCATATCTAACTTGACAATAACAGACAATAAAAACAAACATATTTTTGTAATATTGGACGTTTTTACAAAATACATTCAACTTTATGCATGTAGACAAACAAACACAAAGGTAGTCAAATCATGTATTGATTCATTCATCAATACCATAGGACAACCACAACATTGTATCATGGACAATGCGACATATTTTAATAACGATAAACTTAAAATTTTTTTGAACAAACGAAACATAAATCCTAGATTCATTTCAATTAGACATCCAAATGCAAATCCAGTAGAAAGATATATCAGAGAAGTAATAAAATACCTTAGGATATTAGTACAATTTGAACACCAGTTATGGGACACTAAATTGTTAGACATAGAGAAATTTATGAATCAATTACCTAATACGGTGACAGAACAGTCTCCACATGTACTGATGAAATTAACTCCATTAGATAGACCATGGTTATGTGTAAATAATCAGGATTATCAGAGTATTGTTGATGATGTCAGTAAAAAATTAAATAGAAGTGCCGATAAGTACCTAAAAAGAAAAAATAATTTCATAAAAAATAGGGTGGTATACAAGAAAGGTGATTTGGTTATTGTAAAAGCATTACGAGTACCAGATACAAGGGCTAGAGTTAGTAAAAAATTACTTCTACCATTTGAGGGACCATATGTAGTTGAAAATGAGCATCCTATGAATTCATATTTATTGAAAGATCCTATGAATGATAGTATAAGAGGTATTTTCCATATATCACAAATTTATAAATATCATGATGAAGATAGTGAGTGATCAAATTAAATTTTAAAAGATAGATTAATTGCAAATATTAGTTAAGAGAACAGGTAATTTGTGAATCTAAAATATGCATGTTACATGATATTTTAAATTCAAAAATTGGGGCATTTGTTATGGATTGAGTTATATGATTATTTTAACAAAATTTCAAGATGTCACAAGTATAATAAAATTAAAAACAATTAATAAAATCTATAATTAACAAAGAACAAGTCATATACACCCTGTAGATATAATAATAGATGTTGGTATTGAAATATAAAGATAGATTCATAATAATAATAATTTTGAAGTATACTGTCAAGAGTATACCCAATCGGAATATAATGTTTGTATGTCATATTTATTATATGTTTGATTTAAATTGTAAGATGTTGAATAATGTTAAGATAAGTGATAAAGATACTCTGATTTAGTTTACATTAGAAATTTTAATTAATAAGATCTCAAATAACAAATTTTATTAAAATGTCATGAAGTGTCAAAGTGAAATAATGTTGGGATGTTGGTAAGACATTGTGGAAGGAAGTAGATTAGGTTTTTGTTTCAGGACAGGTTGCTAGGGGGTTGTTAGGAGGTGGTTAACGGGTGACGAAAAGAAAGGTCACAGAAAAATTTTTTCAAATATAAAAAGTTTTTTTTTCTTCTGGAAAAAAAACCAGAGGATATAAGTAGTAAGGTGCTACAGACAGGAGAACGAGAGCTCCTGGATTTGAAGAAGTAGCTGAGACGAGTCGTGGTTAATAACTTACCACAACTAAACTTCTAGTCTTCTGAATTGGTGAGATAACCATTTAATCAAATATTATTTGCATTGTGCAATTTCTGTACGAGATATATAAATCACATAGATTGATCTGAACGAGTTTCCAGTATCCAGACGCTGAAAAGAAATTATAAATTCTTAGCTATTGGTTGATTTTATGAAAGGTTAAGATTTGCTTCATATTCAAAGTGATTTAAAGTGAATAGATAAGATTTATTTATAGGTTGTATTATTTAGAATAGAACGTATACTTACCCGAGAATTTGATATCAAATTTTTACCAATACTTGCAAAGTATATAATATAATTTTTTTCATTTTTTTCGTTTTCGATACATCTTGATTTCAGCTTTCATCACAATTTAGTTTATGTAGGTTAGATTCCAGCCGGTAGAGCCGATCAGCTGTTAGTCTGTTAAATCGGAATCGTGTTCCGTAATTTCTATTTGGTTATCACAAGTATTGGTAGCATAAATAATGCGTAATTAATTCATAATTTTTATATTATCATTTATTTGTTGTCTAGAAAATACATATAATTGTATTAAACAAAATCAGAGTAAAATAATAATTTTTATTTTACAATTGGAACTCCATCTACGAACCGTTACATCTACTAACCCTGAAACACGACCTTGAGGTAAGTAGTTGATTCTCTGACGGAGAAGCCGTGGCAGAAAAAGAAAATATATCTTCCTGGTAATAATATAATGAAATAAAATTAAACATAATAATAAAACATAAAAACGAACCACACATCATTTAAAACACACAGAATCTTAATAATATTTATCGAATCCTTTGCGATACCTTCCATCATTGAGGGCAAAATCTTTCATAATTACCAATGTACCATAGCGATCACACCAACACTTTGAACACATATTTTTAAATACGTCAAATGTCATGTCGGGAGATACGTGTTCGTCAAATATATGTTTCAAGTTCACCTCATCCTGCTTGAATAATATAATCACATTACAGTTGTCGCGTATAAGCTGTTTCGGTATTTTTGAGTATGTTTGACAAAGATATGCAGCATCAATATCTTTATGTCTACACATGGAGTAGTATTCACGAATTTTCTGCTGACCGTCACATGCAACGTCATCGAATAAAAAGACAGAATTTGGTCGAGCTTTCTCTGGACTAATTATTTCCTCGTTGTCTTTAAATGGGAAATAGCCAACGCCCTTGACTTGTGCTATAACTTCTTGCAGCAATTGGTACTTTGGTTGGAATAACGATTTTGAATAGACATAAACATTTTTGAATTTCGCACCATTCGGATTAAATAGGAGCGCCAGCACGACATTCGTCTTACCACACCCACTGGGGCTACATATAATGGCACGGAAAGAATTTGGTAACAATTTACCATGTTTGCCGATCGATGACGATGAGGTGAAATCCAGATTTTCAATGGGTATAGTCTGCTCTTGTTGAATTATTTTCATTGTGTGTATCGTTTTTCGTAGGACTACTCTTTAAATATAGATGTCACCACTTACGCGTATCAGTCTTAATGTTGGTGTTTGAAGGAGAAGGTCTCTTAAATTCTCTCATCAATATACTACCTATTGAACTTCACTTACCTAGCTATCAGTACTGTGGACGTAAGTACTACCCCCTCCACCACTGTAAAAAATTGATTGTTTTTTTTTTAGCCGGCACAAAATTGGAAAAACGTCTTGATCGTGGAGATCAGGGCATAAACCCTTTGGACGCTGCTTGTAAACAACACGATATTTCTTACTGGAAGAATAAGTCTCTCGAAGAACGACACAAAGCCGATCAGATACTTGAAGATAAAGCTTGGGCACGCGTCAAATCAAAAGACGCTTCACTGGGAGAGAAAACTGCTGCATTACTTGTAACAGGCGGAATGAAGGTGAAAGAAAGCTGGGAATGGGTTGTCGTCGCAAACGTCGTTCCTTGCATCGAGATGTTATTCTAAAAGTGGGAAAGTCCATGAAAAAAGGGGCATCTTTGAAAGACACCGCAACGTTTGCCTTACGAGCCGCCAAAGCACTTATTAAAGAATTTGGTGGGAAAAAAGAAGTAGAGGTTCCTCGAGTGATACCTGTAGCGAAATCCGGAGGTTTCCTATCACTTATCCCTTTGTTTGCTGGCCTTTCGGCACTCGGAGCTTTGTCAGGTGGTGCTGCTGGGATTGCTAAAACTGTCATTGACGCAAAGCATGCGCAAAAGAAATTGGAAGAAGATGTACGTCATAATAAGGCTATGGAACGTGTAGGATCTGGTCTGTATCTGAAAAAGTACCCAAAAGGCGGTTTCGGATTGTATTTGAAAAAGCAAAAAAACTAATAAAGCTACCCAATCACGCATTAACCGACTTTGACATAACACATTACGCAAAATCGCTTAAAATACCGCATTTTCGAGGAGTTTTCATGCGAGACACTCTCCCTAAAGACGGCCCTCGAAAACAAGAATGTGCAGTGGTTACTTTGGATACCTCTAAGAATAGCGGGAGTCATTGGGTGGCTTGCAGAAAGAAAAGCAATAATGTAGAGTATTTCGATTCATTTGGTAACTTGAAGCCGCCGAAAGAAGTTGTTAAATATCTCGGAAAAAGTGCGCGAATTTTCTACAACAATACCCAATATCAAAACTACGATCAAATCAATTGCGGTCATTTGTGTTTGAAATTTCTGCAGCAATGATGGAACTATTACTACAACACATCTACCATGGAAAAGCTTTGAGTAGTTTTACTGCCGAAGAACTAAAGCACTTTCCCATTGAACATCTAATAGAGTGTGTAAGACCTTGGGAATTGCTGGAAATATGGCATAAACTTCCCAATGAATATCGAGCAAATTTTGAACTACAAATACGGCTGCCTTGTTTCATTCATTACAACCGACCTGATTGGACGACGCATTGTGACGGTCCTCCGAGTTCGCAAGCTACTTGTTTCCTTTGTAAACAAACATTGAAAAAATAAAAAATGATATTTAAATTCAAACATTATTCGTATTTCATTAGTCATCATGTCGCAGTTGCTGAGAGTTAACAGCACCAATCACGTGTTCACCTTCCAACCTCCTACACCTATTGAGCTCGATCCGAAGAAGGAATACGAAATAGCTCTACGATCTTTTCACTCTTATCACAGTATACCGAACATTGAAAATTGTAAGTTTTACTACTACGATACCAAGGGCAAGCTTCAAAGTTTTGATTTTCCCACAGGATGTTACGAAATTGCCGATCTTGAAGCGTTTATCCGAGATAAATTGGGTGCAGGCAATCTAACTAGACCAGAGGATATAGTTTCACTAAAACCCAATCACAATACGTTAAAATGTGAAATTATTTTTACCATTTTTACCACCGCAACCGTTTTTCACATTGAGCAACGCAGACAAGACGACTACATCATACTTGGAAAGGAATGTGCATGGCATTCGATACTCTTCAGGATATGTAGAATATTCTAAAGTGAATGAAATATTGGGAAGCAAGTTGTTTCATGCCGCAGACTACATTTACGTTCGAGGACAACAAAAAGCCGAATTTCTGCGAAATAAGGGTGTGTTGAGTAATCATACAAATTATGGTCACTTAAAATATATTTAACTTAAAACAAACTTTGTAGAATTTTTACATTAAAATTTATAACTAATATTATCTGGGTTTACAAAGAGATGTTAAACACATGACCCTTATATGAATACTGTCTTTTCCTTTTTTTTTGTATATAGGTTCAAGGAATTTTGGCACTTTCAAAAGGGACAAGAACCACAGTGGCCCAGACCACAGTCGACCAAACAAATGAATGCATTTCACGCCTTAACATGCCCCCGGCCTTGAAGTGTCTAATTTCAACACACAAAAAAGATAAAATATTGTAGTAATACTAAATTTAAATGTCTTGTTCAGGCAATGGACAGATTTTTGTAAAGTCTCGAGTGATTGTTCCGTTTGAAGTGTAGAGTTCAAAAACACGAGTTACACCATCAGTACCTGGGAATGTCTTTGTCACTCGGCCTAATAGCCAATTTAAGGGAGGTAGCTTATTGTCCTTAATTATCACTAGACTACCCACTTTCACACAACCACGATTAACCTTCCACTTGGTTCGTTGTTGAAGCTCAGAAATAAACTCCTTGTGCCATCGTTTCCACCACTGTTGTCTCAGCTGCTCCAGTCTTTGATATCTACCCAAGCGATTTTCTTGGAGATGGGATAGCTCGGCTTCCAGTACCGAGCTCATTGTTCTTCCAACGAGAAAATGTGAGGGGGTTAAAGGGACAAGATCTAAGGGATCATTAGATAAAGGTGACAGTGAACGCGAATTTAGGATAGCTTCTATTTGGCAAAGTAAAGTAATGAATTCTTCACTAGTGCAATGGGAATTACCCAAGATGCATCTTAAATGATGCTTCACCGCCTTGACCCCAGCTTCCCAGAGCCCACCAAAATGTGGTGAATACGCCGGGCTAAAATGCCAACGTATTCCTTCATTATTCACAAAATCATTGAGCGCCTTTTCATTTTTATCAAAAAATTGTTCAACTTCATTCAACTGTCGATTTGCGCATACGAAATTTGAGCCATTATCTGAAAACAATTGGGTAGGTTTACCCCTACGACTAATGAAACGTTTCAATGCTAACAAAAATGTATCGGTTGAAAGATCACTTACTAACTCTAAATGAATTGCCTTAGTGGCAAAGCAGACAAATAAACAAACGTAACTCTTTATGAGCTTAGCACCGCGCCCTTTTTTGTTTAGAACTTGAAATGGACCTGCATAATCTATACCAGTAATTAAAAATGGAAAACCAGCGATAAATCTTTCCTTAGGAAGATTTCCTATCATAGGCTGAAAATGTTTCGATCTGAATTGGTAGCATTTAACACACTGATGAACTACCGCTTTCGCGAGATTTCTACCTGATATCACCCAAAACCATTCTCTAGTTCCAAATAAAGTTTGCTGAGGTCCAGCATGCATCAATCGAACATGTTCCGCTTTCATTATTAATTTAGTTAAACGGTGTTTTGGTGACAAAATCATTGGATGCCTTTTATCATAGGAAAATTCTGAATTTTTCAAACGGCCCCCTACTCTTAAAATTCCGAATTCGTCCATGAACGGTGTTAAATTCAAAATATTACTCTTTCTATCTAATTCACCCTTAGCAACTAACATCACGTATTCATCAGGAAAAGAACGACGTCAAAACTCCGAATAATCTATTCGCTTTATTACTTAAACAATTATTTTTAAAACGTAAAATGAGTGCCATACATCTAATCATTCTGGATAAATTAGAAAATCTGTCATAAGGAAAACTTAAAGTATTCTGACGAGCCATCAAAGAAACCGATTTCAGTTCAGGCAACTCAACCGCCTCACCTGTACTTATTTTTTGACGATTTGGCCAATGGCCTTCATCCTTTATTAACCAGTCAGGACCGTGCCACCAAAATTTGAGACTTATTATATCCTGGGGGTTAACTCCTCTGCTGAGTAAGTCAGCAGGGTTTTCAGATGAAGGCACATACTGCCAGTTTGACACTTCGGTAAGTTCTTGAATTTCGGCCACTCTGTTTCTAACAAAAGGCTTTAACAAATTAATCGATGTATTAATCCAACCTAAAATGATTTGTGAATCGGTCCAAAAGAAAACTTTGTCAAAATGTACAGTCAATGATGTGCGCACTTTATTTACCAGTTTAGACAATACATGAGCAGCACATAACTCCAATCTAGGTATTGTTAATTATTTCAAAGGTGCAACTTTAGCCTTTGAGCACAAAAGATGACTTATTATTTCGATATAGACCGGATATAGACGCATGCACCATATGCGGTCTCACTTGCATCCGAAAATGCATGCAACTCAGTTCGTAGTGGATTTATACTAACAGCATGTCGCGAAATTTTCAAATTGTTCAAAAATACAAGCTGATTCATAAATTGAATCCACAAAATTTGCAAATTCTTTGGTACAACTGTATTCCACATTAAATTTTCTTTTCTTATTTTATCAAATTAAAATGCACTCTAGCCAGATGCCCAAAACTTATATCAAGTTCACAATTCACCTTCAATTTGCCAAATAAAACAGTAAAACGGATACTAATAGGATATTTGAGCAAATGATAAAAGAAAATGGATAATGGAACGAACTCACAGTATTCTAGATGTCCAGCGCTGTCCAATACAGAACCATATAAACGAGTCTTGCACTCTTGTAGTGGTCCACTGCATTCGCTGACAAAATCACTGGTTTTCACTTCCAACAGGTGTACCAATTTTCACTGACTTTTCTCATCCGGCTCGAAGGACCAAAATGTTGAGTAATCACACAAATTATGGTCACTTAAAATATATGTAACTTAAAACAAACTTTGTAGAATTTTTACATTAAAATTTATAACTAATATTATCTGGGTTTACAAAGAGATGTTAAACACATGACCCTTATATGAATACTGTCTTTTCCTTTTTTTTTGTATATAGGTTCAAGGAATTTTGGCACTTTTAAAAGGGACAAGAACCACAGTGGCCCAGACCACAGTCGACCAAATGAATGCATTTCACGCCTTAACAGGGTGCTCTCCAAAGGTGATGAAGACTGCTTACCCGGCTTGCTCGTCGACACCAACACACCTATAGGATGGGATAGACTTTCTATCGAGCCTGTTTGCCTCTAGCAAATCGTATTTGGCCGTTCGTTACCCTCTTTGTCGAAGTACTCTCCTAGCGCTTACAATAGACGCTCTTTCGAAGAATTCTTTCAAGTGTCGAAACGAAACTTATTTTGAATTCAGCACTACTTTTGAATTATAAGTCTAAATACAACTCTGGATTTTTTCCAGGTAACCGCTGTGAGCCTATTTTTGGTTTAATATACGTTAATTGTTTTTATATTAAAAAAATAATAATAAACGGCGTCACAAATATATTTAATGGGCGATTTAAATCATAATAAACTGGATCTACCAATATTAATCAACTCTACAAAAATATGTGATCGTACTTACTATAATTAGTTGATTCAAAATTAAACAATGAACAAATGGAACCTGAAGTATGGCTGAGGTGTCTGAGGTGTGTGGTGACGTGCGATCATGACATACCTGAAAATAAATTGTCGACCTGAGCATTCAAATTACCTTCAGTTTAGTTAATGAATCAATTTAGTTTAAACCAAAATGCACTGTGTCTGTCACCCACAAGTGCTAGATGTGCTCAGTATGTCAAAACACTCCCTCATAAAATATTAAGACCAATGAAAAGGTAAAACAGGACGTATCATGTGGCTCAAACACTCCACTTCAGTGATACAGGTAATATCAAAGGATTGGGACATATCACGTGGCTCCAAGCACTCCACTTCAGTGATACAGTGTTATGGTCTGAATTTCAAATGAAATCTTGTTGACGTAAATTAAATTTAAATAATATTTTGGACACTCTGTATAACTACTAAATCTAAAAATACTTCGGCTATCAGTAAAACTCGTATTCTTTTTGAACGGCTGGTATTAATCTACGAATCTAATGAAATTGTTTCGCTACGAGAACGTTATTTCTTGTTCACATGTAGTATGTACAATGCTGTAGGTTCAAGAAGATAGGAGAATTTAGGAAATTTGGACGTACTTCGTTGTGTCACCATTGAGCTCGACAACTACAAATTACCAACTGGAATAATTGGATACCTAGATTTTAATTGTTTTTATTAATAGATATTTTGAATTTCATATTATTGAATATTGTGGTATTACTGGTTTGGGAAGCCATCTTTTCGATAGCAACGAGGAGAAAGTGAGACAGTTTGGAAGAACGAAAGGTTCGGTGCTTGGTGCGAGTTATTTGTTTGGTTTAATTTTTGATTAGCTACCCTAATTAGGGGATATAAATTTGCATCAGTTGCTTGGAAATTCGACTATTTTGAGTAGTTTGTTTGGAAGTCGTTTTTTCCGCCGTTAAGGGATTATTTTACACCGAAACCACGATTCATTAAGATCGAATCAACCTCTTTTCAACACTGACCAGTATCATCCATTTTGTGAGCCTACTGGTGGAAGTTGTCTATTGACGTCTTCACAGGGCTGGAATTTTGAAAACCCTCATTGATAAATTGAGGTAAGTAATTTTTAGTTTACACAAAAGCTTCCATTTTTTAGATGGTGAGATTGATTTCTTTTTTTGTCTTCTCGTTGTAGGGTTTTTTTTGTGTTCCTTACTTCCACGCTTTACTCTCCCTCCTACTGTTGGAGCCTCAATTGGGAACCCTTTTGATTAATTGCCTGGATTGGATTTGTCCCAGATTTCACACCTGGTTCGACTTGTTTCACGTCATCAGCGAAATCTCCCAGCAGAGACGATTCCTGAAAATATAACCGACTCCTACTTCCGAGAGTGACATTGTGGATGGGTTGGCTGTACCCCCCAAATTCGTGCAAGCTAAGTACAAAAAAAATTAAGAAATTGATCTTACACGTTTTCTTATTGTTTCAAGATTCTCAATAGATATTAATCACGAGTTGTAAGTAATTATTAGTTATACCAAATAATTTAAATTTGGCCGATATTAAAAGTTCTTTATTTTGTAACTTAATTTAGATTAGGACTTTAATTCACAGCCTTGATAATTACGATAGTATGCTGTAGATTTATATTCGGCGTTTAGCGTTTATTTTATAGGTAGGCTTGTGGTTCATGTAAAGCTCGTATGATCATACTTGACTACCCCTCGACCGCCTACTAAGCGATTATTTTTTTTGGTTTTGTTTTATACCTACGATATTTTCTATCTATAACAGATATTTGTGACAGATTTTGACATATTATTTTGACTTATTTTTGATTTAATTTTGACTAAATTTTGGACTTATTTCTAATATTATATTTCTTGTATCTACTTGTAACAGGAGCGTCGTATTGCTGATTGCCTTATTTAGCAATAAAAGATTGGCCTGTACTAGTTGGACTATTTATTTACGTTATTGGTATATATTTGTATATATATATATATATATTATATTTCTTTTTTCCGCGTTTTTGGCTACTGGTATAACATCTCATTTACAATCGCCTTCAGCGCAATTGGTGTGACATAAACGTATGACCAAGGTAACAACAATACAAAGAACCCCATACTATTCCCTGAGATATAACTCTCAATTGTTTTCCGCCAGATACCGCTTAATCGCTCCAAATATACTTTCAGTTAGCCTGGGAAACCATCGGCGACCACGCCCTATATAAACAGCGATTATTTTATTTCATTTTATTTTATTTTTGCTTTTCCACTACAGCATTGCAAAATATAACACTGGTGTCCAACCTACTTGTTAATTTGAGTTTATAAATTATTGTTCTTTGGTCATATTATATTTCTCGATTTTGACATTTTGATAGAGAGAATCTTGAACAATTTTTTTTTATTGATTATTCTACGGAAGTATTTCCATTTTCAACTAGGGTATAGTTTTTTTATTGGTGAACAAAAATGTTTCAAATACAGGTGAATAACTTGGTAAGAGATGAACTAGAGTACGAATTGTCAGTTAGGGGTATTTCTGATCAGGGAAATGTTGACTCATTGCGGAAGCATCTTAGAAGTATTTTAGCCTTGGAAAAATCCAATAGTCCCCTTAAGGGAAAATGTAATTTGGACCCTAAATCGGAGATCACAGAATGTCAGAAAAAATTGGATGAATTACGTGATCATGTTTCTTCCTTTAGTGGCTCTTCAAGCCATGTTAAAAGAATTGAAACAAAGTTCGCTCATTTAATGGGAAGAATAGGTAGAATTTCAGAAGATGATGACAGTATTTCGGAAGATAGGTCAAAATTACTAATTTCTTTATCAGAACTTGTTCCGGATTACCAAAATAAAGTTAAGCTTTTTGAGGATAAGGGTGGTAACTCCGTGCCTAGTGATCCTAATCTTGGTACTCAGTCTCATTATAGCCAAACATCAACCAGTAGCAGTGCAAATACTTCCAGTTTACATGAAGCAACTATTCCTGGTCAACAATTTAGTGTCAAGTCAGTTCCTGTATATAAATGGGATTTAAAATTTTCCAGTAATTCCGGATTAAGTTTTAATTCTTTTTTGCAGCGAGTAGAAGAATTAAGTAGGTCTCGACAGGTTAGTAAGGCTGAACTATTTCTATCGGCCCATGATTTATTCGAAGGTGATGCCTTAAATTTTTACCATATGGTAGTTAAATATGCAAGCGATTGGGATACTCTAATAGGTCTCATGAAAGAGCAGTTTGTTCCTTCACATATTAGTGACCAGCTTTGGAAACAAATTTTAAATAGAACTCAGGGTCCTGACGAACCAATTGGGTTGTATGTTGCAGCTATGAGCAAACTCTTTGACAGGATGCCTGTTCCGGTTTCTGATGATTTAAGATTAAAGGTTTCAAAGTCTAATATCCTTCCATTTTACCAAGAGCGTCTCACACTTCAAACTATAAACACTCCTTTCGACTTAATTGAGCTCTGCAGGAAACTAGAGGTAACAAAGATTAATATCGAACAGTATAGTCCACCTAAGCCTGGTAATTTGTCATTAGAACCCGATTTGGATTATAGGGCTACTCCTAAAAATAAGCCACTAGTCGTTAGGGAAGTTTCTGTCTCTTCAGGTAGCGCTTCCAGCTTTAGAAACCCTCCAGGGAACTACAGCTCTACAAAGGAGTACCACACCTCGAACTTGTTTTAAGTGTGATCAGCCTAATCATTTAGCGAAACATTGCACTTCAGGTATAATTAGATGTTTCTCTTGTAAAAAGATTGGTTTTACGAAAAAGACTTGTCCAGATTGCAAGAATTCTTCGGAACACTTCACAAGAAGTCAATCTTAGGTCGGAGATTGTCTTCGCTTACGAAATCGACCGTAGATTACTCTAGTTTTAAGGAAAAATTCGTCTTAGATTATATCTTATCTCATGTAGGCCCTGGTGAATGTCCTTATCTTAAGATTAGTATTCTAGGTCAAAAATTTTATGGTTTATTAGATTCGGGTGCTAACAAAATTTTTCTTGGCTCCCTTGGCTGGCAAAAACTCAAAAATTTAGGATTCGTAATGGATCAGAATCGTAAAACCTTGTGTACTGTGGCGTCCAACGACACATGTGAATGTATTGGTGTTATATCAGCCCCTATTCAAGTAAGAAATGTTGTAAAAATATTTGATATTTTTGTGGTTCCCAAACTTCGTCATATTTTGGGAATATATTTTTGGCAAACAATGGGTATAGTTCCTGATATGCGTCGTGGAGAATGGTTTTTTTCGTCTGAAATATTAAGCACACCACAAATTAATTACATTCATGGTGAAGATGATTTAACTTTCGAACAAAAGCAATGTCTGAATGAGGGGATATCAGATTATTTTTATAAAATTGGTAATAAGCTTGGTTGCACCTCTGCAGTTAAGCATAAGATAGTTACGTCCAGCCCCCCAATAAAACAACGATATTACCCTGTTTCTCCTTTTAAACAAAAATTAATCGATGAACAATTAGATGAAATGTTAGCTAACGGAATTGTTGAACCCTCTAAATCAGCTTGGTCATCTCCCGTGCTACTTGTTCCGAAATCCAACGAAGAACAGCGCTTTTGTGTTGATTTTAGGAAATTAAACGCTGTGTCACAGCGTGATGCTTATCCGCTGCCTTACATTTCGAACATTTTAGATAAACTAGGTGGTGCTCGATTTATGTCATCATTAGACCTAAAAAGTGCTTACTGGCAAGTTGCAACAGCAAACAATACACCGCATTTACAGTTCCAGGTCGTGGCTTATTTCAATTTACTAGACTACCTTTTGGTCTCCACAATGCACCAGCAACATTTCAACGGTTGATAGACTCTATTTTGGGTCCAGAATTGGATAAGTACGTTTTTTGTTACCTTGATGACATTATTGTGGTTACACCTGACTTTGATACTCATATAAATATTTTAAAAGAAGTTTTTACGCGGTTGCTTTCTAATGGTTTGACGTTAAATAAGGAAAAAAGCAAGTTTTGTCGGGATGAGTTAAAGTATCTTGGTTACTTAGTCAATAGGCAAGGTATTTCTGTAGACCCAGGTAAAGTAGAAGCTATTACCAATTTAGCGGTACCTAAAAACGTTCGTGACATACGAAGGGTGATTGGTATGATTTCGTACTATAGAAGATTTATTCCTGCATTCTCTGATGTCATATCACCCCTTACTAGACTTCTCCGCAAAGGTGTGAAATTTATTTGGGATGAAGATTGTCATAAAGCGCTCGGAAATATTAAAAATGCTCTTGTGTCTGCTCCAATTTTGGATTGTCCTAATTTTGATCACGGCTTTATATTGCAAACGGATGCTTCGTCATTTGGTATTGGTGCGGTCCTCACACAATTTTACGACAACCGTGAGCACGTTGTGTGCTACGTTTCTCGAACATTGAGTCGTACTGAACGGGTATATAGGTCAACAGAACGCGAACTTCTGGCGGTAATTTGGAGCGCAGAGAAACTTCGTTGTTACTTGGAAAATTCGAAATTTCAGGTTATCACCGATCATTTTAGTTTAAAGTGGTTGCACAATTTGAAAAACCCTCAAGGTCGCTTAGGTCGTTGGTGTTTAAGGCTTCAACAATTTGATTTTGAAGTGATCCACCGCAAAGGAAAAGAACACGTAGTCCCTGATGCCCTCAGTCGAGCAGTGGTCGATGATCCGGATTCGGTAAGTGGCGAGCTTGAAATATGTGAGATACAAATTGGTGAAGTAAAAGATAGGTGGTATCTCAATATGTTGGATAGGGTAAAAGCTAATCCTCTCTTATTTCCTTCTTGGCGTGTATCTGGAGATAAATTATATAAAAAAGTTAATCTGGATTTTCCTGAAATTCGTAATGATGACGACTTTTGGAAGTTGGTGGTTCCTAAACAAAATCGTAAGGAGGTTTTATCATCGTGTCATGATACAACTGTGGGTGGTCATCTTGGTGTTCATAAAACATTCCACAAAGTAGCTAGACTGTATTACTGGCCATTCCTAAAGGCTGATGTGGCCAAGTTTATAAAGGGCTGTGTGATCTGTCAACAAGTTAAGCCAGAACAAAAACTACCTGGGGGATTAATGGGAAGTGCTGTTATTGCAACTCACTGTTGGCAAATCATTAGTATGGATCTTTTTGGTCCTTTACCAAAAAGCAAATCTGGTAATATGCATATTTTCGTAGTTACTGATACTTTCAGTAAGTTTAACTTGTTTTTCCCGATTCGGAAGGCCAATACCAAAACGATAATTCAACTTTTAGAAGATAGAATTTTCTTTTCTTATGGAGTACCTGAGTTAATCAGATGTGACAATGGGCCCCAATTTAAAAGCATCGATTTTATGGACCTTAAATCAAAATTTGGTTTAAGAATATTATGTAATCCAAATTATCATCCCTCACCTAATTTAACGGAACGAGTGAATAGAGTTATGAAAACAATGTTATCATCTTTTGTGTCTGAAAATCAAAGAGATTGGGATGTTGATCTTTCTGCATTTGCTTGTGCCGTTAACACAGCTAAACATGCTGTGACTGGTCAAACTCCATACTTTATAAATTTTGGTACCGAGATGCAACTCCATGGTTCCGAACATTGCTCTAAATTCCAGGACTCGAATAGTCGTCCTATAGATCTCGGTCAAAAACTTGAAACCTTGACGAAACTACGAGGAGATGTTATGAAGAAAATGGGAAAAGCTCACGACCAGGCTAAAAAGCAATACGACCTAAGACGTCGTAACGTGGAATTTGCAATTGGAGATTTAGAAAAAGTTTACATTGTCTGATGCTGGAAATTATTATACAGCGAAGCTAGGTGGGAAGTTTGAAGGTCCTTTTAGAATTTTGAAAAAAGTTGGGTATTGCGTATATGAACTTGAAGACTTACAGGGCAAATCAAAAGGTCGTTGGCACACGCAAGACTTGAAACCTTATCACGAAGCTGATTACGAGTGAATTTACTGTGTAAATTCTTTGGGGAGGGGGTAGTGTTATGGTCTGAATTTCAAATGAAATCTTGTTGACGTAAATTAAATTTAAATAATATTTTGGACACTCTGTATAACTACTAAATCTAAAAATACTTCGGCTATCAGTAGAACTCGTATTCTTTTTGAACGGCTGGTATTAATCTACGAATCTAATGAAATTGTTTCGCTACGAGAACGTTATTTCTTGTTCACATGTAGTATGTACAATGCTGTAGGTTCAAGAAGGTAGGAGAATTTAGGAAATTTGGACGTACTTCGTTGTGTCACCATTGAGCTCGACAACTACAAATTACCAACTGGAATAATTGGATATCTAGATTTTAATTGTTTTTATTAATAGATATTTTGAATTTCATATTATTGAATATTGTGGTATTACTGGTTTGGGAAGCCATCTTTTCGATAGCAACGAGGAGAAAGTGGGACAGTTTGGAAGAACGAAAGGTTCGGTGCTTGGTGCGAGTTATTTGTTTGGTTTAATTTTTGATTAGCTACCCTAATTAGGGGATATAAATTTGCATCAGTTGCTTGGAAATTCGACTATTTTGAGTAGTTTGTTTGGAAGTCGTTTTTTCCGCCGTTAAGGGATTATTTTACACCGAAACCACGATTCATTAAGATCGAATCAACCTCTTTTCAACACTGACCAGTATCAACCATTTTGTGAGCCTACTGGTGGAAGTTATCTATTGACGTCTTCACAGGGCTGTACATTGGAATTTTGAAAACCCTCATTGATAAATTGAGGTAAGTAATTTTTAGTTTACACAAAAGCTTCCATTTTTTAGATGGTGAGATTGATTTCTTTTTTTGTCTTCTCGTTGTAGGGTTTTTTTGTGTGCCTTACTTCCACGCTTTACTCTCCCTCCTACTGTTGGAGCCTCAATTGGGAACCCTTTTGATTAATTGCCTGGATTGGATTTGTCCCAGATTTCACACCTGGTTCGACTTGTTTCACGTCATCAGCGAAATCTCCCAGCAGAGATGATTCCTGAAAATATAACCGACTCCTACTTCCGAGAGTGACATTGTGGATGGGTTGGCTGTACCCCCCAAATTCGTGCAAGCTAAGTACAAAAAAAATTAAGAAATTGATCTTACACGTTTTCTTATTGTTTCAAGATTCTCAATAGATATTAATCACGAGTTGTAAGTAATTATTAGTTATACCAAATAATTTAAATTTGGCCGATATTAAAAGTTCTTTATTTTGTAACTTAATTTAGATTAGGACTTTAATTCACAGCCTTGATAATTACGATAGTATGCTGTAGATTTATATTCGGCGTTTAGCGTTTATTTTATAGGTAGGCTTGTGGTTCATGTAAAGCTCGTATGATCATACTTGACTACCCCTCGACCGCCTACTAAGCGATTATTTTTTTTGGTTTTGTTTTATACCTACGATATTTTCAATCTATAACAGATATTTGTGACAGATTTTGACATATTATTTTGACTTATTTTTGATTTAATTTTGACTAAATTTTGGACTTATTTCTAATATTATATTTCTTGTATCTACTTGTAACAGGAGCGTCGTATTGCTGATTGCCTTATTTAGCAATAAAAGATTGGCCTGTACTAGTTGGACTATTTATTTACGTTATTGGTATATATTTGTATATATATATATATATATATATATATATATATATATATATATATATATTATATTTCTTTTTTTTTCCGCGTTTTTGGCTACTGGTATAACATCTCATTTACTATCGCCTTCAGCGCAATTGGTTCCAAAAAACTCGGTGGCGCCTGTTCACGGATTTGACATAAACGTATGACCAAGGTAACAACAATACAAAGAACCCCATACTATTCCCTGAGATATAACTCTCAATTGTTTTCCGCCAGATACCGCTTAATCGCTCCAAATATACTTTCAGTTAGCCTGGGAAACCATCGGCGACCACGCCCTATATAAACAGCGATTATTTTATTTTATTTTATTTTACTTTTGCTTTTCCACTACAGCATTGCAAAATATAACAACAGGATACGTGAATCAACTGTACGGCTCAAGCACTCCGCCAGTCATATCATTCACAAAACACGCTACGCGGCTTAAGCACTCCGCAATAGCGCATAACATAAGTTTGAGATTAACTACTTAAGCACTTCAATTATTTAACAGTATTGTGATTTATATTATCATTAATTTGAAATGATGTAATAACACGAACACAGAATTTATAATTTAACTGGACTAAAACTCTTGTACAAAACAGTTCTTTCCCGTGCGAGCGCGAAACTAAACTAACTAAAATGTTTCAACCCCCAATTTAAGTAACCTAGCATTACCCACCAAGGTTGCTTAGAACTATCTTCGAAATACGATATTTTCTTTTAACACACATGTTTTTCTTTATCCGTGAATCACCTGCTCCAATACCTCCCTATCCCCTACCGTCAAATTTGGGTTTCCGGCAACCTATGCCCGGTACCATTTGCGACCACCGCACAGTGTGGGACTGGTCTTGCGGCACTACCGCAGAATTTCTCCGGAATTTTGATTTTTGGTGAAATAGTATATAAATAAACCCTAAAAACATTTCATTGGAATAATTAAGAAATTATTTCTCTTTTGTGATTCGTGATGGAATAAACTAGTAGACCAAAAATAAATATTCTCAATGTATTTTACTGCGAAATATACAATTTTGAACTCTCTTTAAATACGAACATGGAAGGTTTCGGTGGGTTTTCTCTTATTGTTTGTCGACAATACAACAACTGTGCAGTAATCCAAATTTTAACATTAAGCTTAAATTGAAACTAATAGTTGCTGCCGTTATTCCTTTAGTATCTGGTTTACTGGTATGTTTTATTATTTACTTGTTACCTTTATACACTTACGTGCATAGAAATCGGCCCACTATAAATTTTTGACTTTAACTATATATATTTTTCGTGGTTTAGTATGCATTAAACTAACACACTTTAACACTATTGAGACTATGAAAAACGAATAATAAGCAAATTTCAGTTGTTAACGTAATAATCGTAATATTTGACAGATTTGTTATTCTTATACGTAATATAACAAGTGATATGATTATCATCGATGATATTTTCGAGTGAAACCGAGCTGCAGATTTAACGAGTCCGAAGGACGAGTTAAATGTGCTGCTTCGGTTTTACGAGATATATCTTCGATTATTAATCATATCACGAGCTTATATTTAATGAGAGAATATAATGAATTTATAGTGACGTGAACTGTCAATATGAAAAATTACCCTTAGTAACGAACCAAAATAAGGTGATAATTTCTTTGTTTTTTATCATCGCTGTGATAGACATGTATCTAGGGAGATTCGCAATATTGATCGGTGGAAATCATGTCACGTGACATATGAATTATATTCTCGTTGCATATACCATAGATAAAAATATACTTATAGATGGGAAACTGACCCGTGGCGCCCTCTATTCATACGGGTGGTGCTACCTTGAGAGTCCCGTCAGTACCTCTGGCACAAATCAGGTTGTGAACTCCGCTAACAGCCGAAAAAAAAGATCCCTGTAATTTTACAGTTTTTTGCGGTATATTCAAAATTACTGTAATTTTACTTTTATTGCAAAATGACATTTACGATCCATTTTTTGATATTTCATTTAAAATTACTCATTATTAGATTGATATTACAATAATAACAATGAAAAGTCAGGTAAAATTAAATGAAATGTCAAAAAATGGATCATATAATGTCGGAGTTGTGAAAAATAAAGCAATAATCATCAAGTTGGTATATATTTTATTGATTAAAAAAGTATACAATAAATGAAACGTTTTTGTACATATTTAAATGACAAACATGAAGAAAAATAAATGTTGATAATTCAACAATGACGCTGGGAAGTTCAAAGTTGTATGGAAGAATAACTACTAAGTACTTCTGTCACTTTCTATTTAATGGAACATGTTTTTTAATGAAGATAAAGCTTACCGTGTGCACCTCACATTACAGTCTTTCACAAAACATATTCTTGACATTGTGTCCTAAAGTAAAAATCCCACTATGAACAATAAAAACCAAATACGAATACTCAACATACTCAACACACACACACACACAAATAAGCAGTTGTCAATGGTTGTCAGGTTAGGATATCAGCGCTAATATATATGTGAAAGAATTTGCAACTCTACTAACGGCGTTACAGTTTTCATTAAATTACAAATTTTAGTACTGACGGGACTTTTTATGTGGCAGCACCCACGCGCCTTCAGAGATCCCCTACCTTGGCATATACCATATAGACACGTTTCATTTGTTTACCGGCTGCTACGCATATACGATAATCCTTCTTGATAAATTAATACTAACATTAAAGCATATTAAATTGTTTTTCAAACGGCATACTTTTTTTTTATTTGATGAATAATTGAAAAAAATTATATAGCTGAACTCAAAACTTTACAGTGGGCCGATTTCTATGCAAGCAAGTTTACTTTAATATTTTACACTGTATTTCACTAGTATTCAATAAGTATTTTTTTTTTTCGAAATGACTACCCATTTTGGAAGCCACATAGGTATACCTTTCCTCTCCTATCTATCCAACGTTATTTAATATTAGATACCTATTTTTAGTTACATAAAATTGTTTTTTTTCTATATAATCCAGATAGTTGTCCAAAATTAATCCTTCAGTTCAGTTCAATTGGTTGATTGTATTTATTGAACTGGACAGATATCCTTGTAAGCTTAAAAATTTTTTTGTTACATTTTTTTATATACCGTTATATTTTTGTAGCACAGTTCCTTGGAGTAACAGTTCCTTGGAATAACAGTACCTGATCGTCCAATAGTTCCTGGGAGTGAAAGTTCCTGATAGTCTTATTGTTCTTGGAAGTATTTGGGATGAAATAACAAGTTTATCTTGTGCAGTTCTTTGCATACAAAGTTTCCGGGAGGTAAAAGAACTTGTAAACTGAGTAGTTACATCGACAGCTACACCAAGTCACCATCTTCTCAAATTGTTTATAGTGTAAGTATTTTTTTTATAGTTTACTAACCCTTTTTTTTGTAATTTCAAGATATTATTTCCACATTTTTTCACTTCTATATTTTTATTCACTGTACAGAACCTGCAATATATTTTACATAATTTTTTTTACACAAATCTTTGTTTCATTGGCGCTCAACTTGAATAGTGTTTCAGTTGGTGTATCATTTCCTCGTACTCTTTGGTCTTCATAATCTCGGTTATACACTGTAGGATAACATCAAATGTGCTACTACATTTTAAGATATTCTCCAAGACTAGCTGATTTCCTATACTTCTGTGTAGCTTTTCCCTGGTACCTACGAATTTTCTACATTCCAATACCGTATGGCTTGCGTCGTCTAAATCCCCACAGGTCATCCTCAGTTTTCCCAATACCTTTCGTGTAGGAATCATGTCCTGATAGGAACTGGGTCACGTTGTAATTTTTTTTCGCGTGTTCGCAGTCGAGCCAAACATTAGCGTCAGGAATCAGTCTTCTTGTCCATCTCCCTGTATACGCATTCTCCCATTACGCTTGCCACCTGTCTAGGATATCTTCTCTCACCTGTGTGTTTACTACCTGCTCTCCATTGTGTAGTATGGCTCTTTCAAGCGGGATCACTCTACCAATCACCTTCGCCGCTGTTGTCGATACTGTTCTATACGCACTTATCACCCTGATCAGAGTATGTCTTTGGAGAGTATCCAACATTCCCTTGTATTTCTTAATATTCACGTGGGTGCCCCATATAATATCCTGGAGTGTACAACTCCAAGTAACAGTCTCCTTTTCTGAAAGCCCGGTCCCTTTATGTTGGGCATAAGCTTGTTAAGCGCTTTGGCTCTACTCTGCACGTTAACCTTCAGCAGTTCTATATGGTTTCCAAACTTCATCCTGTCATCCTGGGATCCTGGGATCACTCTACCAATCACCTTCGCCGCTGTTGTCGATACTGTTCTATACGCACTTATCACCCTGATCAGAGTATGTCTTTGGAGAGTATCCAACATTCCCTTGTATTTCTTAATATTCACGTGGGTGCCCCATATAATATCCTGGAGTGTACAACTCCAAGTAACAGTCTCCTTTTCTGAAAGCCCGGTCCCTTTATGTTGGGCATAAGCTTGTTAAGCGCTTTGGCTCTACTCTGCACGTTAACCTTCAGCAGTTCTATATGGTTTCCAAACTTCATCCTGTCATCGAACTGTATGCCAAGGTACTAAATGGTATTGCCAATGTTTCCACCATTCAAGCAAAACTTTATGTGTTTTTTATTTTTTGGGCCTTTCAACACTATAGCTTCCGTTTTGTTTATCGCTATTTCCAGCTCCTCCATCCATCTATCTATCCTCATGAGTGCTTTATTGCCTACCGTCTCCATTCTTATTGGGTATCTAGCTTCGACAATCACTAACAGATCATCTGTATAAGCCAGGCTTCTAGCCCCCCTCCCCATTCAAAACCCCGTTGTACAGGATATTCCACAGGGTCAAGCAAAGCACCGAACTCCTGAGGTTCTCGACGATTATATTCACTGATTTGTAGTTCTTGCAGGGTCCTTATGATAAGTGGCCATGTGGCAGCATTGGAAGCATTTTTAACAAATGTGGTTATCATGGACACATACGCAGCTTTTTATTTAGGAATCTGTCCCTTATTCAATTTGCCGCGTGTATTGTCGAGCGCTCTTTCCGGACACCAAACTGAACATCTGAAATGGCATCCTTTTCGGTCAATTCCATTTTCAGTAGTACCTTAATAATCCTCTCCAAAAAATTGCTCACGCAGTTCAACAGACATATTGGCCTATACGACGTTGGAACTCTTATCGGCTTGCCTGGTTTCAGTATGAGAGTCAACTTTGCACTTTTCATTGGAAAGACTTGATTCCGTATTGTGTTATCCATTATACGTAGCATCATTTCAGTCTTTGTCTCTACAACCATTTTTATTATTTCCGTGGCTATCCCATCTGGACCGGGTGCCCTGTTTGTTTTCATGTCCTCTGCAGCTTGCATCAATTCCTGCGCCGTTAGTTATCTGATACCAGTTTTATGAGAAACAGAATAGAACTTCTGCAGCTTTTTTCCTCAGGTCCAACGGTATATCATACGGTGCTTAAATTATCAGGCTCTTTACCGCTATCCCCTATCCGTTCCCCCAAATATACTAATCCATTTGGTTTATGGTATCTTCCAACTTACTTGATAACATCTTGAATGGAATATTTTTTTTAGTAATTTTTTAAATGTAAATCGATTGAAGAAAAAATAGTATGTATAATTCGTGGGGAAAGCATATTCCTAGATTCCTGTGTTACCAGTAGTAGTTATCACAGTCGTTTGGAAATATTATACTTTTCCCACTAATTATACAATATACTTCCTCCTCCCTTGAATGATTACTGCCCTGTAAACTTCATCCTCGGGAGGAGAAGTAGCATTTTGCTTCCTTGTTATACAAATATGTTATTTCTCTTTTAAGCAAATTTTCTAATAGTATGTAATGTACTTCTTCACCCAAGAAATATAAAAATAGAAACCACCAAGAAACAACTGAAAAACAGTAGGAGGAAGAGTAAAACGTGGAAGTAGGGAACACAAAAAAACCCTACTACAAAGAGAGAAGAAAAGATGATCAATCTCACCGAATAGAAGGTTGCAGTTTTTGTGCTTACTGAAAATTACTTACCCCAATTTATCAATAAGGGTTTGCAAAATTACCATGTACAACCCCGTGAAACTGTCAATAGACAACTTCCACCAATAGGCTCACAAAATGGTGGATTCTGGCAGGTGTTGAAAGAAGGTTGATTCGATCTTAATGAATCGTGGTTCTGGTGTAAATTAAGCCCTTAGGTGCGGAAAAATGACTTCCAAACAAACCACTCAAAAAAGTCGGGTTTCCAAGCAATTGATGCAAATTTATATCCCCTAATTAGGGAAACTAACCGGAAATCAAACCAAGAAAATAACTCGCACTAACCATCAAACCCTTTGTTCTCCAAACTGTATAACCTTCTACCCGCTGCTATCGAAAATATGGCTTCTCAAAACAGTCATACCACAATATTTAATAATATGAAATTCGAAATATCCAAAAATATCCGTTAATGGAAACAATTAAAATCTAGCTATTGTAGGAGTCTTAATCGTTGTCTAGGGTATTGGCATTTATTGACACTCAAACATACAGAACTATACAAATAAGTACAATCAGGTTTAACATAAAATAAAGTGAAGTTGCCGGGAAAAAAGGTGTCGTCTTACGTCTTTATGAGTTCAACTCTAGAACTGAACTATTTGTGCGTTAGCCGTTAGAGAGGCATGCGTATAAAGCTAATAGGCGGGCTTGCGTAGAACGCTGAATGGCGAGCATACGTGGAGCACTGAAAGGCACTCGTTACTCCAGCGGCGCGCTTATGGGGGTTTGGGTACAAAAATGCCTACACTCGGCCATCCTGCTCTGAATCCGACTCGGATTCTTCGTTAACCCATGGCTTCATATATTCCGCACCAGTCGATGTTTTGATTGGACCTTCGTGGATTCCAATCAAACTTCTTTGGTATGTGGCATTAAGGGAAGTTTGTACTTTGTCTATATGTTTATACCATTTCGTGGGATCGTCTAATGTCAGCTTGGTTAAAATAGGGATTATTATTCGGTTGACTCTTTCAACCTGCCCGTTACCTCTTGGAACGTCTGTGGTTATAGCAGCGTGCTGGATGCTCTTGTCTTGGCAGTACTCTGAAAATTCAGTAGAAATAAAGGCTGTTCCCCTGTCGGTGATAATTCTTTTTGGCGAGCCGAAGACTGTCTGTTGCTTACGTAGACAGTTTATTACTTCTTTAGTTGTTGTAGACTTAGTTGGATACAGCCAAACAAATTTTGAAAAGTCCTCTATAATAACTAAAATAACAAAATAACAGTTTTTATTGGTAGACGTCATTGGTCCAACGTGGTATGCGTGATATGTATGGAGGGGTCCCTCTTTTGGTAGAGAATGCAGGAATCCTTCCTTCTTCTCGTCCTTTGTGTTTCCTAAAATACAAGATATGCAATTTCTATTAACCACACTTATCTTCTCTTTCAATTTTTCTATGAAAAATTCTCTTTTCACTACTTCTTCCGCCTTTGATACGGCAAAATGGCCTATTTCATGTGCTCTTTTGATTATTTCATTTTGCATGGCGTCTGGGACCACTAATAGCTCTTTTCCGTTTGCAAATCTATACAAGATGTTCTTGTTCAAAAAATAATTATTATAGTCTTTTCCAGACTCCAATATTGTCCTTAGGGCTTGAATGTGCATCGCTTTGTTGGGCTGATTCAATTCTTTTTAGTAAACCATCGTCTACCACTGTCATGACATTATGATATCGGCTCAAAGCGTCCACGTGCGGTATTCTACTACCTTTTCTATGTTGAATTTTATAGTTATATTCTTCCAACAAAAGAGCCCATCTAGCTACTCTTGGTGTTAAGTCTCGTTTGTCCATGGTTTTTTGGAACGCCTGACAGTCGGTAACTATTTTAAATGTGGCTCCCAGTAGGTATATCCGAAATTTCTTGATTGCCTGTATTATCGCCAAAACTTCTAATTCGAAGCTCGGCTGAGGTTGTCTTCTTACTCATGTAATATATAGGATGGAGGTTTCCGTCGTCCTCAGATCTTTGCAGTAAACATGCTCCATATCCATGTTGACTAGCATCAGTATGTAGTTCCAACTCGTATCCTGGTTTATGAATGTAAATAACTGGCTCACTACTAAGCAGAGTTTTTAACTTCTCAAATGCTTCTTTATGCACATCCTGAAATTCAAAATCTTGATCTTTCTTCACTCAACGGTTTCGCTATTAGCGCATACGAAGGTATGAACTTCCTAAAATAACCGGTGAGTCCTAAAAATGATTGTAACTGCCGAACTGTTGTCGGTATGGGATAACGTCTTATGGCCAATGACTTTTCTTCAGAGGGTTGAACCTTCCCGTCTTACACAATATATCCTAGGAATTCCACTCGTCGTTTTAAGAATTGGCACTTTTTCTTCTTTATTTCGAGTCCATAGTCCCTGGCTGTGTCCAATACCATTTTAAGTCTATCTAATCCTTCTTCCTCTGGAGCGGTTTTAATTTCTTCTTTTATTTCAGTATTTCTTATGTGGCTAACGTCTATAGGTTCTTCTCCTGTGTCTACCGCTATTTCCATCAAAAAGTTAGAGGGTTGTTTCTTATATACAGATATACCGACATCTCTAATGTTCACATCCAATTGGGATAATACCTGATTTCCGAGAATTGCTTTGAAGTTAGATGCACTCTCTGGAATAATATGTATTTGCAAAGAGCAGTCTGCCTCATTAATCTTCACTTGACGACTAAACGATCCAAGTGTCTCAACTTTGCTGTTTCCCAGTCCTTTTAAAGGTATAGGTTGTTCGTCTAATCTGATATGGTGGAAATGTTTTCTATAGACGTCTTCCTTCAGGGCGGTGATATCACTGCCTGTATCAAATAGAGCAATTATTTCGACATTGTTAGTTTGTAGTTAATACCATTTTTTCACAGTTCGAATTCGACAGTCATAGTGAGTGGACGTGTTCGAGTGTTTAAGATTTTACTGAAATTCAGATAAGTAATTTCTATTTAATAATACTTTTGATATTAATTCATTGTAAACCTGAAATAAAGTAACTGAAAAACGTCTAATTAGCCGAATATGGCAGAAAAGAATCTAGTATCAATAAGGAACAAGTGAAACAAGATGAAATTTATAATATTATAGATTTAGAAAATCATTATAGTCCAGGTGATGAAGGCGCTTATTTTGTTTTTGTGGAACATTGGTAGGCTATTCCCTATTAAAAAAGGTCATTATCTTCTTACGGATGACGCTTTAAAGAAAGATGTTGAGGATATCAAATCAGTAGGAATAAATCGGGTGAAAGTTATTTTTAAGACGTTAGAAACAGCAAATTCTCTTGTCAATCATTTGGTAATACGTAAATACAATCTTATAGCATATATCCCTAGATTCTATACTCACAAAAAAGGTCGTATAAAAATGGTAGATACTTGCTTTGATGAAGAGTATTTATTGAATGCCATCATTTCCAATAAAAAAGTAGTAGGCGTACAACGGATGAAAAGAAAAATAATAGATTCAGATGGAAATGCATGCCTATAGTGTAATGAATTCGTCGGAATTTTTTCTGAAAAAATTATATACAAATGTTTTTCAGCGGGAAAGTACTTAAAATATGGGCCCAAATGACATACTAAAAGTCCCGTGGATTCTGGTGATGGCAAGTTACAAAAAAATGGTCACCATTTTGTTTTTTTTTTAAGTTAATGCCTGTATCTCGAAAACTATCAAGTTTTCGGATAAGTTTCAAGAGATAGTATTTTTTGTAAATAAAAAAATACATCGATTGACATAGTTTTGACACCCCTCTCCCAACTATATTCAAATGCACCAAAAATATTTTCAACAGTTATTAATATAAAAACATTCCTGAGTGTAGTATTAGTTAATCAATATTGTCATAGCCACAAATGAAACTTTTGATATTTTAATCTGACATTTAGGTTCCTACACTAGAACCACAGTATACCAAAACAACTAGTAGTGCATCTCAGCTTCGCGCATCGCTTGTACGCAATAATTTTATTTGGCCTTGAGACGGCCATTTGGGTTTAGATACGAATTGTAATAAAACAGATTTTAATTAAATACCTAGTTAAATTTAATACAATAATAATTAACTACAAATTAAGATTACATTACATTAAATGTGACGCCAAATAGTTAACTTATCCTTATTATCTTTTTTAAAATTTCTATTTATGTCTTCAAGTGTATAATATAATCGAAATCTTCATATATAAATAATTATGATTTACGCTACTAAACCAAACTAAACTGTCCCTAAACCGAAGTAGAATATACGCCGTCCTTGCTGAATTTGAAAGGTTTCTAAACCGAAATGGCGAACTGTGCACAACCGATGCGCGAGGTTGAGATGCATTACTGGTTGTTTTGGTATACTGTGCTAGAACCGGCAACTCCGCGTCAGCTGACACCATCTTGATTTATTGTCGCTTTTTAATGCGCGCGTGCGCGATACCTTTGTTTTCGGAGAATGAAATTATTCTGTTTCTGTTTGGGACTTGCGATGGTAAAAATAAAGTAGACTATTTTACAAGTATGGCTGATGAACTTATTTGTGTGATTTGCGATAAAAGTGGAAGCCAAGATGTAGTTAAAGTTAGCAAGAAAGGAATTGAAACAATAATTAGTGCTAGTAGGGAACGTTACGATTGTAAGTGGCAAAATTTAACAAATATGTGCAGCGTTTTTGTACACAAAGAATGTAGAAATAAATACACGCATCCTACAAATTTGTTAAAACTGAAAAGTAACGCCCCAAGTACATCTAAGGTATTGAGATCAACCTGTTAAGCCTTTGATTTTAAGAAGCATTGTTTTTTATGCGATGAATACATTGACATACAAGCCATCAAGAAATATAAGAAAAATATTGAGTTTCGCCAGGTCTGCACTGTAGAATTTAAAAACAAAATAATTAACCGCTGCAATGAAAAAAATGACAAGTTGGGGCTAGAAGTATTTAATAAAATAAATAATGAAATAGATCTGATTGCAGCAGAAGCGATTTATCATGTAAATTGCTTTAATAAATTTATGCAAGATAAATCTCAGGATCATGTAGGCCGACCGGTAAATCCCCCTTTAGAAGAGAAAAAATTTGTCATTTTATTGAAAACGATTCCGAGAATTGTCAGTTTGCAATTAAAGAATCAATTGAAATGATGGTTACCCTTTTACCAGAAAGCGTTCAGCCATGGTCTGAGAAAAATTTTAAAATGAGATTGAAGAAAAAGTATGAAGATAGTATAATAATATCTTCTCTATCAGGAACACAAAGTATCGTCAGTTTTAGAGGAAACTGTGAAAAACTTTTAAACGAAGAGTGGTCGAAGGATAAAACCCTCAATCGTGCTAAAATTGTAACTGCCGCAGCTAAAATTTTAAGGGGGGATATTAGAAGTATGACATGCAATTTGCAGGAATATCCAAACCTAGATGATATTAAAACTGGAGGAACAGAGGAATTTCCTGATTCTCTTAAGTCTTTTTTTCACGAGTTGGTTCTCAAAGATAAGAAAAACTTGGACGCGTACACAACAAAGGTAGCTGCGTTGGAAAATTTTATCGTTTCGTTAGTTAGAGTAAGATCCTTCATATCACCCACAATGTTTGGTCTCGGAACACTTCTACATAGAAAATATGGCTCAAAAAATTTGATAGACATCTTGTCGACTCTCGGCGTTTCCATTTCCTATTCAGAGTGCCTCAATTTTGAAAGTTCGGCAATTCAAAATGTTCAGTAAAATATCCCAGCGGACAGTTTCTTGCAGTTTGTTTTTGATAACGCCGACGTCAATACCAGAACAATTGATGGACACGGCACATTTCACTCCATGGGCGGTATTATATGCATTACTCCTGAACCAGTAACAGAAAATTTCCAGGTTCCAAGATCAAAACAAAAAGTACAAGCAAGCGAAATTGGACACTTTGGAAGTTTACCAATACAGGTTAGTTTTTAATTCTCTTTCAGTTTTACAATAAACCCGCAAAGTCTGGTCTCAAGACAGTCACAATGCCAGAAATACAATTTTTGAAACCTAAAGCTGAAAAAATTGCAGCAAGATTAGATGCACTTTGGTTATTTGGTACCCACTATCTTCATAAAAAATTATCATGGAATGGATACATGTCTTCTGTCTCATATGATACAGAATTTACGACTAGCAGTATAACACCTCTGCCCTTCATAAACTTGGACCCCTCGAACTTAAGTACTATACACACAGCACTTTTGTTTGCAGCTGAAAAATGCCGCTCGTATAATAAGCCTTGTATTGTCACCTTCGACCAACCACTTTTTTTAAAAGCTGTGGACATTGTAGAAGCATCCAATTCGAGTAGTATCTTGTCCAAAGTTATAGTTCGACTCGGCAGCTTCCATACTCTTATGTCGTTTATGGGAAGCATCGGCAATATAATGTCCGGTAGTGGAATCGAAGAACTTTGGCAAAGGATATATGCAAAGAATACAGTTCCACACATGATTTCGGGCCATGCATATGCACGGGCTCTAAGATGTCACTTTCTTACACAGGAAGCTCTTGGTTTATTGCTACTCTCTGACATAGTTCTCACTGATGAGAATATTGAGGAAATCCGTATTTTAAATGAACAGCCTTTATCAAACGAAGTCGAAAACAATCAGTTGCTCGAGAACATTTTGGAAAAAGTTCATCTTAAAATTAGTGAGCTCTCTCAAAGCAGTTGAACCGCACGGTTATGGTGTAATTATTTTGGATTGGTCAATATTATCAAGCTGTTTGTTAGAGCAGAGAGATCAGGCAACTGGTCTCTTCATACTCACTGTTTAAAACTGATGATCCCAATATTCTACGCAACAGGTCATAACAATTATGCTAAAAGTACCCACATTTATTTACTTGGATCGATATGGTCATCGAGCAGAATTTAATGAGGTCAATCAAAACCACTGGAGGCTTATCCCATGGGCGCGGGTTTAGTAATTCTTCTTTGGCCAGATGGATAGCAGGTATGTCAGTTTGTATGCCTGTATCAACAGCTATGGAAGATTTTCTGGGATGTAAGTCAGTCTCTTCTGAACAACATATAGAGTTAAGTCGTTCACGCCAACAACGAGATGAAACTGACTTGAGAAAAATTTCAGATTGGCTGGAGGAATACAACCCTTTTAAATGCAAAGAGTTCACATCACTGTTCTCTGGACGCATAGCTAAAACCGATATAAACTGTGATTTAGCGGATGGAATTGGAAGAAAATTACATCAAAAATGTAGGCAAATTATTCACAGATATTAAGTGCAAGCGAACAGATCGTATCAAAAATTTTTCACAAATGACTGGAAGCATTAAAATTGATAGCAATTACGTTAACGTGTCTCCTATGCAATTATTCAATAGAATTATTTGCTCTAACAAAACTCCAGAAGAAATAAAAGACTGTTTCAGGTTCGAATTATCTCCATATCCGCTGTCACTGTTTAAGGATGGTGTCTTGAGAAAAGGAACAAAAAGCCTTCTCTTAAAAGAATTCGATGCTCTAACTACACCTAATTCGAGCACTGAGCAAAATGCAATATATGTAATTGATGGGGGTTTTCTTTTACATAAAGTTTTATGGCAGAAGCCTGCCACGTTTAACCAAATTTGCGACCAATATGTTGATTACGTTAAACATGTTTATGGTCAGGATTGTGTAATTGTTTTTGATGGATACAATTCAGATCATTTTTCAACAAAGGATGCTTTGCAACAGGTCAGATCACAAAATGCTTTGGAAATATCAGTAAAGTTGGGGAATACAATTGTTACGCCACAGGAAGAATTTTTACGAAATAATAATAACAAACAGAAACTGATAGAGCTTTTGAAATTCAGATTTGAAAAAGCAGTTTTAAAGGTAAAACAGGCTGAAAGTGACGCAGACTATTTAATCGTTAGAACTGCAGTAGAACTTCCAATTTCTGGTAAATCAATCGTAGTTGTATCTGAGGACACAGATATTGCCGTTCTGTTGATTCATCATTCAGAACATGATAAAATGTTTTTGCTCCGGCCAGGAAAAGCTGCCAAAGCTGATAAAGTCACGAAAATATCAGAGCTCCAAGAAAAACTAGGGCATATTAAACAATACATATTGTTCCTTCATGCTATATCAGGTTGTGACACAACCTCGTTCATATTCAAAAAAAGCAAAAAACTCTGTTTACAGTTTATGAAGAATGACATTTCTTTATGCGACAGCCAAATATTTTATCAACAAAATTCGGATAAGAACCAGTTGAAAAAAGCAGGTGTACAATTCATTACAAAATTATATAGGTCCAAGAAGAGCAAAGAAGAAATTGACACGTTGAGGTATACTTTATATAATCGGATAACATCTCGTCAAGGTCTGTCTGGAAATTTTAATTTGGCAGCGCTTCCTCCAATCAAAGACGCTGCTGTACAACATGTTTTGAGAGTCTATTATCAGGTATATTCTCTAATTATTATTACTTAGCCGAAATAATGAAATTTTATGCACTTTTTAGGTTTAACAGTGGATGGGATGCAAGTTGGATCCATTGACCTATGGTTGGCAACGAGATAGAGAGGGTCATCTGGTTTCCACATCCGCAACAAAAAAAATTGCTCCTTCTGACATATTGAAAATGGTTTTCTGTAACTGCAAGGAAGGGTCATGTGGCAAATCATGCTCCTGCAAAAAACTAGGGTTAAGATGTTCCTCCAAGTGTGGTCAGTGCTTAGGAATTGATTGCTGCAATTCCTGCATCATACCTGAGAAAGACGAGGACGAAAATGATTTTTTAATATGAATAATCTTTTTGATATATCACATCAAGTGTAGTTTCAAATTTTATATAAAAATTATCTTTTGACTTTACTTCACAAACCCCATAGTTTTTGAGATATTTGCAATTAAATGAAAAAAACAAAATGGCGACCGATTTTCACAACTTGCCATAATCCTATTTGACAGGACTTTTACTATATTGTTTAGGAAGATATTCATCGTACATTTCCATTGAAAAATGCTTGTATATAATTTTTTCAACCTTGACATCTAACTCTCCTACACTACTAGTCAAAAGACAAATTTCTGGGTAATGAAATTCCACAAAATATAGAGATCAACTTGTGCAACTTTCAGGTAGAACCTTACATACAACCCGTGGTGCAATGTTACAATTGCTTACGATACGGCCATTCGACCAAACAGTGCAAATCTAAAGAGAGTAGATGTAAAAAATGCACTGACATGAATCATAGTGAGGAAGAATGTAAAGCTGACATGCTGACAATATCTGTATATATTGTAAAACAAACGATCATCCTTCAGTCTCGCGGAAATGCCCCATATTCACAAAACAAAAACAAATAAAACAGATTATGGCACAACAAAACGTATCATTTAGGGAAGCTGAAAACATTTACATCAACCCGGCTTACGCAAAAATTGTTACAAATAACCGATTCGCAGTATTAAATAACACTGATAACTTTCCTTCCTTACCTAATTCGAACCATACTACTGTCCAAAGTTCTCCAGTAGTCGTAAGAAAACCCGTTATCAAAACCAATATTCCTTCTCCCAAAAAACGTAAATCTTCTCCAATATCCCCCACTACAGAAACAATGTCAAAAAAAACTCCCCAATTAAAATCAAAGACTAATTCAGTTTATACTAATCCTTATAGGGATGAATGAATGAGATTTAAAGAAAAATCCGTATTTATATTATCTACATTTGTAAAGAATTGCAAAAAAACTTGCCTTCTTCTACTCCGGTTACTTTTGCAGATAGGGAAATAAGAGAATTTGTTAATAACATTTTTGATACCGATAATCCTACAGATAAGATGGATTTTAATTATAATGGATCCGGATCCGAATCTGAATATTAACCTTCCCGTCTATCAATTATAAAATTATGAAGAATAAATTATGCGTATTACAGTGGAACAGCAGGTCATTAAAAGCAAACAAAGCAAGTTTGAGCAACCTTATTAATAAGACACATATTGACATTATTGTAGTAGCAGAACTATGGCTTAAGACTGACGAAAAATTTGACTTTAAAGGTTTAAACTTAATAAAAAAATGCAGAATAGATGGTTATAGTGGAGTAGGGATCTTTATAAGGCAGGGCTTAGATTACGAAGAGGCAGTTATTATACAGTCCTTTAATAAAGATCTAGAAGTGTGCGCAATTACCTTGTCCTCTTTAAATATATCTATAGTTTCCTTATGGGCGGGTTGTACCAAACACCTAAACTCGGTTTAATGATAACTGATGTTTAGACTGTGTCTGATTGATGTATTTATTTTCAACAATTACATCAGTCTAATCATCAGTTAACATTAAACCAAGTTTAGGCGTTTGGTACAACTCGCCCATATCGACCTCCCGATGTAGTCGTTAAATTCAACGATTGGTTAAATTTATTTCAGCAATTCGACGGCAATACTATTTTTTGCGGCGACCTTAATGCTCACCATGATATGTGGGGTCCGATACCGGATGATCGGCATGGACAAATTTTGGCAGAGGCAATCGATTATCTAAATCTGGTTGTGTTAAATGACGGTTCTTCTACTAGAGTCAATCCCAGGGGGAATCATTCAGCAGTTGATATATCATTAACGTCGCACGTTTTAGTAGACAGGTTAACTTGGGAAGTCTTAGACGACACAATGGGATCAGACCATTATCCAATAGCTATCGGGATTCAAATCAATCCAAATTCCTTTACAGTAAATCCGTCTACAAAATGGAATGACTCGCGAGCAGATTGGGATAAATTCCATAATGTATTGGAAGCAGACATTAATCAATTACTTGCTGGAAATGATATAAATCCTATAGATAAAGCCGCAAGATTTTTGAGATCATTTCTTCTGCAGCAGATTGCTCGATGCCTGTCAAAAAGGCATTTTCTCCCATTTCTAGACCTATTTGGTGGGATGAGGAATGCGTAAGGATGGTAGAAAAACGGAAAATGGTTTTAAAAAATTACAGAACTCATTCCAATAACAATTTTTGTCCACGACTATTTGATAATTTTAACATTTTACGTGTGCTTCTTTAAGGCCCAGTTGTACGAAGCATAGTTAACCCAGTGTTCAGGGTTAACTCATGGTCAAGGCCATTTGGGTGTTGTATGAAACGTAGTCAACAATTATTTTGGTTATGAGTTAACTATGCAATTTTCTGAACCATCAGAAATGATGGTTTAACTCAAGTTTATGGAGTTAACTTCAAATTTTGATATGACATGCTATATTATTTACTGTTCTTTTTAACCTATGATTTTACATTTTGTTATTTGCGATGGAAAACATGGATTATTTTGATGAGTTAACGGATGATGAGGATTTTTTGGAAATGAGAAGTAGAAGAAGGTTTATTTACTCATTTCGATATAACTTATGTGCCTTATTGATATTTTATATTTGAATTTAGGTTTAGTGAGAAACGCTCGTATATTTCGAGCAAGAGTAAATCATTTTGAGAAGTGGACGGAAAATGAATTTTTTGATAGATTTAGAATATAAAAAGGCAGTGCAAGAGAAGTTTTGAATCAAATCAACATTGTATCGCCTACCAAGAGGTTAGTATTTTGTTACTACATAAGAAAATTCATTACCTGTAACATTTTATTTTAATTTAAGGAGCAAAGCACTTTCCCCAGAAGACATGTTATTAATAACATTGAGGTATTTTGCAACTGGTTCCATGCTGATTGTTGCTGGTGATTTTTCAGGTGTACATAAATCAACTGCAAGTAGAGTTGTGTATAGAGTATCACGAGCTATTGCCCAATTGAAAAATACCTATATTAAAATGCCAGAAACAGAGGAAGAAAAATCTGAAGTGCGCTTGAATTTTTATAAAATTGCAAAATTTCCAGTGTATTGGGACATTGGACTGTACCCATATAAAAATACAGTCACCAGGAGGTGATACTGCGGAGACATTTCGTAACCGAAAAGGATATTTCTCCTTTAATGTGCAATGTATTTGTGATTCTTCCCTCACTTTAAGAAATATTGCATGTCGTTGGCCAGGATCTACTCATGACTCTACTATTTGGAACAATAGCAGAATTCGAGCTAAATTTGAGAATGGAGAAATGGAAGAAAATGTATTGGTAGGTGATAGTGGCTATTCTATTAAGCAATACTTACTAACTCCATTTTTAAATCCAAGAACACCAGAAGAGCATCTTTTTAACGAGTCTCAAATTCGAACAAGAAACCCTGTTGAAAGGTTTTTTGGAATTTGGAAGCGTCGGTTTCCTATTTTAGCTCAAGGCATACGATTAAAAGTACAACGTGTAGAGGCTGTCGTGGTAGCAACAGCTGTGCTTCAAAATATAGCAACTAACAATGCAGATCCTTTACCTCCACCACTAGATGAGGAGCTCGAGAATCTCATCGAGCAAATGAATAGTATTGATAGAATACCTGTGCCCGAAGTTATTGACCCTGTGAATGTTAATAACTTAACTAGGCAGAGGTTTGTAGAATATTTTGGCACATTACGTCAATAAACAAGAATATTTTATTTTCTTATATTATGACCACACAAACTCCTGTTTTGAGATTACTTTAATTTTTGTGATGGAATAAAGGTTTAATAAATGTGAAAATTTCTATTTAAAAGCAAAAATTAAATTTAGTTGAAGTTAATTTATTATAGACATTTAAAATTTTAAAAAAGCTAAGTAAATTAATTATAATGCAGCCAAGAGTTAAACTATGTTATCATTGATTATATTATGTATCATTTTATAATATTGAGGATAAATAAATATACACTTTACAAGAAAAAGTTTTATTAATTGTTTAACTGTTTCTTTAATATATCCATCTTTAATTGATGCTCCTCTTCAGCAAACCTCATTTCTGTTGAATGTTTTTCCCTCTTGTGTTGCATATCCAGTTCATATTTCTCTATCTGCTGTTGCATATCTAATTCGTGCTTTTCACGCATAATCTTTGCTTGCAATGAAGCTGTCTCACTTTTGGCTTCAGCCCAGAGAGTCAAACGATTTGACAATTTATTGCGTTGTCCACCTATTGAAAAAAAAATTGATGCAGTTACTGATTTAATGATTGTTTGAAACTATTTTACAGAATTTGTCTTTGGGGTTCTGAGAGTTGCGGGAGTATATGAGGACCAGTCTGTACATTTTGAAGTCTAAGGCTCAACTGATTTCGGTGAATCTGAAATATGAAAACATGCTTCACAAGAAATATTTTAATAGATTCTTAATGTTATGTTCTTAGTATATATTATTATGTTTTATCGAACAAATTAATATATTACATTTTTAAATACTTCAACAAATCCTATTACATGTGGTTAGTATTGTAACACAGCTCCTTTTTAAGCAGTCTGTGTAAAATGAAGTGTCTTATTATACATCAATGTTGGCTACTGTATTGGTAAAGCGAACGAAAAAAATTATTTACATAATTAACTACTACTTACTTCTATCTGGTGCTTTTGTGATACCATCAGTTTCATTTATGCTGGAAATATCAATACGAATTTCTTGCCCAATAGTTGATTGTACTCCAACTCCTTTGGCATTCAATGGTTTTTCTTTGGAATTATAAGACATCCAGTTTGTGTTGGATGTTGATGGAGAGGAAAATTTCTCGGGCACTTCTGATTTTGCATTACTTGTGTTTTCGCTCTCCTCGACAATTACTATAATGAAAATAAATGCAATACTTACATTATATATTATTATGTAATATATATTAAAATAAAATAAGCATACATAAAGTTACATTATTACTTACATATCATTCTGTCGTCATCAAATTCGCTTCTTAAACCCGTTATTTGTGTCCCAAGAATGTCTTTTACTTCCATATCTATTTCGTCAATTTTAATTTTTTTATGTGGACCACCGCCAGTGCCTTGTGCATAACATTTTTAATATTCCTATATTTATTTATTAATACGTCCGTTGTTCGTTGTGTACCCACATTAATGGAATTGAATTCTTCAGTCAACTGCAACCACACATTTTTCTTTTGTCGAGAATTTTCTGAATCAGTTCTTTTGCACTCAAAAATACTTTTATATTTTGACATCAAGGCAATTAATGTAGATTCTTCGAAAGAACTAAAATTGGGTGTTCGCTTATTTTCTGATTGAACTTCCATGCTTTCTTATTAAAGACAATACTTAAAATAAAATAAAATCCACAGAGTTTGACATGTATTCAAGTTAATACCAATAATATTGATAAAATGCATAAATGTTACTAGATAATCGTATTACCAACATACAGATATTAATTTGACTGTGGTTCAGCTGATCACATCCTGAACTACTTTCGTACAACGATTGATTGATTTGACCATGGTCAGTAAGTGAACCTGGTATAATGACGTACATAATTCACCCGTGGATAATAGGTGTGGATAATAGGTGTGTATAATGAAAAGGTCACATGACGTATAATTACATTGAAGATTATTCCTACAAACGACACAATATATTAATTAAAACTTTTCACCAAGAGCCGGATTCGAACCTGCGACATCGCTATCCCAAGTTAGAGCAACAAACCATTCGGCCACAGAGACATATATTCCACATTATCAAGGTTTTGTATATATAGGAGTAGATCGAATTATTTTATCCAGTGTGTATGATGTATGTCAAAAGCAGAAGTGACGTTTTAAATAATTTATTGCTAATTGCAAAAATTCAAATAACTATACTAGTGTTTGATTGATATTACTAAAAAATATAATATGAAAAGTGAATTAGACAATGAATTGAATACTTATTCAATATATAATTTGTGCAATAAGGTAAGAAGTTATAAGCTATATAAATGTAGAGACTATATTGTTTTAGTTTGACAAAAAATGCATACCTAAACAGGTAATTCATAGTCGTGGACAAAGTATAGTATTCTACTCACATATAATGGCTATTATTCACTTAGGTGTTTATGTCACTCGCCTGCGGCTCGCGACATAAACGCACCTTCGTGAATAATAGCCATCATTATATGCTATTATCTAATATATCAAAACATAGCTGCTCAAGCGAAACGTTTATTCAAAAACAAACAACGTTGCAGTTGGATCAATTTTCTAAATAAACTCAATAAAAACACTCCTTTGACAGAAATTTGGAAGTTTGTTAAAAGGCTTAGTTATAAAGGTTTCCAATGCTACAAAAAACCAATTTCAAAAGAATTATTAGATGGAATCCTAAATAAAATAGCTCCTCCATCTGCCTCTAATTTTGTGGTGAATACAACTGACAAATTTGTATTTAAACATGAAGACGAATTGTGAGCTTCTTTTACGATTGCCGAACTGGATTTAGTAATTAAAAAATGTCTCAATACGGCTCATGGACTAGATGGTTTTACCTATAAAATAATTCATAATTTACCTATTTCCGCAAAAAATTTTTTATTGCAACTATTCAATGACTGGTGGAGAAATCAAAAGTATTATGATTGCTTCAAAAATATTATGGTCTGCCTCATACTTAAACCCAATAAAGACCACGGATTGTCATCATCATATCGTCCTATCTCGTTGATATCGTGTATCACAAAAACCTTTGAAAGATTAATAAAATCTCGATTGGAACATTTTGTGGAAAGTAGGTCTCTATTGCCAAACATTCAATATGGTTTTCGCAGAGGACATGGTACAATAGACGCCGTAACTCATTTAGTTTCAGATATACAAATAAGCTTTTCTAAAAATCAATACACATTATGTTTGTTTGTAGATTTAACAGGGGCTTATGATGTAGTTGATCTAAATATATTAGCAAATAAAATGGAAAATACTGAAATTAATAAATGCCCATATTATTAATCTATTTCATAACAGAAAGATATTTTTACGTGAACATAATAACGTATTACATGGTCCACACACAGTATTTAACGGCTTACCTCAGGGATCTACCCTGTCCTATCTTATTTATACTGCAGATCTGCACAGGTTAGTAGTCGATAAATGTAACATGATTCAATACGCAGACGACCTATGCTTCTACTTCACCCATGATTCGTATGAAGAATGTTTAGAAGACCTGAGAGAATGTATGCAGCTATTAATGAACTGGTTTAATGATATGGGATCCAGTGTTTCTCGGGATAAGACTGTTTTGGTATGTTTTACTCGACATCGAGTTAAGACTGCTAGAACTACTACCCTGTCAGATTTCACGATCCCTTTTGTCGACGAATTTAAATATCCAGGCATTGTCTAAAGCCGGGTACTGACTAGAGCATTTTTACTCGCACGAACGACTTACGCGTAAAAATGATCAGATGAGGACGCCACGCACATGCGTACGCGTAGCAATTCTACGCGCACAAACACGATCCGGCGGCTGTCGGTCTTTCGAAAAGATCAAAAGGTTTTCGTGCGCATAAAATGCTCAATGTGGACGTAGTTGTCGTTGTGTTTTGTTGTTCGTATCGTGAACTGTATGAAAATGGAATGGAACAATAAATTATTCCTGAAATTGATAGATGAGTACGAAAAATGTCGTCTTTTATGGGATCCAAAAAATACTTTGCATTTAAATAGACAAAAGAAGCAGGATGCTTGGATTACCATAGCTACAAATTTAAACATTAGTGTTTTGGATGTAAAACAAAAAATTAGCCGTCTGATGGGTTCTTTCCGCAGAGAAAAAGCTAAAGGTATACAGACTACTGGAACAGATAAAGGTGAGTAAATACTGAAAGTATGAATAACATTCTATTAATAGATAATGGTATATAAATTGCTTATTTATTACTGCCGCTTCAACTTTATAACCTTCTTATTTCAGGTGCTGACGAAGTGTATGTATCAAAGTGGTTCGCATTTAAAAGGTTTCACTTTCTATTGGATAAAGACGAGCCCAAAGACACAGCTGACACACAGGTAAACAGTTGGATACAATATTTTTATACAAATTGAGCATATTCATCCTGCCAAGGCACACGGCCATAGGTTTTATATTCATCACGAATTTCTTGAGCAGGTAAACTTGATTTTCGAGGTATATTTCTAATAGGTATTAGCGATGTCATAGTGTCATTCTGCATTCTCTAACTACCCGCTATAAACTGTCCATTAACTTCATTGTCGAATGTTCCTGGTGGCGTATATACATCTGTAGAGCGATGATTTCGTCTTAGAAAATTGTGTAAAAAAAGTATTGCCAATACTATATACTTCGCTTTTTCTGGCTGGAGTAGCATAGGTTTTCTCAATACCCGAAACACAGCAGACAAAATTCCAAATGCATTTTCTACCAATCTGCGAGCTCGACTAAGTCTATAATTAAAAATACGTTCAGGAGATCCTGGTTGAAACTGGCCTGAGAACGGTCTCATGACATTTCGAGATAAAGCAAATGCTTCATCGCCAAGAAAAACATACGGTATTTTCTTCTCTTGATCGGGCAAATTAGAATCTTCTGGTAGTTTCAACCCGTTCCGGTCCAATTTCTTATAGAGCTGACTATGTTTAAATACTCCGCCGTTCGAGATTCTTCCTTGGCATCCAACATCAGCATATAGGAAATTATAGTCGGCATCAACCACCGCGAATAGCACAATACTGAAAAAACCCTTATAATTGTAATATTCGCTCCCACTATTAAATGGCGCTTGTAAAGCAACATGCTTGCCATCTATTGCCCCAACCTAATTTGGAAAATTCCATAATTCTGCGTATCTTTTTGAAATTTCAAGCCATTCTTCAGGGGTTGATGGCATCTGAAAATAAAAATTGAAAATAGAAATTGTTTCATAAAAATTGTTTCGATCTTTACTTGAGGAAAATCCATGTTTACACCTTCATAATAGACTATACTAGCACACTCTCAGAACACTTCATGTTCAAAATAAGTCAGAAATTAAATGTTTCAAAATCATTAATAGATACAAAAAAGAGAATATTATTTTAAATGGTCAAATTGAAAACAACAATTCCCACTGTTAAATAGCTTTTACAACGTTTAACATGTGTCGGAATATCCTTTGTGGCAACCTAACGCCTCGACCACTCTCATTAGATGTTTTTTTTTTGTATATTTTCTGAAGAATTTACAGTCTTTGCCAAATAATTGTTAAAATAAATTATCAAATTAGTGAAAATCAAACAAATAGTTTGCTTGTATAGTTTATTATGAAGGTTTAAATGAAATATTTTTATATTTTCAGTGTGAAAATATTGCCGAAGACCATGTTTCAGAAAGCATGTAACTCTGACGGGTGATAATGAGACTGGTGGCAATGCTTCATCTATTATAGAAAACCCTGCTTCAGTAAATAATGAAACGGATGAGTGCCATACTTTCCAATCGCCCAAACCAAAAAGAAACAAAATAACTACAAAGAACACCTACTCAAGAGCTGAAGAAGCTTATCGCATTTTGAAAGAGACCGTTGCTTGTCCGCAAGAACCTGCAGATCCATGCTCTGTTTATGGCGCACATGTCGGAAACAAATTTCAAACATATAGCACAAGGACACGTGTTGAAGTTGAGCATGCAATAAACCAAATTTTATATGCAGCAGACAGAGGAAATTATGAATCTTCTCCCATGAATGCGTATGCAAGTATGGACTTGACCTATCGAACACCTTCTCCTGGAAGTATTTCCCAATCAAAATCAAGTTCTCAATGCCCTATACCCAGTTCTTCGCATTCCTCACTGCCAGATGTAAATGCTGTTTTTCTAGATCTATAAACTTGTGAACTTACGAAATACCATTTCCTTTTATATAAATTTTCTTGTCTATCCTATTTAATGTTATTCTCATTTTTGTTTTGGTTCGAGTTTATTTTTTATTTAAGAATTATACATTACATTACGTTTATTAATAAATAAATATGTTTTCATACTCACCCGTACATGTTCTTTTAGCACATCAATCAGCGCCTTGCAGACTTCAGGAATAATTGTAGAAATTACCTGCTTCGAAATTTTAAATAAATACTGTAGACTCGTGTAGGAATCTCCGGTGGCGAAGAAACGCAAGGTAATAGCTAACCGTTCTTGTACACTGATTCATCTTCTAAATTTAGTATCAGTTTTACCAATGTTTGGACCAATCGCATTCATTAGAAAGATGAAATCTTCAGATGACATACGATTAAAATTTTTAAAGTGACCACTGTTCTCTTGTAGCCTCATATCTGTTAATAAATTATACCCACTGTATGCCTGCCTGCTCTCAAATAATTTTGTAATCCACCATCTCTTACGGTTTTTCCTATTTTTCTCTACCTCTTGTAATAGTATAAAGGCAGCACTTGCAATAATCACATTTCGTCTTCTCGGCGACATTTCAACAATATCACTGGAACGACAACGTTTTGTTTGCTAAGTCTTTCTCAAGTGAAACAAATTGCTTCTGATTTATTTTACAAATATCAAAATGTCTTTGAGAGAAAAAATTGAAAATTACAATGAAAAGCATGCAGCCCACCTGTTTTTTACCAACCAAGTTCGTGTTCAAACCTTTTCGCACTATTGGTTTTCTACTGGTCTTATGCATCCGTTAAAAGGGTTGAAATTCCCTCGCATCAGCTATATGTGACATCGATTCGATATTGGCATCAGAAAAAAAACTTAATTTTTGTAGCACCATCTAATTGTCTTCATTTCGTCTTAACAATCGCAAATCTATGCGTCTTCTATCGTCTTCTATCGCCTTTTACGTCTTCTATCGTCTTTCGGCTCCACTTCGTCGTCGTCTTTTAGCGCCTTTTTCGTCTTATAACCTTATTTATCCCGGGCGAGCCCTCAAAATGTAGGAGTTTTAATCGTTGTCTAGGGTATTGGCATTTATTGACACTCAAACATACAGAACTATACAAATAAGTACAATCGGGTTTAACATAAAATAAAGTGAAGTTGCCGGGATAAAAGGTATCGTCTTACGTCTTTATGAGTTCAACTCTAGAACTGAACTATTTGGGCGTTAGCCGTTAGAGAGGCATGCGTATAAAGCTAATAGGCGGGCATGCGTAGAACGCTAAATGGCGAGCATGCGTGAAGCGCTGAATGGCGAGCATGCGTGCACTGAAAGGCACTCGTTACTCCAGCGGCGCGCTTATGGGGGTTTGGGTACAAAAATGCCTACACTATCAAATTATTCCAGTTGTAGTTGTCGAGCTCCATGGTGAAACAAAAGTAACACAGTTTGATTAGCAAACTGTTTAGTTGGCTCGGTGTGCGCACTTTCAACCCAACCCGGCTAAAAAGTCTGCAGTCTGCGGGGGCCCTTAGCTTTCAAATTTGAACAACTGCTATTAATACCAAAGACCGATATATCGGTAGGTGCAGTGTCCACATTTAATTGCTTCGCGAATTGCTCGGAAACAAATGAACACTGGCTACCCGAATCTAAAAGAGCATGTGCTTTATGAATGCTACCTGTCTTATCTCTGACATCTACAATTGCTGTCGACAATAAAACATAATTATCAAAACTCGTACTATTATTCGCACACATTATTGAAGATCCGTTAAATTGGCTTTTTTCTCTATAGAAGTCGCATTCTCTTGACTACCTAAATTTCTCAGTTTGCGGTTGATAATGCAACAATGAACTATGCTTTCCAGAGCAAGCCTTACAACTGCCCTTCTTGCATTGGGTATAAAAGTGCCCAAAGCATAAACAATTTGAACACATTTTCATCTCTTTAACCTTGTTCCATCTTTCTTGTACAAACAGCTTTAGAAATTTTTCACAAGAGTAAATTAAATGTCGTTGTTTGCAAAAATTACATTTTAGATCTGTCATATTTTCCGCATTTGTTACAAATGTGTGGCGTACCTTTTTATTATCAGTTAATCGTGTATCTTTTGCATTCATTTGTAAGGTTTCTAAAAAATCCGCCCTATTTTTAAGAAATTCACAGAATTGATTGAATGTTAGCAATGACTTAGCAATGACTTGTTCCCACTCGCGAATGGTATTTTTGTCGAGCTTCAATGACATCATATAAATTATAATAGAATTCCAATGTTCCGTAGGAAGCTTCAGTGTTTTTAATGCCCTCAGATGATTGTTAATGCAATCAACTAATCTGCGTAAATCTGAAGCTGACTCTTTAGTTAATTTTTTGATTTCAAATAGAGACTTTAAATGATTGTTTACTAATAGCCTTGAATTATCAAATCTGTCGCATAATATAGCCCACGCATCATTATAGTTATGTGCGGCAAACTAGACGTTGAATAATTTTTAAACCTTCGTCACCTAAACAAGACCTCAAGTAATGGTATTTTTGAATATCAGATAATGCTGCATTATTATGAAATAGTGCCTCGAAGGTGTCCTTGAATTCTAACCATTTATTAAACTCGCAATTGAATGTAGGACATTTTATTGGGGGTAATTTTATCGCGTTTAAATTGTTTCACTTAACGATTGATTGGTAAAATTATTTGAAGCTGTCTCTGACGACTGGTTTATTATATTATTATTACATTTGCTAATAACATATTTAGCTTGTGCTAAGTAAATCGAAATATTGTTAGTGAACGTGTCACGTTCTTGACGTTGAATGTCAAGTTGATCGTCTGGACAAAGTCCCTCAATGTCTTGTTTAATAAGTTCAAATTCATTGTCTAATAACTATTATTTATCATATCTGATCTATCGGATCTATGGTGTCTTTGCTATCTAATTTATTGTCTATCATAAATCTAGCATGTAACACGTCAAAATAGTTTTTAAAAGTGGTTAATTTATGTTTGAGACCGCCACGTCTGCGTATCAACACGTTTAATTCTGCTGCAGGCATGTCTGAGATCAATAATGCTAGAAAATTCCAACTTTGTCAACTTTCAAATTGAGAACAAAAACAATCGTACACCCCTCGTATAATCAATATAATTGGTGAGGGTCAAATTGGCACTGTGTATATGAATACTTTCTCGAACTACAAGTTTTGTAAACTCAAAACAAAAATGAAACAATGGAATATCCCTTGTATGTAAACTAGCGAAGTTAATAAATCAAATTAGTTAATGGAACTTCTATAGTCTATCAGTAAAGCGGGGCGACTTGATACACTTTTTCGAATATCCGACAACCTATTGCCACATATTTGCCGATCTGACTCAAACAAAAATTATTTTAGATTACTTTGGGGTTGTGGCTATCGGGCACAACAATTAAAAAAGTTGTACCCCCCACCACTCCCGAGAAAAAATATACGAAATACCTATTTGCCTTTATTTAACATTTTAATTGCTAGTAGGGATGCAATTGAGGCGACATGAAAGTCGCAATAACTGATTTTACAGGTCAAACAAAAAAAATATATATTTTTTTATTGTTTTACAAAAAAAAACATATCTTCATCTTTAAAAAATTGAAAAACAAAACATGCTACATTAACAAAATAACTTAAAATAAACATTCTTTGGGATACCTAGTAGAAACTACAAAAAAATAATGAAAATCAAATTTGATTGATACTTAATAATACGAACTAATTAAATTTTATCCTTAAATTTCAACTGCCCTCGGCGTAATATTTCATATTTCGACAGTTTTTGTTTAATTTCCTTTTGCTCCACAAGTCCGATATCTTCTACCAAGGGAAAAATATAGGCATCAGGTATTTTATCACTTAACCTGAGGAATGTGCATAGATAAGAGCCATTTTCGCAGTTTATTATTTTTGCCACATATTGCTTATTGGTACCAGCTTCAGTTTTTAAGTCAACGTAAATAAAATCGCCCGGTTTAAAATCTGTCAAGACAGAAGAATTTTGTATAGGTAACGTATTATTAATTTCATCGGTGTCCATGTTGCCTTCTAAATCGGAAAACGTTTCTGGGTCCAGATCCATGTCGCTGTCAACGGTTAAATCTTCTTCATCCACTCCATCACTTTCAGAAGAAGATGATAACCTTGCGGCTGATTTTTTCTTTGAGTTTTTATTTTCATTTGGCTTTAATGGGCGCTAGGTTTTCCTGCGAAATGCTTTTACCTGCTTCAACAGCTAATTTTTTCTTCCTACCAACAGATGTTGCTGCACCAAACCTAGATTTTTCAAACACTTCTTTTAGTGATTCTGCCATTGCATCTTGTTCTTGTGTTCTTTGATTTTCTGTTTTTGGTAGCTTGCTTAAAATTTTCTCTCTATTCAATGGTTTCGCCAGGCCTGTTGTCGCGAAATTGTGGCAATTGTTTTCCACTTCTGTCCAAGTAGGATTTTACTATTTCTTTTATGTCGTTTGAATCACAGGGATAACCCCAGTCCGCTGAAATAGATATATATCGAACCAGGTAGTTTTCCTCTTCGATCGACATTGCAGTTTGACCTCCAATTGATTTTGTATGTAGCCCTTTAGCTTTTTTATATAAAGTTATGAAAGGAATTTCATATTCCTCACTTAAATCCTTCAAGTTTTCACCTTGCTGATGTAGCTGTAGTACCCGCTGAAGGGTATCTTCGCTATAGTCCCGATATTTCCGACTTCCCGGCTTTTTTTTGTACGCATCATTTTTCAAGTCGCCTCTGAAATTACACAAAAATAAAATGATATGCCACTGACAAACAAGAGAGAAAAATTAGACTTTTAGGTTATAGTGTAATTGTCCAATGAATTAGGTTAAAAAAAATACAAAAATCTCACCTTTTTTTTGCGATGCACAACACAATAACAAAACGTAAACAACTCGTACCGCAACATAAATTCAACTAGGAAGCATGTTAGGCATAGATACCGCCTTATTTGAACATTAAAATTTCGACCACCAGAGCGCAGCATCTGTTTTAACCAGAAAGAGCAAAATTTTTCAAGCCGCCCCGGTGTTTTCAAGTCGCCCCGTTTTACGGTCATACATAAAACTTTGTTATAATTGAATGCCCCTCGTATATTCACACGAAGGAAGTAGTTCATCAATCGATAATAATAGTAAAGTAAATTAAATCGAATATATATAAAATAAATCGAATGGTAATCAAATGTAAAATCGAGTAGTCATATCTTTCAAATGTAAAATCGAGAAAAATCGAATGATTTGGCGCTAATAGTCGGTAAAATAACCTCAAATTATTTTCATGAATTGTTGAATAAAATGATTTCATGTTAATTGTTATAATCAGTTAATCGATACAGGAAAGTTATGCATGCATAGAAATCAGAAAATACCCTTATCGGGTATATAAAATCGAATTCAATAGCAATATCTCTATAAACTCAATCTAATTGTACAAATCGAAAAAGAAACATTGAACATTTTGGTAGGATTAATAGATAAATGGAATAAAATGGAATTGGCCTACTTGTTTTAGCGATGAAACTGCTTCAATCTTCAATCGGCTTGGATCACTCCGCTAAGCTGTTTCTCCTTCTTCTTCTAATTGCAATTCCGGCGAAGGATCAAAATATGTTCTGGTGCCATAGGACACCTCTTCAAATATAGTGGACTTACAATATGACATACAACATACGACCACGCCTGTTTCATTCTCCCTGCATCGATCGCTTCGACCCCTTCTATTCACGCTTGCGCCGTGGGCCACCAAGCTTCTGCATAATACGGGGCGGGCACTAAATGTTCTTCAACACACTTACCACCCCTACTCTCCAACCAGCTAATCGCCCCAACCCCAAAAAAACCAGTAAAAAGTAGTATCTTGTCAGAACTCAAGCTAGAAGCATTGGCTTCTCCCCTATATTGCTTCACACGTAACCCATGCCGGTTAGGTATAAGTGTTTTACTAAAAAAGTAAGAAAAGTGTTGCTCTCAGGTAGTCACCAATTGCTACCAGCTGTATATTTGTGATATTTTTATGTACATAGTTCAGTAAACTTAGTGAGATTAAATCCAGTGTTTCATTTCGGAATGAGTCTGGAATGAATGGCGAAGCAGCTCATTTACACAGTACGGTTTGAAGGGAAACAATAGAAAATTCCCTCAAATCGCACAGATACCTTTATTTTTAAACCAATGAGAATTTTTGATTATTGAATGTTTCTTAACATAACAGAATATAAAAACAAATTTACCTGTATGAAATTTCACCATTGTTAGGGTAAGAACATCATTGTCATTAATACATCAAGTATTATTTCTAATGAAGTGAAAATACTTAGTGAAATTGTGGAATGAAAAATGAAAAAGAGAAAAAATGAAAACCTCAAATTAACTTAGGAATAAGAACTATGTGTTTTCTCATGAGAAAACTTCTAACAATTATACGTATAACTAATGTGAAAACTTTAATTGAAATATGGAAAAGAGAGAAAAATATTCAATTTGATGAAATTTATCTCTTAGAATTTCAAAAAAATTGAGGGGGAAGTTTAAATATTATCAAAAAGGTTTTCATGATGTACATATGGAAAAACCCATCATGAAAAAAGAGGGATGAAGAAATATTAGTGATGAAGTTTATCAAATGGGAACTTCGGGTCCCTTTGATAGAGTATTCCACAATGGGAAACAAACTCTTAATGATTGTGAATTTGAACATCACCAAAATACACAAAATAAACTGAGAGAGTATGAACAGTAACATGTTCATGCTTGATCGCTTCCATTTATTATTATTATTATTATCATTCCAAGTATGCACTTGCTCAGCACTTGCTGGTAATGTTCACCTATCCCGAGCGTGTGTAAATGCAAATGGGATTAGGCTCGGAAGTCACATATTTAGAAATTTACGGACAGTGACAGGTATTTAGGATGGCAGCCTCCTGCAGATCGATGTAAGTATTTTTGTGAAGACCCAGTTTGGTAAGGCTATCTTGTAGAGTTTTGGGAATTAGTCCCGTAGATGAAACGATGATCGGTACCACCTCTATTTTCTCTGCATGCCACATCTGTCTTACCTCAATTGCAAGATCGGTGTATTTTGCAATTTTCTCGTTGTATTTGTCCAGAATATTGTTATTATTGGGTACTGCAACATCCACCAGATAAACCGAGTTAGCTTTTTTATCCACAACTACAATATCAGGCCGGTTATTCGTCACCCGTCTATCGGTGATAATTGACCTATCGTAGTATAGTCTAAAATCAGCATTCTCTAGCACCGAATTCGGATGGTACTTGTATGGGGTGTAGGTATTCACTAATCCAAATTTGTTGGCCAACTTCTGATGGATGATGTTGCAAAGTTGATTGTGCCTGCGTAGGTAATCAATGTTAGCTAAGGCTGAACATCCCGACGTGATGTGTTGTATCGTCTTTGTTGTTTGTTGGCACCTTCTGCACTTGTCCGTAGCAATGTTTGGATCTTTCATGACAAATTTCTTGTAATTGTTGGTATTAATTACTTGGTCTTGAATTGCCGTCATAAATCCTTCTGTTTCTGGGAATAATGTTCCATCAGATAGCCACTTATTTGATGCTTCCTTGTCGATATGAGGTTGATTGAGGTCGTGATGATGTCGACCATGAAGCGCTTTCTGAGCCCACTCCACCTGTTTGTCAGAATCGGTAACGATTTCAAGTCTCATATCAGGGCTTACAAGATTTAAGGGGGAATAGTTTTTATCTGCTTTTGCGACCATCTCATGCAATTCAGATGTTTCAGCCTTGACAATGAAGAATTCTTGGAGTCTAGATATTTGTTTGTTATGTAAATTAACTATGTCCACTAGACCTCTCCCTCCCTCTCTTCTTGGTAGTGTTGTCCTGATAACTGATGATGTCGGATGGTGACATTTGTGTTTGGTCATCATGGTACGGGTTGTTCTTTGAATATCCTCCAGCTCTGTCTTTGTCCACTTCAGAATTCCAAATGAGTATGTCAGGATCGGTATGGCGTAGGTGTTAATTGCTTTTGCTAGATTTCCTGCGTTCAACTGGGATTTCAATAAAGTAGTTACCCTTTGAGTGAACTGGCTCCTAATTTTGATTTTTGCTTGCTTTTGGTCTAATAGCTTAGCTTGCTGAAATCCTAGATATTTGTAGGTCTCGCCATTTTGCATGGCAGTTACAATATTCCCATTGGGTAGTAACACATCTCCGTTAACGATTTTACCCTTCTCGATATTTAAGGTTTTGCACTTGTCTAATCCAAATCCCATTTGTATATCACTGGAGAATTTTTCAGTGATATTGAGTAAATGTTGAATTTGACGCTGGTTGGATGCGTATATTTTGATATCATCCATATATAGAAGGTGGGAAACAGTGCAGCTAGTGTTCCTGTTGGCTTTAAGTTTATAGCCGTAATCCGTATCGTTGAGTAGATTGGAGAGTGGGTTCATTGCCAAACAGAACCAAAGTGGACTAAGGGAGTCACCCTGGAAGATCCCCCTACGGATGGAAATTTCATCAGTTTGGAGGTATTGGCCATTTATTTGTAAATGAAGGTTCGTTCGCCAGTGCTTCATCGCTGATTCAAGAAAAGTAACAACAGTGGGATGTACTTTGTAAATTTGCAGAACTTTCACAAGCCAGGAATGTGGAACGCTATCAAATGCTTTCCTGTAATCTACGAAAGCCGTGTGGATGTTACGCTTTTCCTTTTGCGCCTGTTTCAGTATAACTGAATCAATGATAAGTTGTTCTTTGCAGCCTTGGTGATCTCGTCTGCAACCTTTCTGTTGTTCTGACAGGATGTTGTTTTGGTCCACATGTCTGTAAATACGGTTAGTGATGCAAGCCGTTAATATTTTATATATAGTTGGTAGGCAGGTTATGGGCCTATACTGCGAAGGATCGTGAGTTTGATGTGTTTTGGGAAGCAAGTGGGTCGAGCCCAGTGTCAGAAATGGTGGTGTATCTTCTGGATGTTGCAAAATATGTGAGAATGATGTTGCCATTGCTTTATGTAGACTGTCAAACTTCTTATACCAAAAGTTTTGGACGTGGTCAACTCCTGGTGTCTTCCAATTACTGGTACTCTTTATAGCTTCGGTTACCTCGCTTGTTGTCAAGTCAACGAAAGACATCGGTTCAATATTGATTTTTTCCTCCTCAGTTCTTATCCAGTGAGCGTTGGATTTATGTTCGACAGGCTTCGACCATAATGAAGACCAGTATTCCGTCAGCTCATCTTTATTTGGAGGACCTTGGTTCTGATTGTTTTCTGTACCGCTCAGTTGCCTGTAAAATAACTTCTGATTGTTATTGAATAAGTAATTTTGTTGTTTCCTTTTCGTGCACTTGACATATCGAGATAAACGTTTGGATTTTGCCTTCAACTTTTGTCTGAGTGAATCCATATATTCAAATACATGTTGTTCATGTTGTGGGTGACCTGTATAAGTTTTGATTTTTCGATAGATCTTTCTCACTCTGTTTGTTAATCGCCTCGACGGTTTCAAGCTGTTCTTAAACTTTGTCAATTGCCCCAATTCCCTCCTGATGTCATCAATGGAACTTTCGAGCCTGCGTTGCCACCAGGGCTTGAGCTGTTTGTAGTCCTTACTCTGATTGTTTCCAGGGAACTGGATTCGTTGATTATGAATTCGAAGCACTGCCACCGCTCCACAATAGATGAGAGTGTGAAGTTGTTCCAGTGCTTTGCAGTCTTTGGCATGGTTCTGCAATAGTAAGTTCACTGCTGCTATTATGCTGTTGGTACTCTTATTGGTTCGCAACTTGGGTAGTTTGGGTCGGTGTATTGGGTTGGTGCCATTAAATTCCGCTAGTGCTTTACAAAGCTCTGTATTATAGTCATTATCAGGTGTTTTGTCGCAATCAATGTTTGTTTTCTCAACGCCATTGTTGTCTTCTTGTGCATTCTCCGGTTCATGTGTATCATGATCGGTAATTATGTCATTCTCCTCATTTTGTAGGTCAAGAAGGACTTCTCCTCGAATTTGTTGCAACGTCGGATCGGGTAGTAGATTGTTTTTCACAATACTTCGACGCTGGTCAGCAATACGTTGTTCCGTGAGATGCTGGAATTCTGGGAAATGTTCAATGAATGCACGGTGGAGGGCGTATCTGTACGTTGTCATATCAGTTTCCATCTTGGTGATTTTGAAATAGGAGCGCATAATAAAAGAGTTCAGCTCAATAGTCCACTTCATGCGCTTCCTGGGCTTTCCGGCTTTTGTGGTCGTGGATGTGCCGACTTGCGTCACTCCAGAAACAGCAGAAGCCGGTGGATGAGGATTGATGTTGTTTTCCTCATGAGTGTGGGTCACAGTAGCCCTACTCGGTGTCACGCTGCGCCTACCGCTAACCGAGGGAGAAGTTGATTCATCATTTTTCGAAGAAGCCCTTCTAGCACCAGCTTGAACGCGACAAGAGTTTAAGGTGTTGCAATGTCGATTCACCTGACGATTCCTGAGATTTAAAGTCCCGGAATTTACAATCGAATTATTGCTCCCCCCAGAATCCGTGGAGCAGACAGCCGATGTACTAGGTACACTAGCAGTGTGGGATTCTGAGCATTTCGCTCTACCCACCTGGGGTAATCTAGTTTTACAATTCGACATCGTGATTGTTGCATTTCAGACCTACTGCCAGGTGATGATTCAGCCGCTCCTTCCATGGAGAACAGACGCTGTCGGAGTACCGCTCCTTACATGGAGTCCGTCGTGTCCTGAAACTTACTGGTTTTGGTTCGCTCCGAGGTATTTAATTTCCCCGATACCTTTTATATCTAAAAGGCCTTCCCCTATCCACCACCTGGGGAAGCGCCCGATAGGGAACCAGCACCCCCACGGGTTATTATTATTATTATTATTATTATTATTATTATTATTATTATCATTCCAAGTATGCACTTGCTCAGCACTTGCTGGTAATGTTCACCTATCCCGAGCGTGTGTAAACGCAAATGGGATTAGGCTCGGAAGTCACATATTTAGAAATTTACGGACAGTGTGACAGGTATTTAGGATGGCAGCCTTCTGCAGATCGATGTAAGTATTTTTGTGAAGACCCAGTTTGGTAAGGCTAATTTGTAGAGTTTTGGGAATTAGTCCCGTAGATGAAACAATGATCGGTACCACCTCTATTTTCTCTGCATGCCACATCTGTCTTACCTCAATTGCAAGATCGGTGTATTTTGCAATTTTCTCGTTGTATTTGTCCAGAATATTGTTATTATTGGGTACTGCAACATCCACCAGATAAACCGAGTTAGCTTTTTTATCCACAACTACAATATCAGGCCGGTTATTCGTCACCCGTCTATCGGTGATAATTGACCTATCGTAGTATAGTCTAAAATCAGCATTCTCTAGCACCGAATTCGGATGGTACTTGTAATATGGGGTGTAGGTGTTCACTAATCCAAATTTGTTGGCCAACTTCTGATGGATGATGTTGCAAAGTTGATTGTGCCTGCGTAGGTAATCAATGTTAGCCAAGGCTGAACATCCCGACGTGATGTGTTGTATCGTCTCTGTTGTTTGTTGGCACCTTCTGCACTTGTCCGTAGCGATGTTTGGATCTTTCATGACAAATTTCTTGTAATTGTTGGTATTAATTACTTGGTCTTGAATTGCCGTCATAAATCCTTCTGTTTCTGGAAATAATGTTCCATCAGATAGCCACTTATTTGATGCTTCCTTGTCGATATGAGGTTGATTGAGGTCGTGATGATGTCGACCATGAAGCGCTTTCTGAGCCCACTCCACGATTTCAAGTCTCATATCAGGGCTTACAAGATTTAAGGGGGAATAGTTTTTATCTGCTTTTGCGACCATCTCATGCAATTCAGATGTTTCAGCCTTGACAATGAAGAATTCTTGGAGTCTAGATATTTGTTTGTTATGTAAATTAACTATGTCCACTAGACCTCTCCCTCCCTCTCTTCTTGGTAGTGTTGTCCTGATAACTGATGATGTCGGATGGTGACATTTGTGTTTGGTCATCATGGTACGGGTTGTTCTTTGAATATCCTCCAGCTCTGTCTTTGTCCACTTCAGAATTCCAAATGAGTATGTCAGGATCGGTATGGCGTAGGTGTTAATTGCTTTTGCTAGATTTCCTGCGTTCAACTGGGATTTCAATAAAGTAGTTACCCTTTGAGTGAACTGGCTCCTAATTTTGATTTTTGCTTGCTTTTGGTCTAATAGCTTAGCTTGCTGAAATCCTAGATATTTGTAGGTCTCGCCATTTTGCATGGCAGTTACAATATTCCCATTGGGTAGTAACACATCTCCGTTAACGATTTTACCCTTCTCGATATTTAAGGTTTTGCACTTGTCTAATCCAAATCCCATTTGTATATCACTGGAGAATTTTTCAGTGATATTGAGTAAATGTTGAATTTGACGCTGGTTGGATGCGTATATTTTGATATCATCCATATATAGAAGGTGGGAAACAGTGCAGCTAGTATTCCTGTTGGCTTTAAGTTTATAGCCGTAATCCGTATCGTTGAGTAGATTGGAGAGTGGGTTCATTGCCAAACAGAACCAAAGTGGACTAAGGGAGTCACCCTGGAAGATCCCCCTACGGATGGAAATTTCATCAGTTTGGAGGTATTGGCCATTTATTTGTAAATGAAGGTTCGTTCGCCAGTGCTTCATCGCTGATTCAAGAAAAGTAACAACAGTGGGATGTACTTTGTAAATTTGCAGAACTTTCACAAGCCAGGAATGTGGAACGCTATCAAATGCTTTCCTGTAATCTACGAAAGCCGTGTGGATGTTGCGCTTTTCCTTTTGCGCCTGTTGTTATTATTATTATCATCATTCCAAGTATGCACTTGCTCAGCACTTGCTGGTAATGTTCACCTATCCCGAGCGTGTGTAAACGCAAATGGGATTAGGCTCGGAAGTCACATATTTAGAAATTTACGGACAGTGTGACAAGTATTTAGGATGGCAGCCTTCTGCAGATCGATGTAAGTATTTTTGTGAAGACCCAGTTTGGTAAGGCTATCTTGTAGAGTTTTGGGAATAAGTCCCGTAGATGAAACGATGACCGATACCACCTCTATTTTCTCTGCATGCCACATCTGTCTTACCTCAATTGCAAGATCGGTGTATTTTGCAATTTTCTCGTTGTATTTGTCCAGAATATTGTTATTATTGGGTACTGCAACATCCACCAGATAAACCGAGTTAGCTTTTTTATCCACAACTACAATATCAGGCCGGTTATTCGTCACCCGTCTATCGGTGATAATTGACCTATCGTAGTATAGTCTAAAATCAGCATTCTCTAGCACCGAATTCGGATGGTACTTGTAATATGGGGTGTAGGTGTTCACTAATCCAAATTTGTTGGCCAACTTCTGATGGATGATGTTGCAAAGTTGATTGTGCCTGCGTAGGTAATCAATGTTAGCTAAGGCTGAACATCCCGACGTGATGTGTTGTATCGTCTCTGTTGTTTGTTGGCACCTTCATTATTATTATTATTATTATTATTATTATTATTATTATTATATTTAGACAAGGGCAGAGGGACAAATCCCTATTATACCCAAAAACAGATAATTACACAAGAAACTTAGGTACTAGTAGGTAAAGAAACAGAAAAATAAGTGCAATATACACAATATACCAAATAAATTATAAGTGCTTTAGCAGCGCACGATCAAGTCTGTTTTTGAACGAGTTAGTCGATGGTGCAGAAACTGTGGATACATCAAGATTATTCCAGCTGTCGAATACCCTGTTTGGTAAGAAGTTCTGTCTTGATCTGACGGTAAAGTTTTCTTTTTTGAGTTTAAAAAGGTGTCCTCTAAGGCGGTCATCTGGATTTAAGGTGAACATCATATCAAGATTACCAAAATTAAATTTTAATATTTTAAAAGTGGTAATGAGGTCTCCGCGGTGTCTGCGAAATTCAAAGGAAGTTAGGTTGGCCATGGAGAGTCTTTCCTCGTAGGAAGGTCTTCGCTGTCCCAGGGACAGTCGAGTGGCTCTTCTTTGAACATTTTCCAAAAGATTTCTATCGCGAACTAGGTCTGGATACCACGTTGGACCGGCGTACTCGAGAATTGGTCGGACATAGATAGTATACAGTTTGCAAAACGACTGGAACGAAACACTCGAAAAGCACTTACGAATGAGATAGAGTCTGGTGTTCGCGCGTTTACAAACTGAAGTTATATGATCAGACCAAGTTAGGTTGCTATTTACGATAATTCCGAGGTCGTTATAGGAAAACACAGAATTTAATGGTCGACTGTCTACGAAGTACGGTAGTAGTGGGTTGTTTTTACCAATTCGGAGCACTACACATTTTTCCGTGTTCAATGGAAGTAGCCACTGGGAACACCATCTGGAGATGGAGTTTAAGTCCAGCTGGAGGGTTTGTTGGTTGGTGATTGGATTCGTATATATCTTTGTGTCATCAGCGTACAAAGATATTTTATTAGTTACGTGATAAGGAAGATCGCTGGTGTATACCGTAAAAAGCAGAGGACCAAGAACAGAACCCTGTGGCACTCCACTTTCCACCAATCTATCCCTTGAGAAGTCTTCGCCAACTCTTACTTTAAAATATCTATCCGTTAGAAAGTCGTCAATCCAGCTAAGTAAAGAGCCGCGAATGCCGAAGTGTTCCAGCTTGTGTAGAAGTCTGCGCCTGGGAACGCGATCAAAGGCCTTGGAAAAGTCCAGATAGACAATATCTACTGGCTGCCGATCGTTAAGAGATGACGTCCAGTCATTAACACAGTGTAGCAGGTTGGTTAGGGTGGAACGGCCGGCGACAAATCCGTGTTGTTGCGTTGGAATCACATTTTCCAGGAGAAGAAATTTGGTCATCTCCTCCGAAATAATGGCTTCCATGACTTTACTGACCACTGGCAGCAGACTAATCGGGCGGTAGTTATTGGAATAAAGTTTGTTACCTTTTTTGAATATGGGGGTGATAGATGCTAATTTCCAGCTGGGGGGTATGGAACTTTGGGTAAAGGAAGCCTGCATAATTAACGACAGGGGAGTTGCAAGCGGGTTTGCGCAGCTTTTTAGGAGTTTTGGAGTTAGACCATCTAAACCAGGTGATGCGTTAGTGCGTAGTTTCAAGTGCTGTTTTATACGGTCTGGTGTAAATACTACATGTTCCAAAGATGCCTTGAGGCGATGACAGTTAATTAATGGGAGGTTGTCATTATTGGGTTCTTGAGTGAAAACTCGTGAGAAAGCTAGAGAGAGCGTCTCAGAAGACTCTTTATTAGAAGAGCATACAGTGTGGTCGGGTTTTTGAAGTAGGGGAATGGAAACTTTTGATGATAGGGACGATCGTATATATTTGAAAACCTTTTTACTGTTACCACTAGAAATGATGTTTTCTTCAAAATTTTGTCTTAAAGTTTTGAGAGATAGTTGAAGGATATTAGAAAATCTGCGATGGTTCAGGAAGTCACTCAGAAGCTGTGTGCGTTGATATTTACGCCAGAGGCGCCGTTTGTGTTTGATACGTTGTAGTGCTGCGTGGTTTATCCAGTGTTTGATATGGTTTTTATAAATCTCACGGACAGTAGTGTGTGCAGAGATTATTCTGAGAGTAGTATCCTGAAATGCGTCCCACATTAACAAGGGATCGGATACATTTGTGAAAATGGAGCCCCATTCAAGTCGAGACAGCTGTGAATTAACTTCAGAGAAATTAGTAGTAGCATAAGTTGTGATTTTATTTTTGCCCGGTAATGTCTGGATAAACTGAACGTGGGCAGTTATGACTGCATGGTCTGATTTTCCAACAGGAGAGTCTATTTCGAGGGATGAGATTAGCTGTTCATCATTGGTGAGTATGAGATCTAGAATGGAAGGTTGATTATTAATTCTGAATCTTGTGGGCTCTGTAATAAGTTGAATGAGGTTCGAATTTGCAACAAAGTTTTTAAATACGTTGTGTGAATTTACAACATCTGACAATGAGGTTATCGGCCAGGATATTTCTGGGAAGTTGAAATCTCCAGCAATAATGAGATTATCAAGAAGTGATAACTCTTCGAGTTTTTCAAACAATATATTGTCTGTGTATCAGGGGGACGATATATACATACCAGGTTAAGAGAAAATAAATTTTTAGTAATATTTACGTGTATACTATCTATCCCAGGTGTGTCTAATAGTTTAATTTTAGTAGAAAAATTTGCGGTAATATCGTCGGATAAATAAATGCATACACCTCCACCGACACGATTTTCTCTATCTTGACGATAAATTGTTTAGCCTGTAATGTTAATTAAGGAGTCTGGAGTTGCAGGTTTAAGCCAGGTTTCGGTAATATAAATAATTTGTGGGTTAAGAAGTTGCACTGTGCATGTGAACTCGCCAAGTTTAGCGTAAAGTGAGTTTAAATTTGTGTATAAAAAGAGCCAGTCATTGAATTTGCGGGTAGAAAAGTTATGAACGAAATTTCGAGATTTTTGGGATGCCGTTGGTGTACCTGATTGTCAGATCATGTTCGTCATTATTTTTACGGGTGTCTAGTTCACTTCGAAGTTCTCTTAATCGTTGTTGTTGTGTGGGCGTCTTGTCATCTATTATAGAAAATTTTTCAGTACGTTTCTCCTCGAGAAGTTTGGATTTATTTCTCAATATGTTTTTAGCGAGGTGTTCTGAAGGCATTACTACTTTGATCATGCGAGGAAACTTCTGGTTGCTTTTGCCGACTCTGTAGAAGGTAATAGGGGTTTCATGGCATCCGACAGTATCCAAGACAAGCCTAATTTTATTCGTGTCATCATCCTTTCTAAGTTGAACATCCCCCGAAGAGGGTTCAGGTACGCCTCTGATTATAATATTTTTGGTTAGCACTATGCGATCTACCGCCTCATTTGCGATGTTGTCAGTGAATTCGGTCGAATTAACTGCATCGAACTGACTCAGTTAATTATTTAATTGAGTTAATTTATCATCAAATTCGTTTATTTTCTTGTGAATTTCTGTTTTAAAATCTAGCAGAAGAGTTTTTAATTCCGAGAAATTTGAAACATTTGAACTGCAATTGTTGCAGAGTATAGACAAGCCACGAACCCTCTGCCGCGTAACCCGGTCGTCGGCAGAAACATCGGTGCATGCCATGTGTATTTGTCGCTTACAACCATCACACTGGAGTTTGCGATCGTTGGTGTTTACTGGCTTCGAACAATTGGAACAAGTTGACATAGTAGGCATACTAGTTTTTGTTGTAATTAGTACGTTCTATGATGATGAATAATTATTGTAAAATGGTGAATGGTACTCACAGTTTGAAATATTATTTTTATATAGTTTTACTGCACAGGCACTGCACTTTTTCATAGACCTATCACTGCTTGCTTGCAATATACAGAGATTGCTACTTGAACGTTTACTTACAAAATATACAGCATATACAGTGTAAACTTGAAAATTAAGCAGGAGCACAAAATTGTACGTGTGTATTCGACTACGGACTTTAAACCTACAAACAATATTAATTTTAATTTCAATATCTTCCTTCCAACTATGAGACACTAAATGCACGTGGCAACTTGTAACGGAAGTAGTGAAGTACTAAAAGGAAGTGACATATGACAAATGTATAAATTATTTAAACTTGTGAAACAAAATATCTAATTTTAAAAGTTCTATGAATCAATGACAAGTGTAGATCTATCACCCATACAACCGTAAACATTTCATTTACATATAAAAGAAGAAGAAAGAATATTTAAGATTCAACACATACAAATAAGTAAAAGTTATAAAACACCAATAGATTATCATACAAAAAACAATATATAAACGTATTAATGCTTAGAAGAAACATTAATCACATCCATTGGTAATGTAAAAATACATAATTATCAACAGAAGGAACTTGTTCATTAAGACAGGTCACACCACTATCCAAAAAGGCACTGTGAATTTCAATACTCTCTAATAAATTCATTCTAGCACCTTTATTACATTCATTTAGTAATTTGACATCAAATTTATCAATAGAATGATGATCATTTAAGATATGGTTAGCAAATGAAGAAGGTGAATTGAAGTAATCAAAATTGGAATATTTCTTAATACAATTTTTATGTTCCATCAAACGGTTTTCAAGTCTACGACCACTTTGGCCAATATATACTGCATTACAATCAAAACAGGATATTTTGTATACTCCAGATCTATGTCACATTGGAACCGCATCCTTAGTCTTAACGAAAATACTACCTAAAGAAGAATCTGTCTTTAAAGCAACATTAATATTATATTTTTTGAAAATGTTAACAAATTTATAGGAAATTTCACCAAAATAAATCAATGAGCCAACAAAATTCTTATCAATATTCTCTTCTTTAATTTTAGTAAATGAAAGTCTAAATTTATAAAAGTTTTTTAAATAAATTTTTTGTATGATATCCAAAGGAAAATTATTATTGATTGCCAACTGTTTAATAATATTAACTTCATTGTCAAATGCCTGTTTGGACAACGGTAAAGAAAAACATCTATAGAAAATATTATTAAAGGATGCTAATTTGTGTGACATTGGATGACAGGAATGATAATCTATCAAACAATCAGTTGTAGTTGGTTTTCTATATATATTAAAAGAAAGTGATTGATTATATAAGTCTCTCGATATTAATAAATCCAAAAATGAGATTTGACCTTCTACTTCTAGCTCAACTGTAAATTTCATTCTGGGATGCAACCCGTTGATGAATTTAAGAAAACAATCAATATCCAAAAGTGATCCACTAAAAAGCAAGATACAATCATCGACATATCTGTAATAAAAAATGATCTTATTCTTCAAGTTAGAATTCAGATACTTTTCTTCAAGATTTTTCATGAAAACCTCAGCCAAGAAAGGGGATAAACTAGAACCCATTGTCAAACCTGAAGTTTGAGAATGAAATTTATCATTAAATTCAAAAAAGTTTTGTTCCAATACAAGACCTAACAAAGTATAGTATGAGTTGGAACATTATTATTGAACATTAAATCTCTAACCAAAGTTATACATTCATCAGGAGGGATACTTGGGAAGAGGTTTGAAACATCTAAAGAGGATAGAATAGAATTACTTGGTATTTTAAGACCATGTAAATTCTTACTAACTCTAAAGAGATAATTACTGGGTGAGAATTATTAAAATTAGTGAGTTCTCAAAGTATTACAAAGAAATTTAGCAAGTTTAGAAACAGGAGAATCAATGAAACTAATAACTGGCCTTATAGGACAATCTTTCTTATGTATTTTAGGTAAGCCAGATAAAAGTGGGGTGACTGAAATCATGGGACAAATTATTATTTTTTAATTATCTTACCTAGCATATGGTTTCATGAGCCACGTTCTCAGTGGAATATCACCATCCCCTATCGAAAGCTAATCTCGAGGAAAATATTTATCTCCCTATTACTAGACTAGAGTTATGAAACCTACAATAAATGTCTACTTTATCTAAAAAATCTGCTTCAGCAAGCATGTTTTCTTACCCTAGTCACGGGCAGAACCAGGATATTCAATAAAAACATATGAAACTATTTTAGCTATGAAATTGATGGAATGATTTTGCTTCCCATCAATGTAACTAGTGTGCTGATCCAATGGAACCTTTATGTCAACATGGCCATCAACTGCTCCAATAGTACATTCAAAATAAAATTGTTGTGTGTGGGTGAAATAGGATTGATGTGAAATTGTTATAGAATCTAGTCTAAAAAGGGTATTGTCATAGTACTTTCACTTTTTGACTACTAAACCCATTCAAAATGTATATTTAGTCACCATGACAATCGACTAAAGATGTAGAACATTGATGTAAAAGATATTTACCTGATTACCTGTAAATCCTTTTTTCAAAGGGTCATATTCGCCTTAAGCTCGTGGCCAATTTATATATATTTTTTCTACCCAACAATTATAAATAAAAAAGAATTTATGAAACACATGTACTTGGTATCAAATTGAAACGGTTACCAATTAAGCCTGCCTGGAAATAATGCAAAGAAAAACGAGTGACGTTTTTTTTTGGATAACCAGTTCATACAAAGAAACCTCACAAATTTTAGAAAGCAGATATGATAACGAAGATATGCTTATCAACTCACCTATAAATTCAATTTTAGAAATTCCCAATTTAGCCAAGGAAGCTTTATCAGCCTTAAGGAAGTTCATAAGCAAAGTTCGACAACAAATTGGGGCATTGAAAAATTTAAATCCAGCCTGTCATTGGGATATGATACTTATCTGTATTTTGTCCAAAAAACTTGGCCAGTTCACAAATCGGGCCTATCAAACTGATATTATTTTTTTTGAATCCCATTGAGTTTGATAACCCTTTTACCAAGCATGGATGCTGACTTATAGAACTTCCTTTCTTTGACATACTTTTTTTATTTGAATTTTGAATCCAATCATTCTATAAGCGTTGAAAAAGGGATAGTAAAATATTTATACGATAGGGACAGAATCATTTGTTCTAGTGATAATCAATTCACAAAGGAGAAAACTTCATTAAAAAATGTTTCAAATGACAATAATTACCCAGTACAATTTGTAAATGAAGGAATTGAGAATATAGACTCATTGTTAATACCTCATAATAATAACAATAATATCAATAGTTCAGCTAACATAATTTTTAGAAACTTGACAATACCGTATGTTAAGAGTTTATCAGAAGGAATTAAAAAAATTGGTAATTAATTCAATATTAGAACTAACAAAAAGGAAACCAAAAAATAAATCTTCAAAAAACTGCATATATCAAATATCTTGTGAATGCGACAATAGTTATTTACGTAGCTAGTTATGAAAAGTGCGATATTGTTCAATGAGCGTAATATTTGCCAAAACGAGCGCCAGCGAGTTTTGCTAATTACGCAAATTACTAAATGTTTTGCCAGTGAGATAAAGCAATTGGGAAATAAATTGCCAATGAAAACGTGGAGACTGCAGAATGCAAAAATTGATCACGATCAGAAACACCCCATAATTTTGTCAAAAGGTAACCAGCCTTATAATCCTTGAAGAACATCAAAGACCATTGCAAGCTGGCCAAAACCAAGTTCTTATTTCCCTCAATTTGAAATTTTGGCTTTTCAGCGGTGTTAGGGAGGTGCAAAGATTTTTCAAAAATGCTTGGCTTGTTTTAGAGCAAAGGCTCGAGGTTCTCAGCAACTTATGAGGCTAAACCGTTTCAGAATGTAGGTGTGGACTCCTGTGGTCCTTTTTATATAAAACAATCTAGAATAACAGAATCGATAATAACTAAGTCATAATTGGTCTTTTTTGTTTGCTTTTCTGTCGATTCACCTAGAGCTTTTGTCTGACCTAACTACCGAAAATTCTCCTTAGGTGTTTTGCGCAAGAATAAAAATCCATGAATACTACATACTTCAAGGAAAATAAGAAAATGAGGAAAACATGAATTTCAAATTTATTCCTCGTTATTTCCCAGTATTTGGTGGCTTGTGGGAGGCTGGCGTGAAAACCGCCAAGTACCATCTTAAGAGAATCGTAGGGTATTCCTAATCAACATACGAAGAACTCAACACTGTTGTAGTCCAAATTATGGGTAACCTTGATTCAAGGCAAAACTGAAATGTGTAATGATCCTTCTGATCTGTCCTATTTAACGCCAACCCGTTTTCTTATTGGCCGTCCAATAACTAGTTTCCCTGAACCTGATATTACTGATATTTCCCAAAATCGTTCGAAATTTTTGAAACAGTGTTGCCAAATGCAGCAACATTTTTGGCAAAACTTTTAAGACTAGTTTGTCCCAGGATGAATTAGTTTGTCCTTCAAATATAACACCCTGTATGGGTGTATCCTAGGATAAACTAGTTTGGCGTGAAATATTAAATATTGAAATCCGGCAAAACTAGTTCATCCTGAGTGCGTTACGATAAACAAGTTTGGCTAGTTTATCCGAACGCACTTAGGACAAACCAGTTCGTCCTAAAAAACGGTTTAGCCTGTAACATATATTGCCCACTTCAATTTGTACTTTCATTTAAAATTGTTACGAGAAAACACAATATTCAAAAAATATAAAACAGCGTCCTCTAGAATTTATGTTATCAATTAGATTGCTCCACATTTACAAATTTTCCATTAATCAGCAAAAGCTCTTCCAAACAACATCAAGTTTATTGTAATCCGTCAAAGAGAACCGGAATTACAGTCGTTTTCTCGTAACAAGGATAGACTTAAACTTTTAAATTAAAAATATGCAAAATTTATCGATGAATCTGATTATAATATTTAATATGCTCCTTAATTGAGTAAATTTTGAAAAATTTTGTATTCTAAAATGTCAACTGTATAACCGTATCAACCACTCTTAGTTATATTTAAATGAAATAATAGATATAACCTCATTCAAACTAGTAGCCATCTATCGCATACGGAGCCATATATGGCTCTGTGAATCTAATATTTTTTTATGCCGTCATTCAAGTCAGTAGTTGTATGTAAACATCAAAGTTCAGTACTCGTTACGCTATCTAGAATTTTATCAGCTCTATAAACGTTGTATTTTGGCATATAACCAAAAGGGATTTTTCACGTGCATGGAAAGTGAGTGCCACAAATTTATGCAATAGTTAATCTACAAACATCGTGAAAAATATAAGTAAATGTGGAAATATTTTTTTTTGTATTATTAATACTCTCTATTGGCTACGAGATGACGAATTTACCTCAACATCATCACACAAAGAAAACAATAAACCCAAACCAGTAAAGAAAACATATTTCAAAGGAAACCGTCTATCAAAACAACCTATTCCTAAAAGAACTATAAAACCTAAGAGAACTACAACGATTTGGACAGAAAAAAAGCTGAAAGTAATGAAGAACAGTATCCAGAATGTTTTGATACACTGGAAACTCCTGCAGACTTTTTTTCGTTTTCATTTCCCGAAGACCTAATTGATATGATAGTTCAGGAATCAAATCTAAAGTCTGCGCAAGACAATGTAAACAAGCCATCCAACATAACTAAACAAGAATTGAAACACTTCATTGGTATGACTGTAATAATTAGAAGACATGAGTTGATAAAGGTGCTATGTCCACTTTTTAAAGTTTTGAGTAAATGAGGAAAACGCGTTTCAACTCGGAACTTTTTTACAAAATTTTCAATCAATACAAACAGTATCTCATAAGGTCGGTATTTGTTTGTACTACTTAGCTTGTTATTTTATAATCAAATAAACTTTAATGATTTATAGTTATTTTGATTATGATGGACATAGCACTTTTATCAACTAACATCTAAAGCGAGTTATACTATTTATTTTAGTGGATAGAGGAGCTATGTTACTTTTGATTTGAAATAACTTGGAAAATCACTCAGGTATATTGAAATAAATTTTTATTTCTTATGAAATTAAACAAAACACAAGTTGACACAAAGAAACTTGAAGCCTAATAGGTCTTCCGATTTTTCTTAGGGTTTTTTTAGTTTCTTCCAAAACAATATCAAAGTACCATCTGTAATCTGTTGGGATGAATTTCAGTTGATCTTGCAGATTCGATATCTTTTCACTAGTGAGACCACCGCATTTAGGTAACTTATGTAAAACCACTTTTTCAGCTTGTACTACGGTTTCCCTTTTTTTCTGCAAATCGACTTCCATAAAGGGACCGAATGGGTCTAAATTAGTTTTGTAAGAGTATTTGCCAAATTCATTCACTCTAATCCATTTGACCTTATCGCGGAAGTATATTTTTTGATTAAGCGTATTGGTCACTTTTTTGTATAAATGGAGTTTGGCTGGAAGTGTTTCAAAATCATAGAAAAAATGTTCCATATTGAAACACAAACTCTGTCTGGTACTGGCAGATTTTATTATTTCCCGATATTGGTCTGGTATATAAATATTTTGGTGTTTCCGAAGAACTTTCTCAATTCGTCCAAAGTTTCTATCTGAATCTAGGTAGCTGTGGCCAACCTCAGGAAATTTGTGATCGATAATTTTGAAGACATTATTCAATATTAAGTATTCGTAGAGGCTTAGAACAGAAAAGTTTTTGTTTTGTCCCCCACATTGATCTGACCAAATTATCAAATGCTCTATCTCTGCATTTTCTTCTTTAAGTAACTTGCAAAATCGAAGTAAACAACTTGCAATATCATTGCTGCCTCTATTGGCGATGTCTTCAGTCCATGTGAAAAAATAGGATTTGTGTCCTGAACTAGTTAACAGTGGATGCCAAAGTTGTACAGCCACATTTGCCTCAAATAAAATGATTTAGACGTTGATAACTTTGGTAGTGGCATTGTTTGTTGGAGGTCCATTGTAATGTAACATTTTTCTTTATCAACAACTGTAACTTCTCGGTCAACTTTCTGCAAGGCGAAGGCAAATTGGAAATTTTCGCTCTGAGGTATTTTCCCCAGCATCGCATATACTGCAAGTATCGCTTTTCGGGGCACCAAAAGACAAATTAAACTTTGTTTCGAAAATATGCCGATAGAAGGAGGCCTTAACCATATATTTATTTTCGAGTTTTCTCTCTTCGCATTGCTCTATATAAAGTTGGTGGAGTTTATTAATATTAAGTAAAGGAGAAATGTATTTTTTATATTGATTTTTGTTCCTAGAATAATGTGATTCTTCAGAAGGAAACTGCTTGATGTGGTTTTCAATACAGGTAAATACATCTTCAGGAATCTTTATAGGATTTGTGTGATGACCCTGCTTATGCGACGAGGGGGCTACCTGACCAGCTTTTAGCTCTTGTTGAGCCCGAAACACTTTTTTCCTTCCAATTCTGTACAGAGAGCAGAAGGCATTTTTGCACACCAGTGCGGTTTCTTTGTCACATGTTACTGTATATTTAAAAGAGTTAGATTTGGTTTTCAAATTTTTACGAGACCGATGACGATTAACTTCGTACATTTTGATACTTTTTAAAATCAAGACATTTTTGGAATTAATATCCAGTTTATGAAATTTTTTCAAAATTTTGTCTCTGCTTTGAATGCTAAATCTCTCACTACACTTCAGGCGACAACTTTCTTTACATAGTATTCCGTCTTTTATTGCTTTTTTTTCCACGACTTTACCAGTTATTTGAGATACATATGCTTCACCTTGTTGTCTTAACTTTGCAGCTTTGTTTCTTTTCCATTTCTCGGGATTCCGTGCTCTCTTTTTAGCTACTTTGAAATCTGGTTTAACCGTCGCACTGTTTCTTATCCCATCAGCAGTAACATGAAATTTTTGTCTATTGTTATGCATTTCGTCTTGTGTTCCTCCATCACCTTCAACTTCCAGAATATCTTCGTCAAGCAATCCTAAGCTTGCAACGTTTTTTGAATTTCCAATGGTTTTTTTGTCTAGGTTTTCGGCCTCTTTGTCATTTTCCTTGTCATCAAAAAACACTTTACGTTTAATTCTATGAACATTTTCATGTTTGTGCCTATTGGGGAAAATAAATGAGTCAGAATATTCTCCATCACTGGAAGGTAAAAAATATTCGCTGCCTGATGTGACGCTCTCTTCATCACAATTTTCTATAGACTCTGGAAAAAATTGCATATATTTAGTAGGGAGCTTCCAATAGCTATTTATGTAATCAGTTACGAAATGCCTAATTTTGTGGAACGCGTGAGATTTTTGTGGAACGAACGCAGTGAGTTCCGCAAACCTCTCACAAGTTACACAAAATTAGGCATTTCGTATTACATACAAGATTTTTTCTAATTTTGAATAATTAATAGTTAATATAGAATATTATTGATAAAAATTGTGAAAACAGAAATCAAGTCTGTTGACAGTTGTCACTTCATATCAGTTTGACGTTACATAATATTCCATTTTTCGTAACCAGTTACATAATATTTTACTTTGTGTAACTAGTTACACAAAGTAAGACCTTTCATAACGTCAATCAGTTTTAAAAAGTGTCACATTATATGTCAAAATTAGAAAAATGTTATTTTATGCTTACCTGTTTCAGAGCTGCACTGCTTTTGAAGTCCGCTAGTGCTTGGTTGCTCAACACTATTCACATTTTGCAGAGACTTTTGTTGGGCGATGTCTTGCATTATATTGTTTTCTTCAACAATTTTCTCTGTACTTAGACAGGAGTTCGAATAACTTTTATCCTCTGAAAAGTACCTTTTTAAAATAAATTTAACGGTAAATGGGGAGAGCAAAAATAATAATAGTAGTAACTAAAACAACTTACCTTCACTAGGAAGACATAAATTCTCATCTGTTATCAATGCCAACATTCTCTTAGTTCTGGAACTCATGATAAACTATTATTATGTAGTTTTAAAACCGTATTCCTTGAAAAACCTTCTTTAAAAATCCCGGATTTGGTCACAGAAACAGTATAAATATTATATGGTTTTAAATGAAACTAACTGTTTCTAAATGACTCCACAATATATTTGAAAAAATGTGTAAATTGCAAGTAAATTATTGACAATTGTTTCGATAAATATATCCATAGATAAAAAACAACTTATAGATGGGAAACTGACCCGTGGCGCCCTCTATTCATACGGGTGGCGCTACCTTGAGAGTCCCGTCAGTACCTCTGGCACAAATCAGGTTGTGAACTTCGCTAACAGCCGAAAAAGAAGATTCCTGTAATTTTACAGTTTCTTGCTGTACCTTTATTCAAAATTACTGTAATTTCACTTTTATTGCAAAATGACATTCACAATCCATTTTTTGATATTTCATTTAAAATTACTCAACATTAGATTGATATTACAATAATAACAATGAAAAGTCAAGTAAAATTAAATTAAATGTCAAAAAAAGGATCATATAATGCCTGAGTTGCGAAAAATAAAGCAATAATCATCAAGTTTACATATTTTATTGAATAAAAAAAGTATACAATAAATGAAACATATCTAAATCACAAACAGGAAAAAAAATAAATGTTAGGAATTCAACAATAATGCTGGGAAGTTCAAAGTTGTGTGGAAGAATAACTGCTACTTCTGTTACTTTCTATTTGATGGAGCATGTTTTGAAATGAAGATAAAGCTTACCGTATGCACCTCACATTACAGTCTTTCACAAAACATATTCTCGAAATTTTCTCTTAAAGTAAAAGTCCCACTATGAACAATAAAATCTAAATACGAATACTCAACACACACACAAATAAGCAGTTGTTAGTGGTTGTCAGGCAGTTGTCAGGTTAGGATGTCAGCGCTAATATGTATGTGGAAGAATCTGCAACTATCACTAATGGAGTTACAGTTTTCATCAAATTACAAATTTTAGTACTGACGGGACTCTTTATGTGGCAGCACCCATGCGCCTTCAGAGATCCCCTACCCTGAATATATCATCGTCAGAATGACAGAAGTTACTTTTGACATGATGTATACTTGATATATATTTGGCTAGTCCAAATAGTGCCTATCTAGTGATTGACTTAATATATATGAATAGAAAAAAGAAAAGAAGAATTTTCAAATAGTAGCTTTGATATTATTAGCCCTATGGGGATATTCTGGATATCTTTGTCCCATTTAAGATCAGTATAACTGTGCAATGATATAGGAAACCAGGAAAACTATATCTGCTGATCTTTACAATTATTACTTAAGAAGACAGTTTAATAATGGAGAACTTCCTAGATTCAGCTGTTCATTGAGGACTTCATATTGTGGGTCTGTTAAGTGTCTTCTAATTTCTAATTCTTCAAGGAAGTCCAGTTCTTGCTTCCTATCACAAACATGTAGTATTTCTGGTTCTGTGTTAGGTGTTACTGAATGTTTAGTGTCAAGTAGGTGTTTTGCACAATGTGATTTATCTGGTTGTTTTAATCTGTATGCTCGTAAGTGTTCACTGTACCTAATTTCAAAATTACGACTGGTTTGACCAAGATAGACAGCATTACAATCCGGACATTTAAGTTTGTATATCCCAGATTTTCTTAATGGGGTTATTTTTGTTTTTACATTTAGCAAATTTCTACCTACATTGTTTTCTGTTTTAAAAGAAATTGTTGTATTTGTTGCTGAAGATATTATCTTTGAAATATTATTGGAAATATTACCAGCATAAGTGATGGTTTTGTAATTTGTTACTTCTTTAGTTTGTTTAGGAAATATTAGTTGTAACGCCATCTTTTTCTCTTTTTTATTAAGTAATTCATTTATTAAATGTAAAGGATAACCATTGGATGTGGCTATTTGTTTAATTGTATTAATTTCTCTATCAAAATTAAATTTGTTCATAGGAACTGAAAATGCTCTATGAATCATCGAATTGTATGCTGCTAGTTTATGTGACATGGGGTGGTTGGAATCATATGGTATAGTCACATCAGTATGTGTTGGTTTTCTGTAAATTGAAAAGTCCAGTACATTATTGACTTTTTGAATTTTTAAATCAAGAAAATTAATTGAGTTATTTTCTTCAACTTCTAGTGTGAATTTAATTTTTGGGTGTAAATTATTAATATAATTGAAAAACATATTTAATTGTCGTTCACTACCTACAAAACACGTTAATATGTCATCTACATACCTATACCAAAATAAAATATTTTTTGAAAGATTACATTCAAAGATCTTCCTTTCCAAACTGTCCATAAAAATGTTTGCCAAAATTGGTGATATAGGGCTTCCCATTGGTAAACCTTCATTTTGAATATATACCTTACTATCAAAAGTGAAATAGTTCTGATTAATACAAACGTCAAATAAATTAAGTATGTCTGATATTATTCCCGGATGGATGTTTTTATCCTCTAGCAACTTTCTTACAAGTGTTATGCACTCTTTTGGCGGAATTTTAGAGAACATATTGGTAACATCAAATGAAATGAGTTTAGAGTTTTCTTGTAAGTTGTATGTTTTCAATTTTTTGATTAGTTCTATGGAATTTTGAATTGAGTATTTAGAAATATATCCATAATATCCATAGTCATTGAGTATATTATTTGTTTGTGATTTTTGATATATTTCATATTGCTGATACTTTCTCTGATCTTGTCATCTAAGCAATCGAATTCTACTTGATGCATTTGGAATGTGAGTTCAGAATGTACAATTTTCAAGTAGAAGTCTAAGGTATCTCTTATTTTGAACCATTTTCGACTTTCTTCTTTAAGCCAAACTCGTTGAGCACATTTTATTGCTTTTTGAGTTTGAGGTGTTTTCATATGGCATTTTATATTTACATAATTTGGTACTAGCTCTCTTTTAAGGCATTGTTGATTGAACCAGATGTTTTGGGATGCCTTACAACGTTTTTCTTGTAACTTCTTATATAGTCGGGTTAAGTCTTCTCTCACATAGCACCCGAACATGTGAACAGAACTTTCCAATGTCACCAAATTGGACATAGCACCTTTATCTACTAATATATGGCGAATGCGTGACTGACATAGCACCTTTATCAATAAAAATATCCCATATTATTGAAAATCTGACAATCTAGGTTTATTCAGGGGTTGCATTGGGTTATTGGAGAACCAAATAAACCAAAACCTAATTATTTGAAAAAAGTGGACATAGCACCTTTATCAACTCATGTCTTCGTATATAATGTCTCCTATAAAATTACCATCAAGTAGGCAATACTTGAGTTCAAATTTGGGTCAACCACTCATTTTTGAGACTATGACCTGCAATAGATGGAAGGAGATTAAACGTTTTCTCCATTTTGATGATAACTCAAAATTTATTCGCTTTGGCCTCCCTGGGCATGATGAATTGTTCAAAGCTAGATCTCTATTAAATAAAATTCGAAGATAACTGCTCATGGTGCCTAAAGAAGAATTTTCATCAGTCGATGAACAAATAATTCCAACTAAAGGAAGGCACTATCTAAAACAGTATAACCCGAAAAAAATCATCGGGATTCAGCTACGACTTTGATATTTTCGCCGGAGAGCAAAGTAATACGTTTCCAGATGGAGCACCTGACTTGGGAGCAAGTGGAAATGTAGTAACACGACTTACTTCTGCTGTACCACGAAATAAGAACCACAAAATATTTTTAGACAATTGGTTAAATAGTCCAAGCATCGCAAGACCAAATCGCGTAACTGACTGTATAATGCCCTCTAAAAAAGAAATGAAAAGAGAAGGCCGAGGGAGCATGATAGAAAAAACTACCATTATAGATGAGGTTGAAGTTTCCTGTGTTACTTGGTTCGATAACAAATTAGTCACTATGTTATCTACATTTTTTGGTAGCTCTCCAGAAACTACAAAGGAACGGTACTCCAGAAAAGATAAGCAGTACATAACGTTGTCCCAAGGCGGTAGATATTTACAATAAATACATGGGCGGAGTCGATTTACTAGACTCCATGCTAGGTTTATACAGAATTGAACTGCGTTCCAAAAGATGGTACATATGAATATTTTTCATCTATTGGACATGAGTATTGTAAACGCCTGGATTTTGTGAAGACGTAAAACTGGCGAATATTCACCATTATTACCGAAATCCTTTGTGAAGTGGCCAAAAGTGTACAGAAAAAAAGGGGACGACCATCCACTTTGGGAACTTTGAGCTCAAATCGTGCTGGCACCTACAAGTGAAAGTATTGGTACACCTGCAAGTGGACGTGTTGGCACACCTGCAAGTGGACGTGTTGGTACACCGACAAATGTTGGTATACCTACAAATGTTGATACACCTACAGCAAAAAAAGTTGAAAAAAAGTTCACGAAGAAGACAAGATTTTCCACTAAATGCTGTGCGGGTAGATACTGTAGTGTATTTTCCTACATGGAACGACTCGAAAATGTTGTGTCAAAACAATTGCAAATTTAGATTTGTTTCATGTACAAAATGCAACACGTATCTTTGCCTTAACAAATACAGAAATTGTTTTTTAAACTTTCACTTTGTATGAAAAGACATATATGGCTGAAGCTTAAAACGTTATCTATTGCTTTCATGCATACAGAGCCATATATGGCTTAAGAATTTTTTTTCAACAAAAAATGTGTTTTTTCTACATTATTCCCTAAACTAGAGGTGATAAAGACGTTTCCACCTATTTAGATATATGTTTTTCAGCCTATAAAATAAATCATGCAGTAGAGGGTTAGGGACACAATAAAAATCGGTTATGTTGTTTGGTCTGCCACTCGGCAAACGAGTACTCATAAACAGTGGAGAAGGGCACTCTCTTAATAGCTTAGATACATCCAACGTTATTGATCCAGAAATCGAAGTATCTGATTTAGAAAACCTGAGAAATCATGAACATCAAGGAGAAGCTATTCAGGGACATCCAGAAGTCTCTGATAAGTCACAGTAAAACTAAAAAAAGAGCTTTGAGAAAAAAAGAGCTTCCAAGAGCCGAGGAAATTACTTCAGGAAAATAACACTGTAATCAAACAGAGAAAGGAACAGGCTCAGTGAAAAGCAGTTGAAAAAAGAATATATAGATTTGAAGAGGGAAAAGTACTTGAAGCTGTAGAAAAACATAAAGACAAAATGTCTCTAGAAAAAGAGAAAGATTAAAAGCAGCCAGAAGATTTGGTGTTCCCAAGACCACCATTCTAGATAGGAGTAGTGGTAGAATAGGGGAAGGACCTCGCAAGATAGGCCCTAGTACAGTACTTACTGTAAATGAATAAACTTAGCTGGTCCAGTGGTTAAGTGCTGATAGTGGCTTTCCACAAAAAAGTGGACTTAATAGATATTCTCAAACAGCAACGACCAACAACATTCAAACATGGAAGAGCGGGCGACAAATGGTATAGATCTTTCTTAAAAAGACTGTAGGAGCTCGATTTTCGAGAGCCGGAAGCTTTAATACCCGCTAGAAGTTTAATAACAGAACAATATAATCGAAAATGGTTCAAAGATTTAAAAATCTTCTTAATTGAAAACGACACGTCCAACATTTTGGATGTCCCGCAAGAATTCCAAATGGCGTTAAAACACCCCTTTTCATCCCTTCGATGCAATAACCTCCCCTATTGCACTGAAGGGATGGAAAAACTTTTATGATCATGAAAAAGTAAATGGAAAAGAAATAATAACGGCGTTATGTTTATAATGCAAAGGGAAAAACAGTGTATCCTGTGGTGGTTTTCCCTTATAACCGACCACCTTGAGCAGTTATTGATAGCATATGGATGGTTTCTATGTAAATCGAAGAGTCGATTGATGATATGGTCTAAGTAAATGGTTAAATGAATAAAAAATTTCCCGGTCCGTATTGCTACTTATCAATGGCCAGTTGCAAGTCGCTTTAAACTTTGAAATAAGTGAATTCTCACTAGGTATACATACCTCTGTATTTCAGGCAGAGAATGTGTCAGAATTAACAAATATAGGACTGACACTCATAGGATAAGCATACTAACTGACAGCCAGGCAGCCTTTGCAGGTAGTCCGAGGGCAAATACAAAAATGGGTTGAAAGCCAACATAGACTTCATTGGAGGAACACCCCAAAGCAGGTACACAGTGAAACCTTCATGAGATGGATGTGTGCAGATCGGGCCGAAGAACTACTGAATATCAGTAGGAATAAGCTAAGAATTATTAAAGGTTATCTAACGGGTCATACCCCGGTAAAAGAATACCTTCATAAAATGGATTCCATGTTCCGAAAAAGGATCAGTGCGACCAATGTGAAGCTTATACGAACTCATTTGTAGATGAGAAGTTGAGTTTGTAAGAAAGTTATAAAAAGCATATGAAACAATAGGAATTGAGTGGACAAGAAAAAGCAGAAGACATAAAAAAACGTGAAGAGCCTGGTACAAACCAAATTGTTGCAATCTACGATCTACATGCAGTAATGCCTGTCCCAATTGGAGATTCTTCTATCATTCTAAACTCAATCGTTATAACTTAACAGTGAGTAGGGCTATGTGAAACGGTCCATCATTTGTATTAATCAATTGCTCATTTTCAGGTCACAGATGCCAATACGAAAATCACCAGGTGTTATTTTTGGCATAAAGGTTTTCACATAGAGGAGCAATAAAGATTGGATCTTGTCTATTCAAATATCTCAATGGAATAGAACAGAGTCACCCCAACAGCAACATCATTTTCTACTCTGATAACAGGAAAACCGGTTGGTACCTGTGTAAATAAGCCCAAAATTGTAATCACGGGAAGAAAGAAAGACGACTTATTTAAGTTGTAAAACAATAATATACTACCTAAATAATACAGAAATTTTCATCAAAGTTACCTAATAACCCTTTCTTTTATTTGGATTGAAGAAAAATTAGTATTCTTCCAGTTAATTAAACACACTTTTATTAATCCCAACAAACCAACCTAGCTAAACCATGCCAAAACAAACTTAACCTAACTTTAAGCCATTACATAACCTAAATGATGGCTGAATATGCTAGTAGGTACAAGTTTTACGACTGAAAGGGAACAGACGAAACTTATGTGTCAGTCATATTATACAGAAACGTCAAAATATATAATTGTGGAAATGGAAAAAGAATTTACAAGGGATATAATATATCAATTTCATAGTGGTTTTTCAATGTGCGTGTAGGATTAATATCTCAAAAATCAAATATTAATACACATGGCACATTTGGCCATTATGATTTCTTTTGGTATCTTTACCATGAAACGGCGAGAAGAAATAAATAAGAAATTACAATCTGCATCACGAGACAAAATTTCATTTCAAAATTGTAATAAAATTATCATTGTTATACCCATACGGTCATTAGACAGTATTTTAATAGTATAAAAGAATCGTGAGTGGACACCTTTCCGTGTGTGGTCACTTTAGTGGTTTGAATTGAACAGTTACGGAAAACGGAAATTCTACAATACGAAATGGCGTTAAACAATTGTGTATATGTTTTATAAATAAGCAGAGATCAAATATGATCACATTTGTTGATAAATTATTAGTATTAAAGAATTAATCTCAAGTTTATTGTATAGAATTTTCTGATTGGTCGAAATAGTTTGAATTCTGCATTGCGACAAAAAAAAACAATTGAAAAAAATGATAAGAATGTTGATGAGGGAGTCTGTTGCTAAGAGAGAGAGATAAAGAAGCTAAAAAGACAAGAGGTGTCAAGAATTTTTTGGAAAAAGTTAGAAAAATAATTGTTTAAGATAGTGGTTAAGGTGGTGGTCAGTCTCAACAGTGAAATGACGTCCCAGAAATATTGAAGTTTTGTTATACTGTATATTATACTGATTAGTTCAAGTTCAGATACTTCATGATGCTTTTCTGCACTTCTTGTTATACGTGGTACAAAAGGAATAGGAACTTCAATACCATCATGAACTTGTGTTAATACACCAGCAAGACTATGTATTGAAGCATCTGTTCGCAACGTAAGTTCCTTGCTATAATCAGGATGATATAGCTCTGTATTTTCATAGAATACTTCCTTTATTCTATCAAAAGCAGCTTCCTGTAGATTGGTCCACTTAAATGATTTGATTGATTTATGAGCGGAGTTTAAAATTATTAAATTAAAAGATTCTATGGTAAGATTTATGTTTTGAGGAAAGTTGAGCTTTTGAAGGTTGTCTAGGATGTTTTCGGAAAATAACTCGCAGTTTGCCTGGGAGATTCTCCATGTACTTGAACGAAAGCAGCGGTCTGTTGAAGGATCATTTGAATGTTTGATGAAAATAGGCCAGTGATTGCTCTCAGGATAAATAAGCTGATAAAGAAAGGTCACAAAGTGATATGTCTATTGCAGACGCTTTTCCAGTGAATACATTAAATCTGGTTTTGCTGCCAGTATTGTGTAAGCGTAGTTTCTGGTTATTGATAATATTTTCAAATATTTGACCTTCTCTACTAGTGATTTCTGAGCCCCAAATAACATTGTGTGTTTCTTACAAAAATTGCTAATCCACCACTATTTATATTCTGGTGCTGTCTATTAGAGGAAAAACCATTTTTTTGGCTATGTTGTGATAAATTGAAACGGGTTTCTTGTAGAGCAATAACGAGAGGGGAATTTTCCTTGATCAAGTGTTGTAGCGTGTCTAATCGGGTAAAATACTCGTTTATATTTCACTGCAAGATGAATGTGTTAATTATTGTCTTTTAAAGAGCGAAGAGCAAGACGATCAGTGTAACGTTTCGTTTTTCTTGTATATATATTTTTCTTTTTGTTACTTTCTCTTGTGTGTTGGTACTTGTTTGATAGCAAGTTTGAATATATCAAAACCGTTTAGAATTTCTGAAAAGAAAGATATACTCGTATTTCTTTAGATATTGTGAGGACATCAATGATACATATTCAAGATGACACCACATTGGAATTGAAAGTGAAACGTTGTATTCTAGCCGTAGATGTGCGATTTACATACCTGTACGCTCACTGAATATCTTTTCAGCATATTATGTAATATTACCTGGAATAGCCTATTTAATCTTCTTCTTCTCTTTATTCATGAACTCGCGTCTTTTCAAACGGCTGTCCAATTAAGTGCATGTCCCATCAAGGATTTTTTGTCGAGTTCCGATTGTAATATAGTGTTGCCTTTCAAAAAAAATTTATTAAGTTCTCTCTCAGGGATGGGGTTTTTACTTAATGAAATTCTCATGAAATAAAGTTACAAATGTTTATTGAAACATAGAGGTCTAGTAGACGCTCTTTTCTATGGTTGTCACAATAAAAAAAGAATATCAGAATCCGACTACCTGAAGTTAGCCTTTACAAAAGAGTTATCTATATAACCTCAATAACACGTGGTAAGTGAAACATGGAGGATAGAGAAGTTAAACTTATGCGGATAAAAATGGGGGGTATTAATACAGTATACCAAAGTTTTGTATACTGTGGTATAAAATTATTATCCAAGTTAGTGTTTATACAAATTACTCTGACAATCAGTACTGTTTGTTTACAATTGTTGGTAAGTATCATAAGCGAATTATAATTATATTAATTTGTATTTAATTAGAGGATAATATACTTTTATATATATAGAATTACTTATAAAAATGTTCACCTACTAATATATATCTAATTTACATCTAATTTACTTCTAATTTACTTCTAATTTACTTGTAATTTACTTCTAATCTACTTGTAATTTACTTCTAATTTACTTCTAATTTACTTCTAATTTACTTGTAATTTACTTCTAATCTACTTGTAATTTACTTCTAATTTACTTGTTCCAGTACCTAGTCCAAATAGTTCCTACATACAAACGATACAAGAAATGTAATGTTGTGTCCTATGCGTTAGGACACCTTAATCAAGGTGATCTTACTATCACCCAGAAACTATGTATACTAGGCGAAGCCCTTATTAAATAAATGGAACAGGCTTACTTGAAGATCTCTATTTCCAGTACGATGTATCCTTTCTTTAATGACGGAAAACTGACAAGATTCTGTCTCAGGTACAGGATAGTAGTGGTATATCCTCACTCCTTGGTAATCCAAATAATCTTACTATTTCCAGGGTACTACCAGATCCTCAAACTCCCGTTTGAATACTACCCTTTTAGTATGGATGGCAATCCCAAGATAGGTATCAATCTGGTAACACCATTAACATTTATCGATATGTAAAACAATCGAAAAGGAGAAGTGTGAGAAGAGAGTAAGAACAGAAAAGAAGGTCTAAAACAAGAAAGATTAATGTAACCCGATGTAACCCTATCAAATGATGATAAAAGAGTTTCAGTCAAGTGCTAAAATTGAAATAAAGACTCACCTAATGTTCTTGGGTGACCTATAGGTAAGTGATACTTTTAAATACTTTAAATCCAATTAAATGAATGTAATCCTTTGATCACAGTAAGTATTAATATGTATTCCTTAATTTTTAGCAAAAATATCCCCAATAAGGAATCTAGCACATGCTAATCGAAGAAGCCAAAAAAACAGGAAATTAAACGTATACGATCCTAGTCTTCTCTCAAAACTGAGAAAGAAGAAATCTTCATTCCACATACTATTTAGCCACTATGACTGTATCACCAAGTTAACAATAAATTAAGTACTTAAATTATAGAAGAAGAATTTCATTTACCATTTGACAGTGCTGTCTAAACTAATTGCAACAAAAAAACTGAAAAGATGTAAACATGGTACCTACTTGCTGACAAGATTTACTTTTGAATTTATTAAATTAATTTCGAGATGGCATCCAAATATATATAATTTATTAAGTATGATTGCTTCGCTTTCTAATGTTCCAAGGTCAGTATTTTTACTTTTTAGTTTATATTAGGATTTTTCCAATTCGGTTTTTATTCTGTAACAACACCCCCTCTTCCCAGAGAAAAGTTTTTTTTCCCAAAAAAAAAACTTTATACGTTTCATACCCTAGTATAAAATTTACCTAGCTTAGAAAAATATTCACAAAAGATATGTTAATAATGATCTAACAACAAAATCACTTAAAATATTAATGTTCAAAAATACTCTAAACAAAAAAAATACTATTTATGTGAGGCATCCTCTTCCTCATCGGGAGGATGTGCTTTAAGGTCCTTTGCATGCCAATGTCCTACAACTTTATTATTAATGTCTACCAATTGATAGGTCCAGGGCGATAAAATTTTAGAAATTTTACACGGTCCTGTATATTTTGGAGCTAGCTTAGAGGTATACTTTTTCGCCGCATCTGAGATAGTATAGTTCTTCCTCCACACCAACTGTCCTAATTGAAATTTGTCATCTCTTCTCCTAAGGTTGTACGCTTTACTAACTTTCTTATAGGATTTCTCCAGACGTACCTTAACATCGGCAAAAACTTGCTTTAAGGCATCGGCTCTTATTGTAGCCTCAAAAGGAGATTGAGCATCTTGTGATGTCTTTAAATTTCCTTGTATCGGTAGTTCCCTTCCGAAGACAATGAAGTTGGGTGTTAATCCTGTGACTTCGTGTTTTGCAGAACGCAATGCCCAGGCAACCTGGGGTAGATATCTATCCCAGTCAGAATGTCTGTCAGACACATACGCGCTTAACATAGTTTTCACTACTCGGTGAACGCGTTCTACAGGATTCGCCTGAGGATGATAATTGGCCGTAAAGGCTAATTTAATCCCATAATCTCCGGCTTTCTTCTGAAATTCGGTACTTCGGAATTGTACACCATTATCCAAAATAATTTTATCGGGAGCCCCATACACTAAAATAACTTGTTCTTCTAAAGTTTTCGTGACTACCTTAGCAGTTGCCGACCTTAAGGGAAAAAGTAACGTAAACTTACTGAAACAATCACACACAGACATTATGTACACGTATCCCGATGTACTACGAGGAAGTGGACCAACTAGATCGATACTCAGCAATTCCATTGGGCGAGAAATAGTCGACGATAGACTTAACATGTGTCCCTTCGAAGGCTTCTGTTCAGGTTTCGTTCGGAGGCACGTAGGGCATCGACGGATATATTTAGCGACATCGCTAGCCATTTTAGGCCAGTAGTAGCTCGTAGTTAATCTTCCTAAAGTCTTGAACACTCCTAAATGTCCGCTTGTCGGTAGATCGTGACACTGCCTAATTAACTCTTCCCTGGAATGTTTAGGAATAACCTGTAACCATTCCGCACTAGAGTCAGCTAAAACAGGATATTTAAGTTTGGCGTGACGAAATAATCTCATACCTTCTGAACGCCAAAGTGGATATTCGGTAGGTTTTGACTTAATTTTATCCAACATAGCTAGATACCATTTATCCTTAATCTCATGTAGTGGTTCTAGATTCACCACCTCAACCTTATGAACCGCTCGTGAGAGGGTGTCGGCGACTATATGTTCTTTACCTTTTCGGTGGATAATTTCAAAGTTATACTGCTGAAGGCGAAGAGCCCATCTCGCAATACGCCCTACAGGATCCTTAATGGAAAAAAGCCACTTCAGACTGTAATGGTCTGTAATAACTGTGAATCTAGTGCCTTCGATGTAGGCTCTCAATCTTTCAATAGCAAATAATACGGCTAGACATTCCTTCTCGGTAACAGTGTATTTTCGTTCTTGTTTAGTTAGAGATCTACTGAGGTAACAAATTACCTTTTCGCTTCCATCCTGAACCTGTGTCAAAACGGCACCGAGTCCATAGTCACTAGCATCGGTTTGGACTGAAAAAGGTAGATCATAGTTAGGACATACTAAAATTGGTGCTGATATCAGCTGTTCTTTTAAAGAATCGAATGCTTGCTGGCATTTTTCATCCCAGACGAATGATTGATTTTTCCGTAGAAGTGCCGTTAAAGGAGAAACTAGAGTAGAGAAGTTGGGAACGAAACGCCTGTACCATGACGCTAGTCCTACGAAACGTCTAACTTCAGTTGTATTCGTGGGAGGTTGTATCTTAACTACGGCTTCGACCTTCCCTGGGTCAACCATCAACCCATTCGCATTCACTACATACCCGAGATATTTGAGTTCCGGGACACAAAACTTACATTTAGTAGAGTTAAGAGTTATACCTGCTTTGCCAATTCTGGATATTACTTCTTCGAGTACTTCCAAGTGTTTGTCATACGTTGAGGTACACACGATGACATCATCAAGGTACACGAAAACGTACTGCTCAAGATCAAACCCTATAACAGTGTCAATAAATCGCTGCCACGTAGCGGCGGCAGAGTGCAATCCAAAAGGCATTCGTTTCCATTGAAATAATCCTCTGGTTGGAACTACAAAAGCCGTCAGTGGTCTTGATGCTTCGGCAAGTGGTATCTGCCAATAAGCACTCTTAATGTCCAAAGTAGTCAGGTATCTAGCATCTCGTAGTTTTGTCAGAGTTGCTTCCATGAAAGGTATAGGATAGGCGTCTGGTATACTTACTTCGTTCAACTTCTTATAATTCACGCAAAATCTGTAGCGTCCGTCAGGCTTCTGGACCAGAACAATAGGGGACGCCCAAGGAGAAGTTGAAGGTTCGATTATGTCATCTGCTAACATTTGTTCCAACTCCTGGTTTACATGTTTTTGCATAGCAGGACTTAAGGGATAGTGACGTTGCTTGATGGGAGGATGATTAGTCTTAACCTCATGTTGCACTGCCGAAGTACATCCAAGTTTGTCACCCATGATTGAAAACGTTTTTTCTACAAGTTCCCTTAATCTTTGCCGCTGAACATCAGTCAAGTGATCTGTGGAGTGGATGGAATTAATTAGTGGTTGATTTATCTCTTCATCCTTCCCGAATGACCAGTGATCCGAAAACAAATCAGGAACAATACGCATCTTGCGCCAAAAATCAACTCCTAGTATGAGTGAATGAGGTAAAGAAGGAACAACCAACATTTCAAAAATTTTTGTCTTCTCGTTCAAAGTGACCGGTATATACACGCTTCCTATAACTTCACAAGATTCTCCGTTAGCGACGGTACATTCTTTTATTCCCGGTGGGTACAGATGACATGAACTTCTCAGAAGATCCCACCCATATCTACCAACTACGGATGTAGAACACCCAGAATCCAATAAGGCTGAAATAATTTTACCATATACCTCCACTTTAAGATAAGGTCGCGAATCGTTCTTCACATGAGCCAAGACATAATCGATGATAGCAAGAGTGGTTGGGTTAGGGTTACTAGAGGATTCTTCCCAACCTATTGTCGTCCTCCTCTCCCTTTTTTTGAACACGATGGACAATTGTTTACTGTGACCTGTTGAAGACCACAACGAAAGCAAAACAAGGTTCGCGGCTTGGGGCATTTCTTGAATCGGTGTCCTGCCTCTTTACAATTAAAGCAAACTGTTCCAGGAGCAGGAGAACTTCCGTTATTTGTCTCAACCGAACGGGTGTTGATTTCAGTATTTGTCTCGGCCACTACTGCAGAAGATGGCTGACTATAGGGAGGATGGAATTTTGAATTTGAGGGACCTGTCGGCAATCTTTTATAAGCCAACTCTGGTTCTAATAGGTTCCTTAAATTAGTAGGAGGTGGACAGAAACGTTCCGTACGAATTTGCGTTTCCTCTACGGCTCTACTGAGACGCAATAAATCTATGATGGTAGAGACCTGCATCAGCGCTAGTTGCGTTTGAATATGAGGGAGTAGGTTTCTGCGTATCATTTGTACCCTCGTGAGTTCATCTGGTTTGTTCGTTCCCAGTCTTCCAAATAGATTTTCCATTACCGAAACATATGTAACGACTTTCTCTTTAGATCCCTGCGTTCTTCTACGGATCTCTTCCCATAAGTCGAACTCGTAATCGTAGGGTTGAAAATCTTCTTTTAACTTGCAAACAAGCTGGTCCCACGACTCGAATTTTTGGGTCCGGTACCAAATAAGGGCATCTTTCGTGAAAAGTTCGGCGGCGGACCTGACTAGTTGGGCGGACGGGATATTACGAGACTTTCTTAACTCTTCCACGCGCTCAAGGAAATTTGCTACACTTGATTGACCATCAAACTGGATTTTCCATCTAGAAATATCAAAATATGGTAATGGATTTTCGGTTCGTCGTGAACATTCTCCCAAATCTTGATTAAGCTGAGTTGAGTGACCTACATTAAGTGGAGTAAAATAGTTGTAAATAGGACTTAGATTACTGGTACCATCGCTAACACCTACTGAAGTTCCATATGTAGCCATATAGCTCCGCAAATCTTCCTCTTCATTAAATCTTACTGTATTCTGCCTATAAGTATCCCGGAAATGATTCTCGTTTGAATGATCAAGAAATGAATATCTCAACCTTCCTGTATCTGCTACTTCAAGATCTCCCGGTCTTCTGTCCAAGGTATAACAATGCTCAATATGACCCCTTGATGGTTGATTAGTTCGATCTTGACCGGATATTGAAGGTTCCCTTAAAGGCACTTCCTCTTCTGCTACAACTTCAGGTAATAAGAGGTTGGGTGTGTCTATTATACTCCCATCTGGGTAGACGTGATCGTCCTCGAGTAGGTTATGTACTGTCACTTTGTTCCTCGATTTACTTTCCTCCGCTTGCTCCCTCAGAATGGACACGTGATCAAGAGCTTGCATACATACGCCTAAAAGATGTATTCTGTTATGCTCCTGTTCCGAGTTTCCTGGCGGAATTCTTCTTAAGCGTGACTGTATGTGAGTCAATCTACTCAGAATTCGCTTATACTCGTTATCTGCATTCGAAAAATCAAAGTTCTTAATGTCCTTGTCTAAATTCAACAGCTTCATGTCACATATACCATATTCTATATGTGGTTTTAAAAAATCACAGTTGATTGTGGTACTTACACCTTGCTTCTCTAACCGTAAAGCTCCTCTTAGTGTTGTCCTATTTTCATGAACTGTTCTTTGTATTGGTAACGAACGTACCAATAATTCATGAGCGATTTCATCACCTAATAATCTGTTTACATCCATGATGTGATATTAATTATGAATAGGCGATAAAAACGATAAACTATATTATAATTAAAATTAGTCGGTAACTAAAATTGATAAGTCCCCCCCCCCTCACAACAGTGAAAAAAACAGTGTAAATCAATACACTTGTGCGATAGTACCGTTTAACAATAAAATCAATACACTTGTGCGATAGTACCGTTTAACAATAAAATCAATACACTTGTGCGATAGTACCGTTTAACAATAAAATCAATTTTTGTACCTAAAAATTCATATCAACCAGTACCTTAGCAATAATCGAAACTATTGAAGTGTAATACCTCCCCAAAAAGTTAATTATTGTAAACAGAAATGTCTAACCCTGGTAAGCATCAGAAATCGAAGCTAATCATTTAATTAATACTAGTTTAGTGATATGTTTTATGTATTCCAAGAGTTTCAATTTTAATTTTCTAGAGTTAAATTTTTATTTTTGTATTGTATATATTTTACTTGAACTTTCTAATAATAGTGTAGTTTTATTTTAACCACTTCCCAAAAAAAAGGAGAAAAGAAAAGTACAAACGTAATTCCCTATATCAAATACAACTACCTCTCTATTTACCTATCTCCTCTAAGTAGGAACAAGCGTTTAGTTATTACTTAACAGTACAAGTGAACAAGTGTTAATTTTGGTGCTAATTACGAAGTTTAAGAGAGTAATGAGACCTCTATATAACATTTATTACGTTGGGCGCCATTTTGTTGCCTTTCAAAAAAAATTTATTAAGTTCTCTCTCAGGGATGGGGTTTTTACTTAATGAAATTCTCATGAAATAAAGTTACAAATGTTTATTGAAACATAGAGGTCTAGTAGACGCTCTTTTCTATGGTTGTCACAATAAAAAAAGAATATCAGAATCCGACTACCTGAAGTTAGCCTTTACAAAAGAGTTATCTATATAACCTCAATAACACGTGGTAAGTGAAACATGGAGGATAGAGAAGTTAAACTTATGCGGATAAAAATGGGGGGTATTAATACAGTATACCAAAGTTTTGTATACTGTGGTATAAAATTATTATCCAAGTTAGTGTTTATACAAATTACTCTGACAATCAGTACTGTTTGTTTACAATTGTTGGTAAGTATCATAAGCGAATTATAATTATATTAATTTGTATTTAATTAGAGGATAATATACTTTTATATATATAGAATTACTTATAAAAATGTTCACCTACTAATATATATCTAATTTACATCTAATTTACTTCTAATTTACTTCTAATTTACTTGTAATTTACTTCTAATCTACTTGTAATTTACTTCTAATTTACTTCTAATTTACTTCTAATTTACTTGTAATTTACTTCTAATCTACTTGTAATTTACTTCTAATTTACTTGTTCCAGTACCTAGTCCAAATAGTTCCTACATACAAACGATACAAGAAATGTAATGTTGTGTCCTATGCGTTAGGACACCTTAATCAAGGTGATCTTACTATCACCCAGAAACTATGTATACTAGGCGAAGCCCTTATTAAATAAATGGAACAGGCTTACTTGAAGATCTCTATTTCCAGTACGATGTATCCTTTCTTTAATGACGGAAAACTGACAAGATTCTGTCTCAGGTACAGGATAGTAGTGGTATATCCTCACTCCTTGGTAATCCAAATAATCTTACTATTTCCAGGGTACTACCAGATCCTCAAACTCCCGTTTGAATACTACCCTTTTAGTATGGATGGCAATCCCAAGATAGGTATCAATCTGGTAACACCATTAACATTTATCGATATGTAAAACAATCGAAAAGGAGAAGTGTGAGAAGAGAGTAAGAACAGAAAAGAAGGTCTAAAACAAGAAAGATTAATGTAACCCGATGTAACCCTATCAAATGATGATAAAAGAGTTTCAGTCAAGTGCTAAAATTGAAATAAAGACTCACCTAATGTTCTTGGGTGACCTATAGGTAAGTGATACTTTTAAATACTTTAAATCCAATTAAATGAATGTAATCCTTTGATCACAGTAAGTATTAATATGTATTCCTTAATTTTTAGCAAAAATATCCCCAATAAGGAATCTAGCACATGCTAATCGAAGAAGCCAAAAAAACAGGAAATTAAACGTATACGATCCTAGTCTTCTCTCAAAACTGAGAAAGAAGAAATCTTCATTCCACATACTATTTAGCCACTATGACTGTATCACCAAGTTAACAATAAATTAAGTACTTAAATTATAGAAGAAGAATTTCATTTACCATTTGACAGTGCTGTCTAAACTAATTGCAACAAAAAAACTGAAAAGATGTAAACATGGTACCTACTTGCTGACAAGATTTACTTTTGAATTTATTAAATTAATTTCGAGATGGCATCCAAATATATATAATTTATTAAGTATGATTGCTTCGCTTTCTAATGTTCCAAGGTCAGTATTTTTACTTTTTAGTTTATATTAGGATTTTTCCAATTCGGTTTTTATTCTGTAACAATAGTCTGAGTCTTCATTTATTCCCGTTCTTTCTAACGCTTGCATTGCGGTAAGTTTCCCAGCTGCATTGAAGCAGCAAGTTGGGTGCACACAATGTTAGGTCAGGACAACTATTTCCAGTTGGAGTTATTCTAGTTCTTGTTCCATCATTAAGCAATATACTATCAGACATATTTAGGGCCTCAATGAAGTTTCTTCCTCTCTGATTAGTGTAAGAGGATCCCCATACTGAGTGTTGGGTGTTTAAGTCTCCACTCAATATAGCAGACTCCTGACAATATTCCAGTAAATCTAAGTAATTTTTTGTAGTTGGTGTTATGTTTGGTGGACATGGACAATAAGTATTAAATATTTTGTATTTTTGTTTTATTAGGAATCCTTGTACTTGGAAGTTTTCAGGTAAATTAAGATTTATATCAATGGTATTATATGGTAAGTTTCTATTTATTAAACATGCAATTCCACCATAACCATCATGTCTGTCTTGTCTAATCATTGTGTAGTTAGGTATGGATATTTTATCTGTTGATTTAAGGTGTGTTTCATTAATAAAGAATATGTCAGGTTGATGTTCGGACATAATATGTCTGTTTGCTTATTTTTGAGTCCATTTATATTCCATGTTATTATTTTCATAAACCTTGGTTTGTTTTTGGTTTTAGATGCTCGAGAGGTCATCTTCTTGCTGCTCCTCTAGTTCCATCGTAGAAGTATTGTATAGTTCGTTCGTTTCTTTAAATAGTTTTTTTTAAATTGTACTGCTATTTTCTTCCAGTACTGAAGATTGGGTCGAGATTTTTGGCACCATTTATCTTAGTTTTGTTGGTGTTTGTTCAATTACTTCTTCCGAGTCTTCCTTGTATGTTACACTACTGGTGTTTGCCTTAATGTGATCATATAAGGATCTGTTTGGGGTTACAGACATCCTTGTGGGTGATGAAAAGGTGTTATCTTGATAGGCTTTTTTGTCCAGGGGAGGCGAATATATCTGACGTTCTTGTTTTCTTTTTGGTGATTTGGCTATTATCGAATACTTAGTTCGTCTAGATGGATCATAAGACTTATATGATTCGTGTCTTCCATGAAACTCTGTCACATTGGTTTTGCTTCCAGTTGGGTTTAGGTTGGGAAAATTATCAGAGCGATAATTGTAATTATTAGTGAAGTCTTCTCTTGTTTGATTTTTTATGGTTCCATACTCCTTTGGACATTGAGCTCTTGCCTCATAATAGGGTAAATTTTCAAAGGCCATTTTTCTCTTGATATCTTTCTGTCTTTCATATTCAGGGCATGTTCTTGACGTAGCTTGATGCTCTTCTCCACAGTAGATGCAGATCGGTTTTTTCCACATGATTGTGTTTCGTGTTCTTCGGCACAGTTAGCACAGCGATTTTTACTACGACATGAATTTTGGAAGTGACCATATCTCAGACAGCTGGTACATTGGATTACAGGTGATATATAGGTAGATACTTTTGAGTAGTAGTACTCTATTTTTATGTCCTTTGGGAGTTTTTTTTCCTGAGAATGTGACTATCATGGTTTCAGTGGGTATGTAAACTGTGTTGCCTTCTTGATCTTTAGATCTTCTGTTGATTCTTCTGACAGATATAATTCTAGCACCAGATTTGGTATGTTCAGAGAACTAACTCTGTTGGTGTTATGTCTACTGGGATACCTCTTACTACTCCTCTGCAAGTTACTAAACTAACTGGAATAGCTGCTTCCAAGTTATTAGTTTTTGAAAATTCTTAATCTATGAAATCGTTGGCACTTTTAACTGACAGGAACTCAATGCCAAGTATTTGTTTTCCTTTACGTGTGATTTTAGATATACCTTGGACATTTGCTTTTCTTAACTCTCTTCCTATTTTTATTGGATGGATGTTGCCAATATTTTTATCTTCTAGGTTTGATTTTATGAGAACCATGATTGGTCCTGTATCACCATAAGTATAATGTTTTATTAAGAATTTGTTATAAGCTAAATTGAAAGGGGGAGGGCCCAGTGTATCTGCATCCATCAGCAAGCAGGATTAGTAATTTAGAAGCGTAAAGGAAAAATTAGGTAGAAAAGGAAAAATAATTTTATTTAGGCACAGATTTACCTCCTGTTTAGATTGTTTAACACTTACGAGCAATTAATGTCAAAAGTTATTAAGAGATCTTTCCAAATAAACGGGAATTTTCACAATCCACGTGTTCACTTCTAACCTCTCTCTCACAATCAATTTTTAATGTTGATTAACTTCTCTTTTTCTTTGGATAAAATAAAAATAATAGTTTAACAAATATCTTTCTCTTTCAAACTCAATCTACAGGTTTAAAAATACAAAAATCGCCTATTTAATTAGTATCGATCACATAGTTAACGGAATACATAATACTTGACTGTATAAAACTTTGTTTACATTACCATATGTCAACTTATTAGGGGCAAGTCTTCTTCGTTTTTATCTAACAGAGTGTGATAGTTAGTAATGGTTTTACTCATGAAATGAATTAGTCTGTGAACTTAGCCGCTTTCGGGTGTAGTGCATAACGCTCCGGGAGTACTATGCACCGGTGATTTGAAGAGTACTCTTGATTTTCGTGCACCCGAACGCTCCAGAACCATGACCATTGACCGCCAACTTTTTAAATATCTAATGTCACTCCAATTATTTATTTTTTTGGCAATACGATTTTACTTGTGGACTGTGGTTTATTCAATTTCGTTTACAATAAATATTAAATGAAACTTTTATGAACATTAACAATAATTATTCATAAAAGCCGTATATAACCTACAGAAACAACATTTTGACGTTTAAGAGCTTGAAACTCCTTGAAAACGGTAGGTGCATCAGGGGAGAGGGACGAGGTAGCCTGGAGTGGTCCGAGAGCGCCATACTTCAAGAACCCGAACGGGCAAGAGTAGAACCGAAGTGCTACGGAGCAGCTCCGGAGTGCTCTCCGTGATGCACCCGAAAGCGGCTCTGAACTCTTGGTGATCTAGCATTCCGATTTGTGGACGTGGAGCGTTAAGATCGATGACCTTACGATTCATTTGAATGTCATATCCGAATGGGCGATGGATGAATTGTTGTTTTGACACCTTGTATTTGTGGAAGAAACGACGAGATGGGTTTTAGCGTTATTTTATGTGAATGAAGTAGGCTTTGTGGTATGGGAATGTTGGTCTATTTTTTTCAGAAAACCGTTACATTGGACTCAGATATGGGTCATGTAGTGGCTTGGAATTGGACTATATTCTATGGTATTTGGTTTCAAGTCCCACATAAAGGGTTGTCAATTTTTGGTCCATCGATCTTAAGTAGTGTATGTTAGTACCTAATTCGGCAGGTTATAGTTACTGTATATTTTATGTAGTTGTTGTTCGCGAATATTCACCTACGGGAAGTCGCTAATGACGTTTGGATGGTGAGGACGAATGGAGCAGTCTTCCGGCGACTCGACGTGAAGAAGCTAGTTGATGAGAGATTGGGAGAAGAATTTGATTCTGTGAGGATCTTATATTGGCATAAAGACATCCGAACATATTCGGGATTATTTTCTCTGCCATTTTAAGTGGAAATTTGGATGTTGGAGGTGTTTTGAGTTATTTGTTGCGAGATCTTTTTTTTCCACGCCGTTGTTGGATTTTTGTTGTCTGATATCAATTGGTAAGTAAGGGTAGTCTTATCTAAATACCCTTTTCTATATTACCGTTTGAATTTCTAGCTGGAATTATTTTTATTGTAGGAAAGATACATACCGGGTGGTGACTGTGGACTGTCAAATTCAAGTCTTTTAATGACAGGTTGTGTTTTCAAATTTATTATCCCAATTTTTAAACTCATTTGCTATTAAACATTGATTATTTTATGGCAATATTGTCAGAAATAATGTACTTCACTTTTACACAAAATTTCATTAGGTTTTCTTTTGCTGGGAAGCAAATATTTAGGATTTTCTGATTTCCCATGTTAAAATCCTATGGTCCTAGGGTCGAGTCACCACCTGGTATATTGTAGTAAAGATACATTAAGTTATTGTTGGATTAGGTGAGACCACAGGAGTTGGAGATTATCTGAGCCCTTCGGGAAAGAAGATTAGTGAAATTGTTTGCTAGACTACATTTGGTTACTTGTATTAATATAAAAGTTACCCAGTACATATTGTTGTAGAGCGTTTTGTTGGGAATACTTTTGCTGCAGTACTTATAAGTATCTATACTGGTTTTTGATGAATTTTGTTAGCAAGTGGTATTGATTTGTTTACTGGGAGGGCGTATCAATTTTATTTAGCGTACAGAGACGAGGTTAATTCTTGGGACGAATTTGTGGATTTATTAAGGGAAGAGTATTTATCGGTCAATTATAATGAAAAATTATTCGAGGAAATTAAGCGAAGAACTCAGGGTCCTGATGAAAGCATGGGTATTTATTTGGCGGTGATGACGGGTTATTTTAAGAGGTTGACTTGTCCCATCTCTGAGGAAACTCAGCTTAAAATTCTGTTGAGGAATATTGCACCTTATTATCAAAATCATCTTGGGCTAGTGGAAATTAGTAGCGTTCGTGAGCTGTTAACCTTGGGTCGCAAATTAGAGGCTAGAAAATCTGCAATCGAAAATTATAGCGTGCCATCAAGGAAGGCGAATTGTCTGGAGCCAGACCTAGCTTATGTGTCATCACAGGTAGAACCGGTGTCCGAGGTTGCTACTCCACCACTCCCAACCCCGTCTCCAACGTCTAGAGATAATGAAATTGTATGCTTCCGTTGTAGACAGCCAGGTCATCGCGCTATAGGGTGTTCTAAAGTTCCTAGTAAAAAGTTTTGTTTCAAATGTAAAAAGGAAGGATTTACAGTTAGGACGTGTCCAAGTTGTTCTCCCAAAACGAGTTCGGGAAACGAACCAAGGCGTACTTGAGTGATCGGGTAGAGTGCGTCAATCATAACCCATCAGTCGTTAATTTTCAAGCTGTTATAGATTACGTGTTAGATCATGCCGTCAATGATGAACGTCCGTATCTCAAGGTGGAAATTTTAGGAAAAACTCTGCTTGGTCTTTTAGATTCGGGTGCTTCAAGAACTATTCTAGGTAGTAAGGGTTATGAATTGATTTCCTGTTTAGGTTTACCTCTAGATAAAAGTAAGATAACTAATTGTACTGTAGCGAATGGTAATGTTTTACAGAGTATCGGAACCGTAATGTTACCCGTGGTTTTAAGAGAGCGTATGCGTTTGATTGAGGCTCTGGTTGTTCCTGAATTGTCTCACGTCCTGATTCTTGGCGTTGATTTTTGGAATTCGATGGGTATTGTACCAGATCTTCGTCACAACGAGTGGCATTTCTCCTCTGAACCTGTGTTGCTAAATAGCGTAGAGCATATGTCATCTAGTGCTGTACTTACTCCTTCGGAACAGCAGAAGCTAAGAGCGATCGTCGACAGAAATATGGAAATTATGGGGAAAGGTTTAGGTTGTACTGATAAAGTTGAACATGTAATAGTAACTTCTAGCCCACCTATCAAACAGCGTTTTTATAGAGTCAATCCCATTGTTCAGAAACACATTGATTCTGAATTGGATGAGATGTTGCGACTAGGTGTTGTAGAACCCAGCAATAGTCCTTGGGCTTCACCCATCCTACTTGTTAAAAAGAAAGATAATTCTTACCGGTTTTGCGTAGATTATAGGAAACTGAATGCTGTCACTGTACGAGATAGTTATCCCCTTCCGCTGGTAACTGATACTTTGGAAAAATTGCGTGAGGCCAAATACTTGTCTAGTCTTGATGTTAAGTCCGCTTATTGGCAGGTTCCAGTCGCCGAATCTTCAAGGCAATATACTGCATTTACGGTGCCGAATAGAGGTTTATTTCAGTTCAAACGTCTCCCATTTGGTCTACATAATGCTCCCGCGACCTGGCAGAGACTCATAGACAATGTCTTGGGCCATGATCTCGAACCACATGTTTTTGTTTATCTAGACGATGTCGTAATTTGCACTCAAACTTTTGAGGAACACTTACGAGTGTTAGAAGAGGTCTTTAAGAGGTTGGCGAATGCTAAGATTACCGTAAGTGTTGAAAAATGTCAGTTCTGTCGGCCCGAAATGAAATATCTTGGCTATGTAGTAGATCGGTTTGGGTTACATGTAGATCCAGATAAGGTAAAGGCGATGTTGGAGTTACCAGTCCCTTGTAGTGTCACCGAAGTACGTCGGGTAGTCGGAACTTTTTCCTGGTACAGGAGGTTCATCCCTAACTTTTCCACCATTATGGTTCCCATTACTAAACTTCTAAGGAAAAACCGTCCTTTTATTTGGTCCCCTGAATGTGATTCTTCATTCCGTCGTATTAAAGAATGTTTGGTCTCTGCACCAATTCTTACTTGTCCCGATTTCACAAAACCTTTCGTTGTACAAACTGATAGTAGTGGTTATGGACTGGGAGCTGTGCTGAGTCAACCTCATGAGGATGGTGATAAGGTTGTTTGTTATCTTAGTAGGTCCCTTACCCCTCAAGAAAGGAATTTTTCTACAACTGAACGCGAGTGTCTCGCCGTGATTTGGGCGCTTGATCAACTTAGGCCTTATTTGGAGGGTGTTCCGTTCACTGTTATTACTGACCACTATAGTTTATTGTGGTTACAGAAGTTACAGAGTCCGAAAGGTCGGTTAGCGCGATGGGCAGTTAAAATGCAGCAGTATAACTTCCAAATCATACATCGAAAAGGTCGTGAACACGTAGTACCTGACGCTCTTTCTCGGTCCGTTCCTGTCGTTGATGAAGTTTCTGTAGATTCCCCTTCCGAAGAAGTATCGCCGAAGTTCAATACAGTCAATGATAAGTGGTATTGTAAAATGGTCAACAATGTAAATGGCAAACCCCTGAAGTTTCTAGCATGGCGTGTGAAAAATGGTTTTCTTTATAAACATATTGCAAATAGATATACACTGTCACTGTCACCTAGTGAGTCTTGGAAATTGATAGTTCCTAAGTCTGATAGATCGCGTATTATCTCGGGAGCCCATGTTCCGCCCACGTCTGGGCATACGGGTATTCATAAGACTTTTCATAGGATAGCGGAACGCTATTATTGGCCTAAAATGAGGTCCGAGGTAGCCAGATTTGTTAATAGGTGTGAGGTATGCGCGGCGCATAAGGTGTCACAAGGTAAACCAGTGGACAAGATGGTTTCACATCCAAAACCTAGTAGGCCATGGGAAATGATATGTACAGATTTGATAGGGCCACTCCCAAGATCTAAACGAGGTAACTCTTTTATTCTTGTTATCACCGACTATTTAACCAAGTATGTCCTCGTGTACCCACTTAGAACAGCTTCTGCAGCGGTAGTTACTCGGAAAATGGAAGAAGAGGTGTTCCTCGTGTACGGAGTACCGAAGGTGATTGTATGTGATAATGGTCCCCAATATCGTAGTAATCTTTTTCGTAGTTTAGCATCTCGTTATCAATGTCGTGTTAAGTTGAATGCAAGTTATCATCCAAGGGCTAATCCGTGCGAGAGAGTCAATCGGGTAATTAAAACTATGATGGCTTCGTATGTGTCAGATAACCATCGTTGTTGGGACGAACATCTCGCCCAGATAGGTTGTGCAATTCGAACATCTACCCATGAAATTACTAAGGTGACACCGTACTTCGCAAATTTTGGTAGATCTATGCTATTGTCTGGTGCCGATTATGTTGATAATTCTGACTTGAATCTAGATGGAAGTGAGAATACCCCTGAGCTTAGTCGTAACGAGGTATTTAGGGAATTGTTCGCCGATATTAAGAAGAGATTGAAGGTTGCGAATCAGAAGGCTTGTAAAAACTACAATTTGAGGCGTAGACATGTAGAATACCTTCCTCATGATCTGGTGTGGAAAAAGAACTATGTCCTTTCGGAAGCAGCGAAGTACTACACTCGTAAACTGGCACCTAGGTATGTTGGACCATTCTCGGTAGTTAAGAGATTGTCTCCGTGGACTTATGAGTTAAAGGATAAAAATGGTACCCCGGCGGGTGTTTGGCACTGTAAAGATCTGAAACCGTATTCTACCCACCCACCTGAAAGTGAAGATTAGGTCTTATAGTTCAACTTTTTAGCTTTTCAATTCTATTTGTATTGTTCAAGATGTTTATCACTCTTTGTAACTGTTGTCGAGTTAAATGAATTTATCGGTTCGGTTAGGTGGCAATTTTATTTCGATTTAGGGTCGATCACAGTGAAGTGGATTTAGCCACCCCGATTGGAATTATAGATGTTGATGGTCTGTGGTGTATTGTTAATGATTACTTTTTATTCAATGTTTGAGATGTCCATCTGCCAAGGTATTTGTCGAATTTTAAATTGGTAAATGGTCTGTAGGGTTTAGGTAGTAGTCGTTACAGTGTGGGTTTTGAATGACCATTCAACTAGCCCGTATTTGGGGATTTTAAATTTTTTTTTTATTTAGCTCGGTAACAGTCCACTTGGAGGAACTTGGATGACTTAGTCGAGATTGTATTTGTACATGTATTTTTTTTCATTATTATTGACCTTTAGTGAAAATTAACCTTAAGGTTAATTTTCTTTGACGAAAGGGGGGGAATTGTAACGGTAAAAATTCACCGTAAATATTTAATACTTAGATGTCATAGAAAACAATGGTACATTACGAATAGTGTTCGCCGATCCGCTCTACTCTGTACTATTCTATGCGACGCGAAAAATCGCCCTTAGGGAATTTTAGTTTCTATGTGTTGATTGATTGATGAACGAGGAGTGATAGTTCTGACGGGACGGTCAGTTCCTTCTTGTTTGTCTTCCTGAGCAGTACTTAAGTTGTTTGTGAGTTTATAAAACCCCTCGTGGCCATTTTAAAATAGTTGCAACAAGTGTTGGATTTAGTGGCCCGATGTGGTAAATATTGCGATTACTGGGATTTTGGGAATGGTATTGAGGATTTTAAGCTGTTGAATTGGCCCGATGACCAGGATTTCGCCCGATACTGTCGGATTTGATTTTTAAAACTATTACTGCCAAGGAAGACTTGGTTTTAGGAGCTCACTTGTCGATGTAAGTATCTTGTTTTTCCCGTTGTTTGGTTCCTGATTCTTACCAAAAAGGATTCTTATGATTAATCTGTGAATCCCGTTTCTTTTGTAGCATATACGACATCATCATCATATATATCTATATATTTTTTTTCTCTTCCCTGACTACGAGTACGTAGAGGATATTTTAACGTTCCTTTGAAGAGCCTCAGGAGGACTTACCTGGGTAAATATACTTTCGATTATATTTTATGAGTAGAGGTTGTGCCGGAGAATTCTATGTGTTTCATGATATAGAGGGGCAATTTTACTTGTATTAGTTTAAAGTAGAGATACGTAACTCGTTATAGGACTTTTCATTCACGTTTCATTGGATATAACGGATTTTAGCGAAAGAAGTACACAGGTGGGGGCGTTTATTAGTCAGTTGGGGGCGTTTATTAGTCAGTTGGGGTTAAAGAGCACTGTTGCTGAGTAGTGTATTAATGATGGCTTATTTCTAGGGTTCTTGTAATTGGTTAGAAGTTGAACAATAACTTTTTGATTCTGGTACCAGTTTCCTGTACACCTACGAGACAGGAATAGGAGCTTGGACAGTGAGCTGGGAGCCTTCCACTAGTTCTCAAGACTTCGTTTAGTTCACCATCCGGTGAAGTACAGTTGGTTCTTTTGAGTATCAGTCGTAATTTTGTTATATATTCGTTCATTTTCATTGCATAACTTGAATATTTTTAGTACCTGTCATCATTTAAATAATTTTAGTACCTACTAAGGTGCATTTCATAATTTAAATAATTTTAGTACTTATCAAGGTTTACATTTATACGTATATTTTTTTTTACATATATTTTGGGTTGTTCCTATTCGAACAACCATTGGTACGTACCATTGGTTTTACATATTTATATATATGGTTTATATTAGAATGGTTGTGTAAAATATTGCATCGATTGAGTAATTTTGTCTGTTTGGTACATCAACTATAATTACTATAGTTTCTACTGTTTTAAATTTCATTATCATTTGTTATTTATTTGGTAAATTTAACTTTTGCTTGTAACTTTTCAACATTTTAATATTTCAACATTTTAACATTTTTCTGAACAGTAAGGGGGGTTTAGTTTTGGATTTAAATTTGATTCTGAGGGTACTTGGATACTCTTCGTACGTCAAGTAAGCTAACCATCTCTACGGTACCTTGGGATGACACTCTGGTGTTAGTACTCGAGAGATTGGGTTAGACCTTGAACAGTGCTTGACGTATTGTAAGTATTGTCTGATTAATGTTATTGTTGTAAGATTTTTCTCAATTTGGTAACCAATTTCTATAGCCTTCAGCTGTATATTCGTACTGGTTCATCAGCCTTCAGCCGATAACCAGGGTTTGTGAATTTTTATTATATTTTTTAAATTGGAAAAGAGACATTTGGTCCAATCTAACCAATAATTAAATTTATTCTTTAGTCAGGGGAACTTTCTAGTTTTATTTTATGATACCTGAATTACCTTCCTAGTGAGGAATTACCATCGTTAACTTACTGAGGAGTTGTGGGTTAACTTAAACCTTTAGTACTTGTCTTAACTTCTCTGGCGCCCTATTTATTAACTTTTATTATAGAAGGATCCACCCCTTCTTCGACTCGAAGCTAGTCGACGGCGAGTACTGACTGCCTACGGGACAGTCTAACACCTATAACGAACGTTTGGAAGTTTTTATTAGTTTTATAATCAATTTTGGTAATCTCTGACGAAAAGCTTTGTTGGAGGAAATCTTTCGTTATAGATTTTTGGCGCCCAACGTGGGGCATTGAAAGATTTTTTGTTATAAGTTTTCATTGTAAGACAGACAAAGTTGCTCATCGAATTGTATGCGCACGATATTTTTCTTTTTCAGGTAATTGGTTGATAGTGATTTTAAAACTTGTATTTTGTATCCATTGTATAATTTATTGCGCCATATTGATTTATTGCATAACCATATTTGTGAAAGATTTTTGCTGGTAAATTGCGTTTGTGACTTTCGAACTAAATGTAACATTGGTAGGTACTAGAGAGTAATTTTTCTATTTTAAATTGTTTTAAAATTTTATCTTACTTTACGGTGGTAAGCAACAGATTCGGGGCAATCCAGGCAGATTGAGGTATTGGCGACCTGACCCTCGTATACTTTGGTGCTGTGGTTTAACTTGTTGAGGAAGGAGCGTTGTGTTGGTATCGATTAGTACATTTATTGGAAACTCTGTGGGTTGGTGATTTGAATGTCAGATAGGGACTTCTAGGCATTCAGTATCTTTGTAATTGGTTTTAAATTCCTCGATAATATTCCAGGCATACTGGAAGTGTAGGAGTGATTAGGCACGTGATTACATCAGTATTTTTTTTACTTCAATTTTTACCTTATTTGGCGGTAGTGAGCAACAGTTTGGGTACAAACCTAGCAGATTAATTGGCGATTTGATCCTTGTGAACTCTGGTGCTGTGGTCTAACTTGTTGAGGAAGGAGCGTTGTGTTGGTATCGATTAGTACATTTATTGGAAACTCCGTGGGTTGGTGATTTGATTGTCAGATAGGGACTTCTAGGCATTCAAGGATTTGGTGATTGGTTTTAAATTCCTCGATAAGATTCCAGGCATACCGGAGGTACAGGAGTGATTAGACACGCGATTACATCAGTATTTGTTTTTTTTTTACTCCAATTTTTACCTTATTTAGGCGGTAGTAAGTGACAATTCGGGAACAAACCTAGCAGATTAGTTGACGACTTGATCCTCGTGAACTCTGGTGCTGTGGTCTAACTTGCTGAGGAAGGGACGTTGTGTTTGTTTCGAGAAGTACATTTATTGGAAACTCCGTGGGTTGGTGATTTGATTGTCAGATAGGGACTTCTAGGCATTCAAGGATTTGGTGATTGGTTTTAAATTCCTCGACAAGATTCCAGGCATACCGGAGGTACAGGAGTGATTAGGAACGTTTATTGGTTGGCTAGGTGAGGTGATTGGTCTGTTGTTTGTTTCCATATTCAGAGCTGAGTTTTTAAGATGTCCCCACGTTTTGCAATTAACCGTTTAGTACAGGACGAGCTCATTTATGAGTTGACAATAAGAGGCATTGCCGGTGGTTCGGTTGCAGAGATGCGGCGTAGTTTAGCTTTAGCCATGCAAGTAGAGAATGAGAATAATAGCATAGATCCGCCAGAATATCCATATACGGCCACGGAAGATTTGAATGCGGTTGAAGCTAAGTTAGAACAGGTTGAACCCAATGTAGACATGTTTAATGAAACTCGAGTGAGTGGTAGTTTTCAGAAATTACAAAGTCAGCTGGTACATGTATTAGGTCGTCTGGGACGGGTCACGAATTTCGAAGAAGGTGATGCTGGTGTGGTACAAAAAGCGAAATTAGAAGAGTTGTTGTTGAAAGTGTACTCTTTGCTCGAATCCTTGAATAGTAAAGCATCCAGACAGGAGAGATATCGTCAAAGTCAACCCCCGCAGTTAGAAATTCTTTCTCAACCTGGTCCATCTTTCGCGAATTTATCCATCAACCGTAGGTCGACTCTCTCGAACATAAGGCAACCATCTAACCCTGGAAATGTAACAACTAACTCTGGAAGGTCAAATATCAAGTCAGTCGCACCTAGTAAATGGGGCTTACTGTTTTCTGGAGATTCCAAGGGTCTTTCTTTATCAAGTTTTCTAGAAAAGGTAGAAGAATATCGTGTTTCACACAATGTAGATAAGGAGACTTTGTTAACAAGTGGTATTGATTTGTTTACTGGGAGGGCGTATCAATTTTATTTAGCGTACAGAGACGAGGTTAATTCTTGGGACGAATTTGTGGATTTATTAAGGGAAGAGTATTTATCAGTCAATTATAATGAAAAATTATTCGAGGAAATTAAGCGAAGAACTCAGGGTCCTGATGAAAGCATGGGTATTTATTTGGCGGTGATGACGGGTTATTTTAAGAGGTTGACTTGTCCCATCTCTGAGGAAACTCAGCTTAAAATTCTGTTGAGGAATATTGCACCTTATTATCAAAATCATCTTGGGCTAGTGGAAATTAGTAGCGTTCGTGAGCTATTAACCTTGGGTCGCAAATTAGAGGCTAGAAAATCTGCAATCGAAAATTATAGCGTGCCATCAAGGAAGGCGAATTGTCTGGAGCCAGACCTAGCTTATGTGTCATCACAGGTAGAACCGGTGTCCGAGGTTGCTACTCCACCACTCCCAACCCCGTCTCCAACGTCTAGAGATAATGAAATTGTATGCTTCCGTTGTAGACAGCCAGGTCATCGCGCTATAGGGTGTTCTAAAGTTCCTAGTAAAAAGTTTTGTTTCAAATGTAAAAAGGAAGGATTTACAGTTAGGACGTGTCCAAGTTGTTCTCCCAAAACGAGTTCGGGAAACGAACCAAGGCGTACTTGAGTGATCGGGTAGAGTGCGTCAATCATAACCCATCAGTCGTTAATTTTCAAGCTGTTATAGATTACGTGTTAGATCATGCCGTCAATGATGAACGTCCGTATCTCAAGGTGGAAATTTTAGGAAAAACTCTGCTTGGTCTTTTAGATTCGGGTGCTTCAAGAACTATTCTAGGTAGTAAGGGTTATGAATTGATTTCCTGTTTAGGTTTACCTCTAGATAAAAGTAAGATAACTAATTGTACTGTAGCGAATGGTAATGTTTTACAGAGTATCGGAACCGTAATGTTACCCGTGGTTTTAAGAGAGCGTATGCGTTTGATTGAGGCTCTGGTTGTTCCTGAATTGTCTCACGTCCTGATTCTTGGCGTTGATTTTTGGAATTCGATGGGTATTGTACCAGATCTTCGTCACAACGAGTGGCATTTCTCCTCTGAACCTGTGTTGCTAAATAGCGTAGAGCATATGTCATCTAGTGCTGTACTTACTCCTTCGGAACAGCAGAAGCTAAGAGCGATCGTCGACAGAAATATGGAAATTATGGGGAAAGGTTTAGGTTGTACTGATAAAGTTGAACATGTAATAGTAACTTCTAGCCCACCTATCAAACAGCGTTTTTATAGAGTCAATCCCATTGTTCAGAAACACATTGATTCTGAATTGGATGAGATGTTGCGACTAGGTGTTGTAGAACCCAGCAATAGTCCTTGGGCTTCACCCATCCTACTTGTTAAAAAGAAAGATAATTCTTACCGGTTTTGCGTAGATTATAGGAAACTGAATGCTGTCACTGTACGAGATAGTTATCCCCTTCCGCTGGTAACTGATACTTTGGAAAAATTGCGTGAGGCCAAATACTTGTCTAGTCTTGATGTTAAGTCCGCTTATTGGCAGGTTCCAGTCGCCGAATCTTCAAGGCAATATACTGCATTTACGGTGCCGAATAGAGGTTTATTTCAGTTCAAACGTCTCCCATTTGGTCTACATAATGCTCCCGCGACCTGGCAGAGACTCATAGACAATGTCTTGGGCCATGATCTCGAACCACATGTTTTTGTTTATCTAGACGATGTCGTAATTTGCACTCAAACTTTTGAGGAACACTTACGAGTGTTAGAAGAGGTCTTTAAGAGGTTGGCGAATGCTAAGATTACCGTAAGTGTTGAAAAATGTCAGTTCTGTCGGCCCGAAATGAAATATCTTGGCTATGTAGTAGATCGGTTTGGGTTACATGTAGATCCAGATAAGGTAAAGGCGATGTTGGAGTTACCAGTCCCTTGTAGTGTCACCGAAGTACGTCGGGTAGTCGGAACTTTTTCCTGGTACAGGAGGTTCATCCCTAACTTTTCCACCATTATGGTTCCCATTACTAAACTTCTAAGGAAAAACCGTCCTTTTATTTGGTCCCCTGAATGTGATTCTTCATTCCGTCGTATTAAAGAATGTTTGGTCTCTGCACCAATTCTTACTTGTCCCGATTTCACAAAACCTTTCGTTGTACAAACTGATAGTAGTGGTTATGGACTGGGAGCTGTGCTGAGTCAACCTCATGAGGATGGTGATAAGGTTGTTTGTTATCTTAGTAGGTCCCTTACCCCTCAAGAAAGGAATTTTTCTACAACTGAACGCGAGTGTCTCGCCGTGATTTGGGCGCTTGATCAACTTAGGCCTTATTTGGAGGGTGTTCCGTTCACTGTTATTACTGACCACTATAGTTTATTGTGGTTACAGAAGTTACAGAGTCCGAAAGGTCGGTTAGCGCGATGGGCAGTTAAAATGCAGCAGTATAACTTCCAAATCATACATCGAAAAGGTCGTGAACACGTAGTACCTGACGCTCTTTCTCGGTCCGTTCCTGTCGTTGATGAAGTTTCTGTAGATTCCCCTTCCGAAGAAGTATCGCCGAAGTTCAATACAGTCAATGATAAGTGGTATTGTAAAATGGTCAACAATGTAAATGGCAAACCCCTGAAGTTTCTAGCATGGCGTGTGAAAAATGGTTTTCTTTATAAACATATTGCAAATAGATATACACTGTCACTGTCACCTAGTGAGTCTTGGAAATTGATAGTTCCTAAGTCTGATAGATCGCGTATTATCTCGGGAGCCCATGTTCCGCCCACGTCTGGGCATACGGGTATTCATAAGACTTTTCATAGGATAGCGGAACGCTATTATTGGCCTAAAATGAGGTCCGAGGTAGCCAGATTTGTTAATAGGTGTGAGGTATGCGCGGCGCATAAGGTGTCACAAGGTAAACCAGTGGACAAGATGGTTTCACATCCAAAACCTAGTAGGCCATGGGAAATGATATGTACAGATTTGATAGGGCCACTCCCAAGATCTAAACGAGGTAACTCTTTTATTCTTGTTATCACCGACTATTTAACCAAGTATGTCCTCGTGTACCCACTTAGAACAGCTTCTGCAGCGGTAGTTACTCGGAAAATGGAAGAAGAGGTGTTCCTCGTGTACGGAGTACCGAAGGTGATTGTATGTGATAATGGTCCCCAATATCGTAGTAATCTTTTTCGTAGTTTAGCATCTCGTTATCAATGTCGTGTTAAGTTGAATGCAAGTTATCATCCAAGGGCTAATCCGTGCGAGAGAGTCAATCGGGTAATTAAAACTATGATGGCTTCGTATGTGTCAGATAACCATCGTTGTTGGGACGAACATCTCGCCCAGATAGGTTGTGCAATTCGAACATCTACCCATGAAATTACTAAGGTGACACCGTACTTCGCAAATTTTGGTAGATCTATGCTATTGTCTGGTGCCGATTATGTTGATAATTCTGACTTGAATCTAGATGGAAGTGAGAATACCCCTGAGCTTAGTCGTAACGAGGTATTTAGGGAATTGTTCGCCGATATTAAGAAGAGATTGAAGGTTGCGAATCAGAAGGCTTGTAAAAACTACAATTTGAGGCGTAGACATGTAGAATACCTTCCTCATGATCTGGTGTGGAAAAAGAACTATGTCCTTTCGGAAGCAGCGAAGTACTACACTCGTAAACTGGCACCTAGGTATGTTGGACCATTCTCGGTAGTTAAGAGATTGTCTCCGTGGACTTATGAGTTAAAGGATAAAAATGGTACCCCGGCGGGTGTTTGGCACTGTAAAGATCTGAAACCGTATTCTACCCACCCACCTGAAAGTGAAGATTAGGTCTTATAGTTCAACTTTTTAGCTTTTCAATTCTATTTGTATTGTTCAAGATGTTTATCACTCTTTGTAACTGTTGTCGAGTTAAATGAATTTATCGGTTCGGTTAGGTGGCAATTTTATTTCGATTTAGGGTCGATCACAGTGAAGTGGATTTAGCCACCCCGATTGGAATTATAGATGTTGATGGTCTGTGGTGTATTGTTAATGATTACTTTTTATTCAATGTTTGAGATGTCCATCTGCCAAGGTATTTGTCGAATTTTAAATTGGTAAATGGTCTGTAGGGTTTAGGTAGTAGTCGTTACAGTGTGGGTTTTGAATGACCATTCAACTAGCCCGTATTTGGGGATTTTAAATTTTTTTTTTATTTAGCTCGGTAACAGTCCACTTGGAGGAACTTGGATGACTTAGTCGAGATTGTATTTGTACATGTATTTTTTTTCATTATTATTGACCTTTAGTGAAAATTAACCTTAAGGTTAATTTTCTTTGACGAAAGGGGGGGAATTGTAACGGTAAAAATTCACCGTAAATATTTAATACTTAGATGTCATAGAAAACAATGGTACATTACGAATAGTGTTCGCCGATCCGCTCTACTCTGTACTATTCTATGCGACGCGAAAAATCGCCCTTAGGGAATTTTAGTTTCTATGTGTTGATTGATTGATGAACGAGGAGTGATAGTTCTGACGGGACGGTCAGTTCCTTCTTGTTTGTCTTCCTGAGCAGTACTTAAGTTGTTTGTGAGTTTATAAAACCCCTCGTGGCCATTTTAAAATAGTTGCAACAAGTGTTGGATTTAGTGGCCCGATGTGGTAAATATTGCGATTACTGGGATTTTGGGAATGGTATTGAGGATTTTAAGCTGTTGAATTGGCCCGATGACCAGGATTTCGCCCGATACTGTCGGATTTGATTTTTAAAACTATTACTGCCAAGGAAGACTTGGTTTTAGGAGCTCACTTGTCGATGTAAGTATCTTGTTTTTCCCGTTGTTTGGTTCCTGATTCTTACCAAAAAGGATTCTTATGATTAATCTGTGAATCCCGTTTCTTTTGTAGCATATACGACATCATCATCATATATATCTATATATTTTTTTTCTCTTCCCTGACTACGAGTACGTAGAGGATATTTTAACGTTCCTTTGAAGAGCCTCAGGAGGACTTACCTGGGTAAATATACTTTCGATTATATTTTATGAGTAGAGGTTGTGCCGGAGAATTCTATGTGTTTCATGATATAGAGGGGCAATTTTACTTGTATTAGTTTAAAGTAGAGATACGTAACTCGTTATAGGACTTTTCATTCACGTTTCATTGGATATAACGGATTTTAGCGAAAGAAGTACACAGGTGGGGGCGTTTATTAGTCAGTTGGGGGCGTTTATTAGTCAGTTGGGGTTAAAGAGCACTGTTGCTGAGTAGTGTATTAATGATGGCTTATTTCTAGGGTTCTTGTAATTGGTTAGAAGTTGAACAATAACTTTTTGATTCTGGTACCAGTTTCCTGTACACCTACGGGACAGGAATAGGAGCTTGGACAGTGAGCTGGGAGCCTTCCACTAGTTCTCAAGACTTCGTTTAGTTCACCATCCGGTGAAGTACAGTTGGTTCTTTTGAGTATCAGTCGTAATTTTGTTATATATTCGTTCATTTTCATTGCATAACTTGAATATTTTTAGTACCTGTCATCATTTAAATAATTTTAGTACCTACTAAGGTGCATTTCATAATTTAAATAATTTTAGTACTTATCAAGGTTTACATTTATACGTATATTTTTTTTTACATATATTTTGGGTTGTTCCTATTCGAACAACCATTGGTACGTACCATTGGTTTTACATATTTATATATATGGTTTATATTAGAATGGTTGTGTAAAATATTGCATCGATTGAGTAATTTTGTCTGTTTGGTACATCAACTATAATTACTATAGTTTCTACTGTTTTAAATTTCATTATCATTTGTTATTTATTTGGTAAATTTAACTTTTGCTTGTAACTTTTCAACATTTTAATATTTCAACATTTTAACATTTTTCTGAACAGTAAGGGGGGTTTAGTTTTGGATTTAAATTTGATTCTGAGGGTACTTGGATACTCTTCGTACGTCAAGTAAGCTAACCATCTCTACGGTACCTTGGGATGACACTCTGGTGTTAGTACTCGAGAGATTGGGTTAGACCTTGAACAGTGCTTGACGTATTGTAAGTATTGTCTGATTAATGTTATTGTTGTAATATTTTTCTGAATTTAGTAAAACAATTTCTATAGCCTTCAGCTGTATATTCGTACTGGTTCATCAGCCTTCAGCCGATAACCAGGGTTTGTGAATTTTTATTACATTTGTAATTTTTAAATTGGAAAAGAGACATTTGGTCCAATCTAACCAATAATTAAATTTATTCTTTAGTCAGGGGAACTTTCTAGCTTTATTTTATGATACCTGAATTACCTTCCTAGTGAGGAATTACCTTCGTTAACTTACTGAGGAGTTGTGGGTTAACTTAAACCTTTAGTACTTGTCTTAACTTCTCTGGCGCCCTATTTATTAACTTTTATTATAGAAGGATCCACCCCTTCTTCGACTCGAAGCTAGTCGACGGCGAGTACTGACTGCCTACGGGACAGTCTAACACCTATAACGAACGTTTGGAAGTTTTTATTAGTTTTATAATCAATTTTGGTAATCTCTGACGAAAAGCTTCGTTGGAGGAAATCTTTCGTTATAGATTTTTGGCGCCCAACGTGGCGAAAGATTTTTCGCGTCGCATAGAATAGTACAGAGTAGAGCGGATCGGCGAACACTATTCGTAATGTACCATTGTTTTCTATGACATCTAAGTATTAAATATTTACGGTGAATTTTTACCGTTACAATTCCCCCCCTTTCGTCAAAGAAAATTAACCTTAAGGTTAATTTTCACTAAAGGTCAATAATAATGAAAAAAAATACATGTACAAATACAATCTCGACTAAGTCATCCAAGTTCCTCCAAGTGGACTGTTACCGAGCTAAATAAAAAAAAATTTAAAATCCCCAAATACGGGCTAGTTGAATGGTCATTCAAAACCCACACTGTAACGACTACTACCTAAACCCTACAGACCATTTACCAATTTAAAATTCGACAAATACCTTGGCAGATGGACATCTCAAACATTGAATAAAAAGTAATCATTAACAATACACCACAGACCATCAACATCTATAATTCCAATCGGGGTGGCTAAATCCACTTCACTGTGATCGACCCTAAATCGAAATAAAATTGCCACCTAACCGAACCGATAAATTCATTTAACTCGACAACAGTTACAAAGAGTGATAAACATCTTGAACAATACAAATAGAATTGAAAAGCTAAAAAGTTGAACTATAAGACCTAATCTTCACTTTCAGGTGGGTGGGTAGAATACGGTTTCAGATCTTTACAGTGCCAAACACCCGCCGGGGTACCATTTTTATCCTTTAACTCATAAGTCCACGGAGACAATCTCTTAACTACCGAGAATGGTCCAACATACCTAGGTGCCAGTTTACGAGTGTAGTACTTCGCTGCTTCCGAAAGGACATAGTTCTTTTTCCACACCAGATCATGAGGAAGGTATTCTACATGTCTACGCCTCAAATTGTAGTTTTTACAAGCCTTCTGATTCGCAACCTTCAATCTCTTCTTAATATCGGCGAACAATTCCCTAAATACCTCGTTACGACTAAGCTCAAGGGTATTCTCACTTCCATCTAGATTCAAGTCAGAATTATCAACATAATCGGCACCAGACAATAGCATAGATCTACCAAAATTTGCGAAGTACGGTGTCACCTTAGTAATTTCATGGGTAGATGTTCGAATTGCACAACCTATCTGGGCGAGATGTTCGTCCCAACAACGATGGTTATCTGACACATACGAAGCCATCATAGTTTTAATTACCCGATTGACTCTCTCGCACGGATTAGCCCTTGGATGATAACTTGCATTCAACTTAACACGACATTGATAACGAGATGCTAAACTACGAAAAAGATTACTACGATATTGGGGACCATTATCACATACAATCACCTTCGGTACTCCGTACACGAGGAACACCTCTTCTTCCATTTTCCGAGTAACTACCGCTGCAGAAGCTGTTCTAAGTGGGTACACGAGGACATACTTGGTTAAATAGTCGGTGATAACAAGAATAAAAGAGTTACCTCGTTTAGATCTTGGGAGTGGCCCTATCAAATCTGTACATATCATTTCCCATGGCCTACTAGGTTTTGGATGTGAAACCATCTTGTCCACTGGTTTACCTTGTGACACCTTATGCGCCGCGCATACCTCACACCTATTAACAAATCTGGCTACCTCGGACCTCATTTTAGGCCAATAATAGCGTTCCGCTATCCTATGAAAAGTCTTATGAATACCCGTATGCCCAGACGTGGGCGGAACATGGGCTCCCGAGATAATACGCGATCTATCAGACTTAGGAACTACCAATTTCCAAGACTCACTAGGTGACAGTGACAGTGTATATCTATTTGCAATATGTTTATAAAGAAAACCATTTTTCACACGCCATGCTGGAAACTTCAGGGGTTTGCCATTTACATTGTTGACCATTTTACAATACCACTTATCATTGACTGTATTGAACTTCGGCGATACTTCTTCGGAAGGGGAATCTACAGAAACTTCATCAACGACAGGAACGGACCGAGAAAGAGCGTCAGGTACTACGTGTTCACGACCTTTTCGATGTATGATTTGGAAGTTATACTGCTGCATTTTAACTGCCCATCGCGCTAACCGACCTTTCGGACTCTGTAACTTCTGTAACCACAATAAACTATAGTGGTCAGTAATAACAGTGAACGGAACACCCTCCAAATAAGGCCTAAGTTGATCAAGCGCCCAAATCACGGCGAGACACTCGCGTTCAGTTGTAGAAAAATTCCTTTCTTGAGGGGTAAGGGACCTAATAAGATAACAAACAACCTTATCACCATCCTCATGAGGTTGACTCAGCACAGCTCCTAGTCCATAACCACTACTATCAGTTTGTACAACGAAAGGTTTTGTGAAATCGGGACAAGTAAGAATTGGTGCAGAGACCAAACATTCTTTAATACGACGGAATGAAGAATCACATTCAGGGGACCAAATAAAAAGACGGTTTTTCCTTAGAAGTTTAGTAATGGGAACCATAATGGTGGAAAAGTTAGGGATGAACCTCCTGTACCAGGAAAAAGTTCCGACTACCCGACGTACTTCGGTGACACTACAAGGGACTGGTAACTCCAACATCGCCTTTACCTTATCTGGATCTACATGTAACCCAAACCGATCTACTACATAGCCAAGGTATTTCATTTCGGGCCGACAGAACTGACATTTCTCAACACTTACGGTAATCTTAGCATTCGCCAACCTCTTAAAGACCTCTTCTAACACTCGCAAGTGTTCCTCAAAAGTTTGAGTGCAAATTACGACATCGTCTAGATAAACAAAAACATGTGGTTCGAGATCATGGCCCAGGACATTGTCTATGAGTCTCTGCCAGGTCGCGGGAGCATTATGTAGACCAAATGGGAGACGTTTGAACTGAAATAAACCTCTATTCGGCACCGTAAATGCAGTATATTGCCTTGAAGACTCGGCGACTGGAACCTGCCAATAAGCGGACTTAACATCAAGACTAGACAAGTATTTGGCCTCACGCAATTTTTCCAAAGTATCAGTTACCAGCGGAAGGGGATAACTATCTCGTACAGTGACAGCATTCAGTTTCCTATAATCTACGCAAAACCGGTAAGAATTATCTTTCTTTTTAACAAGTAGGATGGGTGAAGCCCAAGGACTATTGCTGGGTTCTACAACACCTAGTCGCAACATCTCATCCAATTCAGAATCAATGTGTTTCTGAACAATGGGATTGACTCTATAAAAACGCTGTTTGATAGGTGGGCTAGAAGTTACTATTACATGTTCAACTTTATCAGTACAACCTAAACCTTTCCCCATAATTTCCATATTTCTGTCGACGATCGCTCTTAGCTTCTGCTGTTCCGAAGGAGTAAGTACAGCACTAGATGACATATGCTCTACGCTATTTAGCAACACAGGTTCAGAGGAGAAATGCCACTCGTTGTGACGAAGATCTGGTACAATACCCATCGAATTCCAAAAATCAACGCCAAGAATCAGGACGTGAGACAATTCAGGAACAACCAGAGCCTCAATCAAACGCATACGCTCTCTTAAAACCACGGGTAACATTACGGTTCCGATACTCTGTAAAACATTACCATTCGCTACAGTACAATTAGTTATCTTACTTTTATCTAGAGGTAAACCTAAACAGGAAATCAATTCATAACCCTTACTACCTAGAATAGTTCTTGAAGCACCCGAATCTAAAAGACCAAGCAGAGTTTTTCCTAAAATTTCCACCTTGAGATACGGACGTTCATCATTGACGGCATGATCTAACACGTAATCTATAACAGCTTGAAAATTAACGACTGATGGGTTATGATTGACGCACTCTACCCGATCACTCAAGTACGCCTTGGTTCGTTTCCCGAACTCGTTTTGGGAGAACAACTTGGACACGTCCTAACTGTAAATCCTTCCTTTTTACATTTGAAACAAAACTTTTTACTAGGAACTTTAGAACACCCTATAGCGCGATGACCTGGCTGTCTACAACGGAAGCATACAATTTCATTATCTCTAGACGTTGGAGACGGGGTTGGGAGTGGTGGAGTAGCAACCTCGGACACCGGTTCTACCTGTGATGACACATAAGCTAGGTCTGGCTCCAGACAATTCGCCTTCCTTGATGGCACGCTATAATTTTCGATTGCAGATTTTCTAGCCTCTAATTTGCGACCCAAGGTTAACAGCTCACGAACGCTACTAATTTCCACTAGCCCAAGATGATTTTGATAATAAGGTGCAATATTCCTCAACAGAATTTTAAGCTGAGTTTCCTCAGAGATGGGACAAGTCAACCTCTTAAAATAACCCGTCATCACCGCCAAATAAATACCCATGCTTTCATCAGGACCCTGAGTTCTTCGCTTAATTTCCTCGAATAATTTTTCATTATAATTGACTGATAAATACTCTTCCCTTAATAAATCCACAAATTCGTCCCAAGAATTAACCTCGTCTCTGTACGCTAAATAAAATTGATACGCCCTCCCAGTAAACAAATCAATACCACTTGTTAACAAAGTCTCCTTATCTACATTGTGTGAAACACGATATTCTTCTACCTTTTCTAGAAAACTTGATAAAGAAAGACCCTTGGAATCTCCAGAAAACAGTAAGCCCCATTTACTAGGTGCGACTGACTTGATATTTGACCTTCCAGAGTTAGTTGTTACATTTCCAGGGTTAGATGGTTGCCTTATGTTCGAGAGAGTCGACCTACGGTTGATGGATAAATTCGCGAAAGATGGACCAGGTTGAGAAAGAATTTCTAACTGCGGGGGTTGACTTTGACGATATCTCTCCTGTCTGGATGCTTTACTATTCAAGGATTCGAGCAAAGAGTACACTTTCAACAACAACTCTTCTAATTTCGCTTTTTGTACCACACCAGCATCACCTTCTTCGAAATTCGTGACCCGTCCCAGACGACCTAATACATGTACCAGCTGACTTTGTAATTTCTGAAAACTACCACTCACTCGAGTTTCATTAAACATGTCTACATTGGGTTCAACCTGTTCTAACTTAGCTTCAACCGCATTCAAATCTTCCGTGGCCGTATATGGATATTCTGGCGGATCTATGCTATTATTCTCATTCTCTACTTGCATGGCTAAAGCTAAACTACGCCGCATCTCTGCAACCGAACCACCGGCAATGCCTCTTATTGTCAACTCATAAATGAGCTCGTCCTGTACTAAACGGTTAATTGCAAAACGTGGGGACATCTTAAAAACTCAGCTCTGAATATGGAAACAAACAACAGACCAATCACCTCACCTAGCCAACCAATAAACGTTCCTAATCACTCCTGTACCTCCGGTATGCCTGGAATCTTGTCGAGGAATTTAAAACCAATCACCAAATCCTTGAATGCCTAGAAGTCCCTATCTGACAATCAAATCACCAACCCACGGAGTTTCCAATAAATGTACTTCTCGAAACAAACACAACGTCCCTTCCTCAGCAAGTTAGACCACAGCACCAGAGTTCACGAGGATCAAGTCGTCAACTAATCTGCTAGGTTTGTTCCCGAATTGTCACTTACTACCGCCTAAATAAGGTAAAAATTGGAGTAAAAAAAAAACAAATACTGATGTAATCGCGTGTCTAATCACTCCTGTACCTCCGGTATGCCTGGAATCTTATCGAGGAATTTAAAACCAATCACCAAATCCTTGAATGCCTAGAAGTCCCTATCTGACAATCAAATCACCAACCCACGGAGTTTCCAATAAATGTACTAATCGATACCAACACAACGCTCCTTCCTCAACAAGTTAGACCACAGCACCAGAGTTCACAAGGATCAAATCGCCAATTAATCTGCTAGGTTTGTACCCAAACTGTTGCTCACTACCGCCAAATAAGGTAAAAATTGAAGTAAAAAAAATACTGATGTAATCACGTGCCTAATCACTCCTACACTTCCAGTATGCCTGGAATATTATCGAGGAATTTAAAACCAATTACAAAGATACTGAATGCCTAGAAGTCCCTATCTGACATTCAAATCACCAACCCACAGAGTTTCCAATAAATGTACTAATCGATACCAACACAACGCTCCTTCCTCAACAAGTTAAACCACAGCACCAAAGTATACGAGGGTCAGGTCGCCAATACCTCAATCTGCCTGGATTGCCCCGAATCTGTTGCTTACCACCGTAAAGTAAGATAAAATTTTAAAACAATTTAAAATAGAAAAATTACTCTCTAGTACCTACCAATGTTACATTTAGTTCGAAAGTCACAAACGCAATTTACAAGCAAAAATCTTTCACAAATATGGTTATGCAATAAATCAATATGGCGCAATAAATTATACAATGGATACAAAATACAAGTTTTAAAATCACTATCAACCAATTACCTGAAAAAGAAAAATATCGTGCGCATACAATTCGATGAGCAACTTTGTCTGTCTTACAATGAAAACTTATAACAAAAAATCTTTCAATGCCCCACGTTGGGCGCCAAAAATCTATAACGAAAGATTTCCTCCAACAAAGCTTTTCGTCAGAGATTACCAAAATTGATTATAAAACTAATAAAAACTTCCAAACGTTCGTTATAGGTGTTAGACTGTCCCGTAGGCAGTCAGTACTCGCCGTCGACTAGCTTCGAGTCGAAGAAGGGGTGGATCCTTCTATAATAAAAGTTAATAAATAGGGCGCCAGAGAAGTTAAGACAAGTACTAAAGGTTTAAGTTAACCCACAACTCCTCAGTAAGTTAACGATGGTAATTCCTCACTAGGAAGGTAATTCAGGTATCATAAAATAAAACTAGAAAGTTCCCCTGACTAAAGAATAAATTTAATTATTGGTTAGATTGGACCAAATGTCTCTTTTCCAATTTAAAAAATATAATAAAAATTCACAAACCCTGGTTATCGGCTGAAGGCTGATGAACCAGTACGAATATACAGCTGAAGGCTATAGAAATTGGTTACCAAATTGAGAAAAATCTTACAACAATAACATTAATCAGACAATACTTACAATACGTCAAGCACTGTTCAAGGTCTAACCCAATCTCTCGAGTACTAACACCAGAGTGTCATCCCAAGGTACCGTAGAGATGGTTAGCTTACTTGACGTACGAAGAGTATCCAAGTACCCTCAGAATCAAATTTAAATCCAAAACTAAACCCCCCTTACTGTTCAGAAAAATGTTAAAATGTTGAAATATTAAAATGTTGAAAAGTTACAAGCAAAAGTTAAGTTTACCAAATAAATAACAAATGATAATGAAATTTAAAACAGTAGAAACTATAGTAATTATAGTTGATGTACCAAACAGACAAAATTACTCAATCGATGCAATATTTTACACAACCATTCTAATATAAACCATATATATAAATATGTAAAACCAATGGTACGTACCAATGGTTGTTCGAATAGGAACAACCCAAAATATATGTAAAAAAAAAAATATACGTATAAATGTAAACCTTGATAAGTACTAAAATTATTTAAATTATGAAATGCACCTTAGTAGGTACTAAAATTATTTAAATGATGACAGGTACTAAAAATATTCAAGTTATGCAATGAAAATGAACGAGTATATAACAAAATTACGACTGATACTCAAAAGAACCAACTGTACTTCACCGGATGGTGAACTAAACGAAGTCTTGAGAACTAGTGGAAGGCTCCCAGCTCACTGTCCAAGCTCCTATTCCTGTCCCGTAGGTGTACAGGAAACTGGTACCAGAATCAAAAGGTTATTGTTCAACTTCTAACCAATTACAAGAACCCTAGAAATAAGCCATCATTAATACACTACTCAGCAACAGTGCTCTTTAACCCCAACTGACTAATAAACGCCCCCAACTGACTAATAAACGCCCCCACCTGTGTACTTCTTTCGCTAAAATCCGTTATATCCAATGAAACGTGAATGAAAAGTCCTATAACGAGTTACGTATCTCTACTTTAAACTAATACAAGTAAAATTGCCCCTCTATATCATGAAAGACATAGAATTCTCCGGCACAACCTCTACTCATAAAATATAATCGAAAGTATATTTACCCAGGTAAGTCCTCCTGAGGTTCTTCAAAGGAACGTTAAAATATCCTCTACGTACTCGAAGTCAGGGAAGAGAAAAAAAATATATAGATATATATGATGATGATGTCGTATATGCTACAAAAGAAACGGGATTCACAGATTAATCATAAGAATCCTTTTTGGTAAGAATCAGGAACCAAACAACGGGAAAAACAAGATACTTACATCGACAAGTGAGCTCCTAAAACCAAGTCTTCCTTGGCAGTAATAGTTTTAAAAATCAAATCCGACAGTATCGGGCGAAATCCTGGTCATCGGGCCAATTCAACAGCTTAAAATCCTCAATACCATTCCCAAAATCCCAGTAATCGCAATATTTACCACATCGGGCCACTAAATCCAACACTTGTTGCAACTATTTTAAAATGGCCACGAGGGGTTTTATAAACTCACAAACAACTTAAGTACTGCTCAGGAAGACAAACAAGAAGGAACTGACCGTCCCGTCAGAACTATCACTCCTCGTTCATCAATCAATCAACACATAGAAACTAAAATTCCCTAAGGGCGATTTTTCGCGTCGCATAGAATAGTACAGAGTAGAGCGGATCGGCGAACACTATTCGTAATGTACCATTGTTTTCTATGACATCTAAGTATTAAATATTTACGGTGAATTTTTACCGTTACAATGTACTTGCAAAACGTTGGCATTTAGCTATTTGGTTCTCATACTTGTTAAATTCACTAAACATTTCATCGAAAGTTTAATTGGAATACAGATAGAGTATTATTGTATGCCTATCATTTGCCAAGGAAATTAATCAGTTAATATAAGCTGGATTAAAACTAGTTTGCCAGTCTATACTTCGACTAGGATTTGAATTAACAACCACATTAGGTAAAACATGTTAATTTAAATGTATTATGTCATACGAGATCTTCATTTTAGCTCTGGACATTTGTAATATATAATTAGTAAGTTGAGATTTTCACTTGGCATTCAACAAATAGACCAATATAGGTAACGATAGTATAGATATCAGTAGATCACAATTAAAAGATTATACGTTTTCTTCTTATTCTTTCAAATTAGAGCAATCGAGTGGATTAACTAGTACTTCAAGTACTTATATTTATGGAACAAGTGTTTCCAAGTTCACTCATTTAGTGTAACTATATGGGGGGTTAAGCGGATTTTACTAGGTTTGGTATTTTTCATATACGCCTGCGTGACTCGTTCGAAAGGCCTTAACGTCTTACGTGATTCATTTACAGGGTGGATCAAAAGTATCGGGAGTTCACACCGACGGGATTGCTCAAACGGCATCTCGTTCGAAAGGCCTTAACGTCTAACGTAAATCATATACAGGGTACACCGTGTGTGACAGGTAACATATCGTTGAAAACACATATACAGGGTGTACCATTAGAAAAAAATCAGGTGACATCGCCGAACGTCACACGTTCGTCAGGGTAAGTCAAACGTAACGCTGTCACGTCAAACGTCACGTTGTCACGTCAAACGGCACGTTATCACAGCTACGTCAATTCAACATAGAGTGTATAGAGAGACAGGTGACATTGTGACGTTCGGCGATGTCACCTGATTTTTTCTAATGGTGTATATGTGAGCCTTTTCAACGATATGTCATTCCCACTACTTTTTGAGACAATTTCGCTAATTTGGACCTTAGCTTTTTTGGAGATTTTCTTATGGAAATTCCCATGAGCCAGAACCAGTGCTACCTATTTACTGAGGATTTAACTAGGTTTAGGTATGTCGTTATTCCTAAGGCATCCTTAAGTCGATCTGTAACTATTGGTCGATAAAATATATTGGTTCCATAACTGTTATGCCCGTTTGCACCAGTTTAGCTTAAATGTAAGGCTTAACAAAGTGCAGCTTAATAATAATCCCAATCTCTCATTGCACCATGTTACGGTTAGTAAAGCCACGCTTACGTACAATATCGTATGTCTTTACTTGAATGAATGAATGTTTTTTACTAGATTGTCATCATTTTGGTTGACAATACCAGTAGTTTATCTGACTTCTTAATTTTGTTAAAATTTTAATAATCTAAATAATTTCTGCCATGGAAGGTGAAAAAAGAATTCGGTCGGCAAATTCCACTTCCGAAGAGAATATGCTTTGCCTAAACTTAGTTAAGAAATATTAAGGAATTACAGAATGCAAAAAGACAGACGCGGTAACATAGAGGGAAAAGGAAGAAGCATGGAAAAAAATTGAATAGGAATTCAAAGAATTAAATTGTGAAACGGGTCATTTCGAACATAAATGTGCCTTGGAATACCATTTTCAAGGAAATCTAAAATTTCTAGTTCTTTATCAAGATTTTCTTCTAAATTCATTGTTGTTTGTAAACACCAAAACATCTCAAAAATTAGGTGATACCATTAGAAATGTCCAAGCAAATTGGAAACGTCACAAAACGTCAAAATACAATGAACGAGCAATCGCATATCTACCGCTCAAAAATAAGCTATGGAAAAAGCTGGGCTTTAAATTTCGTACATATAAGCTTTGCTTTGATGACGGTGCAGCGAGCTTAATTTTTTAAGCCTGGCTTACTTGTTATGCCAAGGTGGTGCAATCGGGCATTAATGGTATTTCCATCGCTCATTTATGGAGTCGATAACTATTGGTCGATTTATAGAATCAATATATCAATCAATATGGACTTTATAAAATATAGGGAAATTTCAATATCTTCAATGTGAAACAATGGAATTCAACCATTGCTCTTGCGCTTTCAACGATATACGATAACCTCAAACTAATAATATATTTTGTCATTTACATTCGATTATTCCCTGATTCAGTTTGTTAAATTAATTGTGCAATGGAAGAAAAAACCAAGAGAAAGCGTTCCCGTGATTACACGGAAGATGAAAGGGCTGCGTTATATGCCATTGTGAAGAGACACGAAAGTGTCATGGAAAATAAGAAACCCGACGGTACCTCGGCGAAAGCTAAAAAAGCTGCGTGGGACGCCGTGATAAACACGTATAACTCATTGCAGAAGACGGAAGAAATGCGGGGCAGCTCCAAGCATTGTATGATGAAATGAAGCGGAAAGCAAAAAAAGGGTAGCTGATAATAAGGTATATTTTTCAATTCGCACTTAATTATATAAAAAAAATATTAAAGTAAAAGTCCATTTCATAAGTGCAGTTGTATAAAACTGGAGGAGTACACCATTTAAAAACCACAACCGCTCTTGATGAATTCCTTAGAGAGTTTTCGAAGCCGCTTAAAAAGCACTCCGATTAACGCTATTTGACAACTTTGACATACGGTATGTCACTTAGCGTAAACCGTTCCCGTACACCACCGGTATCTTACGGACGGTAGACATAGCGGTTGCATTAACGAAAAGACCACGGAAAGACAATTCAATGAGTGATGTCTATATGTATGTTGTCTCTGGTATCTATTTTTTTGCGAATTTCGATAACACATACTATTCATAATTATCATGCTATCAATTAAAAGTAGTAGCTTGAACAATTTAAAAAGAAGTAGGATTCAGTTCTTTGAGGAAGACAATCAGATTTTGCTAACTAAAATTTTGGCAAACAACCCTTTACAGATCCCTCAAAATGGATCATAATTCACTAAAATTTCTGCAAATTTACGCCTTTTGCTAGTAGAAACAAATCAAATAATATTGTAACTAACAAAAACTTTTGTTACCGTTAGCGTTGGGGCGCAGAAGGTTCGAAAACTATATGTTTATCTGTCAAAATAGTCGGGCGGTTAGATTTATGTTAACCGCTACCGTCTCAGTATATGTACGTTTTCGAAAACTCTATTGTTCCATCAAATCCAATGCAATTTCAAGGCTTCGTTAACCCTGCCGATTAACTAAAAATTGAGGTAGGTGAATGCTTTTAAATATGAATTATTGTTAAGGCATCTGAAACATAAAGCACTGCAGAGTAGAAAATATTTTACAATGTAGTATTTTTTTTATATTTATGGAACAAATGTTTCCAAGTTCACTTATTCAGTGTAACTATATGGGGGAGAGTAAGCGGATTTGTTTTTTTGCATACTTCGGAATTGTTGCACAAATATCTTTCAATTAGAGTAAGGTCAGCAAGATTAGTTCTTGGTCTGCTAAGAGTTATGTTTTTTATAATACTTCTAGTCTTAAATTAAACCACTTTACTTTGAAAACCTTTTTAATATTTGACATCAATCAAAAAGTAAAACAAAGACTACTTTTCCCTGACTGCTTACTCACAATACGTCTGTCGTTGCTAAAGTTACTCTCGCGTTATTGTAGTAAATAGGCAGATATATAATATCTCTTCCCCCTTTTGATTAATTAACAATGCTTAACACAAATAAAACTAATTAATCTAAAAACCTAGAGGGTCTTTTAATCACTCTGGAAGATCTTCTTACCGGTGCTTAAGTGTAGTTTCACTGACACTAGTTGTACTTATATTATTCCCGGGTTCAACAACTTCAGTATTCGCAGTCACATTATTTTTTTCCTCATTTGTAGGTAATAATGGAACTGTGACATTATTTGGTTGTGACATTATGTCAGAATTTGGACTAGGTACAACAGAATTTACATTAGGCAAAATACTTTTATTTCGATTTTCTGATGTTAAGGCCAAGTTGTTTTGAGTAACATTTACTCCCATCATCATTAAGTCATTCCCATCACAATATTTTTCCATTTTTCTTAGATGGTCTATGTGTACGTGACGAACGTGATCGTCTACTGTTAAAATATACGTAACAGGACTGACTCTGACTTCAACAACTCCTTTAGCCCAGTTGTTCTTTTCACCCCGTACATTTTTTACATAAACTTCTTCCCCTATCTGAAATTCTTTGAATTTCGATATATTATTAGGTACCATTGTTTCTTTTTTCTAGCAGTTTAGTTTGCTGGTCCTCGACTTTTTTATTAAAATTTGGCTTTAACAACGAAAATCTAGTTTTAGGTTTTTGTCGCAACATGACATCTGCTGGAGACATTTGTGTGGTGCTATGTGGCATATTTCTGTAATAAAATAGAAAATTGTCTAATTTTTGTTGATTTGATAAAATATTTGTTTTGTCATCATATATTTGTTTTAAAAAATTATTTTTAAATGTTTGAATGCACCGTTCTACAGTACCATTTGAAGCTGGATGTACAGGTGGAGATTTCGATACTTTAATACCGTTGTTAACACAAAAAGTAACAAATTCTTCCGAATTGAAGGGAGGTCCATTGTCAGAGTGTATTTCATCTGGTAGTCCAAAAACTGCGAAAGATTTCCTTAGACAAGCTATAACATTAGATGCATTCGTAGAATTTAGAATCCACGCATCAATCCATTTACTATGTGAATCTATTAAAATAAGAAAGTTCACATTAGACTTTTTGGCAAGATCTATATGAATGCGTTGCCATTTTTTCCAGCACCAGGACCAAGATGTTAAAGGTGCATTTGGCACATTTTTTGCATTTAACTGGCAGCATTCACAAGACTTAACTACTTGCTCAATGTCTTTGTTTATATTTTCCCAGTAGACATATTGTCGTGCCAAAATTTTCATCTTAACAATTCTTGGGTGCTGATCATGTAGAAGCGTCAAGACTTTTGCTTGTAAATGTTTAGGTATAACAACTCTGTTACTATACATAATGCAATTTTGATCAACATCTAGGTACTCTTTGATACGGGAATAAGCTAGGAATTACTTGTCCACAACTTTTGGCCATCCCTGGATAATAAAATCTTTAATTTTACGGAGAACTCTATCTCTACAAGTTTCCTTCGCTATATCTTTGTGTGATAATGGTAATTCTTGGACCATTGAGAAATATTTAACAGTTTCACCACTCTTGTGATCTCCTAGGGGCAAACGTGAAAGGGCATCAGCATTCCCCATTTTTTCACTCTCTCTATAGTGTATCTCATAGTCATACATGGATAGCTGCACTGTCCATCTTTGGACTCTGGCTGCAGCCAAAGGTGGTAATGACTTAGAAGGAGACAAAATGGACTGCAATGGCTGATGATCATTATACAGTATGATGCAAAAGTATGGAATAAATTCATTATTTCAGAAACAGACGACTTTTAAAAAAAATCTTAAAACACGTCAATTTTAATTTTTGAATGGCCATCAACTGCTATAGATGTGTTAAACATTACGTCATTAGTGATGGCGTAATGACGTCATCGACGATTTTTTTGAATACAAACCGAGGTCACGTGACAGCTCATTTGAAAGGTCTCCTTATCGCCTTTGCAACAATGTAATCATTTAAATATTTATTTCTACAGGGTTAACCAAAATTATGAACTTTGTTAAGTAACATGGAATTACAATAAATATTCATTCACTGAAGTATAATACACTAAGGACCGCCACTGGGAATAAAACAAAATAGTGTTTATTGTTGGTTCCGAAAAAAAATACATTGATAAAAACAATGCTACATTATAATTTGAAATTAATTATTGTAGTAAGTGCTCGGAATTATTTTTACAAAAATATTTAAATCAATATTGTCATTGACTCGTCTTTATTCGTCAATGATCTGTGAATCTGTCAAATAATAGACGTCAAATTTTTACTCTTCGAATTTTTTGCGACATTAATAACAGCATTTACAAAAATGAAACTAACAGAAACAGAACGAATCGAGATTTTAACCATGATTGGTTATGGAGATAGAGTGAGGACTCAAGCAGAAGTTCGTAATTTATTTAATGCTAAATACCCCAATCGCGATCCAATTACTCAATCAGCAGTAAGTAAAATTGAAAAAAAATTTAGAGAAACGGGCCATGTTAAAGATCTTCCCAGAAGCGGTAGAACTTCAATATCCGAAGCCAAAAAACTGGACGTTGTACTGGCGTTTCAAGAAAATCCTCATACAAGTTCTAGGCAGGTCGCACTAGATATGAATGTCCACCAATCAACTGTTGTAAGAGTGCTAAAAAAGGAGAAGTGGCATCCATACAAAGTACATCTGGTCCAGGAGCTATTAGAAGATGACTTTGATAGAAGAATCGAATTCTGCGAAATCGTTATGGAACAATGTAACAGAGATCCGGGTTTCATACAAAAGGTACTTTTTTCAGATGAAGCGTCTTTTATGCTGAACGGTCACGTAAATCGCCAGACATGTCGATATTGGGCAAGTGAAAATCCACATTGGATGGAAGAGTATAGGACACAATATCCCGAGAAGGTGAATGTTTGGGCCGGCATTATAAACAATCAAATTGTAGGGCCATATTTTTTTGAGGAAAACCTAACTGCTGCTAGTTATCTGGAATTTCTTCAAAATTATCTGTTGCCACAGCTGAATCAGCTATTTCCAAATAGAAATGATTTATGGTACCAACAGGATGGGGCTCCCCCACACTATGGCGTTGAGATACGAAATTACCTTAATAACGTTTTCCCAGGAAGGTGGATAGGAAGAAGGGGGCCTATCGAATGGCCACCAAGGTCTCCAGATTTGACTCCGTTAGACTTTTTTTTGTGGGGATATTTAAAGAGCAGAGTATATCAAAGTCGACCGAATAATGTAGAAGAGTTGAGGGAGCGAATTCGAACGGAAATTGCACAAATAACACCTGAAGTCCTCGAAAACGTTACGAAAGAATTTACTGCTCGCCTTTCTCATTGTATCATTGCTGAAGGTCGGCAATTTGAACATTTGTTGTAATTTAATTGTATGTAAGTAAACATTTATTCCAAGTTAATTGTATTAATAAACCAACAGTTTTGGTTAACACTGTAGAAATAAATATTTAAATGATTACATTGTTGCAAAGGCGATAAGGAGACCTTTCAAATGAGCTGTCACGTGACCTCGGTTTGTATTTAAAAAAATCGTCGATGACGTCATTACGCCATCACTAATGACGTAATGTCCAACACATCTATAGCAGTTGATGGCCATTCAAAAATTAAAATTGACGTGTTTTAAGATTTTTTTTAAAAGTCGTCTGTTTCTGAAATAATGAATTTATTCCATACTTTTGCATCATACTGTATAATATAAAGTGAGTTCCATAAAATAAATATAATTGTGAAACTTTTTAAGTGCAAATATTATACTTAAGGCCTTTCTCTAGTTGGCTATAGTTAAGTTCCGCTTGAGACAAGGTAGCGGACACAAACATAACCGGCCTTTCTGATCCATCAGGTAAAAGGTGTCCAAGGACTGCACCTATACCATAGTACGATGCATCAGATGACACAACAATAGGCAATTTTGGGTCAAATGGCATTAAAATATTTGCATTAGTCAGTAGTTGTTTGCTAGCTTCAAATGTCCTGTCAACCTCCTCAGTCCATCTCCAAGGAGTATCTTTTTTTAATAAACTATATATAATGGTTTCATTTTTTCTGATAATCTTGGGATGAATTTTGAATAAAAATGTAGTAAACCTAAATAAGATTGTAACTGCTGTTTATTATCAGGTTTTGGTGCATGAACTATAGCTTCAACTTTTGTATTACATGGCTCGATGCCCTTTTCTGATAGTTCATGTCCCAAAAAGATTACCTTGTTGACAAAAAACTTACTTTTTTCTACATTCACTCTGACATTAAATTCTTTGAAACGATCTAAAATTATTTTTAGTTTATCGTGCATTTCCGCTTCAGACCTTGCAGAGACTAGACAGTCATCTAAGTAGCAATGTACGCCAGGAATATCTTTCAAAATTTGGTCAATAATTGACTGGAAAATGTGAGGTGCGGATTTTACCCCAAAAGCTAATCTTTTATACCTATATAGACCGATAGGTGTATTTACTGTTAAAAAACGTCTGCTGTCCTCTCACACCTTTAATTGAAAATAAGCATTTTTTAAATCTATTACTGAAAACAACGTACCCCCTTCTATCGAAGCAAATATTTCTTCAATAGTGGGTATAGGGTAATAATTATCCTCCAATACCGGATTTATTGTCTTTTTGAAATCTCCATATACGAATTTTACCCGTTGTTTTTGGTACTATAACGATAGGACTAGCCCACTCAGATGTCTCTACAGGTTCTAAAATATCATTTTTCACTAAATCCATAATTTCTTTCTCAACTTTGTCTTTAAGAGCAAAAGGTATTCTATAAGGCTTACTGAACTTGGGTGAAGCCCCTTCTTTTATTTTAATATTTGCAACAAAAGCCTTGATACTCTGATTTTTATTGAATACATCATTATAATTATTTATTAAATTGTCTAATAGCACATTATTTTCTGCATTTATCTTATGTATCTCATGAACAGGATTAAAATATGTTTTCCATTCTGGAATTAATACATTTAACAAAGACCTACCTAGTAAACAAACGTTAGATGTAAAACAAAAACTACTTTTCCCTGACTGCTTACTCACAATACGTCTGTCGTTGCTAAAGTTACTCTCGCGTTATTGTAGTAAATAGTCAGATATATAATACTAAGACTTGAGAAATTGTTGATTTTATGTACCACCTTTTACCACTACCACTATTTGCGTTGCGTGCGATGATTTTAGATCCAAACTTAACGTATACGAAGGTTTGGGGAGTCGTACCGATTTTTTTCCTTATATATTTTATTGATTTCTGGTGTTGCGCACAAATCTGATATGTACAAGTAAATATATGTATGTTGAGATTAATAACCGTAAGGGTAGTAAAGGGATATATCTTTGTATCAATTTCAATTCAGGAATAATAGTGTTATACTTATACGAGTATTAAGTAATTTTGTTTTGTTGGATGATAAAATTTTGTAGCGACTGCGAGTTGTTTGCTGTCATTAACGGTTTTCTTGTAAGGTAAGGTTAAGTCTCTTTTTTCCTCATATGCCGTTCCAAGTTGAGGCTGGAGAAAAATAATACTTATGGTCTTAAAACTTCGCTGACGCCCATAAATTATCAGTAGATTTTCTGGTAAATTTTTACTCACACCCTGTCGTTCGGATTTGGTTCGGGTCGGATCATAGATATTTGCGAAAATATGACGTCACTCTCTTCTGATTGGTGTTTGAGATAAGATGGCGGATGGTTGAATTTTGTGCTTATATTTTTACTAAAATAAATGTAATCACACATGAAAATGAAAAATAAGTGATTTCTGTAGAATCTCTGTATCTTAAATAATTATATCCAATCAATATTTTGTTGATTCTTAGTAACTGTCATCATGCCTATTGAAAATTGAGTATTTAAAAAAAAACTTTTATTCCTGAATGATTTTGAGATGTATTTGAACTCTCAAACTTTGATACTTGAACCTATTTGACTTAACTAGACAAACCATATTGTGACTATCTTATTCATTTATATTGTGTGGGCAGTGCGTTAATTATTAATTATATGTGTTCTAAAAAAAAATTGTTTAGTTGTCCTTAACTTAAGTAATCAGATGAATTTGATAATGGGTAGCTCAGATAAAGCAATATCATTTGGTTTAACATGAAACTCGGTATTTCTTCTCAGAGACGTGGCCAGCATCCATTCGTTGCACTCTCTCAAGTGACTGGTGTTAATGGTCAGATGGAAAGTTGGTACAATAAAATGTTCTACTCGATCAACACAAGATAAATTTATTCCATATTAAACATCAGATATTTTAATACAATGTGTCACCTCAACACATCAAAAGAAAACCTTTTTGTTAAATAATGAAATTCAAAACTAGAAATACCTATGTACCTTACAATACACTAAAACATTTGTTCGAAATTCCTAAGTTATTATTATTCAGGCAAATTATATTAAAAAAGTTAAATTTGATGCAAATCAAATAATTAAACTAAATTGAATTTTCAATATCAAGTCTATAATAATTAAAAAAAAAATGAAATATCATATTTTAAAATACTTGTTACCCATCTATTATTAAATATTGAAATTTGGTACGTATCTACCAACAATAGTTAGAGGGAGACTACTAATTAAATGATTCCAAACACAGCTAGAAAGTTTACGAAATAAATTCTTAGAAAAGAACAGTTTATATAAGTTGTTCTATGCAATTGGTAAGAAGATATTTAAATCTGCATCACGTTTCTAATTTCTTCACAATACCAATCATCAATCATTTATTAATGTTAGTTATCTAGAAAAACGAAAAAAAAAACTGTTCGTGGTGGTGTAACTGGGAAATTCCACCTCAAACTGATGTAAATCTATGATGTAAATCACGTTGTGTTGTGAATTCCAATGAAACGACAAAATATATAAAATAGATAAAATTCTTCTATAAGAATCTGTGGTGTTCCAAGGAAAAAACTACACGCTATCTGCTCCTACCATGATACTCGATGGAATAGAATTCATATTATGAATTATAATATGATCCAAAATTTAATTAATTGTCCTAGTGAGTACTTCTCACAAAGAAAAGGTAAGTTAAAACCCAAAGTTTATCAAACTTTTTCCTAGAAAAAATTCTTGACACCTCTTGTCTTTTTAGCTTCTTTATTTTCATTAACAACCGACACCCCCATCAACATCCTTATTATTGTCTCAATTGCTTTTTTTTATATCGCAATGCAGAATTTAAATTATTTCGACCAATTAGAAAATTCTATACAATAAACATAAGATTAATTTTACTACAACAATTTTAAAATAAAATTTTGTCTCGTGATGCAGATTGTAATTTCTTATTTATTTCTTCTCTCCGTTTCTTGGTAAAGATACATAAAGAAATGTTCCTGTAATAATGACCAAATGTGACATGTCACAATATATTCGCTTCCATATTGAATTTCTGTGGTCATTTTATTATCAAATTCATAAGCTACGAGATCGGAGGTACTAATTTTGGTATTTAAGATAAACGATCTCAATTGAAAATAGTTTTCGGGTAAAATTTGTATTTTTTTAGATAAACATTGCTACATTTTTACTCACCACATGACATATTTGATTTCCAAAACTGAAGATTTATTTATATTTGCATATTGAACGTAATCTAAATCTGAGTATTTCTACATCTAAAATGTCGCGTAAAATGGTCGCGAGTCGTTTGGAGAAGGATGAGCTGGAATGAGAGCTGAAATATAGGGGTGTAAAGACTGGCACTGTGGAAGAGATGCGCACTAGTCTCACCATGGCTCTTCGCTTGGAAAAGACTGGTGACAGTTTTCGTTACCTTAGACATCCTTTTCGTTTTAATGATGAAGTTGTTGTTCTTACTCGGAAATGTACAGATATTGAAAATTTCTTGAGTATTTATGTTAGTGGCTCTAATGTAACTAAGTTGTCGCATGTGATGAATCGGTTAGACCAGATGATAACTGAAGATCCGGAAATGTAGAACAAGAAATCCGATTTACTGGCTAAGGTTTTGTCTTTGTATGATGAATTTCATAGTGAGATGACCTCGACATCTTCCGTCGGTGTTCCTATTCCCGCGGCTTCAAGTATTGTTACGGCAGGACAATTTCAGGCTGGGGTACAAGCTGGTCATACATCTTCTCCAGTTTCTGCTACAGCACCAACCAATGTTTCACGCGGTTCATTCAGTGAGATGGTACCACCTCACAAATGGGGCTTAGACAAATTTTCAGGCTCTCCAAAATCATTATCGGTTACTGCATTTTTCGAAAGAGTGGAGGAGTTGAGGGTTGCTAGGATTTTTCCTACCAAAGTTTTGTTAGATTCCGGAGTTGATCTTTTCCAAGACAAAGCGTATCAAAGGTGTCAGGCGTAGAATTGATACTTGGCAAGAATTGCGCGAGAGTGTTTATCAGCATATCATACCGATGTTCTTTTTGATGAACTACGGAAAAGGACTCAACACAGTTCGGAATTGATTGGTGTTTATTTGGCTGTCATGTCCAGCTATTCTAATAGATTAGGTTGTTTCGTTCCGGAAGGGGCGAAATTATCAATTATCTTGAAAAAATTTATCTAGATCGTCCTAGGGACACAATGCCAGATTCTATTGAAGAATTACGAAGAGTCTGCCGTCGAATGGAAGACAGGCGCGACGTCATTAACTATGTGGAACCCAATGTAAAGAGGGGAATTGTTCTTGAGAGAGACTTAGCTTTTGTCGAGGTGGAAGAAACCGAACAGTTGGATCGTCTAGAGTTTTGAGCGTATTATGCAAGAAGTGATGAAAATAGTAAACTTTCTTCGTGCTAAATAATCATTGCAACATCGTGAATTGAAATCATTTCTCGAAGAAGTTGATGCACAATATGACGATCTACTGTTGTATAATAACGTCAGATGGTTGAGTAAAGGCTGCGTTTTAGAAACATTCTTCAGCATTTTAGAACATTTTAAGACATATCTTTTTAATAGTGATCAGACTTCAGCAAATGCTTACTCAAGTTTTCTAAACGGAAAAGAAAATGTTGCTGTCATTGCTTTCTTAACGGATACTTCTAAACATATCAATGACCTGAACCTTAAACTTCAAGGCAAGGGAAAGCTGGTATGCGAGCTCATGTCAGATGTCAAAAGATTCCTCGAAAACTTGATCTCTTTATTAATGATCTTAGAAATGAATGCTTACACTTCCTCAATTTAAATAAAATAATCAACAGTGACAACGTTACTGACGTCCGCCAACTCAAGACGTTCATTACGGATCTCAAATCGGAATTTCAAAAAAGGTTCGCAGTTTTTAAGAAAATTGAGAATGTTGTAGAAATTCTCAGCAGAATTTACTCTCTTCATCCTGATGGTGAATGGAGCAATGAAGCTGCAATTGTTTTCGGAAGTGATCAAGCTACTGCAAATGGAAATGATCGATTTCCAAGAAAACAAACAATCGGAAGTTTCCAGTGAAGAGTTCTGGATAAAATTTGTGTGTGGTAATGAATATCCATAATTACAAAAATTAGCTTTGAAACTTCTTACTTTGTTTGGATCGACATATATTTGTGAAGGAGCATTTTCGAAGATAAAGTTCATTAAGGATAAATTTCGATCTCGACTTACTACTGAACATCTCCAGGATTTAATGTCAATAGCTTGCACCAATTTTACTCCAAACTTCAGATAGATAATTCGCAACAAAAAATGTCATTTTTCGCATTGATACCTATGTAACAAAATACCTTTGTTATTTCCTTAATTACATTTGTTTGATAAAAATTTTCTTATAAATAAAATGTTAGAATTTTCATAAAGAAGCCTCCAATTATTGACGGTAAAATAGTTACTGCCAGAAATAATATCATGATGCCGCGTTGTTTGTGACTTTTTTACTCGTATAGTGTCATCGATTTTTGAGGTTATAGTTACGTGCTTTATAAAATTTTCTTGTGACAAATATTCATAATCAAAACTGCTCTTTTCAAAACAACAAAGTTTTTCCTTCTCTGATTGTTAAAATTCCCAAACAGCTGAATAGCCGATGCAAAGAACTTGTGGCTTGATTAGTAAATTATTTTGAACAGAAAAGGAATAATAATGGTCCTTTGTTGCCCATAAATGCTGTACAAAAGGTAGGTAATACGTGAATAAAATATCCTTACTTCACTTCACGAAAACTTCTATCCTTTTAGCGTGTAGCTGCTGCTTTAAAAATCAGTGTAAGAACAGCTAGTGAGCAAAATTTCCATATTTCTTGAACAATCTGACAACGCTGCAAATGTTCACAATGATGACGTGCACGCAACTTTGTTTGGTTTTTACTTATATAAAGGTTTCAATGAAACAACAGTAAATTATTAATTTTTACTCATCTTTATTGAGTGCATTATAAATGTTCGTTTTCCAAAATTCCAGAAATTTTTCCACAATGGGCTTTGAAAAGTGATAATTATAACTAACATGAATTAGTGTCACTTCATTATTTTGTTCGAATAAACGATCCGCAACACAAAATACTCCATTATTTTTCTGTATTAGTAGCATTTGTAACTGTATTTGTGCAAAAATACCTATCATTCATTACATCATTTACAATATAATTAGGTACTGTTTATTCTGATGACGGACATTTGATTTCAATTCAATTTCAATAACTATTTCATCATTATAAGCATCAGGTGAAGCTCCAAAAATGGGAAACTCTTTTGAGAGCATAAGAACTCCACGGGATAGTTTTATTCGTAATATTTTTCCGATTAATCATAACACTTTCTTCCAAATCTCTGCCTCTTTTCATTGCAGAAGTGTTATAATTTATGAAGCACCAATAATGTTTTCTACTAAAGTTCCTCCAACAGTTTTAAACATCTATGCTTCAAAAATTTTTGAAGCAGTTATTCGACCATATCGCCAGTCACACCATAAGCTGCACTCACTTTGCTCTTTTGTTTTGCTGAAAGTAATGAGTAAAAGGGAAACCAGATATGAACATATAGCGGACGCCAGACGTCACGACATATTGCGTTTTCGTGTGACTTTAAATGTGAATTTAAATAAAGGGCTTCGTAGAACTTTCTCAGGGAATTCATGAGATAATTTTAAGTACTTCTTGGAAAAAAAATGTGGAAGGATATTTATTATACTTTAAGAGGTGTTCAGAATACTTCAAGGTAAAAATAAAAATCTATGCAAGAGGCCTATTCTAGATTATATACTCGATCATGCTAAGGGTGACGAGAGACCTTATTTAAGTGTTCAAGTTTAAGGGTATGATTTTTTGGGATTATTGGATTCAGGCGCTTTAAGGACTATTGTTGGTAGTACTTGGTTGGAAGTATCTAAGGGATTTGGGTTTTAAAGTAGATCGCTCTAAAAAGACAAGTTGTAGAGTTGCAAATGGGCAGTCCTGAGGAAGCATTGCAGAGTGTTTGATTCCTTTTATTCTTAAAGGGCAGTTGCGAATTATACACCAATCAAGGCGCAGTACAGGGGCCATCTAATGATACTTTGATAAGAAGAAATTTTGTATGGGACGCATTTGACGCCGAAGTGGAAAGTTTGAAGCCACAAAATTCCACAGCAGGAGGAATAATTTAGTCAGATAAATATCTGAATGAGGAGCTCTTAGGTCAATTGATTCTCTGTAGTGGTGGCATGAAAGACGTTATACGTTTAAAAGAATTTGTATAAAAGAGGGTATCTTCTCGGTTGGAGATATCCTTAATGAAAAGATAACTTTGATAAAATCGGAGAAAGTTTCCAGTCTTTTCTACATAATGATATGTAGTTTTTTTTTTCAATTCATTATTGTTTTTTATTTTTACTATTCCAATTTTTTTTATGTTGTAGTGGCAGCCTGGCAAACAACTGTCGCCATCATAGAGAATCAATGACGAATCGCTTGTTGAAGTCTGCCCAAAAGAACTGCACAGGGATTCCGTTTTCAGTCGAGTAGCTCGATTGTAGGAAGATCGGGACTCGATCGAGTTTAAGAACAGAATTCCGTTCTTCGATCGAGTTGACTTCGGATATATTCGTGAAATTCGATTTTCGACCAAATTTTCAGTCAAGTATAAGTCAAGTACTGTCATATTTTGCGAAAATTAATAAATAGTTTTTTTATTCCTAGCCTTTCTTTTTTAATTTTTTCACATTTAAAGTACAAAATGTTGCCAATAATGAGGGCTAGACTTAGACGAGCTGAAAATCGACGTAAGTGCCTTAATTTAATAAGAAGGCGCTTAACTCTAAGGGCAAGTAGTAATCCTTTTGAGCTGTCGGATTACAGATTCATCGAGATTTTTAGACTTACTAAAAGGTAATTAAATACCTATAATTTATTTGAAAATTTTCAGTGACCAACATATACTTTTTCTGCATGGTTAGGGATTTGATTACCTTACTGCATCCAATGATGGAGGAGAGAGTGTCTTTGAAGGGTATTCCTCTTAAATTAAAAGTGTTTACTGCTCTAAGATTTTATGCAGTTGGATCATACCAACGATGTATTGGACAAGATTTTTTATCTGGACTTAGTCAAACAAGCACTCATAGATGTATTAAATGCATAACACAAGCCTTATCGAACCTTGCACAACAACACATACAACTTCCATCAACTACCCAAGAAAGAAATGCCATTAAATTCGAATATATGAACAGATTGGGGTTTCCTGGAGCAATAGGGGCAATAGATGGGACACATATAGCCATTTTAAAGCCTCATGAAAATGAGCATAACTTTATTAATCGTAAACACTTTCACTTTCTTAATGTGCAAATAGTTTGTGACCCCAGTTTGAAGATAAGAAGTATAAATTCCAATTATGGCGGATCAACCCATGATTCATTTATATGGAATCATTTGGAGGTAAAAGATTTTATAGAAAATGTAAATGAACATGAAACATGTTGGTTATGCATTCTGGATATGCTCAGCAGCCAGTTTTAATGACACCTTTTCGAAATCCACAAAATAATGCAGAGAATAACTATAATTATGCTCACATAAGAGCCAGAAATTGTGTGGAGCGCTGCATTGGGGTTTTGAAATGTAGATTTAGATGTCTTTTGAAGGAACGTTCTGCAAGATACAAGCCTCAATTTATGGCAGATGTTGTGAAAGCATGTTCTTTTTTACACAATATATGTATAGAAGGAAATTTAGAATTAAATGAAGATATACCAGAAGACGAAAACAATTATGCTGACAATTATCTTTTAAATAATGCAAATTTAGAAGGGGATGCTGCAAGATTCAGACTTGTAGATCAATATTTTGCATAGAGTTGTACTCATTTTAATCAATAAAACATGTCTTTATTCAATAATAATCTTTATTTGTTTTTTGTCTTCAATTATTAGATTTTTTTTCAATTGCTGTTGCTAAACTATCCAATTGAAAAGTAATTTTAGACAAGCCTTCTTGCATTGTGTTTTTAATATCTTTTAAAACATTAACACCCGTATTCAGAAACCTCGATTAAATTATAACGGGACCGTTATATTTTAACGGTGCCGTTATTTTGACAGTTCTCTCCGTTAAATTCTTATAATGGAGCCGTCAGTATAACCAGCCGTTATATGATATAACGGACCGTTATACGCTAAACGGTATTCAGAAACCAAATTTTCCTCTAACGGCACCGTTATATTTGACGTAATCAAGCTGAAATATAATTAGTGCTCACCGACTGGTTAAATTGTTGTTACTGTCAAATTGAGAAAAGTTATTGCTAATAAAACCTTTATTATATTGTTCGAGATTACTCTTGGAAATACTTAAAAGGTAAATGAATATAATTAGTAACTGTCTATCTATTTTTCATCAAAATAAGATCTTAATTTTCCATATAATATTTTTATTTAAATTTGACATTACATTTGAACATTTTTACATGTTTTAAAGAACGACTTTGAAATAAATTATCGAATTGAATACAATAGGAAATTGAAACTAATTTTATTTTAGATTATTAAAAAGTTAATAAATAATGGATACAGACCTTTCTTCTTTATCGGAGAACAGTGATGGAGAAGAGGTACCAAGATATCGAAGAATTCGATTCATAAGACCTCGAATTAATGTATTTGAGAAATATGACGATGTTGATTTCAAGGCCAGATTTCGTTTTCGTAAAGACATTGTTATAAATATTTTAAATAGAATCGGTAATCATCTGGAGCCAAAAGTTCATGGTAACCGATCCATAGAACCAATGGCTCAATTACTTCTTGCATTGAGATTTTATGCAACTGGTGCATTTCAAAATTGTATTGGAGACATTGTCAATATTTCGCAGCCCTCAGTGTCACGAATAATCAAAAGAGTTACGCACTATATTGCCCTGTTAGGGCGAGAAGAAATTAGAATGCCATCGACTCGGGAAGAAATTGTAGAAGTGTGTACCCAATTTTATGCAATAAGGAATTTCCCAAGAGTCATTGGTGCTGTGGATTGTACACATATAAAAATATTATCTCCAGGTGGAAGAGATGCAGAACTGTATCGCAATCGAAAAGGATATTTTTCTTTAAACATACAAATAGTGTGTGATGCACATTTAAAAATTAGACACATAATATCACGTTGGCCCGGCTCAGTACACGATTCAACGATATTAAATGATAGCCCTTTGGTTATTGATTTGACTCGTGGAAGATATGGTAGGAACAATTTTCTCCTAGGTGATAGTGGATATCCATGTAAAGCATATCTATTAACACCTGTGTTAAATCCAAGAACTCCAGCTGAAGAAGAGTACAACAGAGCCCAAATTGCTACAAGAAATACAGTGGAGAGGTGTTTTGGAGTTCTAAAGCGAATATTTGCCTGCTTGTCAGTGGGATTAAGAACGCACGTGGATACCACAGCAGCAGTTATAGTTGCTTGTGCTGTATTACACAATATAGCCATTGATCTTGGTGATTTTTTTGAACATGATCCTGATGTAATTGAAGTAATTGAAAATAATGATATTGCACCCATTCGCCAACCAAATGTGAATACAACAGTTAGAAATGCCATTATTGAAGGTTATTTCACCTGAAAATAATTTTCTAGAACTGTATTTTATCTGAAACTATATTATCTATTCAATTCTTTTCTCATACTGACATTGTTTACAAATAAAACTCTGCATTAGTAAATGATATAAAACTCTTTTAATTCAATTTTCATTTTTTAATAACAATGCATATTTTTTTTTCTTAATTTTCAAATCCCACATCAAGCTTTGTCTTTGTAGCTTATATAATGTTTTTTGGGACATTGCTTCATACTGGGCATTTCTTAATTTTTGCATGAAAGATTTTTTTTTCAATGCCTCCGAACTGATATTCTTATCATTTTTAATTTTATTCTGCCGGGCACGGAATAGAGGCTTTGGGTTTGGTACACTCAAAGGAGTTGGTTCTGGAGAAATAGGCATGGAGGTAGGGCTTGGGTTAGCAGAAATGACTTTAGTCTCTAAAATCGGCTCCATGTCTGAAAAGTAAAAAAGTGTATAATACATCAATACAAGAGTAAAAGCATGGATGAAAAATATTATTCCTATTCATAATTATTGGTGAGTATTCAGCATCTGCAACATAAATTGGTAATTAATTAGTTATGTTTATTTTGATATAAACTTCGAGCAAATTTTAGATATAAGCAATAATTTGTATATACATAATGAATATTCATCAAGACAATACATTACCATTGTAATAGTCAGCAGCGGAATCATACATATTGGGATTTGGTTTTATATTACCTCCCAATATGCTCAATATCTGCTGCCTAGTGTTACTGATTTCGGGAACACAGCCACCTCCCCCAGTTTTCAAGATTTCTATCTATAAAGCAAATATAAGAAAATGGTTAAGAAAATTTCAACTGATACCTGCATGAATTTATATTAGACAAGTATTGATTCTCTGGAACCATAGACAAGAGAAAGATAGGACAAACTTATTTGAGATGTATTTGTACCGAAGAATGTCTTCTTCCTTAAATACATATAATTTGAAATAATTGTATAAATTACAAACATTTGTGTGAAATATTGTATTTATTGAATGATAAGCACATATATTTCTTAGTGAATTGTCAGCTATTCCAAACATTTTTGATGTCTACAAAATATTTTATTTTATTGATGGTCACAAAACATTTTCTCACCTTTTGCAACTTAGCTTCTTCTTTTGCTAAGTGTATTGCAGCTTGTGCATCCTCCTCCTCAACATCAATTTCCATGATGACAGCTTGTTCATATTGCGCTCTCTGCAAAAGATCCCAAATACATTAACTTATTGCAAAAGAGTCTCTGCAAACAATTTGAAGTATATATGCAGAATATGAAAATTGTTGACAGAACAAAAAAGTAGTAGTTTCCTTTTCAAACTTGCACACTTTGGACACTGTAAGAATTCTGTTTGAAATGCAGAAGTATATATTATTATCATTTTAAACTTATACTTATGGAAATAATAAATAATTATTGAGTAGGACTTACATTCTCTTCTGCAACATCCTTCCTAGCTTTCCTTTTACAGTTTTCATAAAGGTTTTTCAATTGCCTCACATCTCTGGGCTCTTCAGCACAAGCATTAAATTCCTTGGCAATGGTCTCCCAAGCCTCCTTTTTCCTCTTAATCATGCTAGCATTTGTAAACTTGCTTTCCACAGTGTCTTTTTTTCTGTATAGTTGAGGAATTTGGGAAAAGGATTAGGTTAGGTAAAAATGGGTATTCTCTTGCCAAGACATTTATATTTTTTGGTATATTTATCAATATTTGGCATGTTTGCCATAGGTATATTTATCAGAGGATAGTAATATTTACATATTAAACTAATTTTATTCAAAATCTGAATACTGGAAATTAATAAATTGATGAAGTTCTGGAGTATAGTTTTTTGAAGGTTATGTGTTGGCAAAAGGGATAAGAACAAAAATTTTATGATTGATAATAATTCTCTATCTTAATGTTACAAGGAATTTCCTTTATGTTCTAATTTCCTAACACCTTAAATACTTACGATTCTACGATTCTCAAAAACAACTCTTTTTCTTGTTGAGTGTAATTTTTTGTTTTAATTCGTCTACCGGCCATAACTATAAAATAACTATGTAAAACAGTAGCATAAAAAATATTTAATCCAATTCACTGGGAACACACGTATATATTTTTTAGATATAATTCTTCAAAAATGAAAGAAGGAAAAAAAGCATAAACTAACAAAAGCGGGAATCGAACAACTTTGAAGTATGATTGACACTTACATTACAGATTTAGTTACCGACACAACGTTGCCATAGTGTGTCCGGCCGTTTTGTAACGGTGCCGTTATATCTCGTCTGGTTAAGTTGTGAATACCAAATTAAATTTAACGGACCGTTATCCTGACGGCGCCGTTATCGTAACGGCTCCGTTATTTGATATTTCTGAATACCGGTGTAAGTGTTTCTTGATATATTTGGATCTCATCCACATCACTAATTTTTATTTTTTTATTTTTGTTTGGAGTAAATCCATAGTTGTGGTCACTTGAGGTTGCAGTATGATGTTCTACTGGGGTTTTAACTAATGTACCAGAAGTTGAGGGCTCCTCCGATTCAATTCTGAATTGAATTTTTTTTATGTGGTTAACCGACTTCACCTATAATAGAAATATTTTTTTAACTGTCATTTTCTATTAGCTCGTCAAATTAACTTTGAGAAGCTGGAAATGATCCTAAACACACAAAATAATCAAAGAGAAATACTTGGAGATCAATTTCATTCTCTAATTGATTTTAAAAAAAGGAAGAGAATAAATTCAAGCAGCTCCGACAGCTCTCAATTTAAGATTCTGTATGTGAATTGGGTTTAATGGAACTAAACCAAATTAAACCAACTAGCAACAGTTTCACAAAAACTATTCAGCTTGAGTATAGGGAATACTTGATAAATTTTGAAGTATAGTTAGGTAACTTCCATTTACCGATATAAAATACAGGGTTATCCATTTAAAGAAATTGTGAAACCAATGTATTAGAGTTTGGGCTCGCCCTGTATACGATTTCTAAGATATCGAATCAGTTCGATTAAATTGTAGTACTAGACGACTATCACAGACGTACAACTATAAAAGATTAATTTTAAATTGTGCGGATTAAAGTATACAAGACGTTGAAGTCATTGTGATTTACAGGAACAAGTGAACAATGTTATATCATTGTAATAGCCAAGTCAAGAAGAATTCAAATATGAAGTGAAATACAGGGTCTCCCATTCGAAACAATATAACTTTGATCTGGCACGGCGTTCTGGAACACGCTGTACAGTTGCGACTAATTTTAAATATGAACCTCTAATGGTTGATTGAATACAGTTATAGGCAAAGGATTCTGTAAAGTGTGCCAAAAACAGATGGAAGAAGGCTGGAAGCATCTTTCTCGACATTCAAAAACAAAAATACACCAGAAAAACATTGAGAAGATGGCAAGTTCACAAGTTATCAAACAAGCTATTTTGGAATGAAAAAATAGTCAACATGACTATCTTGTTGAAGAACCAGAATTAAAGCTTCAGCTGTTTATCTTAGAACATAACCTACCATTTCCAGCAATCACACATATACCACACAGGATAAAATCCCTATGCCCTAACTCTCCTGTTATTCACAGTTTGAAAAGTTCTAGGACTAAAACTGAATTAATGAGTAAACCCTTAAAAATGTCTATTTCTCCAATATTATTGAAGAAACTACAGATATTAGCATAAAAACATCTGAATCAATAAGTAAAATAGTTTGTCCTTATGCACAAAACTATTTGCCGCTACCCTTAAAAATGTCTATTTTTCCATTATTATTAAAGAAACTACAGATTTAACCATAAAAAAATCTTTGGTGATTGCAACACGTTTTCATGATGAACAACTTAAAAACCAAGGATCATGTACTTGGTCGCTTGAAGTTAGTTGATGCTACAGCAAAATCAATATTTGAATCATGCAATCTATTGCACAAATTCCTATCAGGTAAATTATTGGATTTGTATCTGATAATGCAAGTAGTTCTGTAGTTCAAAGATTAATTGAACAATGGCCTGCTCTGACATTCTTTTTCCAGTCAGATTCTCTATAATCGAATATACCAGAAGCAACTTTGATAATGAATGATTTACGAAATCCTATTCTCAAGTTAAATTTTTTATTTTTGTTCTGCATCTTAGCAATAGTTACAAATATGAATGTTGAGTTCCGAGGTGAGGTTCCTCAACTTTAAAAACTGATGAATTTTTATTCAAAAAATGATGTTGTGAACAATACACCTTTGCATATTTTAGATCCAAGTAATCCACATCATTTTCTGGACTTGGAAGCAGCATGCTGTAGAAACTATTTTAGAAAAGAATGCTCAGCGATTAAAAAATATTGGAAAGTACCTAATGGTTTTCCTTCCTAAATGTATTTTTATGGTTGGTTTGAAATAAGTATTCAATAACTAACCATCTAGCAGGCTTTGAAAGCAATCGTTGGTTTTGACATATATCTTCGCATATTATTCTAGTCTTAAAATTTCAAAGCTAACTTGATGGTTTTTTTATTGATCACCCGATATAAAGTTTCATATTATTGGCATTCTGGTTTTTGTTTTGATATGATTTTTTAGAAATTTTTTGAATATACCAAATTTTATCATATTTTTTTTTCTTATTTATCTTCATTTTGATTTGTTACCCTTTCCGGAGTCATACAAATGGCCTTATATATAAAGTAATTGAAGAGTTTGAAATGTGGCAGCAATAATAGGTAAGTTATTTAGCGACCCCGACGTATCGTTTTACACTTTCAAATTGTACGAATGCGTATGGTTACGAATGGTCAATTTGCGAACACTTCCTGAAAATGGTATTCTTGATCACTCCTCGTAGAGATTTGCGAACATTTTTATTAGTAGGTATGATGAAATGCATTTGACATGGCAGTTTCTAGATAATTTGGTATTTGCTTGTCATCAGATTATGATTAGATCGTGACTTAGGATAACTTTTTATAATTTGATGGGATAAATCCATCTCGGATGAATCAACTCATTAAAAATAAGACATCTACTTTACAGAAATTCTCTAAAATTTTGCAAAGGGTATATTCACTTGAAATATCACAAGAATCGATAGGATTGAAACGATTGTATTGAATCATTAATTGATCTCCAAAATATTCTAAATGTGTAATTTATAGCAAATCATCCAATTCAAAAAAAAATGTATAACAGTGATTTGGATACCTGAATATAACCTATAAACTCTGTAAAACGCACACGCAATAGGGCATGTCAACGACAGTTACCTGAAATATGACTGGAATACAGTAGCATGTACCATGAGGATATCAATAAGATATATGTAAATAATGACAATTTCTCAATACACTTATCCGGTAAGATTAGTTTTAGAAATACGTGCTATTCAATCGAATATTTGCTAAGACAGCTGCTTGGAAAAATTCCTTCATTCTTCAGGAAATATGGTGATAAATGACAAAAAAAGTGGCGAAGATATGAGTATGCCATTATTCTCTCTCAAAAGAGTAGTCCTACATAACCAGAGAAAACCGCAAATGAACCAAAAACAGTGCGTCGTACAAGAAAACGCAAGAATACTTTTTTGCTCAAAACAGGCTGGAGCATAATAATCTTACTGTTATTCGCAATATAAAAAGTCAGTGGTAGGCAAGATTGTTTTGATTACTCATTTCTGCCACTGGCTTTTGTCATTTATCACCATGTCACTTAAATCATAAAAGATCCTTAGATCAACCTGTGCGCCGAATTTTTCTGAGCAGCTGTTTTGACAATATATAACATAATTTCGGAATATTCCAGTAAAATTTCTGGTTAATATATCCACAGCTGACTACCTATTATGCCCACATTCTACTCTAACTTATTTTACTCTTTTTTATTTTAATATCTTTATTGCTTCGTTTTATGGTAGTTGGATATAGGGGCATGGTATTGTGTTATGCTGAAATCAACATTTCCATGGAATGGTTCAGTAAAACGAAAGTTTTGTAATAAAATTTCAATCTCCTATTGCTATTCTATTATTTTGAAACCATGCGTGTATACAGGTCTTCACATTCGTTCATAAACTTTTGATAGCAACCGAGAGAGTTAGTTTTTGTCGCCTGTTTCTTTCTTGGTTTGATTTTCATCAATGTCAAGTAGCAGAATGTTGAAATTTTACGTTTACTTCACTAATGAAATTGTGTTCGGCTGATTGGAGATTTGAGACCCCTCATTCTGGTCACTTGTTTGTGGATTTTGGGTTCATTCCCCAGAAGTAATCTTCACGGCTACTATTGGTATTGTTGTATAGTTGTATGCCAAAAGATTAACCCGGAAATCAGGATATGAGGCCACCGATTGCAGCACATTTTTCTGAAAATAACCTGTAATAACTACCCTAAATACCCACAAGGGTTTATTTAAAGTGAGCCGTTTGCCCTACGGAGTGTCTTCTAGTCTTGGCATTTTCAAAAGGATTGTTGATAGTACCGGGTGGCCAACTAAGAACGCGCCCTCTAGCATTCATGTTATAAATCAGATTGCTTCATATTTACAAATTTCCGATTGATCAACAAAAGCTCTTTTAAACAACATCAAGTTGATTAAAATCGGTCAAGCAGAACCGGAATTACAGGTGTTTTTTCGTAACAAGGTTCCCACTCTTCCTCAATCCTTATTTGAAGAGATAGACTTAAACTTGTCATATCAAAAGTATGCAGAATTTGTCGAGGAATCTGATTATGATGTTTAATATGCTAATTAATGGGGTGAATTTTGGAAAAATTCTTATTTTAAAATTTTAACTGTCAAATACGCCCTCTAGCGGTGGACCTACAATTCTGAAAATAATTTCCAGGCTTTTCTCGAGGCCACTTTTGTTATGAAAATTTTTTTCCCGAGCCTGTGGTACAATCCACTCCTGAGATATGGCTGACGGCCGTTCTTAGTTGGCCACCCGGTACTTTCGGCAATTGCAAAAACATAGCAATTTTTTTGGACGATATTTTAATCACTGGAATGAATTCTAAAGATCATTTAAATAATTTAATGACTGTTTCCACAGTTTTAATAGAATTTGAGTTAAGGGTGAAATTGAACAAATGTTCATTTTTCCAAGAACAAAGTGATACTTTTCCGCACGCTATTGCAGATGGCCGAACGACGCTAGCGGAATTTCTTAATTTTTCAGTCATTTGTTAACTACAAGCCTACAAATACATATTTTTTGAATATTCAAATGTCAGTATACTCCCCCAAAAACTCAAATTTACTTTCCGCACTAGTGCGGAAAAGTGACTCTTTCCACACGCTTTTTAGTGCGGAAAAGTAGAACTTTCCGCACGTTAGTAGAAAAAAGATTTATCAACCTCTGATAACAAGGTTGAAGCTATTATAAGGGCACTACAACCCACAGATAACTACTTTAAAATCTTTCCTTGGATTGGTAAATTTTTATGAAAAATGTATAAAGAATTTTAGTGATAAATTATACCCTCTGCATTTATCACTGAAATATAATACTAAATGGAGATTGGTAGAAAAACAAGATCAAGTTTTTGAGTTGATAAAAAAAATAGCATCATAAAAAATTTTAGCATATTATGATGGTAAAATACCGGTAATCTTAGCAGTTGATACCATCATATTTGATTTTTTTCTTTGGGGATTTTTAAAAAGTAGCATTTACCAACATGCATTTGAAATAGGTAATAATTTAAATGAATTGAGGGTGAAAATACAGCACGTTTGTGCCAGCATTGAGCCAAATAATCTTAGATATATGAGATCAAATCTTTATCATAGATTTGGTTATTGTCCGGCACAGCAAGGTGGTTTATTTGAGCACTTAATTCATTAAAATTATGTTTACCGTTAGAATAGATTTTTATTTTTTCAGGAAGTTTATATTTTATGTTTAGAATAGGTGCAGGTACCTACCTACTTATTTTATTTTTTCAATTCAATTTATCAATGGAAGGGATTTTTAGTTTATTAATTGTGGTTCTCTCAAGAAATGCTGTCTTATTTTCAAGTTACAATGGCTAATTGTCAACTTGGTCTGAAATGATCATTTCGACAAAAATGAATTTTAAGATGTACAGGTTACGTAATAACGATTGTATTTTTTCATTTCTTTAACGCCTTTACTCCTTCCATGTTGGGAGCATATTGAATTACCATTTACCAGTACCACTAACTAGTGAATTCTCTCTGTAAAGGACAATGTTGCCGGATGAAAGTGTTTTATTGTACCTATTGTGCATGAATTCGAAAAAAAGTTGACGTAAACGAGGAAAAAATACCATTTGTACAAATTAATCTGCGCTTCTGGCAATAGCGGTTGAAAATGTTGAAATAGGGGGGCAATGAGTATTCGGTAACTCTCGGGAATAAGGTTACACCCCTAAGGTGAAACAAAGTGATGACCGTGCACAATTATTCCTCCTCTCTCTTTCATATATCCTTGTCGTACTTGTGTAATCCGTGGCCTTGCTTCCGATGTAAATTTCGCAATCTGTATATGGACAGACAGTGATTTGTGTGGGGAAGCCACTGTAAATGGTATATTTGGGTGTAAAAAATGGAAAGGCTGACAAATTGACATATGAAAGTTTGATGAGAATATTAGTTCCTTTATATGAAAAGTGGTTGACTGAATTATGAACATATCCATGATTTGAATAATGAAAAACCCTAAGTCTCGAATATTTATGTAGATTTGTATTATACAAATATGAGAAACAGCTTTGATAAGGTTATTTCATTCAAGATAGATTTCCACAGGAGTTTTCTCCATTTATATCTGTCCAATCACCAGCATTCAAATATTTAAATTTAGTAGATATTTTTATTTAGTGAGAGATCGGGAAATTGATCTCTCCATATAAGTAGTTTCAGAAATATGCTACCTTGGTTTTTCGCTTATGATCATACGAATTATGTGATATGGGGTACTATTTACTATTTGTATATGCAGAATTTGTCCAGAAGTGCCCCCAGAATTTGATGAGTTCATGAATGGCAACTTTGTTGTGGAAAGACCTCCCGGGAAATTTGATCAGATATCTGTTGATCAAGCGTTGGAACATATTAATAAAAATTCCAAAATAGCTGGAGGGATTATTGGCTTAACAAAGAATAATACACGGCTAGATGAGTGGTGTCTGAGCTATAATGAATTGAGGCTCATGATAGATACATTTAAAACATCACTCAATGCTTCCACTGAAAATATTAGTCAAAAAATTGAGCTTGGTGAGAAACGAAAATGTATTGATGAATATTCTGTGATTCGGTTACAAGAACAATTCAACAGATTCAATGTATTCAGTACAACAGAAAATCAATTGATTTGCATATCTACTAATGATATAGTTAATCAAAATACAACATGCACGTGCTAATGGTGAATCTGTTCTGAAATGTTTCATCAATTCAATTGGTACTAGTGACTTGTATAAACCGTTGGAAAAGCAAAATACACCAAGATTATCTAAATCGAAACTTGAATCTAACAAACCACATACTAAAAAATATTGCCAACAAGGTCAGGCATTTCTACAGCGTTTATCAGTTGTGAGAGAGATGCGACGATCTGTAGATTATAATGAGATTTTTAAACATGAATTGACTCCTTATCCGATGGCTCTTGCAACAAATGGCATTATTGGTTGCCCATCAAATAAAAGTAGTTTGGGTAGCATCATCGAGTCATTCTGTGCCATAACGGATACTTAACCCCCATCCAACCTATCAACTTGCCACATATTCGATGGAGTGTCTATTGTTCAAAGTCTTGGGAAACCATCAGAAGCAAATACATTCGGTGATTACGCAAACATATACAGCAAGTTGATATTAAAAAATAAATATAATGCAGAAAGGATGGATTGAAACAGGGAAATAAAACTGAGATTCGAAGAATCATAGACAGTCCGGATGTTATACGTTTCATACATAAATTTCATTTCATATCAAATATCTGAAAATGCGAAAACTCACCTATGCAGTTCAGTTCGTAACGAGTGGTGGATTGTCAGACCTCAGAGAATACAGGACGAATTTTCTATTAGACGAACCTCTCTTGATCTTTACCCATGAAGAAGCTGACACAAAAATACTCTTACATATGTCAGCAAAAAGCAAGGATACGATAAATGCATCATTGACTGTAAAGATACTGATGGATTTATATTACTAGCTCCCGGAGGTTTGGGTGGTTATCGGAAATCAAAACAAGAGACGATTTGTAGCTGTCCATTCGATTACATTGAGTGCAAGCATTCCAAAAAACCTTCCAGCTTTCCATGGTATTACAGGTTTTGACACCACCAGTCAATTTACAGGACGGGGAAAAAAACCTGCTGGAAAACATATGTCAAATATTCTCATTTGTTGAATGATGTTGGCAAGGGAGATTTCAATAAAGTTCTTTATGAAGATTTACAGCAATTCGTAATGAAGTTGTATACGAACATTGCAGATATAACAGATATTGATGTATTAGCGAGGCTCCATACAAAAAATAGAAAAACTCCCACCAAATAAAGACAGCTTACGTCAGCACCTTCTCAGAGTAAATTACCAAGTTGCTATATGGCTTAATAGTTTGAATCCACAACCTAAGTTATTATCTATATTATATGATGGATGGCACTGAATGACACAGAATAGTAAAATTTTACCCACTCTCCAAACTCTACCAGCTACACCCACTGATTCCAAAATCTTGAAATCTTGTAACTGTAACCGAGGTAAGAATTTTTGTATCACACCAATCATCTAACTTGGCTTCAAATAACATATTTCTGTTTAAATTGCATCCTGAACAAAGGGTGTTGTTGTAGAAAAGAGAATATGTGACCTGCATCGGATCATGCAAATGTCTACTAGGAGAATCCAATTATTGTGAAAATAAGTTGAATCCCGATGATGATAATAACTCGGAAGAACTAGAAGATCCGGAAGAAATCTCAGTAAAGGAGCAGCAAGAGTTCGGCCTATTGGTGGAGTCGCTAACATGGGAATCTCCACAAGAAAATCGTCAAAAAAGCCAAGTGGTGGGGGTAAACTATTATATACATGGCAGATAAAAAGTAACATGCCTGCTCGAAAGACCTTAACGTCTAGTGTATATGAAAAATAATAGAAAAATTCTACCCCCGTTCATCCCCCACGCAGCATCCCTCTTACTAAAAGTTAACCAATCATAGCAAACGATGTATCGGTCGAAAGGCCTTAACGTCTAGTGTATATGAAAAATAATAGAAAAATTCTACCCCCGTTCATCCCCCATCATCCCTCTTACTAAAAGTTAACCAATCATAGACGTCTCGTTGGAAAGGCCTTAACGTCTATTATGTACAGGGTGAATCAAAAGTAACAAAGCTTAACACCTTAACGACTTTTATATACAGGGTGGATAAAAAGTAACAGGCATGCAAGGCCTTAACGTAGGGTGCACCTGCTCGGAAGATCCTATATAAAGGCATAAACGTCTATTATATACAGGGTGAGTAACATGCCAGTTCGAAGGGCCTTACGAAAATCATATACAAGGTGGATCAAACGCATCTTAGGTTCAACATGAGAGTGTAGCGAAATGTCAAAACGTGTCCATATACATGGAGTATCTGAAGAAGTCTACAATGGTCTCAAACGTCACGCTGTCACGTCATACGTCACGCTGTCACGTCATACGTCACACTGTCACGTCAAACGTCACGTTGTCACATCAAACGTCACGTTGTCACGTCAAACGTCACGTCGTCACGTCAAACCTCAAGCTGTCACGTCAAACGTCACGCTGTCACGTCATACGTCACGCTGTCACGTCAAACGTCACGTTGTCACGTCAAGCGTCACGCTGTCACGTCAAAAAGTAGCGGTTACTTTGATTTTTCAAATGGAACACCCTGTATATAATATCATATACTGATTTCTTATTACTTCGTCAACAATTTCATATAATATCTCTCTATACCTATCTCTTATCGCTTAAGAGATATAAATGAATTTTGATTTTTTCCACCAAACATGTACTTTTATAAACGCTGATAATCTTGAACTCTCTGGTACTAAGACGATCAAATTTGGAATGGAGTGAAGTGATACCATAAGGATCCCCACTTCAGAGCTATATTTTTTTGCCACATACAGGGTCGTTAGAAAATGCGGATACTTTGTTCACATGAAAAAATGAGTGGAAGTCAATTTTTTCAAATGGAACACCCTGTATTTTTCCACATTTTTGAGCTCTCCATCTAATTTGAGATTGACTTTGTTCAGATAATCCTATTTCGATTTCAATCCGTTTTCGAGATAAACTGTTTCATACAGAAACTGACGTGGTTCCCTTGAATTCATCAATTATTTTTGAAGTTCAACAGAATCTATTCGATGTTCCTTCATGAGTCACAGATAATGCAATGAATGAATAATTATTAAAATACTCTTCAACCATCAAATGAATCTTCTCTTCAAAAAATAGTCTTATTAACGCTGACACACGAACTGAAAATAAATTCATGAACTAGTTAAGTCAATTCAATTATCACTGTATTTCAGAATATGCTCGAACACATCTCCTCCTCTACTTGAACAAACATGTTATCTCTTCAGAAGATTTTCATGTGTAGCGTTTCTGATTGATTCTGTATGAAACAGTTTATCTCGAAAACGGATTGAAATCGGAATAGGATTATCTGAACAAAGTCAATCTCAAATTAGATGGAGAGCTCAAAAATGTGGAAAAATACAGGGTGTTCCATTTGAAAAAATTGACTTCCACTAATTTTTTCATGTGAACAAAGTATCCGCATTTTCTAACGACCCTGTATGTGGCAAAAAAATATAGCTCCGAAGTGGGGATCCTTATGGTATCACTTCACTCCATTCCAAATTTGATAGTCTTAGTACCAGAGAGTTCAAGATTATCAGATTATCGACCTAGCATCAATCAAAAAAGACTTTATGCTTCAGGTTCGATATTACGCCTGTAGTGATGCGGGACTTGAATGCAGAGTCCGAATCTTCCCAATGGACGCGATCTCTCGCAGTCTCTTTCCGTGGTGAAAGCCCTGCCCCCTTCTTCTGCGCCGCTTTGAATTGAGCCCTGAGACTTTTAATGTTTCTTAAGCATGCCTCCAAATGCTGCTTCTCCCCCATCGATTTAGCATACCTCATCGAATCCAATATTCTCTTTATTCCCTTCTGACAATCAAAAACCATTTAAACCACTATCAATAATGCAGTTTTTCAGTAAAAATCAGTATAATTAATAACTTACTTTGAAATCAATAAAAATCCAAATAAATAGGAGCTGAGGACAATTCTGAACGCTTCAAAGTTCTAAAACAGAATGATAAAAATATTTATTAATAGGTAAAAAGTACTCTTTCACACGGATAAGAAACTGAACGGCTAATTATTTTTTCAAATAAATAACCTTAAATATTATGCTTGAAAATGGAAATAATTAATAACTTACTTAAAAATTGATAAAAATCCAAATCAATAGGAGCTGAAGACAATTCTGAATGCTTTTCAAAGTTCTACAATAGAATGGAAAAAAATGATTTGTTAGATATAAAATATACTTTTAGACGGACTGAGAACAAAAACGGTTGATTATTTTTTGAATACATAACCTCAAATATCATGTTTGAAAAAAATGGAAATAATTGATAACTGACTTAAAAAATAATAAAAATCTAAATAGGAGCTGAATACAATTCTAAATGCTTTAAAGTTCTAAAACAGAAAAGTAGATAGAGCAATACAGTTTCTGGGCCACTACTTCGAAAAATGTCCGCTGGTGGCGCTGAAAGTGGCGCGGCAAATTTGAATGCAGTCATTTTTAGTATTTCAATGCAGGCCGCCATTTTTAGTCTGCCATTTTTAGTCCGCCATTTTTAGTCCGCTAGTTGTATATTTAAAATATCCGAAAAAAACTCCAGTGAGATTCGATCCCACAACCTACGCGTCTATAGCAAGGCATTCAACACATGCTGCCATGAGCTCTCATGTGTATTAGATACGAAGAAAGGTATTACATGCTGCTTGCTGTGTGATGTAGTCGAGAACCGTTGGCGGCGTGACCATCGCGCGCACCGTACGCTTCTTGCTGTAAAATGTGACGTAGTCGAGAAAGATCCGTTTGGATGATAAGACGGCGCGACCAGATTTAATAAAATAACAGCAGAAAACCCATTATCACAACAGGAAATGATAAATATAAAAATAAAACAACTCGCCACAGAAATTTTTTAAAATTGATATGTCTCAAACCACAATCAGAAAAAATCAACATCTAAACAGGAAATGTGAAATATCAAAAACCTTGGAAATTGTACAAAACGGATATGTTTTTAGACCTCAATAACCAAATGGGAAATATATTATCAGCATTACAAAAAATAATAGTTTATCACAATTTCACGAAAGTGATAAGAAATCCTTGAAAAAAGGTATTAATACATTTTGGTATTACGATAACGACAGTTCCATTTTGATAGTCAACGAGTTTAGTTTGAGTTTTGGCGCAGTTTTTTTTTGAAAACAAAGTAAGTTTCATATTTATATTTTTTTATCTGCTCTTTACATTTAGTTTTTGAAATTTGTTCCCAAAAATAAAGCTACTTCAAATATTTTGAAAAAGTTTTATTTTGCAATAAATTCATTGGAGGAAACTCCTTGACGACTGGTACAACAATTATCATGTTTATTTCAGATGAGTTTTATTAATGAACTAAATACCTTCTCTACTTCTATAGAGGTAGAGAATAAACCAATTGTGAAACTGAGAGACATTCCTGCAAACGTTCCCAAGAAAATTAAGGAAGTCAAAGTCGTTAGATCCAAATTTGGTGAAGCTATATTGGTTGAATTGGAAGAGAACGTAACTTTTCTCCCCCAAAGGGTAGTCGAAAAGTATAAAAAATATATCGCTGATATAAACAAGGGGAGTTATAGTCTGGTGTTTTTGTGCCTACAAGAAATTTCCAGTGGTTACCGCCCCAGGACATTATTTAAAATCGAAGAAAATCATTAAAGTTTTTTATTTTTAAGTTTTTTATTTTTAAAATTTTGCTGATTATTTATCATGTGCGAGGGTATGAGGTACACTCACATTAACCTAACCTAGCATGTGTGATTCTGTTTTAAAAACATTTAAAAAAAATTTTTGTTTCAGAAACACATCACAAAATTTGAAAACAACCGGCTGAGGACAACTTAAAAGGAAATTTAGAAGTACACATCCGCAGTCACGATATAGCCCATTACACAATATTTGAAAGCAACCTGTTGAGGACAACTTAAAAATTAAGGAAATTCAGAAGTACACGCAGTCGAAGACAACTTTAGAAAGCTGGTGAGTACATTTTTTGTGCATATACTCAAGAATGTCGAACTTCAGTGTTACTTTACAGCAAATTGATGAAATTTTAAATTCTCTAAGCAAAATTCAAACCTTTTCAAATAGAAACAAATGGATTTTACTGATTAATAAAAACATCAGAAAGTGTAATCAAGCTTTAAAATGTTTCAAGTTTTCGATCGGAGTAAAACATAAAATTCATACAAAAATAGCACATTTGAAGCGCATGCGATGTTTAATAAAAGGGGATCATGTGGGTAAAGGTCTTGAGAAATCTAGTAATAGGGTCAAGTGGGAAAACATTAATGCTGCATTTCAATGTCGATTAAAAACAGGAGTTATTATAAACTTGTCGCATAAAGATATTAAAGCATTCTTTACAGATGCTGTTAAAATTTTTAAAAACAAGATTTTATCAGTTCTCAAGAAAACACAAATTTCAAAAGTGAACACCACCTTTTGTGGGGATTTTATTAAGCAATCAAAAGACGAGGTGTTAGTAGACCGTAAATATTTTAGTACTCCCAATGTTGTATTGGACATTGGAGATGATTTATATGATTGGTTCAGTATAAATATTATTGATCCTATTTTTAACAGTTTATCAGAATTTGCTGAAAAAGAAAGCGGGTGGGCATTATCTCGAATAATTTTTTTGGAAGTGGCAATAAACAAATATGAAATGAGGGTTGGCTCGTCTTTCGTTCCACTACCAGAACCAATTTCTCGAAAGAAGGCAATTGTAAACGTTTGTAATACGGACCGAGCTTGTTTTTACTGGGCGGTAAACAGTTTTTGAAATCCTGCTACTCAACATAGTTATCGCACTTCATCGTATCCACATTACTCTGAAGTTCTAAATACAAAGGGTTTAGATACTGAAATGCCACTGTTCCAAATTAAAAAATTTGAAAAATTAAATAATATATCAGTGAACGTATACTCTTTAGAACTAAATCAATCGAATAAATCTACATTTTATACAGTAGTTCCTACAAGATTAACTAAAAATAAACTTGAAATACATGTTAATCTATTGCTGGTCCAATCCAAGTATTATCCCAAGTTAACCGATTATGATGCGCCTCCTGTAGACGATACGAATGAAAACATTAAGTACCACTATTGCTGGATAAAAAATTTATCTAGATTAATTTCATCTCAACTTAATAAATCTACGTGGAAGAAATTCATTTGCGATAGGTGTTTGAACTATTTTCATAGTAAACAAATTTTGGATAAGCATGAAAGTGTTTGTAAAAATATGAATGAGTCAAAAATTTCTTTTCCCAATTATACTCACATTGAATTTAAAAATTTTATTTATAAGCAGAAATGTCCCTTTGTTATTTATAGTGATTTAGAATCCATACTAAAGGCTTATACAGATCAACAAAAAACAGATAAAACTATTAAAATGCGCTTACGATGATCGGCTCTCATATTATAAATATCATCAGGGTGAAGACTGCATAGATTGGTTTACCAATCAGTTAACTGATGTTGCGAAATTTGTACAGTCCAAAATTTTAGATATAATACCCCTTGGTGTTACACCCAACTCGGTAAATGCACTAAATTGTCATATTTGTGAACATGAATTTACTGATAAAGATATAGTCGTTAGAGATCACGATCATTTCACTGGAAAATTTCGTGGATACGCTCATCAAGCATGCAATTTGAATTTTAAAAAAGTTTTTGTTGTTCCAATAATTTTTCATAACTTGAGCGGATATGACTCACATTTTGTTATTAAGGAAATTGCAAAACGTGGTAAGGTTTCCATACTACCGATAAATAAGGAAAAATATATAAGTTTCACCCTACATGACTCTAAAACTAGCATCAAGTTCAGGTTCATAGACTCCTTTAGATTTATGGGAGCAAGTCTAGACGAACTGGTATCTACACTGAAGGAGGATGATTTTAAAAATTTAAAACACGAGTTTCATGATTTGAATGACGAAAAACTGAAACTTTTGATGAAAAAAGGGGTTTTTCCATACGATTACATCGATTGTATAGAAAAGCTCAACGAAGTAGAATTACCGTCCATTAAAAATTTTTACAATAAACTTTATGATTCGAATATTTCCATGGAACAATATGACCATGCAAAAAATGTTTGGAATTATTTTGATATTGCCAGCCTGGGGGAGTATAGTCAGCTATATATGAAAACAGACATACTGTTATTAGCAGACGTTTTTGAGCAGTTACGAAGTAATTGTTTGCAAACATATCAGCTAGATCCTGCGTGGTACTATACTCTTCCTGGGTATACGTGGGATGCAATGTTAAAGTATACCCAAATAAAATTAGAATTACTTAAAGATATTGATATGATTATGTTTATTGAGAGGGGTATTCGGGGAGGTATATCTGTTTGCTCAAATCGATATTCCGAAGCGAACAATAAATACATGGAGGAGGAGTATGACCCTCAAAAACCCTCTAAGTACCTTATGTACCTAGATGTGAACAATCTTTACGGGTGGGCAATGTCAGAATTCCTCCCTTATGCAGACTTCAAATGGGAAGATAGCTCGAACATTGATATTAATCAAATTGCAGACGATTCTCCAGAGGGGTACATTCTTGAGGTAGACCTGGAGTACCCTAAGGAGCTACACGATCTACACCAAGATTTTCCTTTTTGTCCTGAACACCAAACGCCCCCCAATTCCAAATTAAAAAAACTCATGGCTACCCTACACAATAAACATAATTATATCTTACACTATCGAAATTTGAAACAAGCCTTAGCAAATGGTTTAATTTTAACAAAAATACATAGAATTTTAAAATTTAAACAAGCTGCATGGCTAAAACCATACATCGCTTTAAATACTAAACTGAGAACGGAAGCTACTACAGCTTTTGCCAAAAATTTGTATAAATTGATGAATAACGCGGTGTTTGGTAAAACAATGGAAAATATACGGAATCATAGGATAGTGAAATTATCAAGATCATATTTGGGACGTTATGGAGCTAAAAACTTGATTGCTAGTCCTTGGTTTCATTCTAGAACAATTTTTGAAGAAAATTTAGTTGCAATAGAATTAAAAAAGAGTAATCTCGTTTTCAATAAGCCCCTGTACATTGGGATGGCCATTTTAGACATTTCAAAAACTTGTATGTATGACTTCCATTATTCATACATCATCCCTAAATTGGGGAAAAAAAATTGTAAATTAATGTATACAGATACAGATAGTTTCACGTATGAACTTCATTGTAATGACGTATACGAAGAAGTGATAAAGGATGATATTCACATGTTTGATACGAGTGATTATGCTGAGGGTAATCACTTTAACATTCCGTTAGCAAACAAAAAGGTGTTAGGTTTGATGAAAGATGAATGTAATGGTTCTATTATGACGCATTTCATAGGGCTACGTTCAAAAATGTATGCTTTTAAAGTTAAGGGTGGGAAAATAGTGAAAAAATCTAAGGGGGTAAAGAAAAATGTTGTAAAAAATAAAATCACTTTCGAAGATTACTTAAACTGTTTAAAAAACTGGAATTCGAAGTACATTGTCCAAAACACAATTCAGTCCTATGCACATAACGTTTTCAGCATTGAACAAAAGAAAGTGGGTCTTTCTCCGGAAGATGATAAGCGGTCACTAATTCCAGAGTCGTTTGATACGCTTCCTTGGGGTCATTACAAATTAAGTAACACTGAGTGATATTTTAATTTTTTGTTGAGTATATGTATATAAAAAATGTACTCTTATTATTTTAGATATGAATACATTGAGTGAGAACTGTATAAAAATAATTTGCGAGAATATAGAATGTCTAGCAGATTTTTTCGAATCATCAAAATTACCATGGACTCTTACCAAACAAATCGCAAGAAAATTTGCGGAATACAAGTGGAGATTTTTGAATAAAACTGCTCAAAATGATCAGTCACGCTTTTGCAGAAATCTCAATTTTGTTCATTGTTCACGAGACATTCTGTACAAGGACCGAAATGCCGTACTTGCTAGATCCGACTGGGACTACATATTTGAAGATGAGTCGGAATATTGTATATGGGTTAACTATTATAGGATTGATAGATATAACATATATGTTTGTAAAGAGTGTTTTGATGGTATTAAAAGATGTCATAGAAGATTGAGGAAACATTTGATTGCAATCAATGATCATTACCATGATGTTTGCGAGTCAGAAGATATAATTGGTAACTTGTATCACAATAAAGATTGGTGGTGTCAAAGTTGCTATGGAACAGTGCTTTTTGAAACCCATGAAAAAGATTCTTGTATTGCGAAACTTCATAATTCTCCTAGAACTCACAGATTTAGGGGAACATATGATAGTGATAGCGATATTGATCATTTTGACGGATTCTAGTATTTGTAATTTTTTGTTTTTATTTCATTTTTATAATTTAATCTGTTGTCGGTTCAATCAAATTTTGTGATTTAGACTCTTAAGATATGTAAGTTTTTTAGTTATTGTTTATCATAAATATATTAATCTTTTGTCGGTTCAATTGAATTTTGTGATTTAGACTAAGTGTAAGTTTTATAGTTATTGTTTATCATAAATATATTAATCTTTTGTCGGTTTAATCAAATTTTGTGATTTAGACTAAGTGTAAGTTTTATAGTTATAGTTTATCATAAATAAATAAATCTTTTCTCAGTTCAATCAAATTACTCTACCAAAACTCTAACTCGTTGATTATCAATATGGAACTCGTTGTGATAAGAATAAATCAGTTACCTAAGAAAACATATTTTATTTATTCATAAAAAGATATAATTTTGCTAAGTAAATTCTTCAGCTGTTCTTTTAATCCTTCATTGGGACACGGTATTCCAAACCGGTTCCAATTAAATTTTCCGGCTTCCATTACCTTCTTTGTATATTCGCTGAATTTATAATATGTGTCTCCTTTCAAGAAATATATATATCCATCAATGAACTTGAAGGCACTTGTAATACCTAGTGGTAGGCCTGGAAATTGATCTGCAATTCGTCCACGCGTCTTTAATAGGAAAGGAAACATGGTAAATTCGATATAATTATAAGTATCGTAAAAAACGAAATATCTACCATGATGGTCTTGAAAAACTGCATTGATTTCTCTGAATCTTAAATTAATATCATTTCTTGTTATGTGTAAATCTGGGAAAGATGATGTAAGAAAGTCTTTAGTGGTGTTGTCGATTACCAAAAGGGAACCCTCAGAATTTTGGAAAATATGCGATATAGATGAATACTTGAGTTCTGTATCTCTGTATCTGTAGAGTAGGGAGGGTGAGTGTAGGCTCACAGCACTTAGGCCACATATGACCCATTGTACATCCTCCCGAGGAGTTGTCCTCCTAGGTCATCGTCCATCCTGTCCTTCTCAGGAAGGTGAACAGGTCACCAGGAGACATCTCCTTTATATCGGCAGGTGTAGGCCAAGACTCACCGAACACACACTCTCTTATCGACGATAACTCCGGACACTCGCATAGGACATGCCTGACAGTCTCATCTTCCTGTTCACACATCCTGCATATAGGTGTGTCCACTAGCCCCATAGTATGGAGGTGTTTCCTTAGTTGACAGTGGCCAGTCAGGAATCCCACTGTTATACGTAGATTTCTTCTGGTCATCGCCAAGTATTTTTTCGGCGCCATCTTCCCAGTGTCGCCCAGGGTGATCCTGGCAAAACTGCATCCTTTGATTGCCTCCCATCTCTCAAGGGATTGAGCATGGGTGTAGCGTTTGGCTAGTTCCGCAATTGTCGAAGTCGTCAGGCCGTAGGTGTCACTGGGTCCAAGAATTTTCAGTCCAGCGGCTTCCCTGGCTAAAGAATCAGCAATGCGATTTCCTTTACTCCTGTCGTGCCCTTTAACCCACCTCAGGATAATATTGTTATCTGCCGAGGCGTTAGCTAAATCTTGGTGGCACTCTAGTACTAGTCCTAGGCAAAACAAGGCAAAACGAACAACACTCAAAGAGGACTGGGGAATATACAAAGCCAACCTCAAAGAGTTCAAAAAAGTCTGCAGACAAAAGCAAAGAGAAGCCTGGAGAGCTTATTGTGAGGCAGTCGAAGACTTCCCACAAGTTTCTAGGCTACAGAAGGCGCTCTCAAACGACCAACATAAGAGTATCGGCATCCTTACAAGGGAAAATGGCGACAAGGCCGCCAACCTTCAAGAGAGCGCTGAGATTCTTATGGAAACTCACTTCCCAGGTTCTGTCTCTCCCGGAACGTCAAACTGGATGGAAGTACCAACAACACCCTCACAATACGACTGGCAATTTGCTAGTTCAGTAATTGACGAGGACAAGATAAGGTGGGCCATATCGGGCTTTTCCCCCTTCAAGTCACCAGGACCTGACGGAATAAGACCAGCCCTACTTCAATGGGGAATGGATATTCTTATGCCGCACCTGGTTGGAATTTTCAGAGCCTCTTTGGCTCTGAGGTATATTCCTCGTAAGTGGAGAGAAGTACGAGTGGTATTCATACCAAAACCAGGTAGGATGGATTACACCTTACCAAAAGCATTCCGACCAATTAGTCTCACATCGTTCTTTTTAAAAACAATGGAGAGGTTATGCGAGCGGTACATAAGAGACGAAGTGCTAGCTCACCACCCACTTCATCCAAATCAGCATGCATATACTCCGGGAAGGTCCACTGATTCGGCCCTTCACCAAGTGGTTGGCAGAATCGAAAGATCATTGGACAACAAAGAATCCACCCTGGGTATATTCATAGACATCGAGGGAGCGTTTGATAAAACAACCTTTCCAACAATTACCCAGCAACTCAACTCCAGGAATGTACCTCTGGTAGTAGGAGAATGGATACTCAAGATGCTCTCTAGTAGAGCAATAAGTATCAATGTAGAAGACATCACAGTAAGAGGACTGGTCATGAGGGGATGTCCGCAAGGAGGAGTCTTATCACCCCTTCTGTGGAACATAGTCCTGGACACCCTGATTAATCACCTCAACAACAATGGAATCTACACAATTGCATACGCAGATGACATAGTTATTTTGCAGACAGGCAAATTTGTGAACACACTGTGCGATAGAGCGCAGGATGGGCTCAAATTAATTGAAACATGGTGTAAGGAACACTCACTTTCGATCAATCCCAGGAAGACTGAGATGGTCCTTTTTACCAGGAAAAGGAGTTTATCGGGTTTAAAATCCCCCGAAATCTTCAAAAGCAAACTAAACTTTTCTGAAGAGGTGAAATACCTTGGTATTACCCTCGACAGGAAACTAACATGGAACTCTCATCTACACAGCAGAGCAAAAAGAGCATATGTGGCTTATGAACAGTGTCGGAGAACAGTGGGACGCACATGGGGGCTGTCACCCCGAGTGGTCTCCTGGATCTACACTGCAATAATAAGACCTATGTTAACGTATGGAGCAATTGCATGGGGACCGAAGGTTCTACAAGCAACGGCCATTCAAAAACTATATCAAATACAGCGAATGGCCTGTTTAAACATCACAGGAGCCATGAGAACAACACCAACCGCAGCAATGGAGCTTATTACTGGTCTGACCCCTCTGGACCTGTATGTCAAGGAGGTTGCGTTGATGGCCATGGTACGATTGCGCACGGCTGGTGTAAACCCCGAAGTAGGAGTGGGCCAATTGCGGTTAAGCCTATGGCAGGAAGCGCTTACTGCGCTACCTCTGCTGCAGGCAGCCAATGATGCAATTAAACCCAGGTTTTTGTTTAATAAACCCTACAAAATACAAATAAAACACAACACAGAGCCAGATGCGGCAGATGCAATACGCATTTATACAGATGGTTCAAAAATGAATGAAGGCTCAGGATGTGGAGTTTACTCGAGAGCACTAAGCCTAAGGATCAAGTGGGGAATGGGAAACAATACCAGCGTAGTTCAAACAGAACTGGCTGGTATCTCAATTGCCACAAAAGAACTAACCAGAAAAGGAATTTCTGACAAAAACATAATAATCTGCACTGATAGTAGACAAGCCCTATTAGCCTTGAACAGACAACGTGTTATATCAAGAATACTTGAGTTGTGCAGGGAGATAATCATGAAGATCATCAGGACTTGAGGGAATTCGCATATCATTTAAATCAAATTTCCATAAAAAATTTTGGTAACCGACATATAGTCGGAAGTTTGGAAACGACGGAGCAGTTGCCAGAAACATGAAGCTTGGTATTGTTATATCACATAAATTTTTGATTGTTGTACTAGGTAAATTTTTGATTGTTGTACTAGGTAAATTTTTGATTGTTGTACTATGATGATTCTTATAATGTGTGGAAGTAGTGGCTGTGGTTGTTGTTATCAAAGGTTTGGTAGATGTCTTAGAAATTTTAGGTCCATAAAGAGCACTCATACCCAAAATATCATCTTGACTAATATCCTGCACATATTCATGATACCAAGGAAACATTATTGCATCTTCAACATCACTGTGTCCTAAACCTAAATTATGACCAATTTCATGTACTAATACCATTAGAAGTTTAGTTTTTCCATCTGGCGGTGTGCTTAGCTCAGTAAAATCCCAATTTTCATCACTATCAATATGAAGTTCAATGCATTTATCATCACCTGTGAGGAAAAATGCATGTGCAAGTACTTGGCCCGAACCATCGAATGGAAATTGACAAGCATGATTTCCTTCACAGTCTGCTCGATTCCAGTGTACTCTTCGTCCAAAGGAAATGGTAATGTCAGGTTTATGTTGTATCGGAGAGGTAATTTGCGTGAATTGAAAATTGGAAACTTTCTCCCACATACTAAAAGCTTTTTCCGTTAAACGTTTAAGTGTAGAATTGGCTTTAGGGAAATACCAATATAGGTTGGTATTGTTCCATTTGGCATGAACTCTGTAATTGTTTTCGGCTTGAACACATCGAGGTTTGGATAGCAAACGTGATGTAGCATTATTCAAATCACCACTTACTGGAAGATTATATCGTTCTTGGAAAGCTCCTAAGGTACTTTAAAAATCGGTGGTGCTGCCATCAGTAGTGTTTATGTAACCATAATTCTTTAAATAATTTATGACTTCAGATTCATTGAGCGTCAAAGCTTGACGGGTGACACAGAATAATATCAACAGAATGCGACCAATCATAATGATGATCTGAATAAGAATGATGTTTATGTCGTTTAACATCTATATATGTAATAATTTAACGTAACATGTGACTAGAAAAGTCGTTTACATTTGTTCTTTTAAAAATAATCGCCAAAAATTTTTAAAGTTTTTATTTGAAGAAAAACATCAATAATATACAACTATTTATTCAAATCATTGATAACTTTAACTTTATAAAAGTATACAAATTCTCTGAGGGCATTGTGTAACATATCGTTTGGTGTAATGGAACAAAATGCATATAAAATTTGTAAAGGACTTAAATTTTCGGAGAAGGTATTTTTACAGAAATCCAAAACATTATAATAATATTCACAAAAATTTAAATTTTCTAGTACAAATATACGTTGTACAATCAAATTATTTAATTCTAAAATTTGCGATACCTCTTCTTCATCCATGTAATACTCAACACCATGTTTCATGACTAAAATCACCTTATTATCATCGTAATTTAATGGTATGATTGTACAGTGATCCTCACATAGTAATGAATTAGGTTTGAATTCGTCTCCGGTATGAAAGAAATTCATCTGTTGTGTCATAATTGAGATAAAGGCATTCCATTCATAAGTACTGAAAGATATTTTGCTGAACTTAAGATGTTGGGATAAGATGACAGCAGGTGTGAATGATCTTGCAGGACTTATTCCACATTTTACTTCATACCCCGAAATTGGATACTGTGTTGAAAGCAGGTAAATGTTTTCAGACTTGACAGCAGTCTCATAGTTTTCCAATATTCTATCTAACTCTGAACTGTAGTTACTCGAATCAGATTCGTCCACGATGTCGACACTACCACTATCTTGGGAACTCATGTTGCTAACTGAGTTTGATATCCAAAGCTCACTCCAATTTATAGCTCCTGCTCTTTCAAGGTTTTCTACGCGGCGAACCGAAAAATAGATCTATACAATATCAATATTCTCTATCCAACTGTTGTGTTTGCTATCCAAACCAAGCCACTTGACGTACATTTTGTTACCCTTTCTTCTGAGCACCTTTTCAACTAAGTAAATGTCTGCATTTGATGTTTTCTGTAGTTCTTCATCATAGAAGCAGCCGCTGATTGGTGTACCTTGCATGTCTTCAAGTAAATACGTAGCAGGATTGGTAATTTTAACTTTGATGATTTTGAATAGTTCTGTAGTCCAATTGGGTGTATATCCTTTTTCAAAGACATGTTTTGCCTTGGATATGCGCACAATGTCACCAACTTTAAATTTTCGTGGACCGACTATCTTTAAATGACTATAGGTGTTATTCAAAATAGATTTTTCGTTGGATTTGTTAACTTGAGAAGGTCTATATTTTGTTGTGGAATGTTTTGTATCGTTATAGTTTTGAGTAATTTCAGGCAGAATATCAATCCATTTGTAGGTGCCATTTAAACTGAAATACTTGTAGAGTTTCGATTTCAAAGTTCTTATTACACGCTCTGCCATAGAAGCTTTCATTGTACTGAATACGCTGTAATGATTTATGTTGTGTTTTCTCATTAAATTTTGAAATTTGCTATTGTAAAATTCCTTTCCTTGATCAGATTGCAGATTTTTTGGTATTCGTCTAGTGTGAGCGAGAATGTCCGAGTAATCTCCTCTCCGGTCTTAGTGGGCGTGTCCACACAAACTTAGAAAAACAATCAATGACGACCAGTATCATTTTATGATTCCTATTTTGTGATGCAAAATTCCTCATCTCCGCAAGATCCATTTGCCAAAGATCGTCAAGGCCCTTAATAATAGTGCGTCTGCGAGGGAATTTTTTCCGAATAGGTTTGTGAAGCTCGTTTACGAGTTGAATCTTTTCCTTGGTGTGCATATTATGATGTATTACCGGCTAGCTTCAGCTCCAGACTGCGAATGTGGTTATGTGTATTCGTATTCATAACCTTAATATTGTCTACAATGCCCGAAACGTTAGTTTTCATATCAGAGACGGATCTGATATTTTCTGTAATTTCTTTTTGTAACTCACGTATGCTTTCAACACACATGTTAATAGAAGCAGTGAATTCTTTTCGAATAAATATTTTGGCTGCAACAATTGAATCGTCAACGTATTTCTTCGTAGCCATATCCCTAGCTGCTACAGGGGGATTTCGCGAAATAAATGTATCAATTTCGTTAGTTTTATTTTGTAAGTTAGTAATGTGCGCCTGTAATATGGGGATTTTTGTCTTATGAAGCTCATTTCTTATCTCGTTGAATCCTACAGCTAAATCCTTTATATCACGTTCTTGTTGCTGCAGCACGGTACCATGTGCTTGAATTAATGGTGAGTTGTTGATAGCACGTAGGTCATTCAATTGCACATCCACATATTTTTTTGTTGCAGCATCACTATTTGTTGTCGGTTCCTTAACATTACAAATTTTCACATTTTCAATATCAATATTACCGTCCTGAGTATGAGGAAACGTAATTTTCGCTGGTATACGCGCATAGGGCGTTTGATGTCTATGTCCGAATTTATCGACTGACATAATTGAAATGAACAAGTTTCAACTTGTATTATTCTATTATATCAGCTCCCTTGAGTTCATTGATAATTGCTACTATTTCGTTGTCGTGTGACGTATTACCTGCCTCTTTTGAAGCAATCAACAACTTCAAACGATCTACCAATTCATTCACATCCTCCCAATAAATATACTCCATAGGTTTATCATTATATCTTAAACGATCGATACCTTTTCCTTTTGCAAAAGGAATTGATTTTAGACGAGTCAATACCTGAGACGATCTAGTCGTCGTTAGAGATTTTGTTTGGAATAAAGGTTTTATGATGTAGTGATATTTATCAGTACTTGACCCCTTAAGACGATTTATCGTGTCTAAATGAACTTTAGTTGTTGTCAAAAGATTTTTATAGTTCTGTAAATCTTGATCATTGTAACTGGGATCTTGGTAAAATAGAAGCTCATACAAGCCTGGTGTTCCAATTATATATTTTCCTACTTCGTTTTTCTCAGGTAGTATGTTTATATTACCGGTTTTTCCATCAAACGCAATTCGACGTTTGCCTAATGACCAACCGATTTCATCGTTGTATATCGGTCCATAATTTTTATCAATTTTATCATCTTTTTGGAAGTAATCTTCAATGAACTGATGACTGATGGCAGGATATTGATCCAAATATTCTTCGAAAGCTTCCTGAGAAATTTCTGGAGATTCAGAACGTGTAATATTGCCTGATTCATCGGTTTCGGCTATCGGTTCCGTTTCGAGAAAAGGTGTAAACACATCATCATCATCAGGTTCTTCCTTCTTTATTTCCTCTTTTGGATTCAAATTTGTAATCGTTTTTTGTAATGTCTTTGAGGATTGCACAATTTCTTCGAGTGGTTTAGATATCGGCTTGAATAGTTTATTAAGAGACTCATCTTGCTCTGATTTACCCAATTTCAATGCCAAGTATTTTTTTCGAATTGATCTAGCAAGTTAATACACTTTTTTCTTGCGCAATGCAATAGCAACCTTATCGTCAGACATATTGGTGTGGACTGAAGAAGCAGCTTACAGTTTTATATATTTATCGAATCCTTTGCGATACCTTCCATCATTGAGGGCGAAATCTTTCATAATTACCAATGTACCATAGCGATCACACCAACACTTTGAACACATATTTTTAAATACGTCAAATGTCATGTCAGGAGATACGTGTTCGTCAAATATATGTTTCAAGTTCACCTCATCCTGCTTGAATAATACAATCACATTACAGTTGTCGCGAATAAGCTGTTTCGGTATTTTTGAGTATGTTTGACAAAGATATGCAGCATCAAAATCTTCTGAATTTTCTGCTGCCCATCACATCGTCATCGAATAAAAAGACAGAATTTGGTCGAGCTTTCTCTGGACTAATTATTTCCTCGTTGTCTTTAAATGGGAAATAGCCAACGCCCTTGACTTGTGCTATAACTTCTTGCAGCAATTGTTACTTTGGTTGGAATAACGATTTTGAATAGACATAAACATTTTTGAATTTCGCACCATTCGGATTAAATAGGAGCGCCAGCACGACATTCGTCTTACCACACCCACTGGGACCACATATAATGGCACGGAAAGAATTTGGTAACAATTTACCATGTTTGCCGATCGATGGCGTTGAGGTGAAATCCAGATTTTCAATGGGTATAGTCTGCTCTTGTTGAATTATTTTCATTGTGTGTATCGTTTTTCGTAGGACTACTCTTTAAATATAGATGTCACCAATTACGCGTATCAGTCTTAATGTTGGTGTTTGAAGGAGAAGGTCTCTTAAATTCTCTCATCAATAAACTACCTATTGAACTTGTAACGTTAATTTTATTCACTCTCCTTATATTTAAATATTTATTAAATTATCTTATGGGTGGCGAGTAGCCAGTCCTTTCTCATGCCCAGCGCTGAGAAATGTATCGAGTTTAACTTTATCTATAGTCGATGAAAGACAAAATTTTAAGTTTATTTGCGGGTCAAATGGATACCGTCTATAGGGAAAATAGTCACTTCGGTTTACTATAAATTATTTGGTTTTCAATTTTAACACAAATGAATGAAGAATCCACTTACGGAATTTAAAATACTTTTTCATTTCCAAACCATGGAGTTTGATACAGATATGCGACGTATGTGCATTATCATTCACATGATTTCATGTTTTATATTTAAACAGAGGCAATCAGAGATTTTGTCTTTTCTGTGACAAAATGTTGAATTAACAACTTAAAATTTATTTGGTGAGAGTTTCACCTAAAACTTTTTTTATCTAAGTGCATTCATGTGAATGGTAAGTAGTTGCGCTTAAATTCATATGTTACATATTTAACTTTGCTTTTCTCAATATATAGTAGCTTTTCTTATTATTTTCTCTAGCGTTCCAGTACCAGATATATCGATAACGTTTTTTTTTATATTTTTTTTTGTGTTTTTTTTATCTTGTTGAAGACACTTGATATTATACCTTTTAATATATTTACCGGCATTAATAATACATTTTTATTGCTTTCCTTCATTATTTTTTTATAGTAAAATACAGGATGTTGCTTCTTTTTTGTTTTATGAACCACGTTTTTAAATATTCATTTTCAATCTGTATATCATATAACAACCAGCACCATTTTCATTTCAATCTCCAGATATCCTGCATTTTACTATGTTCATTTAACATATATCTGATTCAAGTGTTCTTTCTAGCACTTTCTTCGTATCTAAGTTATATATATCTTTATATATATAACCACTACTTCTACTATCACTACTACTACAACTACTACTACCACAACAACTACTACTATTAATATGTTCTGGCAATAAACCTCCATAAGACACCGGACCTCCATAAGACACCGGACCTCCATAAGACACCGGACCTCAATGAAGAAGGAAAGTACCGTCACTAAAAATTATTGTTGCAACAAGAATACTAAATACTAATTTTTCTTCAACTGTGATATTTATATATTTTTTAAAGTCATTATACAACTTGTAAATTTAACAACGTAGTTCATATTCCTTCCCTTCCAACATTTCCAGGTTTGTTGATAGAGAGTGTTGAAACAAGTCAACTAATATTATTCAGGGTGGCGCCCATTTACCTTAACTTTACTTAAATTCCTTAACGTAATTTATTGATTGTTTTGTTAACTTATTAAATTCATTTATTTCAATATAACTTCAATAATTTAAATAAGTAGTATTACCCGCGAACCGGTAAGACTACTCCCTGAATTTTTATTAGTTTGGTATCCGAATTCACGCCTGAGCAGCTCTTTATCTGAGTAGCCGTTACAAATTGGCACCCGAACGTGTGTGGCCTGCTTTACACATCATCTCTCTCATCAATAGATCTTGAAACTTGGAAGTTTGGATAGTAGTAGTTATCTTTTTATTATCGTAAATATCTTTCACTTATTACAGTATTTATCTTTCTATAGTTCACTTATCGTATCATATCGTTCACAGTTGAGTTGCAATATTTCATTTTATTATCGTATTGACAATATCTATATCTATATAATATTTTTTCTTATCTTATATCTTCACGTATCGTATATATAAATATCTTCTCAATCGTCAATATCAACAGTACTCAATTTTTTTTTAAATTTTCGTATCTTATAATTTAATAACGTCAGATACCGTATACTAAAATGGCAAAAATGTTTAAGCTAAATGTTGATTATCTTTTAACTCATGAACTAGATCATGAAATTTCTTATCGTGGCTTAGAAATACCTTCACTGGTTACAGAGAAGAGGAAATTGTTACGGGGTGTTTTAACTCAACAGGTATCCATGCGGAGTTCGATCGTATATGTCGATCTTCCATTTACTACCGAAATTACAGGAATTAAGCTTTCTTTTGCCGACTTGAAGAAGAAGGTTCAAGATTTCGTTGGAACTCCTTCTGATGTAGAGTATAAAAGATTGACTTGTCGGCTAACTCACCTTACGCAACGCATTTCTCGTTTGAATTGCGAGGAAGACGAGCATGAAAAAGTAAAAAAACATCTAACATCAGAAATATTGTTTTTAGAAGGTGAATTAGATGGCAAACTCAATGTTATTGATGCAGATAGACAATCTACTCCGGTAAATGCAAATCAAAGTTTTTCTTTTTCTAAACCTGTACCTGTACACAAATGGGGAATAAGATTCTCAGGAATTGATTCCAAAGAATCAGTACTTGGCTTCCTAGAACGTGTGAATTGTCTTAAAATTTCGAGAGGTATCACAGATGCTGAATTGTTTTCTAGCTCAGCTGATTTGTTTAGTGATCAAGCTTTTAATTGGTATCTAATTAACAGATGCAAAGTTCAAAATTGGGAACAATTAGTGACCAAATTGAAATCAGATTTCTTACCTTATAACTATCAAGATGATTTACTAGAGGAAATCAAGGCTAGAAAACAAGGTCAACATGAAAGAGTTACCCTCTATATTAACGCCATGTGTGGTTTGTTCAATCGTCTTGACGACAAGCCAAGCGAAAGTGCCATGATCCGTATTATTCGTAAAAATCTCTTACCTAATTATTCACAACCATTAGCTTTAATCGATATTGATACTGTTGATATTTTGACGGAAAAATGTAAACGACTTGAGGAAACATTAACTTGGGATCAACAATTTACATCAAATCATAAGAATAGTCAATATTTACTTGAACCAGATTTGAGCATACCTAGTACCTCTTTTAAGGATAATTCTTGTTTTAAACAAAGACAAAAAAATATATCGGTAGTATCTTCTACTTGGACTTGCTGGAATTGCAAACAAGCAGGTCATATGTATTATAACTGTCAAATTCCTAGGAAATTGTTTTGTTTTGGTTGTGGACATCCTGATACTGTAAAAACTAAATGTCCAAAGTGTTCAAAAAACGAACCAAGCAGTGGTCGAACTTCCCACTCTACCACACTTGCTCAAAAACCGGGAACATCAGGAAAATCCAAAAACATCAAAACAAAGACAAAATCTCAGGAAAAACCAGCAAAGGACGAAAATTAAGGTTACCTCAAATAAATCCTATAAATTCCAGTTCTGTAAAAAACTTTTCTCGTTCTATCTTAAAAAAGGTTCCTACTGTAAGTCGCTCCGACTGGAATGCATGGCTTTTATTTGTTAAAGATTTCTATAAAACGAATTCAAGATCAAATTCAATTGTTTCAAACTCAAAGTCTTTAGCAAATGTAGGATCACTGCTTTATAATGTTAAAGATGATAATCGACCTTATGTCGATATCATAATATTTGATAAAACAATTTCTTGTCTTGTTGATACTGGTTCAAATATCTCATTGATTGGTTCTCGTGCATTAGATTTTATTCATAACTTATCAGTACCTATATTGAACGATGATAACTTAAAAATATCTACGGCAGATGGTAAATTTCAGGACGTTCTTGGTTATATCGAAACATATGTCATCACAGACAAGATATCTAGGCTTATGAAATTTTATTTAATACCTTCAGTCAAACATGATATTATTCTCGGTATGGATTTTCTCAAAATTTTTAACGTAAAAATTAATTTCTCTAAATTATCTTTAACTGTAAATTCACTCTCGTTAGCTGTAGTAAATACAATTCGGGATATATCTCATTTAACTCCTAATCAAACAAGTAGGTTAAATCAAACTATAGATCTCTTTAAGACTATTAGTCCGTCAGAAAAAATAGGTAAAACTCATTTGATAGAGCATTTTATTGATACCGGAAATTCTCCTCCTTTTAAACAAACCCAATATCCCTTACCTCAAGCTATGCAAGCTTACCTGGAAAAGGAAGTAGATACTTTGCTAGAATTAGGTGTAATTCAAAAAAGTAAATCTTCATATTGTAGTCCTATCTGGTTGGTTCAAAAGGGAGATGGTAAATATAGAATGTGTTTTGATGGACGTAAACTAAATAGTGTGACTTTAAATAAAGATGCTTATCCCTTACCTTCAATCGAAGTTATACTGAGTCAACTTCGAGATACTCGTTATATATCTAGTATAGACCTAAAGCAAGCATTTTATCAAATTCCGTTGGAGAAATCATCTCGGGAGAAAACAGCTTTTGCAGTAGAAGGTAAAGGTTTATTCGAGTATGTCACTACTCCTTTTGGGTTAGTCTCTGCTCCTGCTAGCATGTGTCGTTTAATCGATTTGGTCATTGGTCCTTCTTTGGAACCATATTGTTTTTATTACCTGGATGACATCATCATTTGTACTCCTGATTTTGACAAACACATGGAAATTCTTCAGAGTGTTTTCGAGAAACTACGAGATGCCGGCTTGACGGTAAATTTAGGTAAATGTCAGTTTTGTCGTTCTTCCCTTAGATATTTAGGTTATGTGGTGGATGAAAATGGTCTTCGTACCGATCCTGAAAAGGTTTCTGCTATTTGTGAGTACCCTGTTCCGAAAACTGCCACTCAGGTGCGTAGATTCTTGGGAATGGTTTCGTATTATCGTCGGTTTCTTAAAGATTTTTCTTCCTTATCTGCTCCAATTTCTGATCTTCTTAGTGAGCGAAAGAAACATCAATCTATTACTTGGACATCCCAGGCAAATCAGGCTTTCGAAAAGGTGAAAACTGTCTTAACTACCGCTCCTATCTTGAGTAGTCCCGATTTCACAAAACCTTTCTTCCTTATGACAGATGCTAGTGATGTTGGGGTAGGAAGTGTTCTTTTTCAATTGGAAGATGGACTCGAACATCCCATAGCTTATATGAGTAAGAAACTCACAAAGGGTCAAAAGAAGTTTAGTACTACTGAAAAGGAACTGTTAGCAGTTTTGTTAGGGATTGATCATTTCAGATATTATCTTGTAGGTCGTCATTTTACCGTAATTACTGATCATTCTTCTCTTGTGTGGTTGAATAATATGAAAAAACCTTCTCCTCGCTTAGCTAGATGGATATTGCAATTGTCGCAATACAATTTCTCTATCGTTCACCGTAGATCTACCGGAACTGTGGTAGCAGATGCATTATCTCGTATACCTGAAGTTAGTATCTTAGACTTATCTACATTACATCCCGATAAATGGTATAATGACATGATTTCTCATGTTCAAGATTTTCCAGAAAAATACCCAAGTTTTAGAGTTGAAAATAACATATTATATAAACATGTCTTCAATAAATTTGGACCAATTAGCAATGTTTCCGATTGGAAAATTGTCGTTCCTACTAAAAATCGAAGTGAAATTTTACATCATTTTCATGATAGTCCAACTTCTTCTCACTTCGGTGTTTTTAAAACATTAGAGAGAATTTCTGAAATTTATTATTGGCCTAATCTCAGGAAATCAGTTTATAAATATGTTACTCGTTGTAAAATATGTGCATCTTGTAAACCATCTAACTTGCCACAAGCAGGATTAATGGGAAAATATCGTAACATTAACTTCCCTTTTCAATTGATATCGTGTGATCTTCTAGGGCCATATCCCCGATCTCGTAAAGGTAATCAATTTGCACTTGTTGTAGTTGACTGGTTCACGAAATTTGTATTAGTTCATCCCTTACGACAGGCTACCGCTCGTTCTATAGTGGATTTCTTAGAAAATCATGTCTTTCTTATTTTTGGAATCCCTCAAATTGTATCTTGCGATAATGGTAAACAGTTCACGAGTCATTTGTTCAAAAACCTCATGGACAAATATTCAGTACAAAAGATTTGGTATAATGCTAACTTTCATCCGCAAATTAATCACACTGAACGCGTAAACAAATCCATTGTCACAGCTATACGATCTTATAGTTATGAAGATCATAGAACGTGGGATGAAGAGATCTATAAAATTGCTCAAGCAATTCGGCTGTCGAAACATGAAGTTACCGATTTCACCCCTTCCTTCCTTACCTTTGCTCGAAATGTTCCTGTCTCGGGAAATTTTTATGGTATAATTGCAGAAAATGCTAATAATCAGGTTACCATTTCCGATAAAGTCCACCGAATTCAGGATACACAAGAAATGCCTAAAATTTTTGAAGTGGTGAGAAAAAATTTGCAAACAGCATATCGGCAGAGTAGTCAACGTTATAATTTGCGCAAACGAGATCATAGGTTCTACGTAGGTGATCGGGTTTGGAAGAAGAACTACCCTAAATCGGACAAAGCCAGATATATCTCCGCTAAATTTTTACCAAAATATACACAATGTACCGTATATCGCGTTATTTCACCCTTAGTATATGAATTAAAGGATGAAGCGGGAAAAAACATTGGTCGATGGCACATAAAAGACATTAAAGCTGGTATCTTGTCTGATGATGAGTGTTCTGATATCGATGAATCCAATTCAACCACAACGTAACCATTTATACTTATATCTTTCCTATTTGTAATTTTTTTTGTGATGTGTGTTGGTGTCTCGAATATTTTTTTTATCTCTCTTATCGTAGAGATTTTCTTTTTCTCTGACTATAAATGTGATAATGACTTCACTTTCTTTCCCTATTGATTAGCAAAATAGCATTCATTTTAATCTGAGAATTATAATACAAAATCCGTTGAGATTTTTTTTTAGAAAATTTTTAAATATCCATAAATATTATAATTTTGGAAAACGCATAGTCAAATCAATTTGAGTTTAATAAACATGTTGGTGCACAAGCATTGAGGTTATTAAATATTGGGTCTTCTTGATTTGAAGAAACCTTAAGTGTTAAGGGTGATATTAAATCTTCATTATCTTATCTTCTATATCTTATCTTAATTATCGTATCTTATCGTATCTAAGTGGACAAGGGATGTAACTTGTCTACTGTACTATATTTTATAGTACTTATCTTTATCTTATCTTTGCAGGCAGATAATGTCTTGTCTGTATTTATATACCGAGAGGGTATATAATTTTTTTTTTTGAAGACCATTGGAAATCTGACTTTGCAATTAGTTTGAATATTAGCTGATATATCATGGGATATCGAAAGTTATTATCTTTTATATTATCACAACTATCTTTAAATTTTATTATCTCAAAAGTTTGAAATTTCAATTATCTTGATTATCTTGAAATTTTCATTACCTCTATGTTGAAAATTTTATAGTATTTTAATTGTTTTAAACATTTTTATCTACATGCTCGAGATATCAACTTACATTACAAAAAGAATTCTTTTTGCTTAACTACATTCAATACCTTACCTAATATCTTGTCTACCTAATTTTTTTTATCTACTTTTTCATTATCTCTATCTATGATCATTCCGAAAGATTGATCTAGATATTTCACTTGTAGACATACCTTCATTTTGTCTATATTTTATTGTATACCTTTCCCTTTGAATTTTTTTGTTGGATTTCTCAATAGTGGGTGTTGGAGGAACTCAGAGTGGTCTGGAATGTGTTTCAGGGTTCAGCGTCGGGGGGTTAATCAGCCTGGGAGGCAGAGGTGGCTGAGGTCTGCTGTCATTAGTTAAATCTACTTGGGGGGTTAACTACTGCGTCTGTGCCAACATGGCTCGCATATCGCTCTGAGGATTTTCCAACAGTACTGTTGTGGGATGCCGTTGTCAATTTCTTTCCTTCCTCAAATTTCAGCCTGACAGGGGCTATACTCTGTTAGGGGGTATATCGAGCCTCCTTGGACTAGTTATAGTAACTAGCTCTGAAAACATTTTTTTCTCTTTTCGTTTTCTCTTATCGATAAATTCTTCATTTTGGGTGATTCATGTGTGTTGTCATGGTATTTTAGGTTGAGATTTCTGCTGAAGCTGAGATTGTAGACCACGACGCGACTTAACATCTCTCGCGAGGTCCTTCTCGTTAGGTGGAGGTTGATCTCTTGACCTGGGATGCTGTGATAGGGCACATGATTAGCCTGGAATATTGGTGGTTTTTTTTTATCATATTATATTATGTAGTATAATATAATGGAAATTTTTTTTTGGTTGACAGTTTATTCTGTTAGGGAGTCATATAAAGCTTCCTTGGATTTGCTCCTAAATTATATCTGTAACTATTTCTTTTGTTTTGCTTTGTTTCCTTCTCATCTGAGAACTATTTTTTATATCGTTAAGAGGTTTAACATCTTAGGCTATGGTTATTAATTGTTAGTCTAATTGTCTGCTGCTTTGTGTGATGTTTTTTTTTTCGAATGCTATACCTGCGCGATGACCAATGGCTACTGCGGACGCTAACTGGCAACCTCCCTGGTATAAGCTCGGAAAAAAAATTATCATATAGCATTACGTTATTTTCTAATTTTCTTCTTGGATCAAAGATACTTGGAAGTTTTTTTATTTTGTTTCCTTTCATTTTCTCATATTTTTTTTGGGCCAAGATATTCTTAGTAAGTTAGTTATATTGCTTATATTATTATTAGTACTTACTTCCTTATATTGTTTATATTATTATTACCTATCGACTGATATCAGGTGAAAAAATTTTTTTTTAAGCTATTCACTGATTCAGTGATATCGATAGTTTATTTTTTTTATTCTCTTAAATTTTTATTTAACTACTGACTGATAATCGATACAATCGATCCATCAGACAAGAATTTATTTGTTTCGTTTATTAAATCTCGGGTTCCTTATTTTTAGTAAATTACTAATTCACTGATTATAAGTATATCAGTATTTTTTTTTATAAGAAATCCTCTTAACGATTCGTATATACCTGGTACTGGTTCCTTTTCTCATAAATTTATACCGTTCAAAAATTTTTTTTTGCCTCTTCATTACTTTACTATTTCTTTTTTATTAATTCCTAGTGTGGAAATTCTTTTTCATTTATAAAAAAATTTTTTTTGTGAAAAAAATTTTTTTTCCTGGTTGTAAGGGTGTGTAACGTTAATTTTATTCACTCTCCTTATATTTAAATATTTATTAAATTATCTTATGGGTGGCGAGTAGCCAGTCCTTTCTCATGCCCAGCGCTGAGAAATGTATCGAGTTTAACTTTATCTATAGTCGATGAAAGACAAAATTTTAAGTTTATTTGCGGGTCAAATCGATACCGTCTATAGGGAAAATAGTCACTTCGGTTTACTATAAATTATTTGGTTTTCAATTTTAACACAAATGAATGAAGAATCCACTTACGGAATTTAAAATACTTTTTCATTTCCAAACCATGGAGTTTGATACAGATATGCGACGTATGTGCATTATCATTCACATGATTTCATGTTTTATATTTAAACAGAGGCAATCAGAGATTTTGTCTTTTCTGTGACAAAATGTTGAATTAACAACTTAAAATTTATTTGGTGAGAGTTTCACCTAAAACTTTTTTTATCTAAGTGCATTCATGTGAATGGTAAGTAGTTGCGCTTAAATTCATATGTTACATATTTAACTTTGCTTTTCTCAATATATAGTAGCTTTTCTTATTATTTTCTCTAGCGTTCCAGTACCAGATATATCGATAACGTTTTTTTTTATATTTTTTTTGTGTTTTTTTTTATCTTGTTGAAGACACTTGATATTATACCTTTTAATATATTTACCGGCATTAATAATACATTTTTATTGCTTTCCTTCATTATTTTTTTATAGTAAAATACAGGATGTTGCTTCTTTTTTGTTTTATGAACCACGTTTTTAAATATTCATTTTCAATCTGTATATCATATAACAACCAGCACCATTTTCATTTCAATCTCCAGATATCCTGCATTTTACTATGTTCATTTAACATATATCTGATTCAAGTGTTCTTTCTAGCACTTTCTTCGTATCTAAGTTATATATATCTTTATATATATAACCACTACTTCTACTATCACTACTACTACAACTACTACTACCACAACAACTACTACTATTAATATGTTCTGGCAATAAACCTCCATAAGACACCGGACCTCCATAAGACACCGGACCTCCATAAGACACCGGACCTCAATGAAGAAGGAAAGTACCGTCACTAAAAATTATTGTTGCAACAAGAATACTAAATACTAATTTTTCTTCAACTGTGATATTTATATTTTTTTTAAAGTCATTATACAACTTGTAAATTTAACAACGTAGTTCATATTCCTTCCCTTCCAACATTTCCAGGTTTGTTGATAGAGAGTGTTGAAACAAGTCAACTAATATTATTCAGGGTGGCGCCCATTTACCTTAACTTTACTTAAATTCCTTAACGTAATTTATTGATTGTTTTGTTAACTTATTAAATTCATTTATTTCAATATAACTTCAATAATTTAAATAAGTAGTATTACCCGCGAACCGGTAAGACTACTCCCTGAATTTTTATTAGTTTGGTATCCGAATTCACGCCTGAGCAGCTCTTTATCTGAGTAGCCGTTACAAACTTCACTTACCTAGCTATCAGTACTGTGGACGTAAGTACTACCCCCTCCACCACTGTAAAAAATTGATTGTTTTGTTTTTAGCCGGTACAAAATTGGAAAAACGTCTTGATCGTGGAGATCCGGGCATAAACCCCTTGGACGCTGCTTGTAAACAACACGATATTTCTTACTGGAAGAATAAGTCTCTCGAAGAACGACACAAAGCCGATCAAATACTTGAAGATAAAGCTTGAGCACGCGTCAAATCAAAAGACGCTTCACTGGGAGAGAAAACTGCTGCATTACTTGTAACAGGCGGAATGAAGGTGAAAGAAAGCTGGGAATGGGTTGTCGTCGCAAACGTCGTTCCTTGCATCGAGATGTTATTTTAAAAGTGGGAAAGTCCATGAAAAAAGGGGCATCTTTGAAAGACACCGCAACGTTTGCCTTACGAGCCGCCAAAGCACTTATTAAAGAATTTGGTGGGAAAAAAGAAGTAGAGGTTCCTCGAGTGATACCTGTAGCGAATTCCGGAGGTTTCCTACCACTTATCCCTTTGTTTGCAGGCCTTTCGGCACTGGGAGCGCTGTCAGGTGGTGCTGCTGGGATTGCAAAAACTGTCATTGACGCAAAGCATACGCAAAAGAAATTGGAAGAAGATGTACGTCATAATAAGGCTATGGAACGTGTAGGATCTGGTCTGTATCTGAAAAAGTACCTAAAAGGCGGTTTTGGATTGTACTTGAAAAAACAAAAAAACCGATAAAGCTACCCAATCACGCATTAACCGACTTTGACATAACACATTACGCAAAATCGCTTAAAATACCGCATTTTCGAGGAGTTTTCATGCGAGACACTCTCCCCAAAGACGGCCTCCGAAAACGAGAATGCGCAGTTGTTAATTTGGACATCTCTGAGAATAGCGAAAGTCATTGGGTAGCTTACCGAAAGATAAACAACAATGTAGAGTATTTTGATTCATTTGGTAACTTGAAGCCGCCGAAAGAAGTTAAATATCTCGGAAAAAGTGCGCGAATTTTCTACAACAATACCCAATATCAAAACTACGATCAAATCAATTGCGGCCATTTGTGTTTGAAATTTCTGCAACAATACTACAACACATCTACCATGGAAAAGCTTTGAGTAGTTTTACTGCCGAAGAACTAGAGCACTTTCCCATTGAACATCTAATAGAGTGTGTAAGACCTTGGGAATTGCTGGAAATATGGCATAAACTTCCCAATGAATATCGAGCAAATTTTGAACTACAAATACGACTGCCTTGTTTCATCCATTACAACCGACCTGATTGGACGACGCATTGTGACGGCCCACTGAGTTCGCAAGCTACTTGTTTCCTTCGTAAACAAACATTAAAAAAATAAAAATGATATTTAAATTCAAACATTATTCGTTTTTCATCAGTCATCATGTCGCAGTTGCTGAGACTTAACAGCACCAATCACGTGTTCACCTTCCAACCTCCTACGCCTATTGAGCTCGATCCGAAGAAGGAATACGAAATAGCTCTACGATCTTTTCATTCTTATCACAGTATACCGAACATTGAAAATTGTAAGTTTTACTACTACGATACCAAGGGCAAGCTTCAAAGTTTTGATTTTCCCACAGGATGTTACGAAATTGCCGATCTTGAAGCGTTTATCCGAGATAAATTGGGTGCAGGCAATCTAACTAGACCAGAGGATATATTTTCACTAAAACCCAATCATAATACGTTAAAATGTGAAATTTCCAGTAAATACAAAATTTCCTTCAAGGAGGCCAATAGTCTTGGAAGAATCTTGGGATTTTCACCGAAAATACTCGAAGCCAACAATTACACTCTTCAGATCTCCCCGTCAAAATCATTAAAGTATCTAGTATTCGCTTCGATTGTAACATTACCACTGGAGCCTTCGATGCAAACAGACCTGCTCATACTATATACGAATTCGTCATACAAGTGGATCCGGGATATTCAATAGACGAAATTCCTCATAATTTACTCTATTTACCTGTTATACCACAAAGTGAAATAATCAATATCACCGTCATCGCTTTAGACCAAGACGGTCAGCCCGTAAACTTTCGTGGAGAACTAAGTACGTTGGTGTTGGAGCTTAGAGCACGATGGGGCTAATAATCAATCATAAAAGTCAATCTGCAGCACTTACAACTTCATTAGCTGAGCAGTCGCCAAAGCTGAAACAGCTCTCGTTCGCAAACAAATTGGTCTTGCAATCGCTGGGTTTTAAATTGAAAAATGACAACCATGTATGGAAAATATCTACGCCAAAACGACATGCCTCCAATGTTTGATATCTATCGTAAGCCGATGTTTGATGAGTCAATTCGAAAGGCCGAATATAGAACCTATGCTCCATTCATAAAATCATTCAATTGCAGTGACATTGTGGAGTTTAGCATTAATCAGGTTGATTCGTTCTTTGCGATGAGCGAAACATTGTTGTGCATTAAGGGTTCTCTCGAAGTACACGGAGCTGGTGACGTAAAATTAGTAAATAATGTTGGAGCCTTTCTATTCGATTCATGTACGTGCAGTGAAAGTGCCAAGGAAATGGAAACAGTTCGAGATCCTGGAATAGTAAGCGCCGTACGTGCCATGACCTGTTATAACCAAGAAGATTCCAATCATATGGCTATAGCCGGCTGGAATTACCCGAAAGATCCTATTTTGAATGTAAGCGACAAGTCCTTCAACCTTCAAATACCTCTCAAACATATTTTCAACATTTTCAACGATTATTCCATGATTACATGTGGACGTCAAACAATACGACTAGTTCGAGCACGAAACGATAATGACTGCTTATATATTACTGAAAAGAATGTCTCTGGAACGTCCGCCACTACAACAGCTAAAATTAACATTACAAGCGTTGAGCTGAAAGTTAAACATATCTTTCCTAATGACGACATAAAATTAAATCTCATGAAATCCATTCAAAAAGATCAACCTATAGTTATTCCATTCAGGAAGTGGGAGTTACACGAATTACCTTCAATTACTAAAGGAGCAAGACGTGAAGTTTGGGCTGTCAAGACATCCACTTCAGTTGAAAGACCTCGTTTTGTTATTGTTTTCTTTCAAACCGACAAACGTAACTCGAGTACAGCTGACCCGACTTTATTTGACAATGCCGCCGTACAAAGTATAAGACTATTACTTAATGGGGACTATTGGCCTAATGAAAGAATGCAATTGGATTTCGCTAAAACTGACTACAATGAGGCATATTTTAACTACACCGAATTCTATCCCAACTACGCAAACTCCACACAGAAGCGCCCCCTGCTGGATTATTCTTCTTTCAAGAAACGAGCATTGTTTGTTATCGATTGTTCAAAACAGGAGGAAAGTATGAAGGCATCCACAGTCGATGTGAAACTTGACATTGAAGCAAACATAGGCTTTCCCGAAAATACCAAAGTCTATTGCATCATAATTCACGATTGCGTAATGGAATACTTCCCCCTCTCCGAAATTGTTAAAAGCTTGAACTAGATGTTGTGAGTTAGTGTTCGAGCAGACGTCAACATGAGAGTAGCATTCGTAGACATTCAAGGTTTTGTTGTAGAAGGTCATTTCGTTGTCAAAGAACTCAGCATAGAAATTGGCTTTAAAGGTTCGCATTACATATTTTTACCCCTGCAACCGTTTTCCACATTGAGCGACGCAGACAAGACGACTACATCATACTTGGAAAGGAATGTGCATGGCATTCGATACTCTTCAGGAGATGTAGAATATTCTAAACTAAATGAAATATTGAAAAGCAAGTTATTGTATGCCGCAGACTACATTTACGTTCGAGGACAACAAAAAGCCGAATTTCTGGAAAAGAAATGTCACATTTTCGGTATTTTTCCACCTATTATTGATGTTTGCAAATTTGATGGTACGCCGTGTGCAACAGGAAACTTTGTCCACGATCCAAACCCCTGCCACGCCACTGGAGTATATTCGTGTACCGAAAGAAATGTACAACGCCTCCGCCACTGGTTTTCAAATACTGTATTACCTTTATAAATAAAGTTTTTTCTAAAAAACATGGGTTTTATTGAAACACTCTGTATATTCATCAACTTTTATATTACATGAAGATTGGAATTTTCGTTTTACAATTTTCAAAATAATTTTTAAAATTAAAACAAATACAGCCACTAATATTACACATGACATTGCGAAAACATTATTAATTTCATTTTTTATTTCCTTTTCTGTTCTGTTGAACATGGTGTAGGTTGAATACGTCTTAACGGATAAGTAGTTTGCGGCAGTCTACGGGCTAACTGATGGATCTCTTGAGGTACCCAGTTTATACGAAGACTGCTCCACGTCTGTCCTACCTTATCAGATAAACTAAGATTCTCCATTTGTTTCATAACCTCACTTTCATCTTTATAGAAAGCAATATCTTTCTTTAATTCACCAATGCTATTAATAAACTCTTCAATTCGACGTCTGTACTCTTCTGAAGACATATTACGAAAGAGAACATACGTAGAACCGTTTGATGATCGTTTAACGACATGTCGTTTGACATAACGATGTGACGTTTGACGTGACGTTTGACATAACGATGTGACGTTTGACGTGATGTTTGACGTAACAACATGACGTTTGACGTAACAACCTAACCCAAAGAGTTACTTTTAAACAACCTGGTATATCAGCGCTCCCGCTGTTATCATCACAACGGATCTTTCTCGACTACGTCACATTTTACAGCAAGAAGCGTACGGTGCGCGCGATGGTCACGCCGCCAACGGTTCTCGACTACGTCACACAGCAAGCAGCATGTAATACCTTTCTTCGTATCTAATACACATGAGAGCTCATGGCAGCATGTGTTGAATGCCTTGCTATAGACGCGTAGGTTGTGGGATCGAATCTCACTGGAGTTTTTTTCGGATATTTTAAATATACAACTAGCGGACTAAAAATGGCGGCCTGCATTGAAATACTAAAAATGACTGCATTCAAATTTGCCGCGCCACTCTCAGCGCCACCAGCGGACATTTTTCGAAGTAGTGGCCCAGAAACTGTATTGCTCTATCTACTCAGAATGAAAAAATAATTATTAATAGGTAAAAAGTACTCTTTTGCACGGATAAGAAACTGAACGGCTAATTATTTTTTCAAATAAATAACCTCAAATATTATGTTTAAAAAATGGAAATAATTGATAACTTACTTAAAAATTGATAAAAATCCAAATCAATAGGAGCTGAAGACAATTCTGAATGCTTTTCAAAGTTCTACAATAGAATGGAAAAAAATGATTTGTTAGATATAAAATATACTTTTAGACGGACTGAAAACAAAAACGGTTGATTATTTTTTGAATACATAACCTCAAATATCATGTTTGAAAAAATGGAAATAATTGAAAACTGACTTAAAAAATAATAAAAATCTAAATAGGGGGCTGAGGACAATTCTGAATGCTTTTCAAAGTTCTGAAACAGAATACAAGATTTCTAGCTACCGTTATTAAGAAGAAGTTATCAAATTAATCAAAACTTTACCATAAAAACATCCTCGTTTTAATAACAATGTTTTTTTTCCACCAATTATTTTTCCACTCCATAAAAATCTAAAAATGAAAAAATCGATTTATTCTACAGATTGGAATTAAAAAAATACTTACCCACTATAGAATCTCTTAACCTTAACTTAAAATCATAAACGTTAATAGCGTAAATGTAAGAAAAACCGGAGAAGGAAAAAGTACACTTATTCAGTATAAAACAGCTTTCAATAAGGTCAGATGAACTGTTGAATAAACTTGTTATATAGACTTTAATCAACAGTTCATCTGACCTTATTGAAACAGTTCATCTAACACATAACTTGTTATATAGACTTATGTGTGTATGTGTGCAAATATGCTTCATGACAGAGCAGTGGTTCGCAACCTTTTTCAGTTACAATCCTCAATAAATTTATGTTTCATTGTTCAATATGTATTAAAAAGACAAAATCCGGTTGAGAACCACTGACCATACGTCTTATCATGTTTATGTAGTTTTGCGTAAAATTATACTTGTGTTTAAAACTTCTTATCTGATGTAACTAAAGGTAGAAGTGTTATGTGACAGATAAGCTAATTGTCTATTTTTATAATATTGATAATAAGAAATAATTTTTGTTGAATCTTCAGATGATTTAAAAGGTTTCTATTGGGGCATTGAATATCAAAGATGTTCCAATTAAATGGTTCATCTGCAAGAAGTTTTTAGTAAACTTATTATATTTGCAGTAGGTAGTGTTTTTTAAAAAAAATATATATGGCTGTCAATGAACTGGAATGCTCCTATCACATCTCATGGTATCCCTGGGAAAATATGTCCTCTATTGATGATAGAGTTTTGGTTATATTCAATATGATTATCATTATTATAAAATACATATATTCTCACATGATTGCTTTGAAACAATGTGTTCTTTCGAAAATTTTTAAGTACGAATAAATCAACTTCCTTGAGTATTTGCAAACTAGGACAATTTGTTACATACTATTTACGGGCATTAACTGCAATCAAATTACCAAAAGAACTTTGAAAAATCTGAATTATAGAGTCAACTTCTTTGGGTGAATCATCAAGTATATCTGGTTGTGTGAGAATAAATTTTGAGTTCAAATCAATTTTCCATAGGGAATTTTCATCAATAATATATAAATGATAATTTTTAGATTGACCTCCCATCGCAATAATTAACTAGCGCAAAAATGTTTTATAAAAAAATTTCTATTGAGATATTTTTGAGATATAAGAAATAATGCATGCATGTGGGAAAAAATAAAAAAGATATGAAATTCAAAAATAAACTTACTTTTTAATATTTTAAGGTACCACACACACACAAACTATTAACTGACGTCTATTAACTGCGACTGAACTCTCCAGACTTCACAAATTAATATATAACGCGCCTAAATGAATAAAACAAAAAAAATATGATTGGTTCCCCTCCGACAGATTCTTAAAGTGATAATGCAAGAAAATATGCTTTTCCAAACTAACCGCACGATAAGAGATTTCCTGCATTTATAAGTTTTGTGTTTTTGAATATCGAGAATTAGCAAAAACGTATTTCCTGTTTGCTAATCGGCACATGCTGTTACATATCATTATCCATTTTTCAATATTCAGCATAGACGTGTTGATACATACATATTACAAAATAATATTTTATTGCAATCAATTTCCTAATGTGAACCTGAGCCACATGACCTGGTACTCGGGTCGATCAACTTATAAATATAGTTAGCATTGCACTATAAAACCTTTTTTATTTTAAATAAAATATAAATTCTTAATAACTATATCATCTCAACGTCTTATCTAAGGATTGTGATTTCCTACAATTTCAATAAATGTGGTCTGAAAATCTTATAATAAAACTGCAAGTTTCCTCTATTGTGGTGGTCTTTTTCCTTATTTGATAAATAATAAAAATTCTTTTCAAGTATATACAGGATGTATCAAAAAACACCAAGTAGTTAAAACATTCTTTTAACTTCATTTAGATTCGTTGATAAATGTTAGCTATACAAAACATTCTTTTCAAACATATACAGGATGTATCAAAATGAAGCGAAGACACTAAGTTGAAACATTCTTTTAACATATACAGCGTGCATCAAAACTATAGTACCTGATTGGATATCCAGTTGTGACATACTTCGAAATAAAAGAATTATGCATCGTTTGGCTGGTGAAGGCGTTATTATGTCTGAACAGTTCATCATTCATCATTTATCACTTGTCGTGGGCAGACATGGATTCCATGCGTGAGTACGTCAAACTCAAACTCATTAAATGTTGTATCGAGCAGGAGTTTATTCAAGCAGGCTATTGCGGTGTGTGTTTGGCGGGAAGTTTAATTTTCCACGAAGTGGCAGCAAAATATGGAATAGCAACCAAACTATGTCTGGGTACAAAGGTCTATTCGAATGGTGTGAAAATTACACCACATTTCTGGATAGAACACAATGATATAATCTATGACCCCACCCTAGCTGTTACGCAACACCACATACCCCATAATCTAGAAGTTACTCATAGAAAAGATGAATTTGGGTGCAAAACCCTCGAAGATATAGTCATGGTTGGTATTTATGGAAAATTCATGGTGAACGAGTCTACGATTGAATACTTCGCTAAAGCTCCGAAACATCTATCGAAAGTGCGTGAAAATATTCATGAAACTGTAGCTAAAATATGTACGTAATATAATATCTTATAGCCTTTATGTTTTTTTCGTAATGATATCGCTACGCTTACAAAATATTCAAATGAAATATCCTAATTGACATCCATTGTTCAACGTTTTCAGACAACACTTGAATATAGCTTTTTCATTTACGCTAGAATTTTCACACTGTCCGCTTTAATCACCTTGAATATCAGATTGCCACAACGGCCATGTCCGTGCCGGTGTTTTTTCTCCCAATTCTGTACATCCGGTACTGCACTGGCAAGACTTCGATTTTATTATCTAATTATGTAATTATCATCTCCACTGACCGGTGGACCTTGAATATTGTATCAGATTGTCACAACGACCATGGTCGTACCGCCGTTTTTCTTCCAATTCTGTACATCCGGAACGGCACTGGCGAGACTTTGATTTTATTATCTAATTATAATCTCCACTGACCGCTGGAATCACCTATAAACCTCAAGTCAAATCATTTTCATTTGTGTACCCGAAACGTTGTAAATACTTCATAGCGTACTATCGGTCGACAACATTTCTGGTTATTGTTGATTTTTGGAGATATGAAGGTAACAGGTGGTCTTTGTTGATACTTCGAGCTTCTGGTCGATTCTCACTCTCGATACTCACCTTGTATATAATACACGTTAAGACCTTTCATGCATGTTACTTTTCATCCCCCCTATATATATATATAATACACGTAGATGATAACGTGACGTTTGACGTGACAGCGTGACCTTTGACGTGACAACGTGACGTTTGACGTGACAGCGTGACGTTTGACGTGAGGACGAGACGTTTGACGTGGCAACGTGACGTTTGACGTGACGAAGTGACGTTCGACGTGGCTGCGTGACGTTTGACGTGACAGCGTGACGTTCGACGTGACAACGTAACGTTTGACGTGACAGCGTGACGTTTGACGTGACGTTTGACGCGACGTTTGACATGACAGCGTGACGACGTGACGTGACAACGTGACGTTTGACAACGTGACCTTTGACGTGACGTGACGTGACGATTCCCATGTCAGCGCCTCCACCAATAGGCCGAACTCTTGCTGCTCCTTTACTAATCTCTGATATTGATTGGTTTTTTCAACATTTGGTGTTTTCCACTTTCCACCAAAATAACTCATTCAATGAACAGGAACAGGTGGAAACAACACCTCAAATATTCGTTAATCTAATAAATATCCAAGAACTAGAAACCACAATAAAACAAAGAAAAAGCACAGCACCGGGCTTAGACAATATCAGATACCCAATGTTATGCAATCTACCAGAAAATGCCAAACTTTTTCTATTGGAAATATATAACAATATACTACAAACGGGCAAATGCACAATACAAGATTGGAAAAACCTAATTGCAGTTCCAATATTGAAACATCAAAAAGATCCAAATGATCCTGACTCCTACAGAGTCATATCATTATTATCATGTCTATTGAAAACATTCGAAAGGATCTTAAAAAACAGGATAGAATGGTGGTTAGAAAAACACAAAATATCACCAATGCATCAGTACGGATTCAGGAAAGGATACGGCACAATGGACGCAGTGTTAGATTAGATTAGATTAGATTAAAATTGGAGTGGCTCTTTGTCCTATCCCACTGCGACCTTTGCAGATCTATTGTGGTCCTCCCTATATTAGAGCTCGGTATCCAGCTTTATTCTTTTTATTAGACTTAATAGCCTGGTTACCGCCTCCTTTGCGTAGCTCTCTGCCTTCGGTTTTTCTTCTCCGCAGTGGACGCAGTGTTACAACTAGTCACGGATATACAAATCAATTTTGGAGACAATGGGTACACTGCAGCTACATTTCTTGACATAAAAGGCGCATACGACTCAGTAGAAATTCCTATACTGAACGAAATGTTGAAACAAATTGGTATGCCCTCAAAAATACGCAACATTCTGTACGATATTATGATAGACAGGAAAATATTTATAATACAAAAAGACACTCTATTAGGACCAAGACATACATCTAGAGGTTTACCACAGGGCTCTGTCCTAGCACCTCTGTTATTCAACATATATACCATCAAAATGCATCAAGAATGCAGAAGGCACACACTTTTACAATATGCTGATGACTTTGTAATATATGTCAAAGACAAAAAATATCAAAACTGTCTAAGTAAGCTAAACAAGGCCACCACAAACATTATAAAAGCTATTGAGGACGTGGGCTTCGAGCTATCAACATCTAAATCGAACGTCACTATTTTTTCAAGGCACCGTATTCCAGAAACTCCAAACATCCAGTTGGGTACCTAACCACATGATACCATATCAGAAAGAAATTAAATACTTAGGAGTAACACTAGATAATAAATTAAATTGGAAGCCATATATCGAAGAAATCAAAACAAAATGTAACAAAGCCATCAATTTTCTCAAAATGATCACCAAAACATGGTGGGGTGCAAGCACAGAGACATGTCTGTTATTTTATAAAGCATATATAAGGTCCATTTTAGACTACGGTTCTGTTCTATACGCATCCGCATCAAAACAATCATTGAAACAGCTAGAAATAATACAGAATAAAGCATTAAGAATATGTTTAGGAGCGATGTCAACAACACCAGTAGAACCACTAAGAGTGGAAGCACTCGAACCACCATTGGAATTGAGAAGAACATTTCTTGCTGAAAAAATGATACTTAAATGTAAAGTAAAGAATTCTACACTAATGGCTGGAATATGTGAGTTAAACACACTGGATCTAACAAATGAATATTGGAAAAAAAAGAAATCTCCACCTATATGCATCGCTTTTTGGAATACTCATAAAGAAGAAATCTTAACTTACGAAAGATACAATTACTTTGAGACCATAGAACACTCTGCAAAAATAATTATTCCCGACTACTCAGAAATACAAGAATTAAACGAAGAAAAGATTAACAGACTTACAAAAAAAGACATCAACAGCACAATATCAATATATACAGATGCATCAAAGACATCGAAAGGCACAGGCACAGGCACAGCTTTCTATGTGCAAGAAACAAAAGAAGGAAAAACTTATAAACTAAGCAACGACTACACCATATTTTCAGCAGAAGCTGCAGGCATAATGAAGGCACTAGAACATACAATAAAAAAAATGTATCTATATTAACGGATTCGCTATCTGTCATCCAATGTTTGAAAAAGAATGCAGTAGAAATCAACGCTCACCCGCTCATTAAGAAAATCCTATCCTTATTACACCAACTTTCTAAAGAGAGCGACGTTCAATTGATATGGGTTAAAGCGCATTTCGGAATTTACGGCAACGAAAAAACTGATCAGTTAGCCAAATCAAGTATTGAAAAAGAGGAACGTCCATTAAACGAACTGGCACTACAAGATTGCATAAGTATATATAAAAAGAAATGTCAAGCAGCATGGAAAGAGAAATGGGATCACTACGTGAAAACAAAACCTACCAGATACACATTGCTGCATAGAGAAATACCAAAACTACGGTGGTACAAAGGAATTAATTATGCACGCAGAGAAATTAGCTGCATAATAAGAATGAAATTTGGACACGCGTCGTACCCAGACCACTTAAGCAGAATAGGAGTTATTGATTCAAACTTATGTACAACCTGCAATGTCATTGGAGATCTGGACCATATATTTTTTGAATGTATGGAATATCGAAATGCCACGGAAGAACTTTACAATGATTTGAAACGTGAAAAAATATGCCTTCCCGTCAATATGTTACACCTATTGGCGTTGAATAATACCAAAATATGTATAGTAAAATTTTTGAGGATAACTAAAATATCGATATAGTTAGGTTAATTAGGTTAGTTAGAGCTCGTGACCTTTGTTTCCCAACCCAAATGTGTATATACCTTCCATCCGAGGTCTACCTGTGTTTGTATGTAAATAATGCCCTGAACGACCCCAGGGCGAGAAAATATGTAACCCTGTACCAATCCTTAGTTAGCGAAATCATAGTTATTTGATTTTCAGAGGATGATGATAGGTTGATAGGATAAATTAGGACAAAATACATTTGTTTACAATTCGTAGTAGGTCAACAACAAATACAATATCGGGTCTGAATGATACTTCATTAAAATTTTAAAATTTTAGTCAAATACAAATATTATGATACCTCTATATATAACCCATATATATATATATATATATATATATATATATAACCTAACACACAGTATTTGGCTGCATGGAGTTCTCCAAACGCCATAAAAAGGTTATCTAAGAAATGGGTACCAAATTCGTTATTTCCAATGGAACAGCCTGTATATTTTTTTTTAAATTGAAGATCTTTTTTCCTGATTTCAAAAATATATTGATTATTGATATTTGGTTGAGCCGTTTCTGAAATATTCGTATGTCTTGTGTTTCTTCATGGCAATTTCGTTTTGGTAAAATCAAATTATAACTTATGAAAAATGTGAAATGTTCATCCTAGAATATCTCGAAAACAACTGGATAAAGTATCAAAAACCAACAAGTTTTTGAAATCAGGAAAAAAAAAATCTTAAATTTCTTGGAAAATATATAGGGTGTTTTATTGAAATTAACTAAGTTAGTACCCATTTTTTTTACCTATTAGCGATATTCATTTGTTTCATCTGGTATAACTTTCTGGAGGATCAGAATAACCCTACAACTTTTGCATTTGAAATTTTTCTCTATCTTCAATAATGAACACTGTACAAGCTGTTTAAATATACGGAATGACCCTGTACCATTCCCCCATTAGGACGGCCGCGGGTGTCGCGGAGCGTATCGGGGTACGAAACCGGCGAAACGCATTGGTCCGTGCGGCCGGCATGCGATTATGTTTTTCTCTATATCATCCTTATTAATGAATAGAAGTGAGTAAGTATGTCTAATACTTTGAAATTCAAGAATAGTTCGTGGAAATTCAACCCATTTACGCCTAGCAAACATGTGACTACTCAAAGTGTGCCAGTATTGGGCATGTGCTAGTAAATTTGTTGTGGGCGAGTCATATTACCACTAATTGAGTGCAAAAGCCACGTGTTCACTTACTTTCGGTAAGAATGTCGAATTGTGAGTAATTAGAGCAGTTGAATTTGATAATTTTTGAAACATCGTGAAAATATGGCCGGCGGCTGTTAGTAGTCCATAAACTGTAATAGAGGAACTAGAAGTTACTGGACCCACCGTAAAATCTGCTACTCAAGAGAACACCTTGGTGCCGAATTCCATGAGCCAGAACCTGCAAAAGTAAAATTCTCCTGACGTGTCTCTGAAATTAACAAGGCAGCGTAGCTAGCTGTCACCACCCACGAGTACGTGGAAAACAGAAATCGACGACTCCCGTAAGAAATGTCCGAAAAGATAGATCCGGCCTCCACTGCTATCAGTTGTTGTTGATAATGAGAGGTACGTATAGGGTTACGTCTGGTATAAGGTTTAGGGTAAGGTATTACTACTAATTTATCAAGTAGTTTTATGGGATAACTGTGTATGAAAGCAAAATAATCGTTATTTGATTTTATTAAAAAAAACCAAGAATAAAGATGATATAAAATGATAAATAAAATGTTTAAAAACAAACTCAGTTATTGAAATAGGCGAAAACCGTAATTATCATAGGTTACGTATGTAAACCTAATTACTTACATTGATTAGTGAATTCTCTGGTTGCAAATTTTTCGGTGTGGGCTAAATGCCCCTTACACCTCAGTTTTGAGGATTACGACTGAATCCCTTATATTAGTATATATCAAATAAGTGTGAAATTGCAAAATAAAATATAAGAAATAATCTGCAGTGGGATTACGAATACACGATTCGAGTTTATTCTCGATACGAACCCAAATTCGATGCGAAAAGCTCTCGATTCGAATTCCAGATCACAACCCATTTTCAAATTCATTTTCAGTTGAACTTGCCTTTTCGATAAAAGTAGGTCGAGTAAGTCATTTTGACAGAATTGACATTTATGATATTAACCTAAAAAATATGTAATATAACCTTTTTCTGTTATTTAAAATTGGTTTGTAGATACTTTTATTTTTCGTTTTGTATTCTCTCACATTCCAATAATTTGAAATGCTACCAATTGTCAGAATAATACGACGGAATAATGAAAGAAGGATGCGAAGCCGCAGACTTATTTTGAGGCGTAGACATCTTAGGGATTCATATGATCTCTTTTTTCTTCCAGATCAAAGATTTATTAAGCTTTTCCGTTTAACTCAGCCTATTTTACTAGAACTTCTAGAATTAGTCGACCCTATATGCACGGGCCACGTACCATAAGAGGTATAATTATAGAAAAGAAATTATTAGAAGCTTTGCGCTTTTATGCCACAGGAGCTTATCAAAGAAGTTTAGGTGAAGAATATAATTTCGGCATGAGTCAGCCAAAAGTGCATCAAAGCATTCATGAGGTGACTGATATAATATCTGGACTGAAAATTCTTGGACCCAGTGACACCTACGGCCTGACGACTTCGACAATTTCGGAACTAACCAAACGTTACACTCATGCTCAATCCCTTGAGAGATGGGAGGGAATCAAAGGATGCAGTTTTGCCAGAATCACCCTGGGCGACCCTGAGAAGATGGCGCCGAAGAAATATTTGGCGATGACCAGGAAAAACCTACGTATAACAGTGGTATTTCTGACTGGCCACTGTCAAAAAAGGAAACACTTCCATACTATGATGCTAGTGGACACACCTCTTGCAGGCATGTTCTATGCGAGTGTCCGAAGTTATCGTCAATAAGAGAGTGTGTGTTCGGTGAGTCTTGGCCTACACCTACCGATATAAAGGAGATGTCTCCTAGTGACCTGTCCACTTTCCTGAGAAGGATAGGATGGACGATAACCTAGGAGGACAACTCCTCGGGAGGATGTACAATTGGTCACATGTGGCCTAAGTGCTGTGAGCCTACACTCACCCTCCCTACTCTAAAGATACATTTACAGAAGTATCCCCATATTGTTGATTTTGGTTCAAAATGTTTTTGATGGTCAGATATACTGGAAACCCCTCTTTTTATTTCCCGAAGTTCTTCAATTGTTTCCAGGTTGCAATACAAGTGATCATGATTTTGAACATTATGGTCTATGGCTGTAGCAGCCTACAAGGTAAAAAAACATAATTTTATAATCCATAAAAATTGTAATACTTACTTAACAAGATGTTGGAATTATTTTGTTTTGCCACATGGTTGGAAATTGTGTTCCATGTAATCAACATTATTTATAACTGTTTTGTAAGAGCCATCAATATTAAGATCACCAATCTAAAAGAAAACATGTTATAATCATAATATGATTATAACATGTCGTATACAGATTTTGTTGATTTAAAGAAATTAAACGAGGTAATTGGAAATATAGACGACAGGACTAAAGACGATAAGATCGCAGATATGAAAATGATAAAAATTGAAAGGGATGATCCATATACATCAATGTATAAGACGACCTATGCACAAGAAGATTTCTTTTCAATGAGTATAAAACAACCTAGAGCAGCGGTCAATAAAAGAACACAATTAGCTTTAAAACCATTGTACAAGGAAAAAATTAAAATTCCTGAAAAAAAGAAGAAAGGGCTATTGGAATTATCAAAACAAAACCACATTCCTCCCCGACATGCGGAGTTTTATAATAACTTATAGTTATGTTATAGTTATAGTTATGTTATTTTTGTAATAATTGCAATAAAAATCAGTTTCCTAATAGTATTTTTTTTTATTCACCGAAAATGTATGTTTTTACAATGCAGATATTATTAAAAAAAAAGTATCTTGATTTTATGGAAAAGTGTCACAACTATTACAGGGGATGAAACTTTCACCCTCATTAGAGTTTCAATCAATAAATCATGCAAAAATATTATAACAGCTCAAAGAATACATCGTAATGTTGTTGCAACATGAACATAAAGTCATTTTAGACATACTGACTATCCTCATTTAGACTTTCAAGCAACTAAAAATTTTAAAACTACTCTACTGACAGAATAATGATTTTTGAATGTGTCACTTTTCCATCAACGGAACGATATAAACCTCTTAATATTAAGTCTTTTAGATGAAAATCATACATATTCGGCTAATGGAGTCTCTCCCTGGTCATAAGCAAACAAAAAAAAAATGAAAATCAATGCATAGTTACTTCCTCATGTACCACAGTAGCCGAAGGCACTAGTTTTAGTAAGTCATGTGACATGAGTCCTTTTGTTAATGTTGATGGTATCTGACCTTCTTGAAGCTGTGAGAATAGGTAAAAATATAAGACTTTGTAGAAATATTAAATAATTTATGTTTAATTCGTAAAAGAACATCAGTATCATTTGATACATACCTTATATTATACATACCTTATATTACCTTATTAGCAGAGGACATCATACAAGATGTTTTTTTTTGGCAAGCTTTCAATAATAGTCAGTCAACATTCAGTACTTCCTACTCCTTCAATGAAGCTTTTCCCTAAGATACCTACAATTCTTTCTTCATAGGCATTCAGTTTGGATTGTGAACCTGCACCTCCTCCAGTAATACTAATATCCCTTTCAATCAATGATGCTTTCTTTTTCAAAAGGTATTTTATATCTGCCCATGTCTAAAAGTAAAAAATTAGGACAAGTATTATAACGAGGACCTTAAGTAAAACTGTTTATAACTTATGGCTATTTTAATTCAGAAATAAATGATGTATGCCAAGTTTTTCACTTTGATAATAAGTTTTGTAGGAAGTGGCCTTATAGAAAGATCAGAGGTATATACCTTTTGCCGGTTCTTTACTTTTCTTTCCGAATAAAATTTATTTGGACAGTCTCTGTACGAACAATACACTCCCCCGTGATGTTTATTCATTTTAGAAAAATAAATATACTAATGTACAAGCGATTAGTCAAATAACACAAATAATATCGCGGATTGACAACCTTCAAACTGAAGTGTCAGAAATGACGTTTTGATTTTTGAGCCAAGCCGTCACGGTTATTGTGCATGGTTGCCAAAGATGGTTAGTGAAAAAAAGTAAATATTTATGGTATGAATTTTATACATTACAATATTCTAAATTGTAGAATTCTTTTAAGGTTAATGAAAGTGATTCAAAACAAGTAATTGTCGCATGTTTGTATCTGTATAACTATCACACTGAAAATAATGCTTATAAAATATTCGACCTATGATCGTGAATTAAGGGAAATTGTATGCAAATTGATAACCCTGTTGGAAAGTTTCGCGAAGCAGCCCGAACGGAGTCGACATACGACGATGGACCTTTAAATGGGTATGTCCACCCATCTCTCTCTTTTTTACTGTTCTCTGTCAAGCTTTCGCATCTGTTCTCTTTTATAATATGTGCTGTTAGTCCGGAAAATTGTCCACGAGCGAAAGAGAGGTGACTTTCAATAAAGATAATTAAAACCATCCAATGGTGTTCATTCATTTTAAAGGACATTTTTCATATAAAGTTAACAGCAGGGAATAGTTATTAAGTACCTAAACAGTTAAACACATATTTAGCAATTAAAACAAGTAACGGAATAATTCTAAACATCTCAACCTTTCATTTTATTGATATTATAAATAATTCAAATAACAGAAAAATGTTTGTTGTTTCAAATTAAAATTTATTTTCAACTAATCTTAACCTTAACCTCGAAACCATTTCAAAACATCTGTTAAAAAAGGCTAAACATAAAGAACGAGAAAGACAAAACACCACTCGACAACAAAATTGTCATCGAGTAGGTATTTGCCTACGTTTAGGGTTCGCATCGTATGCGTTTATAATCGCCTTTTCGAAAATACTTGGCGGATTCGGTTCGAATCGAGCGTTCATAATCCCACTTCTGGGCATGATGTGGCAATAAGATACTGGCTAACCAAACTACAAAAATATTTGTTACACAGTTACTACAAGATTCAACCAGACTCACCAATCTGCAGGTAGGGTGCTCTCCAAAGGTGATGAAGACTGCTTACCAGGCTTGCTCGTTGAAACCAACACACGTACCAGATGGGGGTAGACTTTTTATCGTATTTTGCCGTTCGTTACCCTCTTTATCGAAGTACTCTTCTAGCGCTTACAGTAGACGAACTCTCGAAGAATTTTTTCAAGTGTCGAAACCAAACTTATTTTTAATTATAAGTCTAAATACAACTCTGGATTTTTTTTCCAGCTAACCGCGAACTCGACAGGCAACCGCTCGCATCCGTGATCGGGATCCAACTTACTTGGTCTTCTTCTGTATCTCCCCCAGCTTTGGGCAATTTTGCAAAGTCAGCTTTTCACCACTTTTTGATTCCGTGCTTTCTTATTGGACACCCGTGTTCTTTGTAACCCACAATCGCTTTGCTTCATCAGTTAAATCTTGTTTCCGAAATTTGTTTCCTTACTTTGTAATTGTGTCATTTTGCGTTATCAGCATTGTTTAGTCTGATTGAACTTTACTACGCTGTTTGGATCTAGGTTATATTTTCACGAAAATGCTGCTTTGCATATACGATTATACGTGACATGGTTTTCACTTGCGGAAGCGCTTGATATGGTGTATAATGATGAGGCTTGATGGCGATATTTACACTGAGTCACCATAACCCAATGTAGACACAGATGAGGACTCAGCTGACGAGTACAATGGCGGGTAATAAACCAAGTTTTCATTATAATCTGGTATATTCTGATCAACTTTTTTTTTCGTAGGTTAGTTGACAATTTGACATCTCGACAGTTCTTGGTCCAGAACACGCAGCTTGGCTCAAAGTCAGAAGAAACCAGCCTAAGTCATTTGTACCTCAGTGGGAAAAAGTAGCAGACTATGCAATTGTACCGCAAAAGTATCTTCCGCCACCAGATTATTCCAGATTTGAGCAAATGTCTATAATTCAAATTTTTGCAGAGTTTATAGATGATGAATTTATTCAACATTTGGTGGCAGAGACTCAAAGGTATGCATTATATTTGAACTGTCCAGATCCTAATTTTACATCCGATTGCTTCATAGCAATATTATTCGTGAGCGGCTATAATAATTTGCCATCTAAAAGGCAGTATTGGAGCAGTGGTGAAGATTGGAAAATTTAGCTGTGTCTCAAACAATGTGCCATTATCGATTTTTACAGATCAGTCGGTTTCTTCATTGCTCTGATGATACAAAACTAGATGAAAATGATAAGTTCTACAAGATTCGGCCTGTCATAGAAATTTTTAAAAATAACTGTTTGAAAAATTTCATTTCGGAACAAAATTTGGCTTACGACGAGAGTATGGTTCGATACTTTGGGCGACATAGCTGTAAGCAATTAATCCGTGGAAAACCCATTAGATTTGGGTACAAATTTTGGATCTTGAACACTACAGACGGTTATTTGGTAAATATTGACGTTCACCAAGGTAAAAATCCCAAATCTGTTTCCGATTATGATTTGTTGTTTGGTAAAGTGGCAAGCCCTTTGTTAGTAATGTTAGACGAATTGCCGCCAGAAAAAAAGAATTTGCGGTATGAATTTCATATGGACAATTTGTTTTCAAACCCAGCGCTTTATTCATATTTGCAATTTCGTGGTTATTCTGCAACTGGAACAATTCGTGAAACCCGAATGCCCAAGCAATGCCCCCTCACGAATAAAAAAAGTGAAAAAAACCGTGGATATTTCGAAACAGTCATAGAGAAAACCGTTAGCCACTTGTATGTGAGATGGATGGAGAATTCAGTGGTAACTATGGTCCCTACTTCGCATAGGGCTCAAGAAATTGGATAGGTTGAAGGTATTCAAAACAACAAAAGAGAAAATATGTCTTTGGAAAATATTTTTCAAAACTTATAAAGCGATAGAATAATTAATATTTTGTGATATATATTGGTAACTCGCTTCATTGAAGACAAGATTACAGTCTTCTGTAATAATAATTTATATCAATATATCAAGTTATCAAATTAAAACATTTGATTTTTTATAACTTCAACACCCTGTATTTCCAAAAGTGAATATGCTGGATCCTTCAATCCTCATATCATTTTGTAGAATTTCGCGAGAGGTATATCCACATGCAAACATTGCAAGTGTCATTTGAAACGCCCAGTAAACTACATAGTTCATTATTCGAAACTAGAAACTTCGTCACTCAACTCTTTACGATTAGGTATATGAAAAGACTCGGCGGCACTCTCATGTTCCCCCATATTACGGAAAAATATAATCTCTGATTTTCATTAGGCGACCTCGAAAACATTAAATATAAGCAGTTTTAGCGATTAGTACTCCTTGGTCATTAAAAGGTCTATTTGGAGGTGTGAGTTCCTTTCGCCTTTTACAGTAAAGTTTTCTTTAGACTAAATGAATTATTGGTAATTAATGATTTAGTGGAAACCATTCATCGATCTAAATTTTAGACGACCATGACATTTTTTACTCGTATATTGAAGTTTTAAATGTGTAGGCACATCAGTTTTGTTTTAATTTTCACATTCAAAATACATAGTTTTGTACTACATAAATATTTTTACGTTTTAAATTACTAATGAAATGTTAAAAATATTCATTTGCCTTAAAATGTTCTCCAGATGAAGGCATTACAGATGAGTCAATTTGACTTCTTGATCAGGAATCCATAAATTCTATTATTCCGGAATTGAGTCTAAGGCTGATATTTGAAAGGAAATTGGATAAGTTGAACAGTGAAGAAGTAATGTATTCAAATAGTATATTAGGCAACGATCATGATGATGATCATGATCATGATGGTTATCAATACACAAGCATTAACCGGGATACGAAACGAGCAGAAGGCGAGTTATGTATGGTTAATGTGAGTGAATAAAAAACCATTACACAAGAGTTGCATACACTATTTTGCTACGAACAAGAAATTCTATTTTATTTCAACATTGTTTTTTTTTATATTTCTCAAAACTTTTCCTCACCAACAATATGGAATAAAATATTAAAGAAAAATAAGTTCTTCGACTCAATTTTTATAATACAAAATAACCACCATAGTAGCTATATGAACGGGGATGGGTAATTTGGTCCCCGCTACATGTGTTAATCCTTTGGTAGCCAGGCACGATAATCCGGCTGGTAATTCCGCCCCCAAATTAAAATATATAATTATTTCTGCTTCTTGGAGATTTTTAGGAATAACAGGTAGTTTAGACGGATATAAAACCCTTATATTATTATAATTTGCAATAATTTGAATTATTACTTAGTTTGAGTACGTGTGAATTGTTGTGAGAAAGCAAATTATGGAGGTGAAAATTATTAAAAGTATTAGTGGCAAGGATTTACATACCATACATGGTATGCCTTCTACCCAATAAAAATCGCGTTGCGTTCGAACTATTCGAAAATAGACCAAATGACATGAGATTGGAGGAGTACGCTGATTATCTAATCGAGAATTATGTTGATGAAGAATCTCTTTTTCCACCGACAATTTGGGCCAAAAATTCGTCTGATCTCACGCGAACAACAAACGCTTGCGAAGCTTTTCACAGAACTTTTAACGATTCATTTTACAAAGAATATCCAAAAATAATAACATTTCTTGAGAAATTAAATGAATTCCAAATCGAAACTTATATCAAGTTGCAAAGTTGTCATTTGGAACATTATGTAAGAGACCCTAAAATTAGAAATCGTCAAAAATTTATTGAAAACCTTATAGAAAAATACAAAAACTCTGAAATAGATAGAACTCATTTTTTAACATGTATTTCATTTAAATGTGTAAAATTTTGAAATTCTCATTTGTGTAAAAATTATTTGTATGTTCATGCCATAGAGTTGAAATTAAAACCTTTAAACTATTTTCATGTTTTGATTTTATTTCTTCTTTGAACCGAAAGCATATACCTGATTGCGGGGACGAAATTACTTGTAGGGAATTTATACCTGTCAGTCATGGGGACCAAATTACCTTTTGAAATTCCGTGACTTCATCTTTGGGGACCAAATTACCAACTCCGATATGAACTTAATTCAACTATTAACAATAAACTTAAGCGGAGACCGTACCTGTATTAATCCTTCTTTGAAAAAGGTCAAGTTAAGCCTACCCTTCAGTTCGACCAGGATAAAATTTCATTTTCTAATCGATTCAATGGATAATCATAAGGGTAGTAATAGTGGGTAGTTTTGAAATATTAGTAGCAACGTTCTAGTAAGCATCATTATCATAGTATATAGCCAATTTAGTTTGTTTGGGGAGTGTAACTGCACCAAAAATGGAATTGAAGTGTATGATTAGTGAAAAAGGACACAAATTATTGTTAAACGATCATTTAAAATTTTCGAAAGCTCATGTAGCAAAATACGGAAATATTCATTAGCGGTGTGTCAACAGAAAGTGTTTTTCTAAAATTTATACCGAGGAAGACGAAATAGCTATCTCAGATACACATCTAGAGCATAATCACATGCAAGATAGTACTCGTAAGAGGCAACAGGTTGGCAATACTTTGGAAAGAAAGGCGTTAGAAGATCTAACAGAAAGACCCTCCAAGCTAATTCATAAGTAATTACATTTGTTCTTTTTATTATCATTACCGCGCTTTATTTAACTTCATGTGTATTATAATTCACCTCAATAACAAATAATATGTTAAGTAAATGGTGATTATTTCAATTTTATTCTCAGAGCATAACCTTGACCCGCTTGAAGAGCGGTTGTGGTCCAAATGATCGGTGTACTTAAAACAGGTACCTGGTCCGTAGTCGACTCCCTATTAAACAAGATAAATTATATAGCATTTTAATCAATTTTGTTTAAATACAAATTTTAAATGTTATTAAATTCAAATGAAATTTTTGGTTCCTAGAAAAAATAGTGTATGCAACTCTCATGTAATGGTTATCAATACACAAGCATTAACCGGGATACGAAACGAAAATACTTGGTTATTCAAAAATATCTAGATTTATATTGGTCAATTTTTCAGTTCCATAATGGAAACCAGTGTAATAATGGGTATCATCATTATGGAACTGAAAATAGTCATTTAATCAACAAATTATAGTATGGGAGTAGAAAAAATATTTATAATTAATAATACCTATAAAACTTATTCACCTATTGGAATTGTTTCCGCTTGATATTCGAAATATTCTGAAATAAGGTTTCATTGAGTTCATTGAAACTTTTTTCATATTCAAAACAAAACTACGAAGGTCAATAAAACACATGAATTTTATATTTTAGATTTATTGATGTGAAGTATTTTCACCAGCTCCCAGCTCCATCCAATCAGGTGATGAGTGCATGATAGTGGATTTAGACGATCCACACATTAGAAATTTTTAATAATACCCCAGAGAGCGCTGATGAAACCGAAAATCCACCACCAGCAAAAATGCGAAAAATAAGCTCGCTCTTCACAAATGTGAGTACTCACTAAAAACTTACATATCATTGAAATCTACTAGTTTCTTGCATATAGCTAAAATGTGGGTGTTAACCTCAGCCCTGATTGATTTAATTGCATATGAATTTCAGGTATTAGAAAAACTGCTTAACACATCCTTAGAAGGGCGAATTATTTTAGAAAAAAAATCCAAATTGAACAACGATGATAGACAAAAGTTAGCAAAAATAGTAATAAATTATGGGGATTCAGAGTGAAAATATATATAAAATTTAACGCTGAACCAAATGTCAAAAGTAATAGTTAGATTACATAATGTTGTTTTATAGATTAAAACGGGAAAAATTTATACAGGCAGCAGGGAAAATCAAAAAGCTGTTTCCTGGGGAAGAGAAGGAAACCCATTATATTTCATACTCCTCGAGATGAGAGGGATTAAGACTTCCTAACAGGGAAAAGTTATGGTCACGGTATGTCAACGTAAGGGCTGGTTTAAGATTCACTAATAGTCAAACTGTGAAGGATATATCAGAGCCGATGGTTAAAAAAAATAAAGAGGCGGGAAGAGAAATAATAGTTTTCTTGAGAACTGCCTTTGAACATTACGCTATAATCATAAGATCATGGGATATGACTTATCAAATAAGATATAAACAATATACAGTGATGGGCAAATGTGGGGAACCAAGTAGATATCTCTGGAATTATCAAAGATATCAATATGAAATCTGGAATGTGGATACTACAGTAGATTGCCTATTTGTTTTCATATTTTTTAACAATTTTGAACTTTCGGTTCCACCGGAAGTAATATCGATTTTAAAATTTGCAATGGAACAAACGATAAAACATTTTATTACGAATACAAAAATATCGGTTTCGATATTTTTATTTCAATACCTACCGAGATATTAACAGAAAAGTAACTAAGGAAATGAAACATTTGATGGTGGCTAGTAGTCCATGAAATTAATTGTAGAAGTGGCAGTAGTCAAAATAAGTTATTAGTATTTGTATTTGAACGTTGAAAGAGTGTATTGTTCCAATTTGATCGTAAAATGGCCAAATTAAGTGAAAGAGAAAGAATAGAAATATTAATGATGATTGGGTATGGGAAGAGGAAAAGGACGCATCAAGAAGTTTGTGACTTTTTTAACATTGTTCATCCGAATGCACAAATATCTCGTTCAGTAGTGCCGAAAACTTTTCGAATGTACGACACAAGTGGGAAAGTTAGCAATTTACCAAAAAGTAGACGGTTAAAAAGTGCAAGTAATGAAGATGTAGCTCAAAATGTTGCTATATCTTTGGAAGAAAATCCTCACTTATCCACTACCGAACTCGCCAATGTGCATGGAATTAGCCGTCGTTCAGTAGGAAGGATATTGAGGCCGGAAAAATATCATCCATACAAAATTCGCCTCGTTCAAGAACTGTGATTATTTCTTAAATGGATATTAGATTTTTCCTTTCCTTAGTTACTTTTCTGTTAATATCTCGCTAGGTATTGAAATAAAAAATATCGAACCCGATATTTTTGTATTCGTAATAAAATGTTCCATCAGAAACTAGAACAATATAAAGGGTGTCCCATTGTTAATTTTAAAATCGACATCACTTCCGGTGAAACCGGAAGTTCAAAATTGTTAAAAAAATATGAAAACAAGTTTTTGATATCTCTAATAATTTCAAAGATATTCACTTGTTTCCACACATTTGCCCATCACTGTATATCCAACAAGAATGTAGATGATAATTCATTCGACATTTTCCCATGTCTATGTCAAAGATGGGGTGTTGAGCTTGTTTGTGGTAGAGAAAGGCGGGGCAGAACGGGGTTTCCAGGAAAAACCGATCTGAATGCGCGTTTGCACACCTCACGGTGATCAGTCATACGGCAGTTTCCAAATTGGTTGTACCTACAGAGCCGACCGATCGTGATTCGTGATAATTAAGAATTGTTTATAGTATGGTTGAGATGGACAGTGAATTCTTTACTGCCTTAATGGAGGTAAGACCCATATTATGGTATAAAACCTTGGACATTAATAAAGAAATGCTACTAGAAATAACTGGCGTGAATTATGTATCGAGCTCAACCCAGATTTTGAAAATCTTGCAGACAAAGAGAAAAATGCATTCGTTTAGTATTAACCGTTTTTTGTGAATATAATTTATATTAGCTAGCCACAGCTGGCAACATCTGCTTAGCAGTATCATGTATAAACGGAATCAGATACTCATCAAATTATATCATAGATTTTGGTGCTTTTTGAATTATTTATAGTCTTTCTAATAAAATGAAAACATGAAAAAAGGAGCAATTCATTCATTACATGTCAAGGTTCATTGCAACGGAAATCCAATATTGGAATGATTAAAGGGAAGTTCTTGAAATCCACCGATAGACTCTATCGATAGATGTCTGTGATATGTCAGATAAATGTCAGGTAGAATGAAGTTGATCTATCGGTAGACGATTATAAGAACGTATTGGTTAGATGCTATGGTAGATTGAAGAAAGAAAGAAGATAAATTTGACAATTATTTCAGTCATCTTTAATAGTATTGACGCATAGACGCTAGTAAACTTTTTTTTCTATTACCACAGCATTTAATTCGATTAGTAATTTTTATTCCATATCATAATCCATTTTTATTAACAAAAAAATGTATAAAATCTTCGACAAAACAAAACAACTCAATAAACAAAGATTGTTAATTGTCATTGTTCTTTCCCCTTCCAAATCTACCAGATTTATCAAGTCTAAAGACCGGTAGAACTGATAGATGTTCGATAGAGCTATCGATGAATTTAAGAACGCTGGGATGATTCTATTCACAATCTATCGGTAAATTTAAGAACGACTTTGGTAGACACCGTATTTACCGATAGATATATCGGTAGATTTGAGAACTTGCCTTATATGTCCTTTATCGTTACTCTGATAATATTACTATAATATATAATATTACATCAAAAATCGTAAACACTTACCTCAATGTAACAGCTAACATTCCAACTGGTTGTATACAGTTTCTCATTTTAGTATTCTGTCTTTGAATATAGTCCTTCAAGCATTCATGTAGTTTGTCAAAAGATGATATAGACATGCGGAAATAATTGGATGAAGAGACAACTGATTCATCTTTATTTGAACAATTTCGGAACATTGAGCAACAGGAAGACGAAGAAGAAGTCGAAGAAAATATGATTGCTGAAGCAAAGAATGAAGAGTATAAGACAGATTGGAGTAAAAAAAAGTTAGAACTTCAGTTAAACTCAATAACCCATATCAATAATCTTCATACTATTAAATAAGTATTGTTCCTGGAAATAACGTCATGAAGGTTCGTGGAATAGGCTTACCGGGGACATTACGTTGAAAAAACGTACCGAGTGCACAAGTGGTGTGGAAATGTGTGCATATTATGAAGAACGTGATTCTCACAAGCGCAATATCTAGGAAATGGTAGGTCTAAGAGGAGAAATCATATGGAACATTTTTATATCAAATTTTGAGATCTACAATTTTGCTTTGAAGAAGTTCGATAAAACCTACCGTTTTCGAGAAAAATCCAATAAAAACTTGAATTTTGATCTGGCAACAACGCCAACGAATTTGATGTACTTCTGTCGGTTACGGAAAATCTTAAACCCGTTCTAGAACCATTTCAACTTAATTAGCAATAAGTCAAATAAGTATGTGTATAATACGGAAGAAAAAAATCGTTAACACCCGGAGTACACCAGCAGTGGACACAACAGGATTATGATTTTTTTTATGGACTTCGGATAAAGTTGGAGAAGATCCTGATTTTTTCAATTATGTATTGTTTAGTGACGAATCTACTTTTCACAATAAGGGGTTGGTGAGCAAACATAATTTCCTCTATTACGATACAGTAAACAAACATTTATTTCGTACTGTTGATCGCCAACACCGATGGGGTGTAAACGTGTGGGGAGTGATTGTGGACGAGTATGCTATCGGCCCGTATTTTTTTGACAGACACCTGGATGAAAGAAAAATTTTTAATTTTTTGAAAAAAGACTTCTGGATTCTTCTCGAAAACCTTCAACTTAGCATCCAAAAAAAAACGTGGCTACAATTCACTTGCTGTTAGAAAGTTCAATAGAAGATTCAGAAATAAATGGATATGTAGAGGTGGTCCTTTTTATTTGGCAACTAGGTCACCAGAATTAATCAAGATGGATTTTTTCGAATGGGGTTGTATTAAAAATACTCTTTCGAGTCGGTCGGGGTACATATATACCAGCATGAATCACGCAAAGACTACAAGCGACACAATGCTGGAAATACCAAAAACAGCTGTTTTTTACAGTGATACACATACCAACAGTTTGTAAATGTACTAGATGTTAGTACATGTATGTACCGATAGTCTTCTGCATTGACTATTTTCTTTTTGTTTCAGAAAATATTAATCAAGTATGGATGTGTTGAACCACATCGCTGACCATTTGTCAGAAGTTTCAAGTGTATCCAACTTTTCGTAGCAGTAGCGATTTATTGGAGCCATTAAATCTGCAAAAAAATCGGTCCAAAATAATGAATTATCGTGCAACAATAATGATGTAGATTCAAAAAAGGTCGGAAGCTTGGAAGAAACCATTGAAAGTGAATCACTGGATGGAGAAACTGTGAATCATGTAAATTTCAATGTTATAGGCAATAAATTGATTATTGGTAATTTTAATATTGATACGAATGAAAATTCGTCACTCAAAAAATAATTCTTAAATAATAGTTCAACAACACCGATCAAGGCCCGACAACATGGGATAAAATATAGATTGGTGCTTAACAACGATTGGAGAATTATAGCCCGAATCGGTTTTACGTTATAGTCATCACAAACCAATAATTTTGAGAACATAATTCATAAGTCACGTGACATGTTTTCCACCAATCAATATTGAGAATTTCCCTAGATACATGTCTATCACAGCGATGATAAAAAACAAAAGAAATTTTGGTTCGTTGCTAAGGCTAATTTTTCATATTGACAGTTCATATTGAAAATATAAAAATGTGTTCTAATCGTTGGGGTAATTGCAATAATGATGAAATTAATGAGACAATTAAAAAGTTGACACCGAAAAATACCGTTCTTAACGAAGAATCTCAGTGGCGGAAATTTATGGATTTTTGTAAATCTAAAAATTATAAAATTGATAGAAACACAACAATTCCTGAATTAGCAGAAATTATGAAAAACTGGGCATTTAATATGAAGCGCAAAGATGGAAGTGAATACAAGGAGTCAGTAATTAAAATGCTGTGGAATAATACTGCTAAAACTTTGCAAGAAATGTATTACAAAAAATATAACATCAAATTCAATCCTTTTAAAGACATAGAATTTTTGGATGCAAGAAAAGCAAAAGATTATAAACGCAAAGAACTACAAAATAACCCTAATAAACGTAAGGTTAGTGCATTAGCGTTTACATTAAATGAACACAATAAAATGCAAAAAGTTTGGGACGAAAATACACCAGACGGCTTACAAAAAAAATTTTATGTTATTGCTTCAAAAGAATTAGCTTGGAGAGGTAACGAAGCGGTGTTTGCGAAGATATATTCTTTTCAAATTGAGACTTCTAATAATGGATATCCCACTGGCCGTATAGAATATAATCCTGTATTTTCTAAAACCCATCAAGGAGGTGACAAACGCTGCACAGACAGTAAATAGTTGGTACAAAATTCAAATGAGGATGTTTGTCCAGTTCGTCTCTATCATAAAATCATAGGGAAGCGTCCTAAAAATGCAACTACTGATCGATTTTTCTTAACGCCGAATCCAAATTGGTGTTTAAGTAGTACCTCAAATTGGTTCAAAACATTCCTGTTGGAATAAATAAATAATTATCATGGACAAAAGAAACAGCTGAGAAGATTGGACTGGATACAGTCAACAAAAAATTTACAAACCACAGTAACAGATCCACGGCAGTAACGCATCTTGCAAATGCAAATATACCTGAACAGCAGCTAATAAAGATCACTGGTCATTCCAATACTAATTCAATTCAGTCTTATTTAAATATGCAACAAAATCATCATCAAGGTATTATAAATTCCTTAAGAGGAAATAACCAAGAAATACCTGAAATAACTCATAATATTACATTATATAATTGAACAATTCAGTCGTGTACTAGTAATCCACAAGATACAAACCCACAAATTGTATGTCAGAGCTGTGTTTTCAATGTTCAAAATATGTATTGTGGAAATAAGTAAATGAAATTTCAATTATTATGGCCCAGTTGTTCACTTACGGTTCAAACCTTGGTTCTACTGAACTAAGTTCAGGGATGAACTAGGTTCAGAAACAGTACAGGTCATATTTGAGCCCCGCTCTACAAAACTTGGCTTAAGGAAATATATGTTATGTTGGTAGCGTTTGCACATGCGCAGTTGATTCTTTCTGTCAAGTTGATTCTTTCTGTCAAGAATTAGTAAGAATATGGAATTTTCACGAATTCATGAGTTGTAATAAGTGTGTTGTTGTAATAAGTGTGAAATAGCCAATAATTTATAATTTTGAGAGGATATGGCTGAGGGTAAAAGATCAGCTAATTTTACTTCCACAGAAGAAACAATATTACTTTGTTTGGTAAAAAAGTATAAAGATATACTAGAAAATAAAAAGACTGATAGTAAAATGAACAAAAATAAGCTAGAATGTTGGAAACAAATTGAAACGGAATTCAACAATGACAGTGGGCATATTTTTCGAGATACATTGATCTTGAGGAAAAAATATGAAAACCTGAAGAAGAGAACAAAAAAGAAATTTGCGGATGAAAAGTGCTATGCGTTAGGAACAGGAGGAGGACCTCCAAAGAATCCATCAGAAATGACCGATATTGATAGGGAAATTAAAGAGATATTGGCAGAGCGCATCGATGGTTTTCCAAGCGAATTTGGAGGTGATGCAGGTTAGCAATTAATTTTTATTATCAACATTTATTAGTTCTCACTTATTTTTAGTCGGTTACATTATACACTATTTTTCCAGAGATAATTACTATCATGAACATGCCTGATGATAACATGAACAACCCATTTGTGGATGAAATGCAAGAGGAAAGAATTGATATCTCCAATAGGGAAAAAAGCAGTAAGTATTTTTCCTCGAATTTTTCACTAGATGGGTAAAATATTTCACCACCTCTTTAAGTATTTATTTCGAATTGAATCATACCTACCCATTAAATTCAATTAAACGAGCTGTTCCAATTTTTTTAGATGTCACGGAAAATAAACCAGACTGGACTAAGAGTACTGTGGAAAATTTAAAAACACCAAAGTCTAGGATTCTCAATACAGGTAAAAAATTGAAAATATAATTTCCGAGATAATTTCAGTTATTTGTGGATAAGGTGTTACTATATACCTATTGTCAAGGATGTAACCAGAAAAAAGTTTGGGAAAGCTGTTGGTGATAAGGGCGAAGAGAAAAATAGTATATAAGTATCGAGTATTTATTATTTTTATGAAATTCTTGCTTTTTAAACATGTTTATGAAATTTTACCGAAATGGTCTCATTATTTTTGTATTTGAATAAATTGAATATTCCTTTGACGGACTCTCTGTGGGTATAACATCACCTGTTGATATAATAATAATAATATAATAATAATTTTATATTATTATTATTTTACTGTAAAATGTATTTTTTTATTCTAAGGTGAAGGATCAAACAAAAGAAAAAGGAATGAATATGATGCAATGTGTGGTAAGGTCAGTCAATGGGCTGCATCAAAGGCTAATTTGGAATCGGAGAAAATTCGATTTGCTGAGGAAGAACATAAAATAAAAATTGAAATGTTGGAAAAGAAGTGCAATTTAGAATGTGAACTTATGAGAAAAGAGTCAGAGGCAAAAGTTCAAATACTAGAACGAGAGGCAGAAGTAACTCTTGAGGGTATAAGGGAAAGTAATAAATTAAAAAAAAAATATTATTATTAGAAAAACATGTTATGATAGAGAAAGTAAGAAGCGCATCGAAACTTGACAATTCATAAAGAAAATGTATATTTTTATATATAGTAGTTCGAGATATAAGAATTGTTTCTAATAAAAATATATATTTTTACCTCTGTTTTAATTATTTTAGGTTTAAAAGTTTGGACAAATAATATTAAATTCTGTATAATATATAAATTCGTACATTGATAAATGGAGTTTTTACACAGCCAGTTTATTTGTTCAGAAGATGATTAGATTATTAATCTTGAAAAATGAATAATTCGTGTTTAAATTTCATTAAAGTAATTTATTAACTGATGTCTCACAGCATAATTGATATTGGGTATGTTGTGAAAATGTATATACGGTTCAATATTTACATTGTCAACAAAGTTAACTGCTGCTTCCTCTTCTTCATTGTTTGGAGGATCTGGCTCATTCAAGAGTTTAGCAATATTCTCCAAAACTGCTAAGGCAATCACGACAGCCTCAACTTTTTCTCTTTCCAGTCTAATTCCAAAAGCAAGTATAGGAAACCTTCTTTTCCATTGTCCAAATGTTCTTTCTATGCAATTTCTACTTCTGATCTGAGATTCATTGAAAAGTTGTTCCTGCCTTGTCACAGGATTAGCGAGGGGTGTTATTAGGTAATTTTTTAGTGCGTAGCCACTATCTCCAACTAGGATATATTTCTCGAAGTCTCCTCGTTCAAATCTAAATCTGATGCTTGAATTGGCAAATATTTGTGAGTCATGGGTTGAACCAGGCCAACGGCACACTACATCCTGAAACATGCAGTTCGAGTCACATATGGCTTGAACATTGAAGGAAAAGAACCCTTTTCTATTCCTGAATATTTCTGCATTATTTCCTCCAGGTGATATGATTTTGACATGTGTGCAGTCGATAGCTCCAATGCACTTGGGAAATCGTGCCACATTATAAAACTTTTGAGAGGTATTTCTAAATTCTGGTTGAGTTTCAGGCATTCGAATATACTGGTAATAAAGCCCTGCCAAAGCTCTGGTTACCTTCCAAACAATACAACTTGCTGTTCCTTTCTCTATGCCAACAAAATCCCCAACTGTCTGAAGAAAGTTTCCAGTTGCAAAATATCTCAAAGTTACGAGCACCATTTGTTCAGTAGTTACAGCATGATTCCTAAAAAGATACCAATTACAAATGGATGACAAAGGAAAATAAACACACTCACCAATCTGTTGGGGACGAGATTTGTGCTTCAACCTGGTTTATAACAAAGCGAACACCCTGCTTGGAAAGCCGAAATCTTTGCACAAATTCATCATCATTCCATTCTTGAAAATGATCCATTCTATTTCTATATTTCTTTCGACGTCTTCTAGCGATTATTAATACTTCTACTGCTTCGACAAAGTCTTCATCATCTGTTAGTTCCACAAGATTTTCAGGTAATTGGTGAGCCATTATTTTTATTTTGCACAAACATCCAATAGTTAAATACTGATATGACAACGATTGCACAAAATAATACAAAAACTTAGGTTATGTTATAATAGAACTAGGTTTAAGCGCCCAAATTCGGCCGCTTAGTTGAACTTGATAAAGCGGCATCCAGTGAACCAAGCTTTACCTTGACTAGCTTTGTACAACTAACTTTAAAATTTGAACCAAGTTCAACCTTGAGCTCTGCTTGAACCGAGACTGTACAACTGGGCCTTAGTGTCTCAATTTAGAACATAAATAGTTTTGTCTGTTTTGTCACAATATATCTAAACTTAGGTTATAATACCACAGAGTACACCACATGGTGTAGTCTGTGATAATACACCGGATGACGTGTTGCGTTCAGTAAACTCCCAATTTGAAGGTGTGTTCTCGTTTCTTGTTTTCATTTCGCGATACTATAAATTCATTAAATTCTCTCATTAAATATAAGCTCGTGATATGATTAATAATCGAAGCAGCACATTTAACTCGTCCTTCGGACTCGTTAAATCTGCAGCTCGGTTTCACTCGAAAATATCATCGATGATAATCATATCACTTGTTATATTACGTATGAATATTTTTTTATGAAAGCAATAATTTGGAATGTCAAAATTTGAAAAAAAGTTTTTGTGAAAATTCCTGATGCATGTTCTATTGGAACAGAGAATGATAAAGGAAATACTCCACACAAATCTACGGAAATTAATATGGATACACAGTTATTGCCTTCACCTACAAGCGTTGTACAAAAGCGGACACAGAAAAGAATGAAACAAGAAACTGAAGGAACAAAAAACTTGTCAACGCAAGAGCTGCAACGCCTTGTTCTACTTGAGCAAAGCAACTCATGATAGACAGACTAACAAATCAGCCTAACTATTTTTCCGAAAGTAACTTAGGGAGACAAGAAGGAAGTTCAAGCGGCATTCTTTCAGAATTACGAGAATATAATATAGACTTGTAGTGAATCAGAAACCTGTTAAACTTGTAATTGACAAATATTCATTTCTGTTTTGTATATATTATGTAAGTTTTTACATTAGGAACCTTGTGTGATAAAATTTTGTGTTTGCACTTTGATAAGAATTGTAAAATTACTTTAATTATAAATAATTGTATCTACTGATTTTATATCAACGTGGCAACAGCGCAAATCCCTCGGACATTTTCAGAAGTTTACTGTTGTCTCTTTCTTCTGACTTCCGCTGTTGAACGATAAGCATGGTATTATTGGTATTGAAATGTTTAAGAATATTAAGTAAATTTGTTGTGAAAACGTTGTGGTTTGATTTCTAAAAGTGTACAGCAAACAACTGCAGCTCAGGAATTATCCCTGACACACTTTGTAATTTAATAAAATACGAAAATACAGAGAATTGAATCAATTTATGAAAATTATAACATGGAAAATGAAATTATTAGGCTAATTCTGGGTTCACTCGTAAAATTCGTAAATCTGTAGCTTACGATGTTCTGTAACTACTGTGGTTATAGAATCGTAAAAATGGCAATTCTGGGATACTTTCTGTAAACGTCTTATTATTACAAATCAACTGGAGCAAGCTCATCATGTTTGTATTTCGACGGAGAAAATAACGTTCACCGTACAGTAGTTGCGCCACGGTCTCTGAGACCGGGTCGAACAAATAAGTTGTTATATGTTCTTCTAGATGTCGCTAGCTCTTCTCGTGCGAAGTAGCCGCTTGTAACGTGACAAGGCGTCGTTGGTATTGTTTTGTGCTCAGTGGGTGGTGTAACTCGCGAGTTTTATCGCCACACGGTGTCTGAGAACATTGCAAACAAACTAACACCCGGTGTGTCGGACCGCTGCGACTAAAGTCATGCAAAATTATTAAATAAAAATTAGGTAAATCATGTATTTTACACCGTAAATATATTTTGCTGCAAAATCAATCATTTTAGAACTATGTATTCCTACGAAAAAGAATAAGCGTACCTCAGACGTCTTTTAAAAGAAAGTACTGATGATGAACTGGGCGAAAATTCAGATTCAACCAGAGATAACCTTTTGGAAAAACCGGACGATGAAAGTGATGATGAAGAAGATAAGGTGGAGACCCAAAATCAGGACAGTAACAGCGAATCAGGTATTGTAACATGAGGAAATCGTTAACATTTTCTGGTATGCTTAAGAAAGAGTACCCAATATATAAGTTGAAATCAGATCACAAAATGTTAATGCGTTTATTTGTTTGTCAATATGAATATAATGAATAAAATTATTGGAAACTCTGTGGATACCCGTGGTATGAACACATGTCATGTGCTGTCGGACCATTTCTTCACCAGAAAATTCATGGTCGAGTGCAGTTGGGGTGGTTACGAGTAGTAGTGATGAGCAAAAAAAGTGCAATTAAAATGTGCAAAAATATTTTGAGCGTATTTTTGAGAATAATAAAACAAAAATATAAAGATTTTTCTGGAGTAGAGTTTCAGAATTTCTTTAAAACAATAACTGAAAATTCAAAAAAATGTGCCCAAATGTCCGGTTTACGACAATCATCAATACACATCTCAGACAGGTTAAAAAACAAAATCCATGACTGAGAAGGTGCCACAAAAAGGACCAATAAATTATTCACATCATGATACTAGTGATGATGATTCCTAATATTTTTTAAACTTTTTTAACCAGTTATTGGCAGGATTTAACAAGGTGTTTATTTTTTCATTCATTATGTTTATTTTATTAAGGGTATTTTGGTATATACAAAATAAAAAATTCACTCAATGTTTTTGCCTTGAATACTTTCATGCTGTGTTGTTCTTAATTATATCATAATAGATATATTTGTTTTTTTTTGTACACATATCCGAATTTTGGTGGTTGTCAAAAGTTGGCTATCGTATGATGTGAAGGTATAAAAACAAAAATATTATCTTTATAATACATGGTTACTAATTTACAGAATATATCATATGTATTGTAAGATGTCAACATTTCTAAGCTTCAGCTTGTCTTCAGCAAGTAATAAAAAGCTGAACAACACCAGATTGAGTGAGCTGGAGGAATGCTTATTCAACCCATGTCCAGCTACATAAGCATATTGCTGAACAATATCATCTAAGTTGGCTGAGGAGGCACTTATTCAGTATGTAGATCAGCTCTATCAATGCTGCTGTATAATGGCATCTATATTGACTGATTCGACGCTTATTCAGCTCATTATTCAGGTCAGTAGCTTAACCAGAGTTTAACACCCTTAATCAAGTACAGATCAGCTTATCGTCTGAATAGGCTCAATAAATTAGCGCTCATTGTTACTTGGGTATGAATGTAGTGTCAAAGGATGTGAAATATCGAAGGCATTGGAAGGGAGAAGAGTCCAAACAAATAAGTAATGCGAAGTCGTATGTATTCAATAAAATAAATAAAAATAAAAGTGATAGTGGAGAGTTCAGTGGTACAGATAGACGGGGTCTGAAAGCACCAGCCAATACAACTCTAGAAGACGCAATCATGAGGCTCGAAGAATACATTGAGGGTTTTCCATTCGTCAAAAGCCACTACACGAGAAAAACAAGTGAAAGGCAATCCTAATCTTGACGTTAAAAAAATGTATGATCTATTTATGGAAGAATGCAAAGAGAAACAATGGCCAGGAGTAGGTCTAATTACTCTCCTTATATTGCTCGCAATACAATTTGGCATTTTTTAAACCTAAAAAGGACCAATGTCTTACTTGTAACGAATATAAACAGGCCATGGATAATGAAGAGTTTGAGTTCAAGTACCAAGAACATTTAACAAGAAAAAAGAGTCCATGAAAGGAAAGGATGAAGATAAGAGGAGGGCAACTGGTGATATGAGTGTTAAGTCTATGTAGAATAGGGGATCATGAAACACACAGGGTTATATGAAACAAAGGTACCTATTTGAAATTAGGCGCGAAAATTGACATCTGGCAGTTGTCTAATATTGGCAAAAGAATTTTGCGGTCTAGACAGATAACCACCTGTGCTATTTATGATGAATTGATTTGAGGTGAGTGCCTTACAAACACTTTAATTTGTTTTTTTGATCTGTTTTGGCTACCCGATGACAGAAAACGACATAAAAACATTCGCTCAAGGATTCTTAAATCGCAAGGGTGTAAACATAGCACAGTTGAAAGACAATTTACCAGGCGATGACTAGGTTAAGTTATTCCTGCAACGACACCCTCAGTTATCCGTGCGAGCATCTGAGAACTTAAAGAGAGCTAGAGCTTCTTTGACAGTTTATACATTAAACACTTATTTCAATGAGCTCCACACTTCAATTGAAGTTGTCCTACCTGCAAACATCATTAATTATGATGAATCCAACCTTACGGCTAATCCCGGGAGACAACGTGTTATTGTTCATAGGGTTGTCAAGCAAGCATCCAGAATCCTAGACTTTACAAAATTATCTACCTCTGTCATGTTTTGTGTAGCGGCCGACGGAACCCTTTTGCCGCCTTATATCGTCTATAGGGCGAAGAATCTGTATCCCGAATGGGTGATGAATAGACTTCCTGGGAGCTGCTATAATCGTAGTAAAAAGTTCGATGGTGATATATTTTAAGACTGGTTCCATAAAATAGCTTATCCTTACCTCAAAAGACTAGAAGGGCGGAAGATTATGATTGGAGATAATCTGTCAAGCCATTTATCACTGAGCATTATCAAAAAGTGTGTTGAGACTAACATAGAATTCAAGTTTTTGCCTCCTCATAGTACGCACATTCGTCAGCCTGACTTATTTTATTTTAGACCACTTAAAGCAATGTGGCGAAAGCAGTTAACTAAATGGAAATTGAAAAATAAGGGCTGTCTTCCCAAGTCTATATTTCCAGTCATGTTAAATGACTGTTTAAAAATACTGGCAATTAAAGATGGAGTAAACTTGGAAGCAGGCTTCCGAGCAACAGGAATTTCCCTCCGGATAGAAATTAAGTTTTAAGAAAAGTTCTAGGTGCTTCGCCAAATATTGAGCAAACTGCTATGAGTAGATCTTTTAAAGAAATAATAGAAAATGCAGCCACAGTCAATGATAAACCAGAAGTAAAAAGATCACGAAAAATAAATGTCTAGGCAGGCAAATCTGTCAGACCTGAAGATTTTCTTGTAGAAACCGGACCAAGTGGCAGTGATCAATCCAATCAGGTCGATAATAACGTGTCAATGATAAAGATCAGAAATCAAATCCAGACAATTTTGATAGCGAGAGCTTTTCCAATGTCAATGACTCAGATATAGAAATGGATAGTCAAGAAGCAATAAAAGTACCTTTTAACAAGACAAATGCTATCCAAATTGAAGTGGATCAGTTTGTTATCGTAGAGTTTACTCATCATTGTGGGAAAAAAGAAACATTGAAACAGTTTGTTGCCAAGGTCATCGATCTTAAGAAAAGGAAGATCATTATTAGTTGTTTAAGGCAATATATGGGCAAAGAAGATACTTTTAAATTGTTGATATTTTACTTGACAACATTAAATTTATATCTTATAATTAACAGAGGACGCTATATATTCAAAAAAGCAATTTATAATTGACATCTAAAAACTGCATGTTTTTCAATTTTGATCTTGTTAAGGTAATATTTATCAACAGTAAAAACACAAGAGCTTTTTTATCGGATAAATTCCTCTTTGCAACGAAACAGTTTTGTCAATCACTAATTCTACGAGAAAAACTGACATGATAAAATCGCGACACCGGAGGTGGAGCGATTTTATCTAATGTCAGTTTTTCGAGCCAATTTAGTGATAGGCAAAACTTTGAGTTGAAGAGAAATTTATCTGATAAAAGAAAAGCTCGAGTGTTTTTTGGCAAGATAAATTAACGACAGAATATAACGATGAACAACAACAATAATTATCTCATTGTCTTTGTGTAAAAGTAACGTCCACTTACTAGATATTGAGGAAGAGAGGTTTTTATCACGATAAAAAAGGATGCACCTTTTTTATCGATGTCAAAGTGACAATAACCTTCCCAGGTCTGTGACATTTCAACATTGAAGTTAATTTATCAGTATTATTTTTATAGAGTTTTTATGTTAAATGTAGGACAAATTAAAAGTGTGATATATTTTTTTATTAAGGTGAATCCACTTTTCGAGAAATCATCTGTTTATTCATGTTATTAATTCAACTTAATGAGTAATATGAATCCAGTAATATTAACATTTTCTTTAAATAATAATTCTTAACGACATTTACATTTTATGTCAAAAAAATACTGTCAATTCTAAATCTTTTTTTTAAACAAAACAAAAATTGAACAGATCTCGCGCGATGGTCCGAGTGCAACCAGACCAAGTCCGCTAGATAACACACAAAGTCTTTGAGGCGTTAACATACCCCCCAACTTGAAGTCACTAGGCTTCAACCTAAAACAACACTCAATAGTTAAATTTATTGTTCATTCTAATGGTAATAGGCAAAGCTTTTGAAAACCGCGTTTTATTAACCCAGAATCAGTCTTAATGGTTGCCACTCGCGGTATTTCATCCTTTCCGCAATGATTTTCTAGGACTCTACCAAGTTTCCATCGACCAGGCGGCATATTTTCTTTTTTTATGATAACAAGATCATTTTTCTTCAGTGAACTTTGGTTAGTCTTCCATTTCACACGCCTCTGAAGCTCTGAAACGAACTCCTTGCTCCATCTTTTCCAAAAATGACTTCCACAAAACCTGCGGAATGACATTAAAAAGGATTCTTTAGAGAGGTCTGATATTATACCAACTCCAAATGGATCGCTTTAGTAACAAAACAGACGAACAAACAAATATAAGATTTTGAAAACCGAGAAGAACGACCAATTTTATTTTTTATTAAAACTGGCCCTGCATAGTCTACCCCAACAACCTCAAATGCCTTGATTCTAAGCGCTCACGTGGCAGTTCGCCCATTATAGGTGCAGACGGTTTTGCATTATAACTAAAACATCGAATACACTCATGCACAATTCTTCTCGCCAATGATCTGCCATTTACTGGCCAAAACTTATTTCGTACATTTGCTAGCAACTGCAGTGGACCACAATGCAATGACAATAGGTGCTCATTTTTCAAAATAAGTTTTGTCAAGTGATGCTTTTCTGATAAAATAATAGGATGTTTTTTTTCATACTTGAAATTGGAGGATCCAAGACGACCTCCAACCCTCAAAATACCGATTTCATCCAAAAAGGGATTCAAGGAAAGAATTTTACTATCATGAGGGACAAACTTTTTCTCTCCAAGTTTCCGAATTTCCTTAAAAAAGGTTTCTCTTTGAGAAATTTTCATTATGACATTGAATGAGTTATTTAATCCTAAAACACTAAGGGGGCCTATTGAGCGACTTTCTTTCGACTGTTTATAGTTATTCTTCCATCTTAACATATACGCAACCACTCTTCTCAATTTTGGCAATGAAGAGAAATTATTAATGAATGTACATTCAGTTATTTGTTGAAATGAAAAAGTATTAGACTTGCGCATATCCGGAAGATTATTTGATTTAACAGTAGTGCTGGGCCAGGATGATTTTTCGTGCATTAAAAACTTTGGACCAAACCACCATAAACTTAGACCTTTGATTTCACTTGGTTTGACCCCACGTGTCGAAACATCTGCAGGATTAATGTCGCCAGGGATATGGTTCCAAGAATAGGCCGAAGTAATATCTTGTATTTCTGCAATGCGACTGCTCACAAAAGCTTTTAACATACTTGGCTCTGTCTTTAACCATCCTAGTGCTACCGTCGAATCTGACCATAAGAATTTTGCGTTAAATGATGACTTAAATTATTTAACCACCTGCTCTGCCAACCTTGATACTACTAAACACCCACAGAGCTCTAATCTGGGAATGGTTATTGTCCATCCATCCACCATAAGCACGCTCACTGGAGTCCGCAAAACCATGCAGCTTTATCCATTGAAGATTGTCACAAATAACATGTCTATCAATTTCTAGACTATTCAGTAAAGGAAGTTCTTCGCTGAAGATTGCCCAAACTGTATGCAAATGTAATGGAATACCCTCCTCCCAAGAGATTCTCTCCAACCATAACTTTTGCATTAAAATGTTCCCAATAATTATGCATGGACTTGAGAGGCCAAACGGATCAAATACTTGAGAAATTCGTGATAGAATTTTCCGTTTCGTTACAGGTACGTTATTTTGTTGTTCACTTATTTTATACTTTAACTTATCTAAGGACGAGTTCCAAATTAAGCCTAATGTTTTAGAATTCTCATTTTCACTTAGGTTTACTATTTTAGCATTTTCATTGCCACCGGGAATCTGTTTCAAAACCTCCGGACTATTTGACATCAATTTTCGAAGATTAAAGCAACCCTGATGCAAAATATTGGATACGCCAATGCATATGCGCCCCGCTTCTTCAGCTGACTCACAACCAGTAAGCAAATCGTCCACATAAAAATCGGACTTTATAGTTTCTGAAAACTCTGGGGCCACCTTTTCATTTTCTAATGCAAGCTGGTAGAGACAACGAATCGCTAAAAATGACCCGGAAGTAGTACCATAAGTAACCGTCTGGAGTTCATATTTTTCAAGAGTATCACTAGAATTAAATCTCCACAGAATTCGTTGCAGAGGCAAGTACTCGTTAGAAATATATATATTCACGTTTCTGTACATCTTTGATGTCAGCGGAGACCACAATACTATGTTTCCGAAATCGTATTAGAATTGACAACAGAGTGTCTTGTAAAGTAGGGCCAATAGGCTGTGAATTATTCAAAGAATAGCCAGAGGATGAAGGTGCAGATGCATCGAAGACAGTTGGTAATTTTGTTGTTAGACTGTCCTCACGGAGGACACCGTGATGTGGCATGCAATATGTAATTTTATCATCTTTCTCATCATCTTCAACCTTTTTCATGTGTCCCATTGTAATATATTCTTCCATAAAATCGCAATACAATTTTATAAAAACTGGATCTGTTTGTTATTTATTCTTTTCTAAGTTTAACGAATTTTAGCTTGACTGTACGACTCACCAAGTTTTGAAATGGAATCCTCTAATGGTAGAGAAACGAAAAGAAAAATAATATCGATGTTCACTTAACAGCAGCAATAATAAGAGAGAAGCACATATGAATGAATTTGTTTGGCTTGATAATTACAACAACACTGCGTTTTACGAATTATTTAAATCAACAAAATCTACATTTCAAAAACTTATTGAAAATTTATTAAAGATCGACAGAAAAAAATTCTTCAAAAACGGTAGGAGGTAGAAAACCTCTAATCCCTGAAAAGTCGCTACTCATGTTTTTGTGGTACATTAATTACCAAAGCACACTTAATCAAATAGCGGATAGATTCGATGTTGTTCGATCAACAGTTATGAATGATGTTAATAATATATTGTATTTAATGCTACAAATAAAAAATAACTATATCTATTGGCCCAAGAGTAGAGAAGAATATATGTTTATTAGCAGAGGTTTTTCTAGATATCCAAGTAAGTAATTGAATAATTTTTTTTTGATTACTACATTGATAAAATTCCAGGAACCATAGGAGCAGTAGATGGAACCCATTTAGAAATAACCATATCTTCCGTAAACCAACAAGATAGTTATATCAATAGAAAATTGAGACGGTCTATGAATTTAATGGCTATTTGTACAGCAGAACGGCTGTTTACATATGTTTTTATAGGGTTTCCTGGATCTGCTCACGATTCCAGGTTATTTGCAAATTCTAATTTTGTAAAGAATTGAGAGACATGGCAGTGGAAGGCCATTTCCCCATGAAGACTACCACATTTTCGGAGATAGTGCCTTTCCTTCAAGGCAATGACTGATGAAACCCTATCCAACAGCTGGATTAAATAGGATACAAGCATACCATAATTACCTTTTGAGTGCAGAGAGAGTGTGTATAGAAAATACATTTGGGTTATTGAGAGGTAGATACCACAGATTGGAATATATTAATACCTACTCCATAAGTAAAAGCATAGAAATAGTTACGGCAGCATGTGTTTTGCATAATTTTTGCTATCGAAATGGAGATTTTTGGGAAGAAGTGGATGACATATAGAAGAAGGTAACAATGCCGTAAATTTAATGGAAGACGATGCAACAGCTAGGCGAAAAAGAAATGATATTAGTGAAGAGTTATGGAGACATAGATAAATAAACAGTTCAAATACTGCCTAATTAATTTATTCTCCATTTTAAGAAAGTTGTTAAAATGTGTTTATTTTTTTGAATTGGAACCATAGAGTTAATATTACAATAAAACACTTTTTAGAATAGAAAATGTATTAAATTTAAAAACATAGAAAGATAGAGTACTCTTTTAACAAAAACATAAAAATATAAATCCCTGGGCTCAACAAAATCATAGCATATTTATATCATCAGTGCTTTGGACTGATAGTTTTTTATATTTTATTTTATAGATTTTTATACTGTAATTAAATAGACAGTGAAGTTTTCATTTTATTTATTCGACTTATCAACAAATATATTTATATAAACCATGACTACATATATTTCATTTTTTTATAAACTATCTAAGCACAAAGACACTAATTCATCTCAACATCTTATCCTAATAATTGCAAAAAAATAACTAATTTTTTTTTAAATTATTACAAGAACGTAAAAAAATAAATAAACTCAACTTATTTCACTAAGTTTTCTTTATGTTTCTGAAATTTCACATTATTTAGTGCCTTCGTGAAAATATCTGCTGTATTATTTTCTGAGCATATATATTCCACTTTTATCAGACCTTCTTCAACTTTTTCGTTTATAAAATGATATCTAACGTCTATATGTTTACTTCTCTTATTAAATTGTCCATTCTTGATTATGCTCATAGCACTCTGATTATCTATCTTCAATGTAACATCTATAGTCTTCATCAACAAATTTTCCAGCAATGTTTTTATATATAGAACTTCCTTCACTGATTCGGTATCAGCTATAAATTCTGCTTCTGTAGTGCTTAGTGCTACCACTGGTTGTTTTTTCGAACACCAACTCACCGGCCCTTCATCATAAAATATAACATAGCCGGTTGTGCTTTTTCTTGTGTTCTTATCTCCTGCAAAATCTCACTATCACTGTTAACATGTATCATCGAATCTCCTCCCACCCCTCTTGATTTTGTGTCTATTAGATATCTCATAATTCTCTTCACATTTTTAACATCTTTGTTCGTTGGATTTTCCATATTTCTGCTACAGTAGCTCACAGCATATGATATTTCTGGCCTTGTTCTATTGGACAAGTAAAGAAGACTTCCTACGGCTTCACGGTATGAAAATTTTGTCTCTTGTACTGATGAAATCTTCTCATCATCACTTATTGGTGTTGTACTAGACTTTGCATTTTTCATGTTAAATCTTTCCAATACATCCTCAATATAGCTCTCTTGATCTAGCTTTATTGAACTTCCATCTTTGGATAATCTGATACCCAGAAAACAATCCACTTTGTCAAATATCTCAACCTCAAATTTTTGCTTCAATTTTTCCAGTAAATCATTTATTTCTTCTAATTTTGCTCCAACTATGAGACCATCATCTACATAAATAGCTAAAAATAAGCTCCCATTTTTGTTTTTGAATGTACATTGATCCACGCTCAATGCCTCCATGTCATTTTCTTTCAAGAAATTTGTAAAATGTTCATTCCATTTCATTGGAGCCTGTTTAAGACCATATAAGAATTTTTTCAGTTTGAAAATTTTTTCTGGTTGTTCTTGGTATCCTTCTGGAATTTGCATATATATTTCTTCCGATATAGTTCCATGAAGAAATGCAGTTTTAATGTCAAATTTCTTCATTTGATATTCTTTTTGTACTGATATAGCTAATAGTGTTCTTAAAGAATTGATATTGACTACTGCACTGAATACTTCATCATAGTCGAGACCTTTTGTTTGTTGACAACCCTTAACTACTAATCTTGCTTTATAGGTGCCATTATCTTCAATTTTGAAAACCCATTTGTTTTTCAAAACTTTCTTGTTGTTAGCTTCATCTCCATTTACGTATTCCCATGTCTGGTTTCTTTTCAATGAGTCTTTTCCATTTTCTATTGCTTGCTTCCAGTATTGCTTTTCTTTACATTGTATTGCTTCATTATATGTCAATAGAACATAATCATCGTAACGACTTGGTTTCATTATTTTTCTCCCTCTTCTGTTTCTGTTTCCTTGTCCTAAGCTTGATTCTTCATCATTTCCTTCATTAATATATTCTATCTTATTTTCTGTCACTTTTTCTTTCACATCTTCGTGTTGTAAAGTTTCTCTTACTGTATTTTCTATGTTTTCTAGTAATCTTTTACTTCTTTCTGGCACTTCTTTTGAGTTTTCATATATACCTTCTTGTCTTTCTTGTAATTCTTCTGTATCTATTCTAATAATTTCTGTTTTAATTCCATTTTTAGGTTTCTTGAATATCACATCTCTTCTTATAATTATTTTTCTCCTTTTCTCATCAAACAGTCGGTATCCATTTGTTGCAAAACCTGCAAATGTATATTTTTCACACCTTTCTTGTAGCTTTGATAAGTATCCTAAATTCTTTGCATATGCTTCTGATCCGAATATTTGCATTCTTCTCAAATCTGGTATTTTATCTGTCCACATCTGGAATGGTGTCACATTGATTGGTACTGACTCTGTAGGGCTTCGGTTTAGTATGTATGCGGCAACTCTAGCTGCCTCACCCCAAAATTTCTTGTCAATTCGACTATCAAATAACAACGATCTTATTTTCTCAATTAGGGTTCTACTAAGGCGCTCAGCTTTTCCATTCAATTGTGGTGTGTAAGGTATAGTTGTGTCTAATTTGATTCCTTTTTCTTTGCAGTAAATAATCAATTCATTATTTTTATATTCGCTTCCATTATCGCATCTTATCTTTGATACTTTTGTGCTCTTATATCTTTCATTTTCTTCTATATATTCTTTTATAAAACTTGTTGTTTCATTCTTATATTCCAATAAATAAATCACTGTCCAATTTGTGTAGTCATCTATAATGGTAAGTATATACTTCTTGTTGTCCCAAGTGTAGGGATCTATTGGACCACATAAATCTGTATGGATAATTTCCAATGGTCTCGTTAATCTTGTTCTTTCTGAACTAAATGGAAATCTGCTTAGCTCTTAAGCAAATGTCACAAGGTATCTCAAAACGATCACAATCACTCTTCTTTAAATCCATACCTGTTACCATTTGTGCATCTATTAATTTTTTCATGCTTCTAATATTAATATGCCCCAATTTTCTATGCCAAGTTAAAACCTTATCTTCTTTTGTTTCTGTGAAATAATTTTCTTCTTTGATTTCATCTACTCTGTTCAAGTCTATTGTATACAAGTCTGTTTCATTCTTTCTTCCTTCCAATATCATCTTATTATTTTCCATGACAAAAACTTTATCCTCTTCAAAAATAACTTGTCCATTGTTTTTTGTAATGGCGGATACTGACAGAAATTTTTTGTTAGGTCTGGTACATATTAAACTTCATTTAGTATACATTTTTCTGTTTCAATACAGCCAATGCCTTCTGCTGTTATTTGTGCATCTTTTTTTGCCACACTTATCTCTATATATCTGTTTTTTGGGGTCAACTTTCGTTTAGCTGAAATCAGTTATGGAAAAACTGTTGCCATGGCAGCCATTACCATGGTAACGGATACACAAAAACCTAAATCTATGGTGAGGAAATGCGCGGTTGCCAAGTTGACCCCGCTTCCGTTTAGCTGAAATCAGTGGAAAAACAGTTGTCATGGCAACGATTGTTGTGATTAGCAGTAAACAAAAACTCAAATACCAAGGTGAGGAATTGCGCGGTTGCCAAGTGGACCCCACTTTCGTTTAGCTGAAATCAGTTATTGTAAAACTGTAGCCATGGCAGTCATTGTTATGGTAATGGCTACACAAGAACCTAAATCATATGGTGAGGAAATGCGTGGTTGCCGAGTTGACTACTATCCACCATACTATCGTTTAGATGAAATCAGTTATTGTAAAACAATTGCCATGGTATTGGGTACACGGAAAAAATAGCTACTGCTGACGTTATCACCATCTAGACCTCCCCATGTCATCAAAAATATGCAAGGCAATGAAGACCTCTAACTCACTAGTGTAATGATAAGGCGAGCGAAGCGAGCACGCCGACGTCGACCCGGCGCACATTTTCACAGTCTCTTGAGAGCATTTTCCATTAGCGCGCGCGAATTGCGAAACGGTCGACCCGGCGCGCATTTTCACAGTCTTTTGAGAGCATTTTCCATCAGCGCGCGCGTGAATTGCGAAACGACGACCCAGCGCGCATTTTCAGTCTCTTGAGAGCATTTTCCATTGGGTTATTGAGTATGTATAACGCATTCCTGATAGTATCAAATAACGTGGATAATCATGTGTAATGATTCAAAATATTCCTAACTTCAATGTAAACAACTCTTTAATATCAACAATAAAACAACAACAATAAAAAAATATTATTTTGACCTAAAATCTTCATACTCTATTCTTTTACAATTCGACGTTTCGCAATTCGCGCGATAATGGTCAACTTGGCAACCATGCATTCCTCACCATATGATTTGGGTTTCCGTTGACTACTAATCACAATAATCGTTGCCTTGAAAACAGTTTTTCCATAACTTATTTCAACTAAACGAAAGCGGGGTTAACTTGGCAACTGCGCATTTCCTCACCATATTATCTAGGTTCATGTGTACAAGTTACCATGGTAATGGCTGCCATGGCAACAGTTTTTTCATAGCTGATTTCAGCTAAAAGAAAGTGGGGTCAACTTGGCAACCGAGCATTTCCTCACCATGTGATTGGGGTTTTTGTTTAGTACTAATCACAACAATCGTTGCCATGGGAACAGTTTTTCCATAACTGATTTCAGCTAAACGAAAGTTGAGCCGTTTTTTGAATAGTTCTATGTTATTCGCCATATGTGATATACACTAATATACAGCCTGAATCGATAGTAAATACATTTTTCTCCAATTATGCTTTCTTATTTTCATCTTCTGTTAAAAAGGCAACTTCATTTATTCCATATTTTTTATTTCCTTCTTGTTTGTTGTTGAATTCTCTATGGTTTGTCTTTTTACAGATATTGCAATACAATCTGTTTCCTTTTAGGTTTGTTTCTGTCTTCATTTTTTCTTTCAAATTTACTTCCAGTTGCACCAACATCCCTATATCTACAATAATTCGCGAGATGTTCTGGTTTTTTACAGATGTAACACAGTTTTTCATTACTTTGAAATGCCACATTTCTTTCTTTATTGTTATTTGTTATATTATTTTGTTCTTCTAACAAAAGTGTTGCTGTAAGATTATTTAAAATTTTCTCATTTTGTGGAGAAGATTCCCAAGGAGTTTTGAAATATCTGTATGTGTCAGGTGAGTACTCAAAATTTTTGACATGAGCATGTCATCTCTTATGTCTTGTTTCAAAGTTTTCAGTCTGAAAGCCATGTTCTGGAGCTTGCTTAAATGGGTAGATAAATCCGTACCTCTATCATACTGACAACCAAAAAACTCTTGAAGTAAATTGTATTTTTGATCCGTAGTATCTTGCTTAAGGGTAGGTATCCTATCCGTCGGAGAAACTCCTGCGGGGCAACGGTGAGAGGCGAGGAAAGACAATTCGCCTAATTTTTCACCGTTCACAGTATAGTCCAGGGTCGATAATTTTTAAAACCAAAAAAAATCATAATAGGATGAAACCCATTAGAAAAGGAGGGGAATATGATAAAAATGGAAGGAAAAATAATTTACGGGCGATCTGAGGTTGGGAAGGGGATGGGGGTGAGTTTTTAAGGGTAAAAAACGGTTTTTCTCGATTTCCAGCAAAACTAAAAGTCCTATCGAAAAAAGTCAAATGAAAAAGTTGTAGATAATAAAAAGATCTAAAACTTTTGTATTTACACTTTTTTCACATAACCTCAAAATTTATGTGAAAAATTCAAAAAAACCAAGTTTTTGGTTTTTTATTTTTATCTTTTACAAAAAATTTTTTTTTTTATAACGAAATTTTGTGAAAACTTACCTTTTTATGTCCCAAATACGCTGTAATTTATTTAATTGAAAATATTTATTTTTTCACCTTATTTTGAATTAATATCGAAAAAACACCCTAATTTTCAATCGAAAATTCACCCGTCAAAATATCAGCTTTTTTCAAAAAGTTGGTGTGGTTTCTGTTCGTTGAAATCTCTACTTTCCGATGGTGAAAAAAAAAATATATGTTACTATGGTAAATCTTCTCAGAAAACGCAAAAATTAAAAAAACTCGAATCCGTTTTTTGAATCATTATGTATAATTTTGAGCAATTTATTAAAATTTTCACATTAATTACTAGGAAAATGTAAGATTTCATGTTATAATCTAGGAAAATGTAAGATTTCATGTTATAATCTTACGTTTTTCTAGTATTTAAAGTGTAAATTTTAATAAGTTGCTCAAAATTATACATAATGATTCAAAAAACGGATTCGAGTTTTTTTAATTTTTGCGTTTTCTGAGAAGATTTACCATAGTAACATATATTTTTTTTTTCACCATCGGAAAGTAGAGATTTCAACGAACAGAAACCACACCAACTTTTTGAAAAAAGCTGATATTTTGACGGGTGAATTTTCGATTAAAAATTAGGGTGTTTTTTCGATATTAATTCAAAATAAGGTGAAAAAATAAATATTTTTAATTAAATAAATTACAGCGTATTTGGGACATAAAAAGGTAAGTTTTCACAAAATTTCGTTAAAAAAAAAAAAATTTTGTGAAAGATAAAAATAAAAAACCAAAAACTTGGTTTTTTGAAATTTTCACATAAATTTTAAGGTTATGTGAAAAAAGTGTGAATACAAAAGTTTTAGATCTTTTTATTATCTACAACTTTTCCATTTGACTTTTTCCGATAGGACTTTTAGTTTTGCTGGAAATCGAGAAAAACCGTTTTTTACCCTTAAAAACTCACCCCCATCCCCTTCCCAACCTCAGATCGCCCGTAAATTATTTTTCCTTTAATTTTTATCATATTTCCCTCCTTTTCTAATGGGTTTCATTCTATTATAATTTTTTTTCCCTTTTCATTATTTTTAAAGGCTTCTACCCTGGACTAGTATGCAACTCATACGCTTGCCTTGTCTTCGGAAATATTCCAGGGCCCGGCTGGCCGGCTATGATTTCGAATATATTTAAATTGCGCTTCGCTCAGCAGTGTGTAGGTATTGTTGCCGGAATGGTTTAGGAATCTTGTAGAATTGCATTATAAAGATATATTGTTTATGAGATTATTAGCAAACCAACACTCTTTCGATTCAAATTTTGCATAATATAGAACCTAAATCCTTCAAATTAAATCTTTTAAAAGCCCTTGAGATAAATAAAAACAAATATTCAGATAATCTTCTTAACGACCAAATAGATATCAACAATTCTCTCTTATCAAATCCTTTTACCTAGAAAGGTTCCTGTAGGATTGTTGTTAATGAGTTTCCAGGTAAACTTGTTAAATACTTTAGGTAATCCCATATTTAGACAAATTCTTTTTCCTTTTTTATTTTATTTCCTTGAAAATAGATCATAATTTTATTGTTAATATCCGGCCTCTGGTTTCTCTCCCTTCCAAACTTTTTTTTTATTTTTTCCTTTTCTTACTTGTGTAATCCGCATGTTTCGATAAGTATTTTCGCAGTCTGTATACTTACTTGTGGTCAGGTGGAACCTAGTGCAAAGTGTTAGTGACATAATTATTATTAGATTATTCGTTCAACCAACTTTTAAAGCATGGCGGATCGTAGAAAAGGGTTGAAAGCTCGACTTAGATTGAATGCCAGGAGACTACGCCCCGGTCGCAAAAGGGGACAAGCTGTAAGTACCATACTTAATAATTATTTCATCTAATGACTTTAGATACGCAATATAACATATTACATAGTATATTTTTCACTTGTTATTCTTATTGACAGAGACGATCGAAAGAAAAAAATGAACAATCGTCATCCCATCAGAACGAACTTGAATGAAAATTTCGGAGAGACCGATGATGACATTTTGTGGGAGAGAGCAGTAAGTTTTCACATGTTTTTCTAATAAGAGATATACTTACAGGGTGTCCCAATTTTCGAATCCATATTTGAATGCAAAATATTAAAATTAGTAGGATTTTGAAGTTTCAACATTTCATTCCACACCGTTTTGGAAATAATTATAGAAAACACTTTTTATCGGTATCCATCCAATTTCGTCCACTAATTAATGGGACACCCGTATTATACTTCCAAGAGAATAAACTCAGGAAAAAAAAATTGATTTGACAACAAATTTTTTCAATTTACATAATTTTTCTTATTGATAAAAATGCGAGGATTTGAAGTACTAAATGTATGTATTTTTAAGGCGTCCCTTACGGCTCCAGAAGTTAGTGAAGACAACACCCTGCTTGATTTTGATGATAAAAATAATAAAAACACTCCTAAAAAAACTCGCAACCTACAAGAGGTAGGTATCTTATTCTTATTCAGAATCTTAGTACTGCCTAAATTAGAACTATACCTATACTATATTATATTGAATTTTAGGAATTTGTTAAACTAGAAGGAAGGAGGTTAGTGGACATTCAATATTTCTTGGATTGCCTAAAAGATTTAAACAATCATGAACCACGGTTTGGCTGCAATTTGAGTAATATGAATGTAGTCAAAGAAATTAAAAATGGATATGTTTCCACATTAAAATTTAAATGTGCAATGTGTAATGGAACATATGACCTGCAAACGACAACAACAGACCCGAATCAAGATGCTGTTCTGGGAGCCATGATGATGGGAGCAGGGTACAGTGCTCTTGCTCAACTTTCTACATGTTTAGAAATTCCTTTTCCGTCTCGAAAAACATACCAGACTCAAGAAAATATCCTTCGTGAAGCTTATCAATCAATTTCTTTGGAAAGTATGAAGCAAGCTGGCGAGAGAGAAAAAGAATTGGCTATAGAAGCTGGTGAACTTTCACCTGATGGTATCCCTATGATTACTGTCGTAGCTGATGGATGTTGGGCCAAACGGTCGTATAAAACAAACTACAATTCTCTATCAGGGGCTGCTGCAATTATAGGCTGTCGAACTAAACAGGTGATTGAGTTTAATAGCATAATTAAAAATCAATAAACAAATGTTAGGTAACATTTTGACTTCCATGATTTGGTATAATAAACCATCAACGAATGCTAATAAACATATTTTTTCAGGTGCTGTTTATCGGCATAAAAAACAAATATTACACAGTGTGCCAGCTGTCAAAAAATCAAGGACAAGCGCCCAAAAAACACAAATGTTTTAAAAATTTTGAAGGTTTCTCGACCAGTATGGAGGGTGATATTCTGAAGGAAGGATTTCTTTACAGTGTTGAACAACATGGATTAATCTACAATAAACTTATAGCTGATGGTGATAGCAATTCTCTCAAGCAAATTTTAGATGCTCATCCATATGAAAACGTTGTTGTGAAAAAGATTGAATGCCGAAATCATCTTTTGCGGAATTACTCCAGAAAAATAAGAGATTTGGCAAAAGATACCAGTGCTGGCCCATTAGTTCTCCGCAAGCACATAAGCGTAAGTATTATTTTACTAAAAGCATAAAAATGTAGAAGTTATTGAATAATGAATTTATGAGATGAAAACTTTTTTGTAGAAAGAACAATTAAGATTACGAACTGCAATTACCAAAGCCATTGAATATAGAAAAAAAGAGAATATTTCGGTCAACGAAAAAATCAAATTATTGAAATTGGATATAGAAAATTCGATTAGCCATATTTTTGGAGAACACAAATCCTGTATAAAACTTGGTTATTTCTGCAATGAGCAATATAGATTCAAGGGTAGCATATTATCAGATTTTAAAATGACAGGTATGTTGATACAGCTACAAAAAAAGTAGTTGCATGTGTTCAAGAACATTATTTGTGATATTTTATTATTTCAGGACTATACGACAAATTAGCAAGTTTCGTAAATTATCTGTCAAGAAATAGCAATAGCTTGATTCACGATGTCGACAATAATGTATCAGAACAATTCAATTCAATAATCGCAAAATTCATTGGAGGAAAACGGATTAATTACTGTCAAAGGGGATCATATCAGGCTCGATGTTTGGCATCTGTTATCTCCCACAATACGAAGAAACCCATATATACAATAAAAAAATTTCTTCTTCATAAGAGTCCAATTGGCATGGTAAAAAAATTTGAAGTAAAACATAAATACGGGATAAAGCGCAAGAGACTTTTCGATGCAAAACAGGATGCAGGACGTGATTTAGGCTATGGTGATCAATGTCAAAAGCCGGACTTATCGCCCGAGGAACTCGAAAGGGAAAAAGAGGAGTTTTTGGAAAAAATTAAAAAAGACTCTGAAGAAATCAAAAGAGTTGAAGAAGTTACCAGGGAACAGAGCGATTCGGATTTGTGGCATTTAGAACGCAAAAAGCGCCTTACTGCATCAAACTTCAGCGCAATTTGTGCAAAACTTAGTGCTAGAAGCAATGGCCATACCAGTAAATTGATTGAACGTCTTCTCTACCCGAAAAAAATACGTTCAGATAGTATGGAATGGGGAAAACAGAACGAAAAACGAGCAATCGAAAGCTTAGAACAGCTTATCGATGAAAAAATATCGCCCTGTGGGCTATTTATAAGTCAAAGTTTCCCATTTTTAGCTGCAACTCCAGACGGTTTAATTGGAGAGAAAGGAATCGTTGAAATAAAATGTCCATTCAGCGCCAAACATATTTCCCCCGAAGATGGAATTCAAAAAAGAAAAATAACATTTTGGAAGAAAAACGGGGAAATCAACCAAAACCACAAATGGTTCTATCAAGTGCAAGGCCAGCTTCTGGTTACTGAAAGATCCTATTGCTGTTTCGCTGTTTGGACGCCGTCCGGTATAAAAAAAGAAATTATTTTAAAAAATGATGTGTTTAGCGACAAAATGAAAGACCAGCTTTCAAAATTTTATATGATTTGTTATTTACCTGAGCTAGTAGATCCCAGAAAATCTAGAAGTATGGACATCAGAAATATTTCCTTAAAATCTATTTAAATATGTATTTACATTCAATAGAACACTACTTAATAAAATATACCTATATAAATTGAAGTATCTATTCAAACCTATCAATAATTTTTACATAAACTAATTTATCAATCACTTGCATCTAAAAAAGATATATAACACGTTATTATTATCCTTCAAATCCAATATTCCAGCAAAAAATAGAATACGGACCTCAGCATCTTCTCTTTTCTTGAAATCGCGTAGTTGCAATAATTGGTAGATGCCGCCACGTTCCGTGGTATAAAAATGCACTTGCAAGGGTTTTGAAATACACAGATTTGTCAGCAACGGTTAAATTTTTTTTGATGAATTTTTCAGGAGCTTATAGAAAAGGTTTGACTCGATGTCTGTAATTATTTTTAATTCTGATCTGAGAACCCTAATTATTTTATATGGCCGCTCGAAAATTGGCTATTTTCAACTACAAAAATCATAACTTTCTATGCAATTTTGAAATATCTCATATAATTATAGACATGTCTCGATCTTTTATATACTAAATAGAACAAAAATCAAGCCAAAATATGCAACGGTTTCCAAAAAAAATGTGTATTTCTAAACCTCTTAAATGGTATTTTCGCGCACCCGGGGAGCGGAGCCTTAAAAATACTTTTAAGTTTTGCATACATTTCATTTGATGTTTTACAATTCATAATATGAATCAGGATTTTTTTATCAACAGTCGATACCATGATTTTTTGTGCTTTAGCATCTCTTTTAATCCATGATCTTTTTTCTTTCTCTTGGTTCACATCTTCTACTTCCTCTTCAACTGCTACAATGCTAAATAATCCACTGGCTTTGAAGAATATTGTCGTTTGGAAATCCCACAAATTGAAAGATTCGGCATCTATAAGCTTGTCAATGTTGTTAATATCTTCATTGTCACCCATTTTCTTATAGTTTCTTATTTTCTATATCACAATTTTTTTTTCTTAATTTTTATTTCTCTTTGTTTTTATGGCACTTTTAGGGCATTCCTGGGCCCATAACCTGATAGTTTTTCATATTTTATTTTATAGATTTTTATACTTCAATTAAATAGACAGTGAAGTTTTTATTTTGTCCACGACCACCTAATAATAAGCCGATATTTTACCTCCTAACAAAAGGTATATGGTACCCATATATCAACTGTCGTGAATTATGAACCATAATACACTACAGTGTATTATGAACTAGAGATGGGGGTACCTACAATATGAAATAAACTATTAAATCTGTGTATTTTGTTCAGTAAATTTGTTTCTGACATATATATAGTATCGATAAAATATTGTAATTTTCAGTATTGATACTTTTCATAGCGATATTTTCTAATATTAAGTATTTTAAAACAATATATTTATAACGGTACGTTGTATTGATACTTTCTACAGTATCGCCCATCTCTATATATGTCAAATTATATTTTTATGTAGCTGTCAGAACATTTTGAGGTTAGTATAATACCAAATCGTTACTGACTTTTATTCAATAAAGAAATCAAGTGTTGTGGACAAAGTATAGTATTCTACTCGAAATTTATGGCCATAATTCACTTGGGTGACTTGCGCCTCTCGCCTGCGGCTCGTGACGCAAACGTCACCCATCGTGAATTATGGCTATCATAAATTGCTCGTTTAATAATATACTATTATTTATTCGACTTATCAACAAATATATTTATATAAACCATGACTACATATATTTCATTTTTTATAAACTATCTAAGCACAAAGACACTAATTCATCTCAACATGGACCACCTTGTACATTCTTATATCTATATATCTATTCAATGTTCTTTCACATAAACCTATAATAAAAGGTGGAAATCCTTTTAGGTACAAAAACAAATGTTTGTTCTTAGGATAAAGTACATCACAAATAAAAATATCATCACACAGTATTAATGTTTTCTGTCACATTCTTTGAGAAATAAAAATATTAAATCTTTGGTTAAAAAAATATCAAAAACAAAAAATACATACCATACAAAAATGAGAACAAAGACTATTAGAAAAAAAACACATAGCTTCATTCAACAAAAATAAATAAAAGGGAAATTAATACTGTCTAGTCACTATCTGAACTATGGCGCCGTTTTTTGGATTGGAAAAAATCCTTTTTTCCAGTATATTTAAAAATCTCTCCCTTTGTTAATTTTGAGTATTTATTAGATTTTCTATGGTTTCTAACTATTTAGTTCTATCTTCTCTGTTTTCTTGATGTTGTTGTTTAATGACTTCCAATAGTTGTGAAGAAGCACTACGAGGCTTTACACTTTCCAATGTTTTGAATCTATTTTTAATTTTTCCAAGCTCACTTTCTTCTGAGTCATTTTCTCTAGAAAGGTTCTCTTTGGAATTTTCGTTTGTATTGTAATTTTCATCCATTTCAAGGCTATCTTGTAAATATTTTGGGTCAATTTTATCTTTGTTGCCTAAAATAGCATGCATCTCTTCAAAATATGGTGGGTTTTTTCTTTCCCTCTCCTGTAGTTTTGGTATGTTCCATATAGTCTACATGGGCTCTTTGTAGATTTGCAAAATTTTGTCTCAACTTCTCGACTTGTTCTTTAGTAGAATCTCCTAAATTATAACCTAACTTCTGCATTTCTAAGCTAATTTCTTTTCACAAAGTTGACTTTGAACATTTTTGCCCATCAAATTTCTGTGAGTACTTTTCCCTTAATTTAAAAAAATATAAGGTGACTTGATGGTCCCTTTCATTTGGCTTTTTTGGCGTCCAAATATTCATGTGAGACTCCTCTTTACTACTTCCAGCCTCTAAAATATCATCAAAATTGATTCCATGACTTCTGGAGCCTTGGGATAATCCAAGGCTGGAGGTACATTTAGATGTTTCTAAATCAATCTGTCTTGACGCCTGGGTCTCGGTGGACAGAATATTACGTTCAACAAAATTGGAGGCAGCTACAGGATCTACAAAATAACAATATTAAAAAAAAAACTAATTGTGAAAACCATAAATACCATTTAAAAGTACATTCGCTTCAGTTATATTAACAATACATGTGTAATCTACACCCAAATAATTTATTGAAATCTCAACTAATTCTGATTCGTCCTCCATTGTTTTTCAGCCGACTTCTTCCAAAATTCAAATAAATAACAAGCTAATTTTTGTTTCACAAATAAGACTACGACCATAGAATAATACAACTGATACTACGACGATGTGACTGAAACATGTTTCATGTTTGTAAACAAAATTTTCAGTAACCGCCAGTAACCTACCTCTTGACTTGTTGAAATGTTTCAGATCAACGGTATCAAACAATGACGTCAGCATATTACGTCACAACACCTTCCCCTATGATACCGCTGGACGCTAAAACAACGCGGTTAGTGTTCGGTTACTGAATCACTTCAACGGTATCCTCGCTAAAACTGCCTAATTGAAAGTGATTGACAAACTTTATTATTTCAAAAGTCCTAGTGTTTTAGGATATTGTGAAATAGGTGGCAACCGCGCACAGTTCTACACCTGCTGTAAATACTTTTTTTTCGTGTTGTGATGTTTTTACTGGAATTTTCCGAATAGAACTCGGTATCTACAAGATTTCAACAATTATTCAACGACACTTTCTTTTAATAGAGAGGGTGTAATCTACATAGGTATTTAGTGAATTCAATAAATGAATAAACACATGTATTAAACTGTTGTCTTTCGCACATTATAGGCCATCTTCACTTTATTTTGATATAATTAGGTAGTTATTTAGTGGTAAATGGTTTTCGAATTTTGTTAGATTATTTTTATAACTTTTAATTTTATTGTAGGTAGGTATCTCTCGTTTAGTTTCAGCCTAAGGTCGTTGCCTCATTCTTATCTTTGAATTTTGCCCTATCGTATTGTTATACTGTTTTACAATACTCCGTTTTTTTTTTTTTTTTTTTTTTTTTTTTTTTTTTTATTTTATTTAGAAAAAAAGTCCCATCCACCGAAAGGTTATTAGCGACGGAACTTGAAAATATAATATAAGCAAAGGTATAATATATGATCAATATTGTTACAATTTATATAGTATATCAGTTTCTTTCAAAAATTGTATCAAGTTATTAAGTGGACAATTTTCACCGAGAAGTTGCTTGAGATTACTTGGCAACTGACATGCTATGCGTTGATTATTAAAATTGTTACAATGAACCAAAATATGTTCCACAGTCAAAGTTGTGTTGCATTGTTCACATCTGGGCCGAGCATTTTGAGAAAATGAATAAGAGTGAGTTAGTCGAGTGTGTCCTAAACGTAACCGAGAAAGTATTATTTGTTTGAAGCGATTTTCTGTTTGAGGTAAACACGCTACCACCGATTTTTTAATTTGACTCAGCTTTGATGAACTACACTGCCACTCACACTGCCACATATTAATCACTTTCGTTTTAAAAAAGGATTTTAAGTCACTGGCTATTTTAAGACCGATTCAGCCGTTTCGCTACAAACTGCTGTTCGCGCACTTTGGTCAGCTTCTTCATTCCCCTGAATACCTATGTGGGAAGGTATCCATAAAAACTGTATTGTTCTTAATGTATCTTGAGCATGTTGAAGTTCGCATTTAATTAGTTTTTCTATAGGGTGATTTGGATAAAGTCGTTGAATAGAGAGAAGTGAGCTTAGTGAATCGGTAATAATAAGTGCTTTAGACAGGTTGGTATCATTGATGAATTTTATAGCACGATAAATGGCATATAACTCAGCAGAGAAGACGCTAAAATAAGCAGGAAGTTTAAACAGAAATTTGTTATTTTGAGTAATAAACGCACATCCCACTCCGTCACAGTTTTTTGAAGCGTCGGTATAGATTTGATCAAATTCAAAAAAATAGTCGTTTATGATCTCCAGAAATTTGGCTTTTATGAGTAAGGTGTTTGTCTCTGCTTTGTTGAAACTGGTGAGATATGTGTTACACTGGGGGATTTTTATAGTCCATGCAGGAGGGTGATTTATGATTGCTGAGAAGGTGTCCGGAAAAGTTGAGTTTAAAATGCTTAACGAATTTTGAAGACGCTGGTTATAGGGTTTTCTGTGGTAATTTGTTCCTTCATTAAGATTTCCTTGGCAGAAAGTATGTTCATATACTGGCTTTTTGTTGTTGGTAGAAACAGTTGTTGCATGTGTTACTGTTAGAAGCAGTCTGCGATGCTGAAGTGATGGTTCTCCGGACTCACAGTAAATACTTTGCACAGGAGTTGTGCGAAATGCTCCCAAAGCTATTCTAAGAGCAGAATTATGAATAGAGTCTAGTGCTTTTAATGTAGATGGACTTGCTGATGAATATGCAACTGAAGCAAAATCGATTTTTGATCGAATCAAAGTTCTATATAAAGATAGTAATGTATTTTGATCCGATCCCCAATGCTTATTTGCTAATGTTTTTAGAATATTAAGCTTCTTACTACATGACAACACTAATTGTTTTATGTGCTCTTTCCATGTAAGACCCTGGTCAAAAACTGCACCCAAGAATTTTATGTGTGATTTGAACTGTAATTCTTCATTGTATAACTGAAGTGTAGGGAGGACATTTAGTTTTCTCTTGGAAAATACTAATGCAGCTGATTTTGTCACGGAGAATTTGAATCCAGTATTTAGAGACCAGGAAGATAGCTTGTTTAGCGTCTTTTGTAGAATGTGGGCCATGAGGTCAATGTTTTTTCCTTTGATGAAAAGCACCAAGTCATCAGCATATAGACATGCTCTTATCGGCTTATTAATTTCTTTAATGACGTCATTAATAGCAACAAGAAAAAGAGTCGGACTGAGTATGGATCCTTGAGGTACTCCATTTTCTTGTGTAGTGGAAGCTGATAAAGAGTTATTGATTCTGACTTGAAAGCTCCTATTTTTCAAAAAGTTTTGAATAAATCCCAAACAGTGTCCTCCAATTTTCCAGTTGTTTAGAGTTTCAATTATTTTATGTTTCCATGTAGTATTAAAGGCATGCTGCAGATCGAAAAATATAGCTATACATTTTTGTTTTGTAGATAGGGCTTCGTTGACATTACTTTCAAGATATAAAATGTTATCTATAGCCGACCTATTTTGACGGAAACCATTTTGTTCTGAAATGATGAGGTCGTTACTTTCAAAGAACCATAGTAAGCGACGATTGACTATTTTCTCCATAAGCTTACACATTGAGCATGATATTGAAATGGGCCTGTATGATTCAGGATCTAGTTTCAATTTGTTATTTTTCAAAAGAGGTATAACTATCGACTTGGACCATAACGATGGAAAGCTGTGTTTGGTCCATATTAAATTAAAAATCTCAAGAAGTAGTAGTTTAGCTGACTTTGGGAGATTTTTCAGGAAAATAGGAGGAATATCATCAGGTCCTGGGCTAGTGTACTTTAGGTCATCAAGACAGGTCTTGAACTCTGTGAACGTTATTGGATCGTTTAAGCGATGTTCTTCTGTTCCTCTTTCTTCTAATGGTTTTTCTTCATTCAAGAGTTTTTTCCTTAAAAAGTTGGCACTGTATTGTTCATTTGATGAGTGTTTCTGATAGACATTTGCAAAAACCTCTGCTATATCTGAATCAGATGTTACGAGTGTGTTTTGATGTTTTATAGTTTTTATGGTGATTGAGTTGGAAATCCCAGAGATCTTTCTTATCTTTTGCCAAACGTCACTAGAAGAAGTGGTGCTGTTTATTTCTGAAATACTTCGTTATTTGTAAGAATTATTTAATTCGTATATTCACATTTCAGCTCATTTATAAAATAATTTAACTGTATTTTCTCATACTAATGCCACGTTGATTGTGCATTTCTATTCATTAAGAAATATTTGTGTAAAGTATCTAAAATATTAGATCTACTCTTTTCATCGCTTATTTAATTCGTTCTGATATAATTGTAAGTAGGTATATTTAAAAAAAAACAGTGTTGGCTTACTCTTTTTAAATATTTTTGAAATAATCTACTTCTACACTGTTGAAAATAATGTTTCAACTTTTCACTATTATATTCATTGATATTTTTACTTTTAAAATTTGACTTCGCTTATTGAATCCACTAACAATGGCACTTGCAACTTTGAAAAAGAAGCGGCGCGGATGGAAAATCCATTTAGCCCGTATTGAGAGGTTCATTAAGGACCTTAGCGGGGATGAAGAAATTTATCTCATTAACGTAAAGTTGGAAAACATAATTTTTGAATAACTCTAAATTAAAATCGGAAGGGGAGAAATTCTATTATTTTAAGTCTCTCCTTCGCTATGAGCCGCTACAGTTAGTGGATTCCTTGAGCCTTACTAACCAAAATCTTGAGGCTGCGCTTAAAATATTAAAATAGGCATATGACGATAAGTTTAAGTTAATGAATACTCTGCATCAAACATTAGTAGGGCAAAGGTCACTTGCGAAGGCAAACGCGGCGGATTTAAAAGAATTCTACATATCATCTCAAAAGACTTTTGAACTTATTAATAATCTTGCTGTGACTGACAAGGAAAATTTTGAATCGCTCGTAGTTTTTTTGCTGGAGCAAAAGCTCGATTTTAATTCGCGTCGAGAATTCGAAAATGAAAGAAAACCGGGGTCAATTACAACTACTGAGGAGTTTTTTGAATTCCTCAAAAAACGCCAGTCTGTTTTGGAAAATTTAAATCTTTTCGATCGAAATCACACTAAGTCTCAATCTAAAGACACTCATAATAAAAAAAATAAAGTCTCACTTGTATCCAGCGTTACGCTAACACTAACTCTAATCATCCTCGTTCCAGTTCTAACAAATTTAATTGTTTCTGTTGCAATAAAAGGAGTCATTCTATTTATGGATGTCCCAAATTTATTTCTCACACCCAGTGATAGGTATCAATTGGCTAAATCAAAAAGATGCTGTTGAAATTGTCTTAATGTAAATCATAGTTTCTCTGAATGCAAATCAGTAAAAAGATGTTCGTCATGTAACAAATCGCATCATTCACTTCTACATTTCGAGAATCAAGCTAGGCAAAATAGTTCTAACTCTTTCAGGAATGTCCAATCCTCTTCCCAAGGTATACATTCTTCTAACCCTAGCACCGCTACGGTTAATAACAATACCCCTTCAAATGTGAATAGTGTAAATAATGTAAATATCGCTAGTTCTTCTCAAACTTCTTAGGCCGCCATGTCCGCGGCAAATAAAGTTGTCCTTTTACCAACGGCATTAGTGAATATAGAATGTCCTAATGGTTGTTGGGTGGTTGGTCGAGCACTACTCGATTCAGCTAGCCAAGTGAGTCTTGTGAATCGCAAATTTGCGCAAACTCTTAACTTGCCAAGCACACGGCAAACATTAATTTCGGGATTAGGCAATAATATTTGTACCAATAGTGCAGAAATCGTCAATATACGTTTCAAATCTCTCGTTTCTCCCATGGAGACTTTCAACATTTCTTGTGCAATTATTGAGAATATTACCAATAATCTCCCTCAATTTTCCATCCCAGCTGGAGCTTTTACACTACCAGATCAAGTAAAAATTCAACTTGCTGATCCGACCTTTTTCAAAAGCGACTCGGTTGATTTATTAATTGGAGCCGATCTCTATTTCAAGTTACTTAAATCTACGATGATAATACATTTAGGACCAAACTTGCCCACACTCGTTTATACCAAGCTAGGTCATGTTGTCGCCGGTCCTGTCCCGCGAAAATCTATACATTTAGACACTCGTAATAATAACTTCGCTTCTTCATTTTTAAACACTTACGATAAGAAAGAAAACATTGATACTGATCTACATCTTTCTCTTGAGAGCTCGAAGAAGTCCCTGTTCTAGAGAGGAAAGGTGTGGACGAGCAATTCGTCGAGAAAATATTTGAAAATACTACTGTTGTACTCCCATCGGGCCGATATCAGGTCGACATGCCCTTTTATGAAAATAGCGATAAAAAACTAGGCCAGTCATATTGTATGGGTCGCCAACGATTTCTGAATTTAAAGAAGAAATTTGATTTAAATCCTAAGTTTTTCGTTGACTATAAAGCCGTGATTAACGAGTATCTATATCTGGATCATGCGCGAATTGTTCCATTTGCACTTTATAATTATCCATTTTCTCAATTTAATTATTTCGTTTCTCATAGGGCCGTGATTCGCGAGGGCGCAGCTACCACAAAAACTCGTGTTGTCATGGATTTTTCTGCTCGTACGGACTCTGGGCCTAGCAAAATACTAGCAAAATACTAGAATTCAGATGGAATCCTGTTTCTGATTATCTTCTTATCAGCACGTCTCATGTGCAAACTATTGAAACTTTAACCAAACGTAAGATTCTTTCTATTATTTCTAGTGTGTTTGATCCCTGAATTGTGAATCCCTTAATTGTGTCGGGCAAGCTAATAATGCAAACTCTTTGGCAGTCCGAAATCTCCTGGGACGCGCCTATTACTGAACAAAAAATTCTTTCCAGCTGAGAAAAATTTCTTTCAGTCCTAGCAGAAATTTCTAATCTATCTATTCCTCGATATTTGTTTACTGGCAAAGACATCTTATCAATTTCGATACACTGCTTTTGTGATGCCTCACAACTAGCGCATGGCAGATGTGTTTATATTGTTACTTCATATGCGGACAATACTTTTTCTTCTCGACTGATTGCCGCCAAATCACGAGTAAACCCACTCAAGAATAAACTCACTATTCCAAAGCTGGAACTCTGTGCGATGGAACTTTTAGCCAAACTTGCTTTTAAGCTTCATCAAATACTTAGCAAATCCGTTTCCCTGGAGTCTGTCAATCTGTGGTCCGATTCTCTCGTGTCGCTCAGCTGGGTCAAGCATAAAGCGAGTAATTTCTCTCCCTTTGTAGCTAGACGCGTCCTCACGATACAGGAGTACAGCAAAAGTTTCACGTGGAGACACATCAAATCTAAATTGAACCCTTCAGACCTTTTGTCTAGAGGAACATTTTCTGCCGATTGCCGTTTACTTTGGTTTGATGGACCGCCTTTCTTATGTGGAGGAAAGGATTTCGATTCTATTGAAACATTTCAATTAGTTGATAATTCACCAGAATGTAAAAAGGTGAATTTAGCTGTTACCTCAGGTGAACCAAGTTATTGGGCTTCCTATTTTTCTAGATTTTCTACTTTTAGAACGTTACAAAGGTCAGTCGCCTTTATTCTTAGATTTTCTAACAAACTTCTTAAAAGATCGGTCCAAACATCAACCCTACTGTCAGTGGAAGAGCTTGTAGCCGCCCACGATTTTATAATCAAACAAATACAAAGCACTCATTTTGACATTGAAATTCGTCTTCTGAAGTTGAAGAAACCTGTTACAGATAAAAAACTTGTCCCTTTAAATATTTTCTTAGACAACAACGGACTGCTCCGTATAGGCGGACGGTTTAGAATTTTCCGACCTACCATTAAACAAAAAATTTCCTATTTTATCACCTGCTGAGAATCATGTTGTTAATTTAATCATACAATTAGAACATAAACCGTTAGGTCATACTGGTACGCAAAATGTGCTAGGTAATCTAAGACAAAGGTACTGGCCACTGAACGGTACAGGAAAAATTAAAAATATTATTAAAAAATGCCCTACATGTTTTCGATTCAATGCTCAATTCGCATCTCAGATTATGGCACCTTTGCCTATTGACCGCGTACAACAATGTCGTCCTTTAACTAGAACCGGCGTCGATTTTGCCGGACCTATATTAACTAGATCATCCCGATTGAAAAAGGCTCCTACTCTGAAATCATATATCGCAATATTTATTTGTATGGTCACTAAGGCAGTTCACGTTGAACTGGTCTCGGACTTGACCACAGATGCTTTTATAGCTGCACTTAAACGCTTCGTTAGTCGAAGAGGCAATCCCCAACTGATTTTTTCCAAAAATGGAACAAACTTCGTCGGAGTTCGAAATCAACTTCGAGAACTAGCTCTATTTTTCACATCTTCTGAAAATTTCACTTAAATTGGTACGTTTTTATCCTCCAGTGAGATATCATGGAGGTTTATACCACCTCGCTCCCCGCATTGGGGAGGAATCTGGTAGGCGGCTGTTAAAAGCGCCAAATCCCATCTCACAAGAATCTAAGGTAATACATGCTTGACTTTTGAGGAACTGTCCACAGTCCTAGCTCAAATAGAAGCGATTCTTAACAGTCGCCCTTTATTCCCATTATCCGAGGATCCTAATGATCTTCTTCCCCTAACTCCTGGTCATTTCATAGGAGCACCCGTCACAGCTTACCCTGAAAAGGAAGTTTCGTCAGTCCCTCAAAATCGCCTTACCTTTTGGAAAATATGTTCCAAACTGCAACAGCAGTTCTGGGCCCGATGGTCGGTGGACTATTTGTATAGATTACAACACCGCCCTAAATGGCAACGTGCCAATGAGAACCTAATTGTCAATCAATTAGTCCTTGTTCGGTCAGAAGATCGTCCTCCATTCAGCTGGCCGTTAGGCAGAATAATGGAGTTACTCACCGGGAAGGATGGTAGAGTACGTGCTGCCCGCTTGAAAACGGCTGATGGTGAGTATATAAGGCCTATCGTGAAGCTGGCTCCTCTTCCTCTTACCGAATGAAAGGATTTTAGTTTTGTTATGTTAACCATATTGACACTTCGTTTTCTTCTCCCCCCCCAGTATGTAAGAGTTTCTAATAAAATCCTTACAAAAGTGTTGAGGCCAACCCTGTACGTCAAAATATTCAAGACCGGTCATAAACGTATTGTTTCCCGCGATAAGTCAGTCTTGAGCTCAACAACCGAGGAGTACGTTGCTTTACGTACTCTTTTCATTTACCATCCCTTTGGAAATATAATAATTCTTTTAATTTCAATTTAAAAATAAAGTGTATATAGTTACCAGTGACTTATTATGGTTTGGAAATTTGTAAGTATTTCGATTCAATTGTAATCCTTCCAAATATCTTTGGACTGCCGGTAAACCATTCTGGTGCCAATATTACTTAGCTGCAGAGTTGCCGTTCATAGTGCATCCAGCTGTATTTTTTATCACTCGTTTTTGTTGTCACCTATTTATTAACTTTAATATTTTCATCGCAAGTGACTGCTAAATGTCTTACTACTTAATACTTATTGTAACATTATATTATTTGGTACTATTTAATTTGTTGCGTTAAACGGGGGAAAGAAAGAATTTTTGTCAAGAATTGTAACGAACTTTTATATCACCCTCTAGTGTGATCGATTTCCAAATGTATGGTATTTATAGTGCCTTTTCCTAATTCACACTAGTTGTAATACATAAATTAAATAAGGTACTACTCGAAGCATTTGTTTTATTTAAAGTTTCTGACTTCTCATTCATCAATTTACAGCATGCTTATAATAGTTTTTTCACATATTAAACAATTTGTGTTATCCCTCTGTAAGCTTAGCTGACATGGGTAACTAGGTCTTGAACCTCAATTTTAGTGGTCCTTCGTGTTTTTTAACTCGAAGATTCTAAAATGTTAAAGATAGCTAATGATCATATGCAGAACCAAGCCTCACATTTCAACATATCTTCTCCATCTCTCATTCTTTAACACCGTTCCAGGACCTTCTAATTTTCTTAATTGTGTTGAAAAATTGATAGATGCAGACGTATTGGAACAATTTAAAGTTAGTGGATCTGACTGGTGTGGTCGTTTGGAAGACTCATCACTGTTTTATTTTTGGAAAAAAGCTAATGAAGTCAATGAAGAGAACAAAGTTTCTATTAATGAACATGACGCTACTTTAAATGCAAATTTGCCGAGCAGTAATACAACTCTGGAATTGGAGCTCGCAATGAATATTGATGAAAATATTTGGAAAAACAATCAAAACTTTTTGGACCTTGTCGTACCGAAAGATGGTATCCTTGACAATTTAAACTGTTTAAAAAAAGATCAACAAACTGTACAAGAACTAAATACAAACACTTCATCTGCAAATAATACTGGAATTTTTAACAATCTAACAGAAAAAACAAATTTCAAGACACCACCAAGGAAAACTACAAATACAGATAATGTTGAAGAAACCGCACTAAAAACACCATCGAACACAACTACTCAGACAAGTGCAGGCTGTGTGGGAAACACAGACAAAACTAGTAGTAGTTTAAATATATTTCAACTCTATTTAAAGAAGCAATGTATTGGCCTGATAGAAACAAAAATGAAATAAAAAGAGTTGTAAAAAAGATTTCACCAACCGTAGCAACGTCCGAAGAATTTATACAATACCAGAAACGAGTAGATTCTGAAAAACAAAAGAAAGAAGAAGAAAAAGTTATGCGACGTCATAAAAGACAGGAGAAATTGAACCAAAATCTAGTAACAAAAAAACTAAAGAAAAGCGTTAAAGAAAATCGTGAGCCGGAAAATCCTAGAAATCCAACAAATCATGGAACGACAGAATTTGAAGCGTCTGGAAATCAACTCATTGGTATTTTAAAAATAGGTGACTTTGTAATAGTCAATTACGAAGATGAACTGTTTCCTGGGCAAGTCATCGGAACAGATCCGTTAGGTTTTTTGTGGAAACAATGACAATGAGTGGGCCTCATTGGAGATGGCCCGAAAAAGAAGATGTTTTAGCATACTCGATTAATGACATTACTCGTTTTATCCAGCTTACAAAGTCGGTAAATAATCGCGGAAGATTCTGCGTTCCTGAAATTGGAAGAATTGAAAAGTCGCAGAACTTAATACCTTTTCGCCAACTTTATTTGGAATGTATGGGTAAAATTTAGTTAAAATATCCTCAGATGCTTTTACATACCCTCTTTTATCACATCTCATTAGTTGTTCAAATGTTGTTTGTCTGAACATGAACAGTGTAAAATCCATAATAAAACAGTTTTATTTGACTTTATTGAGGTATATAATACGTATTAAATGTGATACTCAACCATAACTTTATTCTGATATTAAGTTCTGAGAGACTCGGTCTTTTCCTCGTATAATTCGCAAAATTAAAAAAAAATATAATCGCTCGCACCATTATTATATTTCTCTTGTTTATAGTTCCTGGTCGTTAATTGGTAAATAATTGGTCGGCAATGGGAACGTATATTAACACTGGTTTTTATGTAGTTTTAGAGCATATCAGGATGTTTTTCAAGGAAATACTCTTATTTGCCGTAGTCTAAGAATCTAAGCCTTCTCATTATGAAATAATTGTGTAACCAAGGAACGGAATTTAGCTTATTGAAAGATATTTAATAATTTCAAACCTTAAGGAGTCGGTGAAAGGTACATTTATCTTATACACAAAGTCAAGTCTAACATGTAAAATACATCAAGTAGTGTATTGTTCAACAGAACCACCAAAAAAATATTTTGAAAAGTTAAATTATACTGTTTATCTACTATATTACATCAGATACATGTAAAATATATTTTGAAAGGCACAAAACACTAGATCCATTTCAAGAAATGTTTATACAAAAAAAATTGATAATCAGAATCTTTAATGCCAAATTATTCAAAACTGCGTATTTTGCTTGTAGCCCGACGTAGTTATGGACCTAATGAAAATCGCGAATGTCACGTTTTGGAAACAAGTTCTATAAGATTAAAAGACTTTTCCGAGAAAATGCATAGCGTATCAGAAAAGCCACCATTTGTGGAGATCATTGTCGGTAAAAAGATTATTAAAAAGTCATTGTACTGCTGGCTTCTAAATCAGTCTAACGGTTGAGTAAGTACTGACCGATTAAAACGATTTATAGGCAAAATAAGGAAAGCACCAAAGAAATCACGTTCCAAAATGTTCAGCCGACCTTGACTATGAAAAAGACTAAACAGAAATCACCCATGTATCAAGCTAGTGGCACAAGCACTGACTCCAAAGTCATGGAACTTGATGACTTCTCGGATGGCTCTGATGATTTGGAGTATTCATATGATATGCCATCAAAAAATGTATCGAAATCTTAACTTTGAAAACTATCACGCGCTTTTTTATGACCAGTCGTGGTTTATTGGTCGGATAATTGAAGACAGAGGAAACGCACATTATAGAATAAAGTTTCTTAACCCAGAGCTCGATACATTTATTTCGCCCTGAACAGAATACATTGATACTGAAGAGATTTCATTTTTTACGGCTCTATTAATTTGATTGGTGGCAGTCCATTTCAATTAAAACGGGCAGACCCACTTAAGGGCAAAACGGTGAAATTGGGATATAAAAAACTTATTGTAGATGGAAAAGTGATCAAATGGGAGGCTAAGAAAGGGAGGGGAGACGAAGAAGCTAACCAAATTGAAAAAAACGGCAAGTAGTTCTGGAAAACACAGACAGAACAAAAATTAGTCGACAAAACGCAATGAAAATGGACATGAGTATAATAAATATGGAAAAGGACACAAAATATGGAACAGAATTAGCGAAAGGAAATACAGAAATATTGAAGGGAAACAATAAACAGATAACGTATAAAGGAAATGGTAACAAAATGCGAGTGGCGACATGGAATGTACGGGGAATTTATGGAGAAAAAGCGGTGAAAAATCTTGAAAATATAGCAAAGTGATACAAATTAGACCTAATAGCTCTCCAGGAAACACATATTGAAGAAACAAATATAACAGAGCTAGAAAACTATATACTTTCCACAAGAACTGTCTTCTTGGTCAGCAAAAAACTGAAAGGTAAAGTTATGAAGATTATACCGACATCAGATAGATTATGCTACCTGATAATAAAAAGCGAAATGAATATATCCTTCTCAAATGTATTTGCTCCAACAGAAGCAAAAAATGACGAATACAATGCAATGCAATAATAAGATTAATAGATTTTGCCTTAGAACATCAAATGAAAATTATTAGCACATACTTCAAGCGAATAGATAAGAAGTATTGTGACATAATAAAAAACGTGAGGTCATGTAGAGGAGCTGACATTAATTCATACTATTTCTTGGTGAAAATAGAAATGAAATTTAAAAAGTCCCAGGTGAGGAGAAAACCAACTACAAAAAAAATGGAGAACATGAAATCTTTACAGAATCCGGAAATTCAGGAAAGATATGTAGCATAATTAACTCGAGAATACAAAATGCGTAATCAAGAAAACCTGCAAAGTATAGATGAGAAGTGGGCAAAATGGAAAGAGTAATACAACATGCAACCAAAAAAATAATTTCCGAAAAACAAAATTCGAGGAGAAAAAAATGGTGGAATGACAAAAGCGCGATAGAAATAGAGAAAAGGAATAAAAAGCAATTTAAAATGACTTTTTAGCGGAATGCTTAGAACATCCGTGGCCAATAATTCCAGGAACTCTTGGCATGTCACCATTTCATTTGTGTCATTTGTGATTGTATAGCTATTTCGTATTTTTAAAGTTGATACCTAGTGTAAAGATTGTATAGAGACAATGGATACAGTGAATCTTTTGCCAGATGTTGCTGTGCTAAAGCCAAATACAGCCTTAAGCCAGAATTATCATTTAAATTCTGTTTCGGAACTGAAACGTTGGCTTGAATGCAGAGGTTTGAAAAGAACCGGTACAAAACAGGTCCTTATAGAAAGGTAAGTAGGGTTATGAATAATAAAGTCTAAATCAGAGTCCAAAAGTTATTATGAAATATTTAAAAACGAAAATTGAATAGATGTGGCTTTTACTTGTTGAATGATACTGAATGATAAAGTAAAACAATAATTTGTTTAAATTTTCATTTCATTTCACTTCACTTACTTTTTTTTGGATAGAAAACTGTATTTGCAATGGACGGGGTGAGATTATTTTTCTAAGAGTTGACCAAGGGAAGTGGTATGAATATAAAAGGAATATCTTCCAACAACAGTCTACTTCAAATTTCACGAATCAGATTGAATTAGATGATAAGAATTTGATATGGGCTAGATTTCCATCACGTCCCATTCCAAAATATTTTAACAAGGAACACATATATGTTTGATACGAATGTAGAAAATGAAGATCCAATACTTTCGGATATAATTCATGCTGGCCAAAGTACTACAACTGTGAAACCATATAACCAAGGAAGTCAGTATGTAGAAAGCGATTATATTAGTGGAATTTTTGATAGTAGTAAAAATAATATATATTATTGTACATGTAAATGTCAGGCTTCATTCAACATTCGAAAAAAGTATGATGTTCATAATACTCTAAATAAAACATCTGGAGCCATTACCAAGTGTAGCTGTGGATGTAAGCAGTCTGCCTCAGGCAAGTGTTCACATGTGGTTGCCTTATTGCTTTTATTAGTTAAGTATCTTGAGCAATTTGGTAACCTTCCAGTCTCCACAACTAGTAAACCCAAAGAATGGGAAAAAGGATCTAATATCCATAGTCCAGGCAATATCCTTGGTAAATATCCTTTTAAAAGATATAACCCTCACAAAAGGACAACATTCAATCATTTACCAAAATGATATAAGCGAATCATTAATATAAATAATTTTTTTCCATTTAGAAGATTGTTGTGTAACTCCAATGTATGAATCTGTTTTAAATTATAATTATGAGGACTTTTCGTATTTGGAAGAAAATATCTACTTATGATGTTAACGTCGGCATTGGTTTGAATGTATCAAAGCAACCGTTTTTTTACTTTTCTTGGTGTTACACATTTTCACCGAGGTAGGATAATTTTTAGTGAAAAACGATCACTGGTACAATAACGCCTGGCGAGAGTGGCCAGTTACAATTAACACATTGCCGTTAATTACAAGTAGAGTGTCAGTACTCAGTGTAGTCTGTTTTTATTGTTGTGAAATTTTGATTTTTTATTGTTATGATGAAAACTGTGAAACACCGTTGTGTATACAAAAATTGTAACTCAAAAAATAACAAAAAAAAAATTCTAAAGGGCGGAAAAGAAGAAAATGGCTTGTATGTAGTGAAGTTGTTCAACACCAACAATAAAACTGTTTCTTCTGAGAATAATGTTGAAAAATGTTATATAACAGAAACTTTGACAGATTGGCATATTAAAATGGCTCATATAAATTTCGATCTAGTTAGAAAAACATTGAAAACACATAAAATGAAATACCAAGAACAAGAAAATCCACATTGTACTGATTGTCTCTTTGAAAAGCAGCATATATTGCCTTTCCAATTAAGAAGTTCAGGAGCCAATATTAGTGAACTTATGTATGCTAATTTATGCAGTACCTTCGAAGTAGAATCACTAGGCAAGATATTTTCTATCAATCAAAGATGATTTGCAGGCTACAGATTCGTATTTTACCTAAAACAAAAGTGAGTGGTAGGAAGTAGCATGTACATGTACATGGTATATCTTAAGTTGGTTTGATTACTAGTCGCCTAATGTCTATCCTGTATGAATTAGTTTTATGATCCGGTAGCTGGGATGTCAACCAGTCATAGACAGAGTCATAGAGGTGGTAGATGTCATTGTCGATTCTCTTGAGCTGGCAGCAGAGATCGATATCACCTAACTAGCGGATGGTATAGCTTTATTGTCAGTTACTTGGTACTCTATAAAAGATCATGAAGGAAATGATATTAATTTGTGGTGTTCTGCTGCGAGGCAATTTTTGGTGTACTCTTATTATATAACAGTATTTCATGTTCAATGTTTTTTCGTGTAAGTAAAATATCAATCGAGTTGAGTAATCGTTTCTGCAAAGGGAGGTCTTCTTTGACGTTGACAAAAAGACGAAACCCAGGGGTGTAACGGCCCAACAATCATAGTATTTGAGTACTAGTAAAAATTATAATCATTTAGGTCAATTCAGTAGATATGTAAAAGGCTCTCAGCGAAAAATATTCATGCAGGAAATGAAAAGTGTCAAACCCTCCTAATTTCGCGATAAAACAGTTCGAGAATAAATACCATCATTATTAGAAAGTGGTAACTTGCAAAATATTGAATCAGAGCCAATATGTGGGAAAATTCGATCAGAAAAATTAAGTAGGAATGATCGGCATACAGATGACCTGTGTTAAAACTTTATTTCTAAATATCATAAGACGTGGCAACGCCGCCCGACAGGCCGGAGTCAATCCCTTTTTTTTGTATGTTTTTGTTTTTAAGCGCTAACGGCCAACAAACGCCAGAACGCACACTACTTACTTTGCATTCACCGGCACAACTACCCTACTACTGTAATACATGTGCTATTTTTAAGCAATAAAAAATATACAGTTCATTCAATTGAGAAATAAGTTTATTTGAACCATTGAAACCTCTATAAGCAAACAATTTGATGTTAATGTAGTTTATTATTATTCTATAAGGAAAAATTCTGCTTACATGAAAGGTGTAGGTTAGCCACTTCACCTTTATATGTAAAGTACTAAACGGCTGCAAATTATTAAAACATGCATCTTGGCTTATGCTTGCTCCAAGGCCAGATATCTACCAAAAATATCATACGACACTTTTCCTATTCTTATACGTTAGTTTATCATCCAGTCTCTAGTTTCACCTTGTGTGGAAGGCGCTACCAACAAATCCTCAAAGTTATCCGCTGTTCCCCTCCTGAATTGAGATCCAATGACAAAGTGCAACCCCTTCTTGATATGCTGATCGTCCAATTCCAAGACGTCTACGATCCAAGCAACTTTCTCTGTATGAAAGTCTCTTACATTTTCGTGGAAGATTAGTATTTCGAGTGTATAAAAAAACAAAAAAAGATATGGCATCATCAAGTTCTTCGAGGTAACCACTTCAGATGGGTACCTTCTAAATATGAAAATGTATAGTGGAGCACTTGACAAAAGTGTCAGTAAAACCACCGCACTCGTTCTAAGACTGCTGAAACCCTATATTATGAAAGGACACCACATTTTCATGGACAACTACGAGTTATCAAAGAAACTTTTGACGTTGAAAACACACACAAAAGGAACTAAGTGCTAATCGAAACAACAATCCCCAGAAAGTTGTGGAATCTAAACTTAAACGCCATGGTGAACACGGGTGCTGCGGTGCGATGCGTGCGTTGCGAGGAACGTTTTAAACAAAACAACGCGAATCAAATGAATAGACCAGCATAAATATGTCGTGGCACTAAATTCGCCCGCAGTGGGATCGACGCATCGCACGCATTGTTTTAAATTAAAACGTGTTTTATTTTCACCGCAGTTCTTGTCCGATATTCGCAATGGAAAGACTGATTTGTGAAGTTCAAGGAAGAAATATTTTATGAAATAAAAAAAATCCACGGTACAAGGATCGGTTGAGTGTTGACACAGAATGGGATGCTGTAGCTCACAGTACGGGATTTTCAAGTAAATGAATATAATCTACACACAAATGAATGAAGAACTAGAGGTTTGTTTAAACCAAAGCATATTAGCGTACGAATATTGTATAATATGCATGGATTGATGCAAAACAATCTAGTTCTCTATTAATTTATGAGTAGAGTATGTGTTTAACAATAGGTTTTTATTGGTTTTTTTTGGGGAAAATATTACATACAGTATACGTTTAAATTTTGTTTAACCAAAAGTATTCACAAAAGATATCTCTTAAATTTTCGGCTTCTCTCGACGGACGGTTGTGGGCTCGTGAAATACGTAAATTATTATTATTATTACTAAGGTTGCCGCCTGTATAATCTTGCAAGTCGTTAAAAAACGAGTCTTTCTCCATGTCTATTATAGCATTGTGCAAAATACAAATTGCCTTTACAATGTGAACTGCATTTTCTACCTTAGTCTCTATAGATTTCAATAACATTCTAAATTTAGCAGAGCATATACCAAAGGCACATTCCACACTCATTCTGGCACGTGATAAACGGTAATTGTAATAAGAGGTAGGTTCATTATTTTGCAGTCGTCTTCTAGCCTAAACAGTTAGAAAAGATCCATTTTTGGAAATACTGTGCAGCAACATGTTCAAAATCTCTGACGGTAGGCAAAGGCATGTGCATTATCTGAAGTGTATCCCAAAGAGCTTTACAAACCTCCATGACTATAGATGCGACTGATGACTTCGATATTCGAAATGTAAAGGCAATTTGCCTAAACGCGATTCCAGTAGATAGGCACCTAAAACAAAGCAGAGCATAGTTATTTATACAAGATTTTTTTTCAGAGGAAGAAGCTAAAATAAAATGGAGAAATTTACGCGATCAATTCGCAAAAGAATTAAAAAAAGTTCGTACACCTCGTTCAGGCGATGCCCTAGATGAAGATGGGCAGTATACAGGAAAATGGCAATTTTTTGGCAGTCTTCAGTTTCTGAAGGGTCTAGTAGCACCGAGAACTACGGAAGAAAATGTATCGCATATTGAAACCTCGCAAGAATCACATACCTCTTTGCTTGAAAATGACGATATTGAAGATGAACAGTTTTCAGACGAAAATTCTGCCAATGTGGATTTTTCATCACAGGTGAGTGTGACGGCCGATGTTTCACAAGTAGTCGCCAAGGATGGTATTTCGAAAGTCAATACCAATAGGGGTAGTTTACGAGTAAATAAAAGTCCAAGGGAGCTTGTATCTGAAGCAACAAACATGTCATCTTCAAGTACAGCGACATCTCGTTTAAAAAGAACATCACGACGCGAAGAGAATATAGCTGTAGAACAGCAATTATTAAATATCGAGACAAAAAAGCTTGCTCTACTTCAAACACCAGAAGATGAAAATTCTTTATTCCTGAGGTCCCTCCTGCCATATTTCCAAAAAATGGATCCCCTGCAGCAACTACGAGTAAGAAACAAATTTCAAGAAACATTAATCAACGAAATGTCACCTCCGTTTACCAATCTTCAACCCGGCAATACTCATTACCCTGATCGCCCATCAACTGCATCTTCAGTGCATTCGTCGACTTATTCGACCTCCGCCGCGACTACCAGTTTTCAAGCCGGCAATACTCAGTATTACTCTGATTTCCCAATAACTGCTTGGTCGTCACTGCATTCGTTGACCTGTTTGGATGTTTCTTCACCTCCGTCAACTGCACAAGGTGCATCTTATGGAAGTGATGTTAACAATATGTATGAGTGGTGTTTCTAATTTCACGTATCATTTCTGTAATATTCTTAGTTTCAATAAACGTGTTGACGTCGCGGCCATCGTTGTTGAACTAAACCAGTCCGTAGCATAATTTGCCACTTAAGTTTAAAAACGCACGCACCGTAATACATGCGATGCGTGCGTTTTATCGCACCGCAACACCCGTGTTCACCTAGGACATAGCGTTAAGAAGGGAGAACATATCTGGCAACATAGAGCAAAGGTATGTCTCTAAATAGATGTCCTCGTGATTACAGCTAGGAACCATCCACGATATGTGGCAACGGCAAACAAGTTTGGAAAAGAATATGTGAGGCCTGAAGAAATTTTAACATATAATGAACATAACATATCTAATATATAAAGAACAGCTGCTGCACAAATTTTACTGTTTTTCCTATTACAGAACCAAGGAACAAAGGCGAACAATTACCTCTGTGGAAAACAAAAAATGGTATTGAATGGCAACTTATGCTTCCTATGTATTATATTGTACATATTTTAAACATGATATTCCTTCATTAGCCCACTGAAAATGCCAAAAATAAATGGAATTATTCAATGAAAAAGTACGGTCTCACTTCAGTCTTTTTGAGTTACTTGAAATAATATTTGAAGCTTTTTATATTTTCAAAGAAAAAAATTGAACAAGATTTCATTACACTGAATCAATAAACCCCAAATTAATGGTTACCAATTTACAAACAAATATAAAAAAAATCCAAGCCTGAAACAGTGACCAAGCCAGAAATAGTGAGCAATTCTGAAAAAGTAATCAACACTGAACAATCATCAAGCCTGAAGCAGTTAACAATCCAAAAATATTTACCAATCTTCCTTTGGAACATGTGGCAGCACCTTCAAGTGGCCAAAACAAGTGTAAGGACACCAATAAATCACAAGAGCCCAAGCATATCAGGATAAAATGCATATTATTGCATTTGAAATATTTTGAATTACTTTCAATAATTATGTCTTATTTTTGATGCAGGTATAAAGAGAAAGACAGTTTTGTAATTTTTTTTTTGGAGTGAGATTAGTGAGAACATTCAAAAAGTAAAGCCTCATTTTACTGAATACAGACATCTGTAAAACTACTGTGTTAGCGAAACGCGTCACAACTTTAAGTTCAATCTAATGTAGATTTTAACAAATTGAATTGTTTTATTTCATCAAATACTGAATATGAGTTCACTTTAGATCCAGTCAATCTAAATTGTTCTTGAATGGACTTCCACCGGTAACCAGCATGGATATGATTAGTTATTTGGTGTTTTCACATAGCTTTTACACCAAAGAGCAGATGAGGGCTTATGAAAGTTCACAAGCGAAAAAATACTTTAAATCTGGTTTTGTCCTGAAAGTACTTTAATCAGGCCCGGTTTATCAATAGCCAATATTATCCATCAGTTAAGTATCTGTCGGATAAAAGTAGCTAGCAGATAAAGTTCCAGTTTGTTTGGAAGCGATTTATTAACTCGGTTTATTCTCTAGTTTGTTAACTGACAGATGATGAAAGTTGGCAATGCTGACGAATGAATGAAATTAATCCCATTAATCGTTATAAGAACAAGGTCATGTCACAACAATTGATATTTTTGTTAGGTTATTGTTAAATATTTATCCAAAGGTTTATATTGTGTTTATTTTTCTTCCTTGAAGAGTTTTTGGTTGTTGATGAATGTGAATTTTCAGGCCTCAACTCGCTCCTCTCACAAGCGAACGATCTATAAGGGGAGTGATTTGATTGGCAGCGATGTGGTATTTGTAGATTTTCATGTACCACTGCACTCGCAAATCTGTATCATGAGCGGCTAGTTACGGCAACACGGCGATTTCAACGTATTTTGACATTGATGCCAAGAAAGTGTTTAGTTCTGTGTTTTAAATTTGAATGATGAGGATTGGAAATTAACAAAAAGCCGCTCTCATAGAAATAATAAAGGAGAAAACTAAATTAATTAGTGGAAACTTCGACTGCAATTTAACGCACGCAGCTGCAAAGACCGAATGGGAGGCCATAGTTTCAACTTTGAACAGCATACCTCGCTGTCAAAAAACATGGAAAATGTGGAGATCGGTACGTATTATTTCTCATCAATCACAATACGAAACGTAAAATGAAGTTCTGAAAGTTATCAAGTTTAATTAATATACATATTTACAAACATGGCAGCATATACGCTCCAGAACCAAGCAAAAACACGCTCAGATTTTAAAAAATCGCAGAGCTACTGGTGGCGGTCCTGAAGCGGTACCAAGTGATGTTGATGATAATATTTTATCAATAATTAAGCCCTTCATGGTAGGACACACAATAGCGGAGTCTGCAATGGACATAATTTAACCAGAAACATCTAGCTTTGAAAATATTAATCAGGGTGGGTTATTAAATATTTTTTTCATTCTGTATGTTTTTGTAATTAATTACATGTGTAATTGTAGATGGACCAGTTGTACAAGATCCTGAACATAGAATATTCCTCAAAGGCCTCATTTGAAATCTAAAAAAAGTGATGAGGCCGTTGACGCTTATAAACAAAGTCTGGACAAAAAAAAACAGATAAAAGAAGCCTATTATAAAAGAAAAATAGCCATTTTGGAAAGGAATGCAGAAAGCACTGCAAGGATGGCTGATACATCTGGACAAATGGCAGAGTCTTTAGAGGATATTTTTAAGACTTTTAATATGTTATTAGAAAATTTATTGTAGATTGTAGGATGTAGTAATTCAATTTTTTCAGCTTTAGTTTTAGTTAGATGTTAATTATTAATTTAGTTAAATTAGGTTTTGTAGGTAGGTATATTTTTATTTAATAAATGGAAACTGTACATTTAATATCAATTTTGCCTAGCCCTAAAAACATTTATAATTTTCTTCTGTATGTTCCTTGTGGTATATAAAATAAAATATTAAAAGAACCCAATAATAAAAGACGAAAAATCAAAGGAAGTGCTTTAATACAACTAAATGCAGATAAATGTGTAGCTAGTATTTCAGCCGAATGTAGTCAAATTTGGTTACCAATGTTAGAAAGAGAAATTTCCAATAATCAATTACCTGCTTTATCAGGATAGCATCATAAGTTTTTATCCAGGTTTTCTTATGATTTATAATTTGAATAGTTGTTAATCGATACACAATTCAATACATAAAATCACAAAACTGAGTATACATACATATTTTGAAAACTTAAATATTCATAAACAAAAAAAGTATCAAGAAACGCGTTTTATTAACAACATTTCCAATATAAGCAAAAAACGCGTTATCCCAATTTAAAAACCGTTCCTGGAACGTGCACTTCACTGGATTCCATTTCTAGTAGACTATCATATCGTTGGAATGTCATAAAATGAAATATTTCATTTGACATTTTACCGGGGATATGATCTACTATGAATGGACCTTAATAAAAATTTGATAACAAAATTTTGCAGTCTTAAACTTCAAAATATTTTTGATTGTCTAGTTGTCAAATTTTTTCCGTTGTGTCAGTTAGGAATAAAAATCAATTTTTACTTATTTTTTCTTGAAAACGGTAGCTGGAACGCTACCGAAACGTTGAAATAAAGAATTCAAAAATATTGTGGTTTAATTTCCCAAGAAATTAAAAGAAGAATTCATAATTGTGTTTCGTTGCCTTATACTAGCTTGCAATTGGGGGTTCATTCTGCCTATATTCAAAACAATTTTATTTCCAGCTTGTTGATTAAAATATATGCCTAAAGAAAATAAGACTACCTATAGTTTCTGCAAAGATAGGGGTAAGTTGCAGTTCGGCTACTTTTTTAACCTTTGCATTATGTAACATGTAGGCTGCCCACACTTACACATAAAAATAGTATAAATGATGGTTCTGTAGCAGAGTAGCTTCAGTCAAAATAGCGCAGGACAAAAACAGCGCTGGATAAAATAGCGCCTCTACTATCTTTTGACTGACGCTATTCTGCTATAGTGCCTTAAATGATAACATTACCATAATCTTCATTATAATCATCATGGTCTTCAAAATTAGGATCGTCATTTAATTGTAAACATATATTATGTAATACACAACAGGTGTTTACAATTTTGCAGCTTGTAACTGGGTAGTAATACACGGTGTTTAAATAAACAACGGAACCTCATTTTAAGAACCCCATTACATATTTTTATATTGTACCTAATTGTTTTTTGTGCTGCATTGTAATGGAATTCTGGACTATCTGGATTGAGTTCTGGTGTTTTTGGTGTTAACATCCAGCTCCTTAAAGCATATCCAGAATCACTTTAAAATGGGAATAAAACAAAAAGATTAACTTAGTGATTGTTCGGGGAAAACATGTTCCAAGTAATAAGACAACCATTGCGAAAACAAACGAAGCAGAGTCCTTTATTATAAAATTTTAATGTTACGAGTCTCATTATTCACGTGAGAAAATAGAGCTGTAGCAAACCGTATGTATTCGGTACTGAGTAACGGGTGCGCCATCTAGTACCGAGTAACGAAACGTTACTCACGAAAGCATTTCGTTACTCGCATTTTTCGTATTATGGGTACCGAAACTGTTTCAGTTCACGCAAGTACCGTAGATGCGTGTATTGATGTGTATTGATGTTTGTTTACATTTGGAAATTCGTCGTCCAACTTGTAAACAAACTTGTAGACAAAGTTCGAGCGTTCACGTTTTGAGTTGAGTCGAGTTTGTGTGTAAATCGAGGCAAGGTAAGAAAGTATTTCTTTTTAAATAGAAATAATGTAAGTTTTTAGCATCGCGTATTTTCCCGTTTTTATATGCTTATTTTAAAAGAGATATTTTATATGATAAAATCACTGTGATGAGAGTTGATTGTTTTTAAAAGCAATCGCCCGCAATGCGAGTGACGTGGGTTCGATTGAACCTGAGGCAATTGACTTTGTTTTAGTGTAAAAAGAATATTAAAGGTACTTATCTACAGTTGGTTCGTTGGATCTTTTCCCATGCGTCATCAATAATATACACACGCAATACATCAATACATTAAATAAAACGTAGGTCGTAGTTCAATGCTGTGGATGCCGTCAATTGCTTGTGGATGTGGCTAAAATTACGATGCGCGTTATTTATTATTGAAGCTGGTGTGATAGATTTTTGTGAATATTTTATAGCCATTTAGCAATGTGCTACCTAAACCTTTAGTTTGGAAAAACTGTTAGAATTCCATAGTTTTATGGGGTTACTTGCACAAGAATTAGTATTAATAACAATTTCCTAGGTAGAAACTTTGCAAATCAGATTGCCCTTTTAGGGTTATGGCTGGCAACCATTACTATTGGGCCGTCCCACCCATACGGTTCAACAATGGAAAATAAAAATATTCTAGGATGTGAAAATAAAAAATAAATATTTTAAATATATATATTTAAAACTCATTTGAATATAGTTACAGTATATATTTGCCGAATAATAATGTACAAGGACAGGAATATTGGGGAAATCAAAATTATTGTTAGATGTATTTACCATTTAAAACAACTTGTGATACAATCTCAAATGCTATCCTTGAAAATGGAAATAAAGATATTCCAAAAGATTGGAAAATGATGTAAGAAAGAGTAAATTTTTACAATTTCGCTGTTTCCCTAATATTCCTGTCTTTGTATAATATATATATTATTTAATCTTCCTCATAGTCAGAATCAGAACTATCACCAGTATTTATTTCGATGGTTATAGGTTGAATGCTAAAATCAACTATATTCTGCTCTCGGACATACCACTTTTCTATAATTTCATGAGTATGTCTAACACATTTTTCCCAAATTTGTTGATCACATTGATCCAGTGCCTCTTTCCACATATTTATAACAGAACTATCTGAATATCCATCTCTACCAATATATTTATTGTAATATGACTTGCAATTAGCCCAAATCAATTCAATAGCATTAAATTCACAATGATATGGTGGTAGTCTCAGCACTTCATGACCATGTTCTCGTAGTAACTCATCAATTTTATACACATTTACTTTTCTATTCATTTTTGCAATTTGTAGCAGTTCAGGTTTTGTAAGTTTTGTATCAAACTTAATGTTGTTTGTTGTCAACCATGTAACAATCTCATTTTTTGTCGATATAGTAGAAGGTTGCTTTTCTAAAAGGACACTATGATATGGAGCATTATCCATAACAATTAGAGATGGCTCTTCTAGGCTGGGAATTAATTTAGTACTCATCCATTCCATGAAAATTTCATTGTTCATTTCTCCATGGTAGTCAGCTACTTTAGATTTTGAACAGAATACTAGACTTGCTTCAGAGACAAAACCTTTGGTAGAACCAGCATGAACAATTATGAAACGTTTTCCATCATAACCATCTGGTTTACGTACACTTTTAGTGCTGTTGTCTTGCCAAGAATATGTTTTATTGCCTTTTGAATAGATCCATGTCTCATCCAAAAATACAAGTTCTCTTGGGTGAGTACTTGAGAGGTTTACCATATATTCACGCAGAAAATTGGCTCTCAAGGCTGCAATACTGGTTCGCTCCATTAAAGCTCTTCGATTGTCATCTTTGTTATATTTGAATCCCAATGATTTCAACAAAATGCTTAGAGATGTTTTGCCAATAGATACAATTTCTCTGTCCCTTAATTCACAATTTAATGTAGTCAAAGTAACATGCTTCTCTAAAACAAAAATTATAGTAGATTCAATTTCAACTAATACTATATAATATATTTTTAATGATATTTTGATTGCTCATTCCATCAATGTTTCAGCCCTGACTGTTAAAAAATAAGATAAATTCAATATTTAAATTGAATTTGTAATGTAATCGCAAAACTACTAAAATCTATACAAATACCTTCCTTAAGTTTTCTTTAATATACTATGATTTGAATATACTCATTACAAAATACCTACACCTACATTTTACCAAAAGACTTTAATTAAATAATAAATAAATAATATTTACTTTGTTGGTACATATCGTATAATGTATTCCGTACTGCCATCTTAGCTCCCTCAGGTAGATCAGTTGTCTTAGATTTAGAACGAGTTCTGGTTTTGCCTGGGCTTGAAAGTATTGGATTATTTTCCTTTCTTGTTTTTATAGCATATACTGTCCGGCGAGATATTTTCAAAGCAGCAGCTACCCTCTAACATGAAAAAAATTATTAATAATAAGTATATTCCTAAACAAACATGCACTTAAGTATTTATGTTACCTCTTGAACACATGAAAGTGGTTCCAAAGGTCCTCCATTTCTTTTTTCCAACTCAAAATACTCCAACACATTTAGGACCAGCTCCTGTGCTTGCGAATTCAACCTCTTTCCAGGCATATTCTAAAAATAAAAATCATTCATAAATAGTTCTGGTCTTTCAGAAAATAAAGTCAATATTTTCTACATTGGTGGAAGCAAAATATGTTTCATATAATTTAGTTTGATGGAATTCTATCCAGAATCATATTGAAATGTCAATTTAAGGTTAGTTTTCATTGCGAAGTAAATAATAAGAAATAATATTTACTTACCTCAATAATTTGAACACTAAGGTAAAAGTTAGTCGTTATAACAACTGTTTTTGAAATAAATTTATATGCAAGGGGCGAAAAGGTGAATAAAAATGTAAAATAAAAATGTAAACAAAGTCTTTGGCTGTCAACGACGTCAAAGTACTAATTCGCGTTAAACGTATCGCCGACATTCATCATATGGCTATCTCTGTTTGTTATATTACGCTGTAATGGAACAAACGGTTCCATTTCGGGGATTAAGATTCTGTGAGTAGGAAAGAGACGGAATACAAAAAGTAGTATGTGAATTATTTCATACATGGGAAAAGATTCAGCGAACAGACTTGTATGTGCATTGTGAATGTTCAACATTTAAAGGCACATTCACAAAATCTGTTAATTGTATAGGTAGTAGGTACTGTTAATTATTTGTTTGTATTCGATTTATTATTATCTACATTTATTTATTTTTATTTTATAGTTCAATTTACATGCTACAATGGATAAGAAAAGAAGTCAACTATGGAATTTCTTTACGCAGAGTAAAGACGATAAGGTAAAATGTGATCTTTGTAATTCGTTGTATTCAGTGAAAGGCGGCTCTACTACAAATTTGAAAAAGCATCTCATGAAAAAGCACAGATCAACCTATGAAACCATCATTCCATGCTCCGTGTCAGATGCAGCGGTTCTGGAAGCTCCTACACCATCAACTCCAGCAAGTACAGAATCTACTAATATTGTAATTAAAACAAATGAAACCAATTCGCAGCAAACTAAGTTAAGTACCTATATTAAACGTCCAGTAGGTGCAGTAAGAGAAAAAAAAATAAATGATTTAATTTTTAAAATGATAATTAAAGACCTTCAGCCTTTTTCTGTAGTTGAAGACGAGGGCTTTCAAGATCTCATTAATTATTTAGAACCAGGCTACAAAATACCTTCAAGGTACATATTAAGCAACACGTTACTAGATGCTCAATATTCAGACATCCAAAACAAATTAAAAGGAGAGTTAGAGAGTGCTAAATATATTTCGATCACCACCGATGGCTGGACTTCAAGAGCAACAACGTCTTACCAAGCTGTAACAGCCCATTATTTATTAAATTGGGAGTTGAAGTCGGCTCTAATAGGATGTTTTGAGTGTCATGAGCGACATACGGCCGAATATATTAAAAATGAGCTGAATACGTTGCTCGTCCATTGGGGCATACATAATAAAATATTTGTCTGCGTAACAGATAATGCAGCAAACATGAAGGCGGCTATACGATTAACCAACTATGAACATTTGCCGTGTGTCGCTCACACTCTCAACTTAGTCGTGCGTGCAGGACTCCAGGACTGTGGACTCGGGGAGCTGATAAAAAAAATAAAAACCATTGTTGAACATTTCCACAAGAGTCCAATAGCGACAAAAAAACTAATCGCAATGCAGGAGCAGTTAAAGCCTAATCAGAAACCATTAAAACTAAAAATGGACGTAGTGACCAGATGGAACAGTACCCTGGACATGATTGAGAGGATTTATTTACTTCAAGAACCATTGGAAGCCTCTCTTGGAATCCTACACAATCCGGTACAGAATCTTTCGGAAGGCGAATGGCAGACACTGCCAGAAATAATAAAAATTCTGAAGCCATACAAGCAACTCACTGAGGAAATGTCTTCCGAAAAAAAAGTGACTGTTTCAACGGTTCTAGCTTCGACAGAAAGTATAATTAAACTTTTTTACAATTTAGATACAAATATTAATACAGATATAGGAAAGAAACTATCAAATAAAATAATAACGGAATTTAAGAGTAGATTCAAAAATTGTTACAGGCACCCAGTGTTATCTAAAGCAGCACTGTTAGACCCACGTTTCAAGAAACTAGCATTTAGGTTTGATGCATCAAGTTATGAGTCTGCCAAAGATGCCTTAAAAACTGAGCTGCAAAACGAGTTTAATGTTCATAAGCAGTCAATAGAACTCAGTGAGCACGAATCGACCTTAGCTATATCTACTGGTGACACCGACGCTGATAACGACTCAATTTGGAAAGATTTTGATGTTTTGGCAACGTCAGCGTCTACTTCGCACTCTACAGTTAGCAGCAGCATAATTACCATGAGGCAATATCTAGAAGAACGCATTATTCCTCGGAATGAGTGTCCTTTGCAATGGTGGCAGGCGCGGGCAATTCTATACCCCGAACTCTCAAACTTGGCTGAGAAATATTTATCAGTAATGGCTACGTCGGTACCGTCTGAAAGGACTTTTTCCAAATCAGGCCAAATATTAAGTGAAAGGCGCAGCTCTATTCAACCAAAAAGAATGGAAAAGATTTTATTTTTAAATATGAACCAGAGATTCTTGCAATAAAATATTTTTATTTAATATGTTAAATGCTAACGCTTGGCCATAACAATTACGGTATTCTAGGGTTAAATTTCATTTTAAGGAAAGTATTTTTTTTTTTTTGTTTAAAATGTGTTTTTATTTTATTAATATGTTTAATTTCAGTCTAAGAACAAAAGGTTTTTGTTGTTTAAATTTTGTTTAAAACATGTTTTATTTTATTTTTTATGTTTAATTTTATTCTAAGCAAACAATTTCTATGCTGATTTATCGTTAAAGTGTTATTTTAAATTTTATTGTTAATAAATAATTTTTGACACCGATTCGTTGCTTTTACGTGTACTGTACGCATACGAATTGATTCGCTGCTCATATGATATGCGGCATCAGAAGTAACGAGTAACGTAACGATACGATAGTAACGAGTATTCCTTGTTATAGTAACGAATACATATTGGTACGCTTTTTTTCGTTACTTTTACAACTCTATGAGAAAAGCAATCATAGAAAATATCTAGCACCGAACTTGAGTATAGGAAAGATGTTTGAGCTGTATTAAGCTGAAACAATAGATCCTGTTACATATGCTATTTTCAGAAGAATCATCAATACAGAGTTCAACTCACACTTTCACCCACCTATTTTCGACTCATGTCGAAAATGTGACTTTTTCAATATCAAAATAAAGGCATCCAATGAAAAGCAGAAAAAACAACTTGAAAAGGATCTAGAATTCCATCTGTTATATGTTCCGATTTAATGAAAACATTACCTACACCTGTCTTAACGACTGATAATTCCTATATGTTTATTTGGGACGAAATCGTTGCATCCCGGGGACCCCAAGAGGTCGGTTCCTGACTGTTGCATTATATCAAGAATTTTCAAACATCAAGAAAAACAATCATGTATTTCGATCAGTGCGGGGGCCAGAACCGTGATATAAAACTTCCTCTGCTCTGTAATATCATTACGGCATCTCCAGATTTTAATGTGGAAGAAATTGATCATAAATTCCTGGTGAGTGGTCATTCCTATCTCCCTTGCGATCAAGACTTTGGTCTAATCGAAAAAGAGAAAAAAATTTCTTTCACACATTTTTTTCCTTCCGATTGGATTTCGGTCATAGAAAATGCTAGAAGGAAAAATCCATTTGAGGTAATTCAGATGACTTCATCTGATTTTGTGTCGACTAAACCACTGGAAAGTAACATTATGGACAGAAAACAATCGGAGACAAAAACCAAAGTTGAATGGCTGAAAATCCAATTGTTACGGTTTAACAAAGAATCTCCTGATAAAATTCAATATAAATATTCGAACAACGAATATGTTAGTCTTGAAACTGTCGATATACGTAAACGAGGATCACGTTCGACAGAACTTCCACTACTGTACCCCAAGGGTAATGTAATAAATGAGACCAAAAAGAAAAATTCGCTTCAAATAATGAATTTATTCCGCCCGTACATTACGACTTCTACAGAAACATGAAAGCATCTGCCCAGGCGACAGGTGGAGAGTTACTAGAGGAACAAGATTAAGATTAATGTAGATACTATAATAGGTTGAAATAAATGAGTTTATAAGTTTTTTGTTATTTTAAGCGCAGTAATGAAATAAATGCAAGAAATTCAATATTTTACTACTTCTATTCCGACAAAAAAAATCATATACAACAATGTGAACTAATCCACACAATCATTAGAGAGCAAAATGGACTGATCCACATTAAAACCTAAAATTGGAATCATAACTTCATTACTTTGTCACTTTTAGCATGGTAAAGCGAATTGGAACCAAAATTATCCATTAAAAAAATTATGTGTCGGTACATTTTGAACAAAATAATTTGCCTATTTCTCTTGTAATGATGTTGGTATTAGTTTGTGTCCTTATTTAATTCTACAAGTTTTTAGGTCGCTTTGTTTATAAAATTATTGTCTATTTTTTCCAATATTTTTTTTATTTGGTTATTTAACGTCGGCCTATTTCTGAGACTAAGGCTAATCACCGACGCCGGGAGCACTCTACCCCTAACTGGAAATTTTGGCGAACCCACTAGTGTTCCAGCCAGTGGTAGCGTTCTTTAACGAGCCCAACATCCATGTAATCGGGACCTCGGTTTTACGTCTCCTCCGAAAGACGGCATATTATCTACATTATACCTCGTGCTCATTAGTATAATGCCTGCGAGCTGTGATATGCTACTTCGCTGCCGGCTGTACGGGCCCTATACGATGGTTTTCCCTGGCACGGTCACCCATCCAAGTACTAACCATGTCCGAGACAGCTTGACTGTAATTATCGCATCACCAATGTAGTAACCGCTGTCACCAATGTAATACCGGCGGCCGTTAGTAGTCAATTAACTGTAATAGGGGAACTAAAAGTTACTGGGCCCACCGTAAATGCTGCTACTCCAGAGAACACCTTGGTGCCGAATTTCATGAGCCGGAACCTGAAAAAGTAATATTCTCCTGGTGTGTCCCTGAAAATAACTAGAAGGCAGCGTAGCTGGCTGTCACCACTCACGAGTACGTGGGAAACAAGAATCGACGACTCCCGTGAGAAATGTCCGAAAAGTTCCACTACAGTGCTGGGTCGTCGAGCATTTTTTCCAATATCACATTGGTACTGATACCAGATTCCTAATTGAAAAAAAAGAGGTGGTTTTTTAGGGATTCCTCTCTACTTGGTCCGTATCCCGTTTTGTCTGCAACAGTTCCCACCACCATATGTGAAAAAAAAAAACAAATGAATGTATTAATTTTAAATATACTACTTGAAGAGGTACTATGGGAGGAGAAAGATTCACAAGTGCACAGCAGGCTGTAACAATTATATCTAACAAATCGTGTTTTTCATATTTTTTTCCTATTGGAATTGTGCAATGCAAAATATTGAGATTATTTTTTATTGCACCAATCACCCTTACAATATGTACTCTTACACGTGCTGATTGGCGTGTTTCCTAAATATCTCTGGGATGCAACTGGTTTTCACCCTGTATTTTGAGGTTTTTTATAAGCAAATCAATTCGTTGTTTTTTTTTCGAGCATGGTTTGACTTTTGAATTTACGTAGCCTTCATTGGATTTGCAAAATTTGAATCTACCCTGTTTTAGGATTAAGTCCTCTTCAGGGTTTGTATACGTATACGTATGTTTGTATACGAAAAGACGTACTTTATAGCGAGTGGGTGTTAGATTCATGTCTAAACGACAGCTACTGAAAGGCGTGCGAATATAGCGTCTCCCATCGTTTGATTATCTCGCTTCAAATTAGAGTGGGCTACGAGAGTACCCCCCACGACTACCGAAGGGTTAAATTACTAATGCAAGTAAAGTTAAGGGTCGCGGTAGGGACAGCTGTGGCTGTGCCAGATGAACATTTGGTTAACTTCTACAGTGTATCGCTGTTCCGAACTCTGTAGAAATTAAGATGCAGGGAAATTACCACAGAAAACCTGCATCCTCGTAGTCTGTTCGCCTCGTGCAATCTCTATCGAATCGATAAAGGTGAGGTGTCCAGGAAGTTTTGGTATTCGGGAGGAAGGTCATCGTATGGGATTGTACGAAGAAGTCGTGAAGGTGGATATGAAAGTTTATTTTTAGGGTATCGAGAGAGAGAGGACGATGAAGTCGAGTTTTCCAAGGAAATTTGAGTGTGTCTTTGGCGAGAGCGTTGTTAAAGAAGAAGTATAGCCGGCGAGCGTTAATGGCACCAGTGCTTATAGTATGAAAGGAAGTGATTGGGTCTTGAGAAACATGTTCAGGACGAAACCCATGTTGGTATTCAGGAATGATATTTTGGCCTTTGCAGTATTGCCAGAGTCGCTCCTTCACCAGGAATTCAAAGAGTTTTCCGAGAACACTGATAAGCGAAATGGGCCTACAATTTCCAGGATTTTTCAGGTCTTCACCGGATTTCGGAATGAGAATTGTATGGGAAGTTTTCCATACGTTAGGGAAATATGATAACGAGAGGCAGGCGTTTGTTAGGTTCTGAATTTGTGGTAGAATGCAGGGAGGGAGGTTTTTTAGAGCGCCTTTCTAGATATTTGGTCAGGGCCGGGAGCAGGATTTCCACCTTTGAGACAGGCTGTTTCAATTTCTTCGAGAGGAAATGGCTTTGAAAGAGGGTTATTTGGGTCGAGAAGAGTGATTGTATGAGGGCTCCTCGTAATATTCGAGGTAATGTGGTTAGTTTCTCTGAAAAAGTCGGGTAGAAAAAGTGGATTTTCAGGAGAGAGTAGAACACTTTGAAGTTGTATTTTGAAAGCTTCGGCTTTTTTATCGGGAGAGTGTACGATTCGATTTTGTACAATAAGGCTTTATTCTCCTTTCTTTCGTTGGCCGGTGAAAGTTTGGAATCTGTTCCAGAATTCACTTCCTCGCCTATAGTCCAGGGGCCCGATTCTCGAAACTGTAGGAATTAGATCCCATGGGAAAAATGTGATGTTTCCCATGGAAATTTCAGATAATGCATTCTCGAACAATAGTATGGGAACATATTCCTTCACATTTCAGAAGATCTGCTTCCAATGCCATTAAGCATGGGAATACGCAATTTCCAATGGGAAACACAATGTGAGGTTATAGGATCGCTTATGTTTACATTTTCGTTGTTTTGTAAATCAATCAATTATTTCTCGGAAGTTGGAAAAAGTTGAAATATTGGATTAGCATGGCAAACTTAGATGAATTGGCTCATTTAGAGGCACTACGGAATTTGGAGGTGGCTGAAAGATTGGCCAGAAGGCCCAGAAGAAGGTTCATGTCTAGAAGACACCCATTTGACTGTTTATTAGAAAATCTCTTCATTAAAGTTTTTCGTTTGTCCAAAGACATCACTAGAGAGTTGATTGTTATGTTGGATCCATTCCTGGAAGCACCTTCGAGAAGTTCAGCGCTGAATAAACAAATTAAGGTTTCAGTGGTTTTGTATACAAAATTGGGTGAGCAATATATTGAAAACGTTCAATTTTTCAGGTCCTGGCTGCTCTGAATTTCTACGCAAGTGGAAGTTACCAGACTTCAGTTGGTCTAAATATATATTTTGGCATAAGTCAATCTTCTGCATGTCGGTGTATAAGAGAAGTAACAAACGCTCTCAATGAAGGTCCCATTTTTAATCAGTGGGTTGAATTTCCACGAACTCTTCTTGAATTTCAAAATATTAGACATAAGTTAGTACCTACCAATATTGCTGATCAATCATTTCACACTCCTATATTCACATTCTAATGCATTCATTATCCACTTACAGTTTTTATCATTCATTTGGATTCCCAGGCATAATAGGATGCATTGATTGTACCCATGTGGCAATTTATCCTCCACCAAGAAATGATGCGTTATATCCTGAACACATATATGTTAATAGGAAAAATTACCACTCAATCAATGTTCAGCTGGTATGTATCTTTATTGATGGACAAATATTATTACATCCTAGATTATTTTTTGTGCTAAACCTAAATTTTTTCCAAGATATGTGATGCTAAAATGAAAATTATCAACGTAAATGCAAAATATCCAGGAAGTAGCCATGACTGTCACATTTGGAATAACTCTAGGGTTCAGGATGCTGTCATACATTTGAGTAATGCTAATCCAGACTTCTTCCTAATAGGTAGGTATACGTTAAATATGATTTAGTTGTGGATATCCATTATTAATATTTGTTCTATAAAGACTCTGGATATCCCCTAAGGCCATGGTTATTAACTCCACTTCAAGGTCCCCTGACAGATACACCAGAATTTAATTACAACAAAGTATTCAAAAAAGCCAGATGTATTATTGAAAGATGCAATGGTCTACTTAAAATGCGTTTCAGATGCCTGCTGAAACATAGGGTTTTACATTATGCTCCTAATGTATGTTCCAGTTTTACACAATATTTGCCTGGAAAATGATATTCCAATTCTAGATGATATGGATAATGAAATTGCAGATTTGGGTATTTATGGTCCAATGCAACACATAGATAATTATAATAATGGCAATAACAGACAAAATGCTGATCTTATTAGGGGTAGGAATACACAACAGAACATTATTAGAAATTATTTCAACTGAGTTTGTGTAAAGCTTACACTTTGAATAAATACATTTGTTACCAAATCTCATAATTATTTTACCTAGGTACTATTTATAACAAATTATACATAATTATATCCGATGATTGTACTAATTGCTGTAAGTTGAATGGTCTTACCAATTTAATTTTTGAAGAGTAAATATAATTATGCAATACATCTAAGAATTTTGAATTTTTTCCCTCATTCAGGTTACAGTTCCATACTGTGTTCCAGAGATCCTTCTTCTCCGCATTCACACAGAGATATAATTATTATAGTAAAACAAAAATATTATAAAAAATACAATTATATTAATCAATAAATAAAAACAACTACATAATAAAAAAAACACCAAAAATAACATCACAGGAGTCAGTAAAAAACAACTATAAACTAAAAAAACATCACAAGTCTGTCAAAAAACAAAGAATAAAAACTATGAAAACCCAAAAAAACATACAATCCTAAATAAAAAATTATTAAATATACAAAAAGGAAAATGGAAGATGGTCAAATTATTATTTACACTTCTGAGGATTGACCCGCAAGGTGCTCTAGTGCAGAAGCAATCCTATTGCCAATTGAAATATTCTCTCTCAGTATTTCTATTTTTTGCTGATAATATATTTTTTTTATTTCTACTTTTTTTTCAGCAATTCTGCTCATTTCATCACAGGCATTTTGAGAATGTACCAAGCGCTGTGTTGCTATTTTCTTTCTTTTCATCCTTTTTTTGGCTTGTTTTGTTGGTTTTCGTTTTGTGGCTGTGTTTGGCTACCTTCAGCTTGTTCTAAGACATGTTCAGAATCTTCTAACACCAACGATTCCTTATCATTATTTATTATTTCTTCTGCATAATTGTGTTCTGGTTGTAACTGAGAACATATCATAATTCAGAAAACTACAATATCACAACTTGATATGACTAATTCATTCAAACTTACAAAAACTACTTCAGATTCCGCAACATTGTCATCACCTTCGAGGGCAGTGGCATCTAGAATCTGAAGAAGATTTTCATCCTCTTCTGTTAGAATTTTATCTATGGGTGGTCATCCTCCTGTACCTTTCATGTGCTTTTTTGTGTCAGTATTTTTTTTTGACACTTTGCCAAGTCTACATGGAATCAAGATATATGATGAGAATTGATTAATAAAATATTTTTTTACCTACCCTTCGCCAATGAATCCAATCCTTTTTTGCTCCCGGAATTGCAGTCAACCTCTCTTCAATATTCTTCCATTGTTGTTGGGAATCTTTGTAGGAGAAAAATTGATGGAATTTTCCTTTTCTCAAGTCTTCGGAGACCTCCATTATCTCTATTAGAAGTTTTTTTTGTTCTCTACTTATACTCCCCCCTCTTTGAATTTTTCTTTCCATTTTTTTTAAACCTTGCATATAAATATTAATTTCCAAAAAGTTCTAACAACATAACCTCCAACCTGCTCCAACCTTCTTCTTCTTCTTTATCCTTTGATAGATGTGATAGAAATAAAAATATATTTTATTTATCTATGGTTATACCACTATTACCAATATAATTTGCATCTTTTTCATTGGTGTATTCGTTAAAACACAAGAAACCATCAACGACAAACCCCATTCCTTCAATTGTAACGGGTAGTTACGTATTGCCGGGTACGTATGTACAGTCAGAGACAGGATTCCATAAAAAATAAAAGTGTATTCTTAAACATACTATATACAATGACTATTTACAAGATTGGTTTGAAACGAATATTTCTGCCTACGGACTTCCGTCTTGAATGATGTCTTCTGCTTACGAAATTGTGATGTCTATCTATCCGTACAGTAAACGCAACGGAGTATTCCCAAGTCAATACCTTGGGAACGGGAATATCAGGAAAGGGCGAAAGTCAATACCTTCCGCTCTATGTCGGTTTTCTGGATCAACGTTGAAGTCAATACCTTCAACGAAGACAGGATATCCCTAAGTCAATACCTTAGAGACAAGAGTTTCAGGTAAGTCCGAAAGTCAGTACCTTTCGTACGTGAACGGTTCAGGATCAACGTTGAAGTCAATACCTTCAACGAAGATAGGATATCCCTAAGTCAGTACCTTAGGGACAGGAGTTTCAGGTAAGTACGAAAGTCAGTACCTTTCGTACGTGGGCGGTTCAGGATATTCGCTGAAGTCAATACCTTCAGCGCGGACAGGTTTGTTCAGACAGGTCAATACCCTGCTGAACGAGGAGAGGAATTGTCGACAAGTCAATACCTTGCCAACCGGAGAAGGAAGCCCACCGAGTCAATACCTCGCTAGACTGACTGCTACGATTCTCGGTCGTCCTTTTATATCTACACTGGCTTGGTAAAAACAGTTTCATATCGATCCATAGTCGTCTCTAGAACGATGTTTCAGTGGGATATCGTTACACCCCCTCTTCGTGGAAAAAAAAATTTTGAACGAAAAATTTTTTTTGTACAATGGACCATTCTTGACCCTAAAAAATAAACTTAAAACAAAATTCTTCCCGCGAAGTAATTTCCTTCGTGTTTAAAAAAAAATGTTCTGGAAAAAATTAAAAAATTAAAAATTAAACTGGTGTCTTCTGTAAGCGCTTTTGGATTTGTACCCCCTTTTGGTATTCTAAGCGTCTCCACCTCTGGTCTGCTTTATACGGATGACCTTGCCGTCTGCTAAATGCAACCGGTATTTCTTTCCGCTATGCTCTGGTGGTACTAGAGTTCGTAGTGGAATGGATACTTTTATTGTGGTGTTGTCACTTCGATTTCTTTGTGGAGTCGGTGGTAGAGGCGAAATCTGCAATATATTAAAATATTCTTCTTGTAGAATCTGGGCGAAGGGAGTTTCTGGTCGGTAACACTCTCTTAAGGGACTCATGTCCTCCGAATGTCGTCTCTTTCCATAATTCTCTTTTGTGATATTTGCTCACGATATTAACACTATTTACTAACTGTAAACGTTAACATCATTAATATCTCAGTATGTATTGACGGGGTGGGGCGAGGATGGGTTTTTGGTTTATTCTAAGGAGTCGTTAAATCGTCGAAGGCTGGCTTCAGGTCTTTGATGTGTGCTTTTACTGTACGATTGTTTTGTGTGTCTCGTAGTTGAAAAATAACTTTGGAGCATACTTTACTGACGGTATATGGTCCGGAAAATTTTGGTGCTAGTTTTGCATTAAAGCATTTAGCTGCGTTTAATAGATTGTATTCTTTTTTCATCACCTTGTCATTAATTGTTGGTCTCCAATCTCTGTGTCGTAGATTGTAGTAGTGTCGTTGGTTTGTGAAAGCTTTGGCTAGGTTCGTTCTCACTAACTCGAAAGTTTCTTTTAGTTTGCTCCATTTCAAGGTGTTTTCGGGATGTTGCGTAGTCATTGTATTTCTTACAATTTATGAAAGCCGGTGAAAAACCTGTCGAGTCGTGTTTTGCGGTGTTGTAGGCGAATACTAATTCTGGTAGGTTAGCGTCCCATTTTTTGTGATTATTATTGCATAATTGAGCTATCATTGTTTTGATGACCCTGTTCGTGCGTTCTACTGGATTATTTTGAGGGGAGTAGGGCGGAATATCCTTTTTTGATATTTGAAACTCTGTCAATAACTTTCTAAGTTCTCTGTTCTCATAGATTCTTGCGTTATCTGATATCAGTTCTTTGGGACATCCGAATCTCATTATGATTTTGTCTTTTAGATTTTGACATATAGTGTTTGCTGTAGTTTTCCTCACGGGTATGGCTTCTAACCATTTTGAGAAAGTATCCTGGAAAGTTATTATCTAGTTATTCCCCTTGCTGGATGTCGGGAGTGGTCCTATAACGTCTGTCGAAACTGTATGCCATGGATGTGTTGGAATATATGTTGAGTGAGTGCATGAGTCCTGGAGTCTGGTTTTGGTCTATTTTATACTGTTGACAGTTTTTGCAGCTTCTCACAAAGGTTGCGGCGTCTTTGAACATGCCTGGCCAGTAGTATTTCCTAGCTAGTCGTGTTATTGTTTTTGCTATTCCTAGGTGTCCTGCTGTGGTTTGTTCATGGTTCTCTGCGATAAGCTGTTTTCTTTTGCTGCTAGGAATGCAGAGTTTCCAGGGGTTTGAGAGTTCCGTTTCTTTTAGATCGTATTTATCCCAGAAGTGTCTGTATAGTTGACCGTCCTTGATAGTGTAGTCTGGAAAAAGTTTGGGGTTGTGTTGTACTTCCTTCATTTTTTTCGTGTACCATTCGTTTGCCTGTATATCTTCTGTGTTTATTACGCATATTAAATCTACTGGTTCTCTGGATAGTGCGTCGGCTAGTACATTTTGGTTCCCTTTCCGGTGAATCACATCGAAGTCGAACTGTTGTAACGTCATTGCCCATCTTGCTATACGTCCTGAGGGGTCTTCCATAGATTGAAGGTATTTTAAACTTTGATGATCTGTGATAACCGAAAATGGGTATCCCTCGATATAAGGCTTCATTTTTTCTATTCCGAAAACGACTGCGAGTAATTCTTTCTCTGTTACGCTATAATTTTGTTCTGCTTTTGACAAAGTCCTGCTTGCGTACGCTATTACTTGTTCTTGACCTGAATCGTCTTTCTGTAAGAGAGCTACACCTAATCCGTGATTGGATGCGTCGGTCTGTAGATAGAATCTTCTCGAAAAATCTGGGCAGATCAGTATTGGGGCCTGCGTAAGAAGTGATTTAAGATTTTTGAATGCTTCTTCCTGTTCCTGTTCCCAACTCCAGCGGTGTTTTTTTTTTAGGAGTTTGGTCAAAGGAGCCGTTGTTTTGGAAAAATCCTTTATGAATCTTCTGTACCATGGTGTTATCCCTAGGAATCGGCGGAGCTGTTTGATTGTTTTGGGTGCGGGGTATTCGATTATTGCTTTCGTTTTATTCTCGTCTACTTTGGTTCCTGTTTTGTTAACCACATGTCCCAAGTATGTAATTCCTTCTCTGCAGAACTTGCATTTTTCAACGTTAACCCTTAGTTTGGCTTTTTGTAGTCTATGTAGGACTTCTTTTACATTTCTTAGGTGTTCTTCGAATGTGGCTCCCAGGACTATGATATCATCTAAGTAGGCGAAAGCGTGTGGTTCCATTTCTGGGCCAATTATTGTATCTAATAAGCGTTGAAAAGTTGCGGAGGCTGCGTGTAGTCCAAACGGTAGTACTTTGAACTGGAACAGCCCTTTTCCTGGTGCTATAAAAGCTGTTATGGGTTTACTGTCTTCTGCGAGTGGTACTTGCCAGTATCCGTTCTTTAGGTCTATTGTGGTGAAGTATTTGGCTGATTTCAGTTTCTCCAGTATGTGGTTGATGTATGGTAACGGGTAAGCATCTTTTTCTGAGATTTCATTAATTTTCCTAAAATCTATGCAAAATCGATAGCCTTTGTTATCCTTTTTCTTCACCAAAACGATCGGGGAGCTGTATGGGCTGTTTGATCTTTCTATTACTCCTTCTTCTAACATTTTGTCTATCTCGTCGTCTATTATTTTTTGCATTGCGGGGTTTCTTGGTCTGTATCTTTGTTTAATCGGTGTGTTGTGTTTCAGTTTGATTTTGTGTTCTATGAGAGATGTAATACCTTTGATTTGTTTGAACTTGTCAAGTTCTATTTGAAGTAGTTTTTGCAATTCCTGTTTTTCGGTATGGCTTAAGGTTGGGTTTATATCAATCTGGTCTGTTCGGGAAACGTTTGAGTCTTCCGGTGTAATAGTCGGTATTTCTTCGGGCGTTGGATCGGTCTGTATGCGGTTGGTAGAATGGTTAATTTTCTTGCGCGACGGTCGGTGTTCGGTTGTTGTTGTATTTATCTCGCTTATAATATTTGTCAAGTTTAGTCCCCATCTTTGTATCTCTTGTATTCCTATAACTGCTTCGGATAATAAATTTGGGAGGTAGTGTAATTTAGCTTTAATCCATTTGTTGTTTATGGAACAGTCTACTGTGTAACTATATTCTGTATTGCTGGATCTGCCGTCTGCTAAAGTAATTCTCATGTTTTGGTGCGTGGCATTTGTCCTGTGTTTTTCTAAGATGTTTCTCCCTTTTTCTCCAACAAATGAGTTTTGAGCTCCTGTGTCCAGTAATGCTCTAAGTGTTTTTCCGTTTCTAAACGTTAACGTTACGTGTGGTCGCTGGTCTATTGAATATTGGTTGTGGCCTGTTGTTAAGGAGGTCTCTATGCATCGGCTGAGTATCCTCCTCTGAACCCAGCCCTCCTGGAGTTTTCCGTCTGCGCTTGGCATCTGCAGTTATTGGATGTAATGCCCATAGTTCCGCAGTGGCTGCAGAAAAGGATAGGAGTTGATCGGCATGTTCTACGGTTGTGTCCGTTTCTACCGCATTTCCAGCAGCATGTTTGTCTGTCGTAGTTTGGCATTTTATTGTTACTTGTCCTTCTTGTTTGTTTCCAATTTGGCCTGTAATTTTCTGAATATTCGCTTGTGTCATCTCGTATTCTCCTGTCAATCTGATGAGGTCTTGGACTGATGAGATATCTTGTCTTTTGACGTACAGCTTGTATTGTGGTTTCATGTTTGTGTATATTCTGCTCAATTCTTCTTCGTAGTGAAAACTGCCAAGTCTCCGTATGAGCGTCTGTATATCTGTGATGTAATCCTGAGTTTTTTCGTTTTCTCTTTGTATTCGGTCGCGTATCTGGGCCTCTAGTATCTGTAAATTATTTGTGGCTGCGAAAAAATTGATGAAATCTCCTCTAAAATCTTTTAGTTTGTCCCAGTATTTTTTGTTATTGCGGTACCAAAGTATCGCTTTTCCTTTTAGTGTTTCTGGCAGGGCCCGTAACATAATGTCATCCTGTATTTCGTATGCGGTCTGGAGTTCTTCGAGACGTTCTAGAAACTCTATGGGGTCTGTGGTACCGTCGTAGTGTAGTCCCCATTTTCTGATGGAGTCTATCTGTTTGCACATGTCTTCGTTTGTCGTGACAGTGGTAGTGGTTTGGTTGGATGTGAGAGGTTCGGTGTTTTCTTGTTTATTTGCTCTGACCTCTTTCACTAGTTTTGATCCCAACTCCTCTAGGGTACCCTCTGTTGACATTTTTCGGTTGTTCAGTTCTGCTATTAATTTATCTTTACTCAACTTGTAGATCCAACCTACTTTGACCGATCCGTCTTGGTTGAAATTTTGTTCATCGTCTGACATACTAAATATTATCAATGTTTATCTTGCCTCAATATCCTTATTCTTCCGTCTGTTTTCTGTCTCAATTTTTTTTCTTTTTATTGCTCGGGCGCCATTTGTAACGGGTAGTTACGTATTGCCGGGTAGGTATGTACAGTCAGAGACAGGATTCCATTAAAAATAAAAGTTTATTCTTAAACATACTATATACAATGGCTATTTACAAGATTGGTTTGAAACGAATATTTCTGCCTACGGAGTTCCGTCTTGAATGATGTCTTCTGCTTACGAAATTGTGATGTCTATCTATCCGTACAGTAAACGCAACGGAGTATTCCCAAGTCAATACCTTGGGAACGGGAAAATCAGGAAAGGGCGAAAGTCAATACCTTCCGCTCTATGTCGGTTTTCTGGATTTACGTTGAAGTCAATACCTTCAACGAAGACAGGATATCCCTAAGTCAATACCTTAGAGACAAGAGTTTCAGGTAAGTCCGAAAGTCAGTACCTTTCGTACGTGAACGGTTCAGGATCAACGTTAAAGTCGATACCTTCAACGAAGATAGGATATCCCTAAGTCAGTACCTTAGGGACAGGTGTTTCAGGTAAGTACGAAAGTCAGTACCTCTCGTACGTGGGCGGTTCAGGATATTCGCTGAAGTCAATACCTTCAGCGCGGACAGGTTTGTTCAGACAGGTCAATACCCTGCTGAACGAGGAGAGGAATTGTCGACAAGTCAATACCTTGCCAACCGGAGAAGGAAGCCCACAGAGTCAATACCTCGCTAGACTGACTGCTACGATTCTCGGTCGTCCTTTTATATCTACACTGGCTTGGTAAAAACAGTTTCATATCGATCCATAGTCGTCTCTAGAACGATGTTTCAGTGGGATATCGTTACACAATAGTCTAGGAAAAGCTATTCCATCGGATTCAAGAATAGGCGATATGCCAAAATAGGGTTTCCTATTGTAAATAAAAGCATGGGATCATATTCCTATAGGATCTAAATCCTACAGATTCGAGAATCGGGCCCCAGGTCAGACGTGACACGCTTCCATTCCCGTTGTTTATGGGCGTTCGTTTCAAGTCTGACCAGAGCGTTAAGGCGATTCCATTCATTCTTAACAGCCGTGTCTCTAGTGCGTACACATGTACGATAAATTCGTCTTTATATTTAAGGATAAGTTGAGGTGAAGCGAGAAAAGAAGTGTCAATGGTGGTGAGTGTAACGGCTTGGTTTGTAGCATCGATAATAAGAGATTGTTAAGTTTCAGCATGAGTATTTATTGAATCCATAGTGATTCGTTTGGAAGGTGGAAAGGAGTGTGATTTTGGAAATTTTTCCAGTTTGCCTTTTTGTAGTTGTTGAAAGAATAAGAGAGTGGAGGTTTGGGATTTGCTAGATTTGTTCGGGCTAGGAGTGGCAGGTGGTCAGAAATTATAGAATCTCTCTGGTAGCATTCGTTTTCGAAAGGAAGTTGCTATTCTTTGAGTAGCTACCACATGGTCTACAATTGAAGCTCCTAGGTGGCTGATGAAAGTGGGATTTCTGTTGGGAATTCCTAAAAGGAGATCAGAAAATATTCTACCGGAGTTATTGGTGGCAGTATCACCGAATTGATGATTGTCTAGAGTTGAAATCTCCTAGAATTACTACCTGAAAAATATTCAAAAAGCTCTGTATCAAATGTTTGCCAAGGGTGGTTGTAATATGAGATGAAGGTAATGGTAGATCTGTCAATAGCGAAGCAGTCTAAATTTAGTGATTGAATTTGCATAGAAAAATTGTGGATCGTGGCAGATATTCCGTTTCTGACTAGAAAGCCATTACAACAGTATTGCTATCTGTCATAGTGGAAAGTTTGGTAACCTGAGAAGTGAGGAGGGTTTTTCGCTAGAGTGTCTGTTATAAAAAGTATTTGGATGTTAGGAGTCTACGGCAATCAATCGTTCCTATAACAAAGTCCATTGAAGACCTTCATATGGGTAAAATAAAATTAGGATTCAATTGAAGTGGAGCTGAAGTACACCTTATTTCCCTGTCCTGAACCGAACAGTTGGTTGTAATAGGTCGGAATATGTTTGAGAGTCTCTATTACAAGTTTTCGAGAAGTAGGGATGGCGTTCATGATGATGACTGCCAATTACCTCTAGAATTTTTTGGACTTCCGTAGGGAAGTCAAAGGTCATTGGGTCATAGGCGGCGTGTTCTCCACTGCAGTTTTTGCACCTTTTCGCATTTGTCTGCTTTGTGGTTATGGCCTCCGCAGTTTGGGCAAGTGTAAAGCCTGGCTTTACATTCGGTGGATAAGTGACCGATTTCTGTGCAGTGTGTACAGTATTTTGGGACTGGAAAAGGATTGGAGTTGGATGGCTCGCGGCTCGAATCAATGGTTGAGGCCATAAAAGAAAATTCTTTTGGAGAGGGCCGAGTGGAAGCAAGATTCGGAGTCGGTAACGACTCTGCTTAGGGAGGTTAGTTAGGTGTTAGTTAGGTGTTAGTTGGTTTGGAGATGAATCTCTAGAATTTTTTGTAATTTATTCCTAGTGACTGAAGGAGTTCAGTCATTTCGGGGTCAGAAATTGATTTGTCGACGTTACGGACGACAAATGAGAAGTTTAATGCCTGTTTTTTGCGGGCTGGTTAGTTTTTGGATGAGTATTGTGGTTGAGAGGAATACATACTACTCGGTTGTCCCCGGTAGCATTTTGGATTTTATTTTCCAAAGTTTTAGCCTCGAAAGTTTTGGATATCTTAAGGAAAATCGTGCAGTTTGGATTGGCCTTTAGAAATTGGATTTGGACTCTTAGTATCTCATTGGTGTTGAGATTGTAAAGCTCCTTCTGGGAGCAATATTTAGGTGGAAGATTTCGAAGGTTTATTGTTTGAAGAGAAGGTTTGGTGTGTGTAGATGGTGAAGGGTTGGTTTGGTGTGTATTACGTTGAGACAGTACATCGGTGTTTGGAATGGTTTTCCTGGAGATTGGTTGGCTTCTGGTAGAAGCCGAAGATGATTTTAGTGCCTCTGAATGGGAAGCACTAACAGCACTGACAATGGTTGTTATCTATCCTGAGAAGGACATGATGGACGATGACCTAGGAGGACAACTCCTCGGGAGGATGTACAATGGGTCACATGTAGCCTAAGTGCTGTGAGCCTACACTCACCCTTCCCACTCGACAGATACAGATATCTCTCGTGGATCTCTATTGCTTTTTGAAGAGATTGGAGGTTTATTATGCGTTGATGGAAGATGATGGGTTATGAAGTTTTTGTTTCCTTAGAGGAGGAAATTATTTGGCAGATAAGGTGCTTCTGGAGGCTTGAGCCTTAGGAGTTTTACGCGATCTGGTAGATCGCATGATTGGAAGAAGTTTTCAAGGTTTTGCTTTTTTTATTTAGAAAAGGTGAAATTTATAATTGTCAATGTCAGGTATCGTAACCGGTTACTGCCGAGGAGCAGCCTCACTCCACGGTTGACAGCCTAAGGTGGCTTTGGCCAGTAACTGGGAGCTCATCAGCAGTGAAATTTTTCTTTACATGTGTCGTAAGGTCTTCCTTTATTGGGACTGCTTTCTGAAAAGAAAACAGCACCCAATCGTCGCTTTTTTGTCGCCCTTTCGTATACTTGCGCCTTCTGACACGGTGTGAAACCAGTGACGGTATACCTAAGCGACGTGGACTTTGCGTCGGTATATTTGCCACTCATTCGTTGTATGAAAACTACTATGGGATGATGCTGTATTGCATAACTTAACTACTTACACTAAGTATGACAGGTGCTGTACTGAAGCCTGTCATATAAATAATACGAATAAACTAAAATATGTATAATTAACAATGAACTACATATCTGAATAATTTGAATGAGTGAATACATGTGAATATATGTGAATTCCCCCTCGTATACTTCAAGACACAGAAGATGCTATGGAAATTAATAAGAATAAAAAAATTAAGGAAACATGAAGTTTGATGAGTGAATATGAAAATCATAAAATGGAAAATTATTTGTCACGTTTGGGAAAAAACAACGACAAAATAAGAATTAACAACAACTACATAGTTGCAGTATTTGATTTACAGGCCGTTCTGCCATGCCTCAAGGAAAATGTGTCCCTTTTCTAATACATGTCTTCATTAAATAATTGAATGTTTCAAATTTCACAGTCTAAGAATTGACAGGAAACGCAAATTTAGACGAATGTTTTTAGTATGCCTAGAATAAGAAAAATGGCAATGAGAGCAAAAAATGACGAAAAATATCTGAATGCGACGATCTTGAGTAAGTTTTTTTTCTCAGAAAATTGCGCTGGCCAGCAAAAAAATCAAAGTACATAATTTCTATGTATACTTATGCACTGAAAAAGTATCCTAATAGTAAATTGTAACAAGACAAACGTAGAATGAGGACAATTATGTCCATTCTGTAATCGAACTGCAAGTAAAGCGTTACTCGAAATCAAGCTCCATTTACGTACCTGACAAGTACACAACTTCAATTCGAAGTGCAAAAGAAAGTGGTAAACTGTAGTAGTAGCACTCAAAATTGTATTTAGTATATTTATTTTATGTATCGACATATGTATCGACATATTCTAGTTAGTAGAAATATATATGTGTCAATATAAATAATTTTTTTCTACTACCGTGTGTAAAGTAGGTACTTTAGACACACTTTCGAGTGCGTAAAATCTGATTTTACGCACTAGTGCGTAAAGAGTTTTTCTTTACGCACTAGTGCGTAAAGTAAAAAATCCAATATTATTATGTATGTAGTTATGTGTATCTGAATAGGTATAAGTTGGCGGTGAGTGACTGACATTTCTTTAATTGTGAATTGAATCTGACAATTAAAGTTTGAATTGAGATCTTCCGACTATACCTAGGGTAATCAATTGTATTTTGATGTAAGTATTGAATATTTTTAGGAAACTATGATGTTATTTTATATTATTATAATTATAAAGATGGATCTATCAGAAGATTACTTCGCAAATAGTGTGGAAAAAATAAAATGATAAATTTCGAAAATGTTCTAGTGGCATATTACCTAAACTTCTGTATTTTGATAAAGTTTTCGATAGTAGAAAAAATTTTGTATGTAATTCGTGTGTAAAGACCTTTTTTTCGACTCATGTGATTGTCGCATTCGCCTGCGGCTCATGCGACAACATTCACATTCGTCAAAAAAAAGGCTACTTTACACACTAGTTACATAAATAACTATTTTTGATGATCAATCAATTTTGTAATTTAATGAAATAAAACTCTTTCTTTTCACTAATCAAGTTTTTTATTACTACCACCACAAGCTTCCACCACATAAATCATTTCAAGCAGAGGACCTCAAAAAATTGAATTGAAAGATTTGAAATCTTGTTGGAGGCGAAAATTCAAAGAATATCCGGACTAAAAAAATTGAAAAAAAAATAACTTATTCGCAGTTTTGTATAAAAAATCGTACTCTCAACTAGACTGAGTGTCAAAAAAGTTCTATGCAAAAGTAACACATCATTGACACTTGAACCTGCATATAAATCTAGAATAAAAGTTAGTGGACGTAAGCAGTCAGATCCTTGAGATTTACTGAAATATGCAGGTATTCCGTCATATCGTGCAGATTTTCACAATAACCTGTAATCATTATACTGTTAGTATCTTATTGATATTTTTTGTACTTAAAAAAAAAACATAACAAAAATGTTTTTGTTTGTTTTGACTTTATTTTAGTGTTACATTAGGAAGACAGTTCAAATATTTTTCTAGCAGGACGTCAGTTGCCTAATATCGGATAGTTCTGTTAAGAAGAAATCTGTCATTTGTATACAAAGAAACCGTTCTACAGTTTAGCATGGAGCTTAACCCAAGCCACCGAATATTTCAGTGCATCTGATAAAACATAGAGTCAATTATACCAAACTGTCACATTCCGAGTTTTTACACTTGCTAGTTGAACACGTAATTTTTAGACATTCAGGTAAGTTTTTAAATTTGTCTCTGTAGTTTAAGCTGGTCTATAATATGTTTACTTCAAATCAGTGCATGCGGCCAATGGGTTATTATAGTTTTCTTTGTTCCATAACCTTGACCTTCAACAGGGGACAATTTGCCTAATATCGGATGGTCACGTTGTCTTAATCAGAGGTCTTAATATCAGATATTCGATATTATCTGTCTATATAATCTCAATTTTTATGTTTTGTTCAACAGAAAGGAAAATGTATGCTATAATCTTTGTGCTACAAATTCTCATTTCATTTTACACTTTTCCTTCATTTCAGAAATAAAATGTCATTGAAACTCAAACAAATACGAAAGACGTGGGATAGTAAATCCATGCTTGCAGCTGTTACTGCAGTTAAAAACGAAGAAATGGGATACTTGCTAGCTTCAAAAACTTTCAAAGTACCCAAGAGCACATTGAAAGACTACGTAAAAATCAAAATAAAGTCACCTAAAGAGCTTAATTATTCAAACCAATCTAGGACGTCCACCAGTGTTGCCTAAGGAAATTGAAGCGGATTGGGCTGATTATTGTCTAGAAATGTATAACAGATTTCAGGGATTGCGAGCTTCTGATATTTGAAGATAAGCCTTTCAATTGGCAATTCGGGACAAATTAAAACATAGGTTTTCAAAGAATCAGGAAAGAGCAGGTTACAAATGGTTGCGTTCGTTTTTAAAAAGGTACCCTGAACTAACGTTTAGGAGACCGCAGGGTTTATCAACTGCCCGAATCAAGAGGTTTACAGAAGAAAGTGTAAATTTTTCATTTTATTTTTGAACCTGCGATGGAGGAGAAATTCAAGCCCTGTCAAATATACAACATAGATGATATAGGTATAATGTCTGTACAATCCAAGCATACCAGAATAATCACTTTAAAAGGTAAAAAGCGAGTAGGGGCAACTACCTCTGCAGAAAGAGGATCACTAGTGACTGTGATTATCTGTGTGAGTGACTGTGATTATCTGTGTGAATGCGGCTGGTGGTTATGTGCCTCCAATGGTCATATTTCCCCGAAAAAACGTGAAGGCAGAATTACACAATGGCGCTCCTCCAGGGACAATTGCTGCCTTACTGGTTTTAGAGCCACATTTTTACCAATTGGTTACAAAATTTTATTAGCCACGCTAAGCCAAGTGAAGCTGATTTCGGAATAGTCGAATACGTCAAACGATATTCGTGAAAATACGACTCGTATCTCACGGAACCTCGAGAGGTGTCGTAATCGATGAATACGATGTAGGAAGGATTACATAACCCTGTTTTCTTCTTCTTTCATTAGTTTTCGTTGACGTTTTGTGTTGTGTAGACCTCTTCATATCGAAATTCGAGATAAATTGAAACAATGAAAGAAAATAGCCATGTTACCTATTCAGAGAGCGATTATTTTGAGGAATCAAAATCGCCAAAATGCATTGAATTTACAGTTGAGTGGAACGAGTAATCCATTTGATATCCCTGAAGCTAGATTTATAGAACTTTTTCGCATGAATAAGAGGTAAAAAAATCGCTTGCGTCTTTTAAAGGAAATGATATAATATTACCATTTGTTTTTCAGCTTGGCAAGAGAGCTCATTAATATAGTGACACAGCTTATACCGCCCAGGCAATCATTAAAGGGGCTTTCTGTTGAGTTAAAAGTAATCACTGCTCTAAGGTTTTACGCCACCGGTTCATATCAAAGGTGCATCGGACAAGAGTATTACAGTGCTTTAAGCCAGACTGCAGTGCAAAGATGTTTGCAGCAAGTAATAATGGCATTGAGTGGCATCGTTGATCAATTCATGAGACTACCTGTCACTCCTTCTGAAAGAAACATGTTAAAATTCAAATTCATGCAACTGTGGGGTTTTCCGGGGGTAGTAGGAGTGATATATAGTTTCCATGTGGCCATCTTTAAACCAACTGTAAATGAGTATCTTTTTATCAATAGGAAAATATATCATTCAATTAATGTGCAGATGATAAGTGACCATGAACAAAAAATGAGAAATATATTTCCTAATTTTGGAGGAGCTACACATGATTCATTCATATGGAGAATGTCTGCAGCACAAGAATTTATGAGAACAATAAGGAATAGGGGAGAGAGAAGTTGGCTCGTTGGTGGTTCAGGATATCCCCTGCAAGGATATCTGATGACCCCGATTGGAGTGCCAGTCAACAACGCAGAAGCAAGATTTAATTCCGCACGTGTAGCAGCAAGGAACTTCATAGAGAGGTCCATTGGTCTTCTCAAAATGCTATTTCGTTGTTAGTTCTAGTTAGTCTTCTAATATTTTTCAGCTTCAGTTGTTGGTATAGATTCTTCAGGAATTAATTCATTATGTGAACACAAACTTCAGGTGATGGTAATGTTTAAGCTATTAATCTACTCAATTTCCTTTTTAGAAAATGAACCTGCAATTTTCGAAATTATGAAAATCTGCATTTGAAATTGTTATAATCATCACAGTTTTGAAATGAGATTCTGTTGGTATTGATAAAATTATAGCAAAAACACTTTTTCATAATCCTTTCCTTCGAAGTAAATGAAAAGACAAAATGAAAAAACTTTAACATATTCATGATATTGCATATCTTTGAACACAAAAAACATTAAGAAAAAAGTAATTTTCAAAAATAATATGAGTATATCATTGATAAAAAAATATTCACGAATAAAAAAAGTTATATTCTAAGTTTAAAAAAATAATATATTATTATATCTAGAAGAACAAAAAAATGGTCAATCGATCCCAGCAACTTGCAAACTACTTCAAACCGCAGTAAGCCTTCTACAAAATAGATCTTGGATTATCCTTATCGCAAAGTAAATCCAAAATAATAAAGTTTTCAAGAAAAACATCTTCTCCTCCACCTCACATTATTTTGAATAACTCTCCTCTACCCATTGCAAATCAATGTAAAATTCTTGGAATAACCTTCGACTCTCGACTTAACTGGAAACACCATATCCTTGAACTCAAAGACATCTGTATAAAGAGGCTAAACATAGTTAAAACCCTCAGTCACTTTCACTGGGGTTCCGATGAAATCGTATTATTAAGAGTATATAGAGCTCTCATCCGCTCAAAGCTTGAATATGGCTGCTTCATTTACATGTCAGCTTCCAAATCTGTCACAGATTTACTGAACTCTATACACAATACCGCTCTCCGCCTCTGCCTTGGTGCCTTCAGCTCTAGCTCTGCTGATAGTCTCCATATTGAAGCTAATGAACCACCCCTATTCCTAAGACGACAATCCCTTCTCCTCTCATATGCTGCCTCAGTATCCTCCAATCCCCTCAATCCTGTTCACTCGCTTTTCATGCCAACGACTAATATTCCTACTAACCCTCGAACAATTATAAAATCTATTCCCCAATTATTCACTCCTTTACTCAAAGATACTGACCTTTCTCTTACCTCCCCACTCCCTCTACCTTCTTCTCCTCCTTAGACCAAAAATATTCCTATAGTCGATACCTCACTTACCATTTATAATAAGCATGAATCTCCCACTGCACTTATAAGGAAAGCATTCCTAGAATTACTACAAAAAAAAACCGTTTGATTTAATACTTTACACATATGCTTCCAAAACTGATTCAGGTGTTGGTTGTGCAGTTTCCACGAAACATGAACTCATAAGCTCCTTCACTCTACCTTCAGTGTGCAGCGTTCACACAGGCGAGCTTCACAGCATTTTTCAAGCTTTCAAAAGCATCTTTCTCCCCCACAAAAATATTACAATATGCACTGACTCCCTTTCCTCCATTCAGTCGATCAATTCAATCTTCACTGACCACCCAATTGTCCAGAACATACACGACATCTATCAAACTCTCGTTGCTCAAGATATAACAGTCTCTCTAATCTGGCTCCCATCTCACATTGGAATTGATGGTAACGGAACTGCGGACCGCCATGCGAAAGAAGCTACTACTAAAATCAATCCAACAAACTTCGTCCAACTCGCAACCGACCTGAAGAAACACTTCAACAATTTTACACTAGATTCCTGGCGATACTTGTGGCGCAATAGCACGACAGCACTTCACGATATCCATCCAACCACTTCTCCTCTCTCCCTTGACTTCTTAACCCGGAGAGAGGCTACTATAATAAGAAGAATCAGAATCAGCCATACCAATCTGTTACACGGATATTTGATGTCTTCTGGAAATCGTCCAGTTTGCCACAGCTGTAATCACATTATGACTGTCCAACACATACTGACGGACTGCAAACAATTTTCTGCCGCACATCAGCTATTCAACCTAAGGCCTAACCTCAAGGAAATGAGGACTGCCCTACAGAAATCAAGAAAATCATACAGTTCCTGAAAGCCAGTAATCTATACTACAAAATCTAATTTTAAAATTTATAATAATTATATGTGAATATTTGTATTTGTTTTTCCTGTGCCAATGACCAGCGCTGTCGAGGCACGTTAAGCTAAAATAAAAAAAATATCACATTTTCCAAGAAATTTCAAGAATAACAAATATTCAACAAAACACTATATTCTGATCTTTTAAAAAGTAATAAAAATGTATATAAAGAAACAAAACTTCTCATACTGTAGAAATGAAAATATTCAAGATACATTTGTGTGTGTTCCATTTTCTTTACATCAATTGGCAATTATTAAAACTTAAAGTGACGCGTTTCGCTAACACAATAGCCTTGTCAAACGAATGTACTGTGTATATTCTGCTCCTTACTGAGGTACAGGATGTTAAAGCGAAAAAAATAAAATAGATTTTTGTTAATAGATCAGCTACTTTTCTACATAGTGACTTGAAGATTGGGTATGAACTAGTTTTTGTAAGGGTGAACAAGAATGTGTGAGGGGATTTGAGTTAACTCGTCACATGCGCCATATGAATTAGATGAAATCAGCTACAAATTTTTTATCGCTCATTATTTTACAACTTACTTATTTAATTTAGTTAGCCCCATCATTTCTGTAAAAAAAAGGTATACATCTTTGATCTTCAAAATATTACCGATTTTCGAGATATTTTAATTTTACTAATTCACTACACTACATTTCACGGTGGTCGACATAGCATTAATCTGTTAAGACACAAGCATTTTAAATGGCATACAATAAATGTGTTTTATCACGCAATTTTTGTATGGTTTCATTTTAATATTATCACCAATTATCAATTACGGTTAGGTAAATGTCAACATTCCATGGCATGCTTGTGTCTTAACAGATTAATGCTACGTCGACCACCGTGAAATGTAGTGTAGTGAATTGGTGAAATTCAAATATCTCGAAAATCGTTAATAATTCGAAGATCAAAGAAGAATAGCTTTTTTCTACAGAAAGGATGAGGCTATCCAAATTAAATAAGTAAGTTGTAAAATAATGAGCGATAAAAAAATTGTAGCTGATTTCATCTAATTCATATGGTGCATGTGGCGACATCTAAAAGTTAACTCAAATCCTTTCACACATTCTTGTTTACCCTTACAAAAACTGGTTCCTACCCAATTTTCAAGTCACTTTGTACAAAAGTAGCTGATCTATTAACAAAAATCTATTATATTTTTTTCGCTTTAACATCCTGTACCTCAGTAAGGAGCAGAATAAGACCCATTATTGTTAATGAAAATATTATTCTTTTGGCCTTCTGAACCTAGATTTACAATTTGGCCCATTACTTATGAATCGCCCAGTATAATATAATATTTATTGAGTGAATTGATATCAATATAATATTTATTTGTTCGTAGATTTGAGTGGAATAATATCAATATAATATTTATTTGTTCGCAGACGTTAAGGTGAGTTTTGTATTTAATAACAATGGCATTTTGAAGACCATTTGAAACGACAGTCCAAGATGATGCGCGGGAATCTAATAATTTGGCGCCACAAGCAAATGACTTAGCAATAAATGATGATGATAGGGCCGAATTTAAAAATCTTCCCAGATTGTCTGGCTAAATAAGCATTATTTACAAAAAATTGTATTACAAATTTGATGCAGGTTAATTTTAATCTACTATGTTAATTTGATTTACATTTGAAAAACATCATTTCACAATATTCGAATTTATAAAAAAAAATTATGCACGCCATTGGGCAGCTTTTTTCTTCAATGGAATTGAAAATATGGGTTATCACATTAACCTCAGAAAGACTTTACTTGACTTCACTTGAAAAGTTACATAAACAGGTATATAAAAAGCATAATGTAAAGGTTTTGAGAGAACCATTGAATTTTCTCCATGGCAGTATTTTCTATAGGCTTGAAACCTCCTATCGTAGAATCACCCATATATCCTAAGATGAAGAGGTAGGTGAGATGACGGATCGGCTATAAATCATACCCTCTCTCTCTTTGTGCTGCTAATATGATGTGAAACGCAGAGATAATAGGTGTGTTCTTTTTGACGAAGATCTCACTTAATCTCAGCTCACATCGGTAATGTCCGCTTTTTTTTATTTACTCACTTCGAAGTGAGCTGAGATTTTACCTCCCCCTTCACCGATGCTGAATGTGTTGCAAGGGGGTACCAGTTGGACTTTTGAGTCGGAAATAAAGTGGAGATGAAGCGTGGTTATCGGAGATATTCCAGATAGGTCATGTTCATATGTTTAATCTCTCTTATTCACACAAGCGTTAGCAGATCGCGCGTTTCAATTGAGTAGGTCGTTCTTTTTGGTACTTACTCACATCACTTTCACTGAAGTTAACTGACATGTCTGTTAAAAGAACACACTTAATTATACACCGTGAAACGTTCGTTGTGCACGGGCACCTTACGAGGTTTTTTCACTTTGGTCCCGCAGCGCAGTCTGCCCGCAACAAGTGAGTAAGGTGCAGCGTCATGCTTCGTAGTAGATATACAAAGCCAATTCTAGACCGGAAGTGGACTGCGCATGTGCAAGTTCAGCTAGTCAATGAGTGTGAGAGAGACATCCCATGAGGCGAATTTTAAAAAAACTTTGACTTGAGTGTGGATCGAACCCCGAACCTACGCGTTCATACCAATACATCTAACATAGTCTGCCATGATCTCTCATGCATATCGTTACCGTTAGGATGATGAGGCGGCGTGCCACGGTCGATATCAGCGCGCATCGTATATACAGAGTGGATCAAAAGTAACATGCTCGAAAGGCATAAACGTCTATTATGCACAGGGTGAATCAAAAGTAACAAACCTTAACGCCTTAACGACTTTTATATACAGGGAGGATAAAAAGTAACATGCATGGAAGACATAAACGTCTATGATATACAGGGTGGATAAAAAGTAACATGCTCGTAAGTCCTAAACGTCTATTATGCACAGGGTGAATCAAAAGTAACAAACCTTAACGCCTTAACGACTTTTATATACAGGGAGGATAAAAAGTAACATGCATGGAAGGCATAAACGTCTATTATATACAGAGTGGATCAAAAGTAACATGCTCGAAAGGCATAAACGTCTATTATGCACAGGGTGAATCAGAAGTAACAAACCTTAACGCCTTAACGACTTTTATATACAGGGAGGATAAAAAGTAACATGCATGGAAGGCATAAACGTCTATTATATACAGAGTGGATCAAAAGTAACATGCTCGAAAGGCATAAACGTCTATTATGCACAGGGTGAATCAAAAGTAACAAACCTTAACGCCTTAACGACTTTTATATACAGGGAGGATAAAAAGTAACATGCATGGAAGGCATAAACGTCTATTATATACAGAGTGGATCAAAAGTAACATGCTCGAAAGTCCTAAACGTGTATTATATACAGGGTGCGCCTACTCGGAATATCCTATAATATACAGGGTGAGTAACGCTGAAAAGTATTATTATATACAGGGTGAGTAACATGCTGCTCGAATGGCCTTAACGTCTATTATATATGCCAAACGTGCTACGTAATCGTTTCGTCAAACGTCACGTTGTTACGTGAAACGTCACGTCATCACGTCAAACGTCACGTCATCACGTCAAACGTCACGTCATCACGTCATCACGTCAAACGTCACATCGTTATGTCAAATGTCACGTCGTTAAGTCAAACGATCATCAAACGGTTGTACGTATGAGAATGTTCTCTTTCGTAATATGCCTTCAGAAGAGTACAGACGTCGAATTGAAGAGTTTATTAATAGCATTGGTGAATTAAAGAAAGATATTGCTTTCTATAAAGATAAAAGTGAGGTTATGAAACGAATGGAGAATCTTAGTTTATCTGATGAGGTAGGTCAGACGTGGAGCAGTGACAGGTGACAAGTGAACACAGAACTGTGACATACAACAAGTGACCATAGAACTGTGACAAGTGACCGTGACAGATTATAAGTGACCAACTGTGACAGATAACAAGTGACCATAGAACTACTATTACAGGATGGACCAAAAGTAACATGCTCGAAAATACAGGGTGGATCAACAATAACATGCTCGAAACGCATTATTATATACAGGGCGGATAAAAAGTAACATGAGGGTCTTATTATATACAAGGTGGAACAAAAGTAACATTTCATCCTTCACCATATACAAAGAAGCCAACAACAATGTATACGAAAAAGCCTGACACAACCAAAGTTACATCCATAGAAAAATCTATAAACTTGTTTGATGTGAAAGTACCTGATATTCTGTTTCTGGCATATACACCAGAGTTTACAGCATATCACAAGTATATTATAAAAGGAAATTTACTTTGGAAATTTAATTTAGTTGATGGAAGAATTCCAACAGCCGAAGATTTAAAAAATTATTTACCGAAAGAAATAAAACAGATTTCACATATTTATCAAAACACTGCAGGGTCGTTAATAGCAGAAAGCGAGGGTAAATTTTTCGCCGTTTCGTTTCCTGGAATTACAGTGGCTAGAAACATTCAGTTAAATCTACCTCAAAATATTAAGGTTAACGCCATGTTTCAGACGTATACAGGCCAAAGCTATGTGTTGTTTAATTAAACATCCTTTGTACTTTTTGATGATATGGATGAGCAAATAAAAAGGAGAGGTAACATTAAAGAAGAATTTCCTGGGGTTCCTGATAATATAAACTGTTTTTCGGCATTCAGATGGAAACCTTTATTTCTTGAAAGAAGATTACAAGTCTATTACAAGTACAATGAATTTTATAGAAAAGTTATTGACGCAGGAAAATTTAATTGGAATATGTTTAATGTACCATGTCCTGATACCATTTTACTAACTCAACTCAAAACAATGTTGTCGAAACTAATATCATATTATCATTAAAAAATATTTAGCAATTCTAAGTATTATTTATATACCTAAACATAAGTTATATACACCTCAAAAGAAATAGTTTATCCTAGCAATTTACTCCATCATCCTCAGCTTCAGATGTTCTGCTTATATTAAAAATTCAATCATAATTAAAAGTTGTTGTTTTAATAAATAAAACCAACTTTCGAAAAATAGGTGAACCCCAAATAGATATAGAAACCTCAAAGCACACCCTCTCAAATAATAATTTAAGACTATACATATTCAAATATAAAAATAAATGGTAATTTTGTAAACTTAGAAATGGTAAGATTATCAAAAATTTTATTAATCTCAAAATCAATTGATATCAAGAGGTACATACCCTTTCAATAAACTCAATCATTACAGTAACTGCTTGTTGTAATAAAGTTTAAACACTCTAGCACAAAATTGGAAGAATCAAGGCCCAAGATAACATCCCATAGCTAACTCTCTAATAAATACATATGCGTATTAGCGAATCAAACTATGAAATATAACTTGAACATTTTAGTAATGGTTAAGAATTTAACGAACTATAAGAATAGATTTAGGTTGCAAAGGACGAAAGTTTTTTTAATAAAATTCACACGTATACTGAAGGCAAAAATTCTACAACAAGCAGTCTAATTGTGATAAGATATAAAACCACAAAACTAGAAATAATGCATTGGCGTAGATATAAAAATTAATAATTTTATGTTAGAATCAAAGTAATTAAACAAAAATTTGTATATATCTGTTTTTTATTAGTTTATGATCTACATCAAATAAAAGCCTCATCTATTCAACAGTTCAAGGTCACACATCGAGACTCTCTCTCATATCTAAAATTTGGTGTCTTCACGTGATAGCTGAAATAGCCGAGTTGGTTTGAGCATTTATGTTTCCTAGCTTAGCTATTGAAGGGGAAGTAGGTTCAATTTTCGGCTATTCCAGCTATTTTTTCCTAAAGAAAACACATATACAAATAATATATAACTATTTATTTAAATCATTGATAACTGTAAGTGTAATAGAACAAAATGTATATAAAATTTGTTGAGGATTTAAATTTTCAGAGGCGAAATTTTTACAGAAATCCAAAACATTATAATAATATTGAGAAAAATTCAAATTTTCCAACATAGCTATACGTTGTAAAATCAAATTATTTAGTTCTAAAATTTGGGACACTTCTTCTTCATCCATATAATATTCAACTCCATATTTCTTGACGAAAATCAACTTACACCCGTCGTAATTTGATGGAGTAATGGTGCAGTACTCTCCACATGAAAACGAATCAGGTTGGAACTTGTCGGCGTCGTCTGTGGCATGAAAGAAAGCATTCATCTGTTGCGTCATTATCGAAATAAAGGTATACCATTCGTAAGTGTTGAAAGATATTTTGCTGCACTTTAGCTGTTGAGATAGAATAACAGCAGGCGTAAATGATCTTGCCGGACTAATTCCACATTTTACTTCATAACCGGAAATTGAATATTGTGTTGAAAGCAGGTACACATTTTCAGACTTTGCAGCAAACTCATAGTTTTCCAAAATTCTATCCAGCTCTGCAGTATAGTTATTATCACTACTACTGTCGTAACCACTACTGACACCTTGATAACTCATGTTGCTAACTGAGTTTGAGATTTGAAGCGACTCCAATTTATAGCGTATGTGGCCTTTTACGTTATAAAACATCAACTCTATTAATCCAACTGTTATGTTTTTTGTCTAGTCCGAGCCATTTCACATAAATTTTGTTACCCTTTCTTCTAAGCACCTTTTCAACTAAGTAAATGTCTGTATTTGATGTTTTCTGTAGTTCTTCATCATAGAAGCAGCCGCTGATTGGTGTTCCTTGCATGTCTTCAAGTAAATACGTAGCAGGATTGGTAATTTTAACTTTGGTGATTTTGAATAGTTCTGTAGTCCAATTGGGTGTATATCCTTTTTCAAGGACATGTTTTGCCTTGGATATGCGCACAACGTCGCCAACTTTAAATTTTCGTGGACCGGCTATCTTTAAATGACTATAGGTGTTGTTCAAAATAGATTTTTCGTTGGATTTGTTGACTTGAGAAGGCTTATATTTTGTTGTGGAATGTGTTGTATTGTTATAGTTTTGAGTAATTTCAGGTAGAATATCAATCCATTTGTAGGTACTGAAATACTTGTAGAGTTTCGATTTCAAAGTTCTTATAACACGCTCTGCCATAGAAGCTTTCATCGTGCTAAATACGCTGTAATGATTTATGTTGTGTTTTTTCATTAAATTTTTAAATTTGCTATTGTAAAATTCTTTTCCCTGATCAGATTGCAGATTTTTTGGTATTCGTCGTGTATGAGCGAGAATGTCCGAGAATGCCCGAGTAATCTCCTCTCCGATCTTCGTCTTCAGTGGGCGTGTCCACACAAACTTTGAAAAACAATCAATAACGACAAGTATCATTTTATGATTCCTATTTTGTGATGCAAAATTCCTCATCTCCGCAAGATCCATTTGCCAAAGATCGTCAAGGCCCTTAATGATAGTGCGTCTCCGAGGGAATTTTTTCCGTATCGGTTTGTGCAGCTCATTCACCAGTTGAATCTTTTCTTTAGAATGCTTATGTGACATGACTGGCTAGCTTTAGCTCCAGACTGCGAATGTGGTTATGAGTATTCGTATTCATAACCTTAATATTGTCTACAATGCCCGAAACGTTAGTTTTCATATCAGAGACGGATCTGATATTTTCTGTAATTTCTTTTTGTAACTCACGTATGCTTTCAACACACATATTGATAGAAGCAGTGAATTCTTTTCGAATAAATATTTTGGCTGCAACAATTGAATCGTCAACGTATTTCTTCGTAGCCATATCCCTAGCTGCTACAGGAGGATAAATATATTTGTTAATATTAGTTTAAACATGTGCATATATCACTACATAAATATAATAAATGAAATTTTAAAGGGAACAGACAATCAATATGAAGATTTTGACGCTCTTATGAATATGGCGTTTGATAAATCCAATGCAAAATGTAAAAGTGACTATGTTAAACATTATTTATTATGTAGAAAATAATAAAAATTATAAGAAATTTTTTACAATTGTTTCAAGTTACATATATGTGATGCCTACCAAATATAAACCAAACTCGAGCTCTTGTGATTGACTTCATTGATAAATTGAAATAAGCTGGATGTTACCTCAAATTGTGATTGAAACAAAAGTTTTTTGTGGAATACTTTGTGGAATAGCATTCCAACTTTCAACAATATGTTGTTGAAAGCCTTTTTTTGATTTTGGTATGCTAGAAAAGAAGAAGTATTTTGCAAAATATTTTTGTTTAATTCATTTCCCTAAAATTGGATCATTAGTGTTCGAACCATTTCTTAGATGGCGCTATCTATCCGCGTATATAATCTGTGTTTTGTTCAACCGCCGTAAGTACCTAGTTGTAGCACTACTGCACCGAACTATTCACGATGTAAACAACGAGAATCTAACCTCAGACAACAGTACTTATTGTTGTGTTTATGTGGTTCACAAAGTGTTTATTAGATTTTGTGTAATAATACGTGAGGTTTGTTTTTGAAATGAGTGCAAGATCAAAGTTGATACTACAGTAGGCGTTGCAGTTCATGAAGAACAACGAAACTCCAGCAGTTTATGCAATCAATCGTTCAACAAGTGAAGTAAGTTTATTTTAGTAGGTACATTGAATATTGTTTTCTTCAACCTTTAGCTAGTTTCAAATCCAACAAATTTGTGTTTCGTAAACAATAGTAAAGTTATTTTGCGTGATTTTTCCTATGTCCTGGCAATTCAAATACCCATAATTTCAGTATTTCTTCATCTTGTGATTAATTTGGAATCCAACAAATATGGTGAATATCTTTATTGCTGAGTACACATGACTAAAAAGTCAAGAAAACAAGTTTTTGTATTATGTGTAAAAATTTGCAAAATTTACACTGAATACAAAAAATTGTTTTCTTGACTCCAACAAATATGTCTTAACTCCTAATCAGGGGTAGAATTGAGTCGTAGTATTGGCATTGAATCCAATATTGTTTTTAAGCAGTCATCAGAACTGGCAAACGTACCGGCGCAAGCGAAATCTACAATCTTCCATTTTACGGCGGAGTTAGAAACCTCCAGTCCCCCGTCTGCTTCAGACGAAAATGAGAATTATCATGTGCATTCCTGGATAAAGTCAGAATTACGTGATACTTACGAAGAGGTACACTCAAAATCAAATTATATTTTGTTATTTTTTTATTCGTTGTTTTGGGCTGGAAAACCGTCTTATTGATGTTGATTTGTTACAGGCGTACACTCTGCAGAACCTAGAAAATTATGTTATGGTTTATTCAATAGCCTTTTTGGTGTGCGTCATCATTTGTTAATGTCTTTTCAACACATTACGTTGAAATATATGGAAAAAAGTCTGGTCTTTGATCAATTCTAACCCAAATATTGTAATAAGGAACCGTTCAAATGTATAACAAAAGTTAACCCTAATCACTGACTTAAAAATTTTGATTGGTTGATGCTTAGATTACGCGCAAGCGCAGTCTATCAATTGGACGTTCAAAACAAAATAATACGATCCTTTCGTAGCGGCAAGTATTTTCGATATCACAATAAGTGAAATAAATATCAATGGAGTTAATCCTTTTTCATTAGGATAGCTTGAATATTTGATTTAAATCCATTATGTTTCAGCGCGTTTCGGATGCATTGGGTATATCCTTGCCGACTGTAGCAAATTTGGCAAAAAATGGCATTCACAGTGATTCAGAATATAGCAATAAAATCAATAAATCTGTCAAAATGTCGAAGGGTCTCACAATCCGAGAGGAATATGAGCAATGCATTAGGTCGCGTACATACAGGAATGAAGGTATGCAGAAAAACTTTGGAAACATATTTTCTACTTTTTAGTAAAATAATAAAAGTGTGTGGGAAAATGAAATAGTGTTTCTGTATTTTTTATTTGTGAATATTTTTTGTTGACTTATTTTAGGTGAACATGTAACTATACTTACACTTATTGATCTGGATGGAGTCGACATTTATATTGGTTCACTAGCCAATGTTTCAAGGAAACTAAAATTCAGAAAGGTGAATTGTAGTATTACCAATAGAAAATATCTTATGGAACAACCACATATATCTCAAGAAAGATTAGATTTTTTGCGAGAATTTAAGAACAATGAGAGTTCTCATCACCCTCTACAGCCTGTTTTCGAGTAACTCCGAAAAATGGTTTCAACAACTGCTTCTTTCGAATTTAGGAGAACCTTATTTAATAATAATGGACAATGCATCACAACTTTAGTTGAAAAAATTCCTAACTCATTTTGGACTAGGCAATCTTGAATTCATTGGCTACAAGAAAGGTGTATACCTTTTCCAGCATTGAGCATGAAAGACGAAATTTCAAAAATTGTGAAGAAACATATTCCGGATATAGAATACAAGTATGTATTTTATTGTAGGAGGTACCTAAGGCTCAACAGAGTTAATGTGAGCGTGCTGTTTCATAGATTGGATAGATTGGCCCATCAGCAAAGGGTTGCCAGGTCTACTGAATTTCAGTAGATCTACTGATTTGCCTGTTGATCTACTGATCTACTGAAACACTTCATAATCTACTGAAAAAATGAAAAAAAATTATGACTCTTATTTATTATTGTAATTACCTATTACTATTAAATTCAAGTTAATCACATACACACTTATATCATGCGTGAACGCTTCATAATATTATTATGTTGATAATACTTCACCCTTCACCACATGTTCACCACCACTCGGGGAAAGGCCAATTTCCTTATCACGTTATCACTGGTTATTTCATAAATATCAGTACACGTAAACAACAAACAACCACCCTCGGCGACCGGGACTTCTCTTCTCAGTCTCAGCTCCGTCCGAGATGAATTTGGTTCGATGTTTTCTTCTAGCTAGTGGTTTTATTGGATTATAATCAATATTGTATTTTTGATTATTTTTTTAACGTGTGATTTATCGTTTCTTATTAGCACGTGCAGTTGTAGAAATATGAGGTAAGTGCACTTCGAATATTTAATTCTAAATTCTCAAGTAATGTAATATTTTTTTAGTTCCAGTGAGAACTATAATTCTGCGGGACCCTCAAGGAAAAAAAAATTAAATATAATTAAGTATTTAACCCATTATATCCCATTGGACCCATTTGGGGATAGCGAACAAAGTTCCCCTTTAGCGCCTTCTACTGACACATAGCAACAATTGAGCACGAAAGAGTGTTAGTTTACGTTGTTTTCTTCTCAACTTGAGGCGCTGCTGTTCACCAGTTCGGACAACGCAACGACAGGTACAAATTTGTGAGCAAGGTCACGCCTTTGTCTGGAAGAGCAGTACATGTTTTTACTAAAAGACGCGGAAAATTTGAATTTCATTTTTCAGCAGTGTTTATTATACCCAAACGTGTAGTTCTAAGTGTGAGGTATTGTGTTTTCAATTAATTTTTTGAGATTTTGCTAGAATTGCAGGATACATAAGTCAGGTAAGTTAGGTGTCCTCGTTTTGGGGACATTGGGCGGAAGCCGTCTATATAAAATACTTATGGCTATTTTTGCAATACCTAGTTTTTATTTCGGTTTATTATGGAACTCGAACACTTAGCACCAATACCTCCGAAAAGTTTTTACGGGCGGAGGTATCATTTAGATGCTGCTTTACAAGATGTTGCTACAGCGCCTATGGAACATGAAGTAGACATTGTTATTGTACCACCTGATGCTGACCCACAGAGCGATGAAGAGGACTTGGACGAAAATAATTTAGAAGGTGCCCAAAATATATTTCCCACCGACGTAGCCGGTGAAATCGAGTTGCAGCATATGAACAGCAGTGATGAAGAAGGAAGTGAGGACGAAGATAGCTTGCCACTGACTGAGAGGTTGAAAAACTTGAAATCAAAACGGGCCAAAAAAATAAAGGTAGGTCCAAAGTGGACAATAAAATTTGTTGACACTAGCATGCCAGCAACTTCCGGTTGTGTCGACCGTTTGGAAATTCTGAAAAATGAACTGGAAAATTGTAGTCCTGTTGAAGTATTCGAAAAGTTGTTCGATGAGGAAATTTTTGACCATTTGATGCAACAAACAAATTTGTATTCATCACAAAAAAATAGACACGACTTCTTTGTTTCAAAAGCCGATCTGAAACTTTTTGTTGCGATTTTACTCCTAGCAGGCTATTGTTACGCGAGTGACCCCTGTGAAATTTCCGTATGAGACGACTATGACTCCTCCGCTCACTAGTCGAGAACAATCCAGAGACTACCTACACAACAGTACTTATTGTTGTGTTTATGTGGTTCACAAAGTGTTTATTAGATTTTGTGTAATAATACGTGAGGTTTGTTTTTGAAATGAGTGCAAGATCAAAGTTGATACTACAGTAGGCGTTGCAGTTCATGAAGAACAACGAAACTCCAGCAGTTTATGCAATCAATCGTTCAACAAGTGAAGTAAGTTTATTTTAGTAGGTACATTGAATATTGTTTTCTTCAACCTTTAGCTAGTTTCAAATCCAACAAATTTGTGTTTCGTAAACAATAGTAAAATTATTTTGCGTGATTTTTCCTATGTCCTGGCAATTCAAATACCCATAATTTCAGTATTTCTTCATCTTGTGATTAATTTGGAATCCAACAAATATGGTGAATATCTTTATTGCTGAGTACACATGACTAAAAAGTCAAGAAAACAAGTTTTTGTATTATGTGTAAAAATTTGCAAAATTTACACTGAATACAAAAAATTGTTTTCTTGACTCCAACAAATATGTCTTAACTCCTAATCAGGGGTAGAATTGAGTCGTAGTATTGGCATTGAATCCAATATTGTTTTTAAGCAGTCATCAGAACTGGCAAACGTACCGGCGCAAGCGAAATCTACAATCTTCCATTTTACGGCGGAGTTAGAAACCTCCAGTCCCCCGTCTGCTTCAGACGAAAATGAGAATTATCATGTGCATTCCTGGATAAAGTCAGAATTACGTGATACTTACGAAGAGGTACACTCAAAATCAAATTATATTTTGTTATTTTTTTATTCGTTGTTTTGGGCTGGAAAACCGTCTTATTGATGTTGATTTGTTACAGGCGTACACTCTGCAGAACCTAGAAAATTATGTTATGGTTTATTCAATAGCCTTTTTGGTGTGCGTCATCATTTGTTAATGTCTTTTCAACACATTACGTTGAAATATATGGAAAAAAGTCTGGTCTTTGATCAATTCTAACCCAAATATTGCAATAAGGAACCGTTCAAATGTATAACAAAAGTTAACCCTAATCACTGACTTAAAAATTTTGATTGGTTGATGCTTAGATTACGCGCAAGCGCAGTCTATCAATTGGACGTTCAAAACAAAATAATACGATCCTTTCGTAGCGGCAAGTATTTTCGATATCACAATAAGTGAAATAAATATCAATGGAGTTAATCCTTTTTCATTAGGATAGCTTGAATATTTGATTTAAATCCATTATGTTTCAGCGCGTTTCGGATGCATTGGGTATATCCTTGCCGACTGTAGCAAATTTGGCAAAAAATGGCATTCACAGTGATTCAGAATATAGCAATAAAATCAATAAATCTGTCAAAATGTCGAAGGGTCTCACAATCCGAGAGGAATATGAGCAATGCATTAGGTCGCGTACATACAGGAATGAAGGTATGCAGAAAAACTTTGGAAACATATTTTCTACTTTTTAGTAAAATAATAAAAGTGTGTGGGAAAATGAAATAGTGTTTCTGTATTTTTTATTTGTAAATATTTTTTGTTGACTTATTTTAGGTGAACATGTAACTATACTTACACTTATTGATCTGGATGGAGTCGACATTTATATTGGTTCACTAGCCAATGTTTCAAGGAAACTAAAATTCAGAAAGGTGAATTGTAGTATTACCAATAGAAAATATCTTATGGAACAACCACATATAGCTCAAGAAAGATTAGATTTTTTGCGAGAATTTAAGAACAATGAGAGTTCTCATCACCCTCTACAGCCTGTTTTCGAGTAACTCCGAAAAATGGTTTCAACAACTGCTTCTTTCGAATTTAGGAGAACCTTATTTAATAATAATGGACAATGCATCACAACTTTAGTTGAAAAAATTCCTAACTCATTTTGGACTAGGCAATCTTGAATTCATTGGCTACAAGAAAGGTGTATACCTTTTCCAGCATTGAGCATGAAAGACGAAATTTCAAAAATTGTGAAGAAACATATTCCGGATATAGAATACAAGTATGTATTTTATTGTAGGAGGTACCTAAGGCTCAACAGAGTTAATGTGAGCGTGCTGTTTCATAGATTGGATAGATTGGCCCATCAGCAAAGGGTTGCCAGGTCTACTGAATTTCAGTAGATCTACTGATTTGCCTGTTGATCTACTGATCTACTGAAACACTTCATAATCTACTGAAAAAATGAAAAAAAATTATGACTCTTATTTATTATTGTAATTACCTATTACTATTAAATTCAAGTTAATCACATACACACTTATATCATGCGTGAACGCTTCATAATATTATTATGTTGATAATACTTCACCCTTCACCACATGTTCACCACCACTCGGGGAAAGGCCAATTTCCTTATCACGTTATCACTGGTTATTTCATAAATATCAGTACACGTAAACAACAAACAACCACCCTCGGCGACCGGGACTTCTCTTCTCAGTCTCAGCTCCGTCCGAGATGAATTTGGTTCGATGTTTTCTTCTAGCTAGTAGTTTTATTGGATTATAATCAATATTGTATTTTTGATTATTTTTTTAACGTGTGATTTATCGTTTCTTATCAGCACGTGCAGTTGTAGAAATATGAGGTAAGTGCACTTCGAATATTTAATTCTAAATTCTCAAGTAATGTAATATTTTTTTAGTTCCAGTGAGAACTATAATTCTGCGGGACCCTCAAGGAAAAAAAAAATTAAATATAATTAAGTATTTAACCCATTATATCCCATTGGACCCATTTGGGGATAGCGAACAAAGTTCCCCTTTAGCGCCTTCTACTGACACATAGCAACAATTGAGCACGAAAGAGTGTTAGTTTACGTTGTTTTCTTCTCAACTTGAGGCGCTGCTGTTCACCAGTTCGGACAACGCAACGACAGGTACAAATTTGTGAGCAAGGTCACGCCTTTGTCTGGAAGAGCAGTACATGTTTTTACTAAAAGACGCGGAAAATTTGAATTTCATTTTTCAGCAGTGTTTATTATACCCAAACGTGTAGTTCTAAGTGTGAGGTATTGTGTTTTCAATTAATTTTTTGAGATTTTGCTAGAATTGCAGGATACATAAGTCAGGTAAGTTAGGTGTCCTCGTTTTGGGGACATTGGGCGGAAGCCGTCTATATAAAATACTTATAGCTATTTTTGCAATACCTAGTTTTTATTTCGGTTTATTATGGAACTCGAACACTTAGCACCAATACCTCCGAAAAGTTTTTACGGGCGGAGGTATCATTTAGATGCTGCTTTACAAGATGTTGCTACAGCGCCTATGGAACATGAAGTAGACATTGTTATTGTACCACCTGATGCTGACCCACAGAGCGATGAAGAGGACTTGGACGAAAATAATTTAGAAGGTGCCCAAAATATATTTCCCACCGACGTAGCCGGTGAAATCGAGTTGCAGCATATGAACAGCAGTGATGAAGAAGGAAGTGAGGACGAAGATAGCTTGCCACTGACTGAGAGGTTGAAAAACTTGAAATCAAAACGGGCCAAAAAAATAAAGGTAGGTCCAAAGTGGACAATAAAATTTGTTGACACTAGCATGCCAGCAACTTCCGGTTGTGTCGACCGTTTGGAAATTCTGAAAAATGAACTGGAAAATTGTAGTCCTGTTGAAGTATTCGAAAAGTTGTTCGATGAGGAAATTTTTGACCATTTGATGCAACAAACAAATTTGTATTCATCACAAAAAAATAGACACGACTTCTTTGTTTCAAAAGCCGATCTGAAACTTTTTGTTGCGATTTTACTCCTAGCAGGCTATTGTTACGCGAGTGACCCCTGTGAAATTTCCGTATGAGACGACTATGACTCCTCCGCTCACTAGTCGAGAACAATCCAGAGACTACCTACCCCTCGCCCTCCCACTCGTCCAGAGAGTTCTAGTCTATCCAGTACCTTCGGCAGACGAGAGATTTCTAGAATTATACCCAGCGCGTGATATAAATACTCGTAGATTGAGCATCGCTGCACAGAAGATCGTCGTCATATCACAGAGTACACAGATGGTGTACTCTGTGGTCATGGTCGTCTTATAGTCATATAGATGGACAGTTAGTGTTTATTCAGTGACTTTCATATAAATTATAGTTAGTGTGTTTAGTGTATGATATAAATTATTAAATAAGGACAGTAGTACATATAAATCTGTGAATATAACAGTTGAGGGGCCTAGAATAAAAGGGGTATAAGTGCACTTTTTCTTGGATTGGAGTTAACTACATATATAGAAATTTAAAATTGATATTTGTTTGGTGCAAAACCAATCCAAGTGATATATTGACTTTGACTGCCATCTTTTGACGGGTAGAAATACTGGATAAATAATTCCTACAGTTTGCTGTGTGCAAAACGGGTATAAGTGTCACTTGTACCCATTTTGTGCCAAATAAAAATCAGATTGTTGAATTCGAGTTTAAGGTACAAAGTATTGATACGCTGTTAAAATTTGTGTTTTGTTTGTTCGGTTCGTGTTATTGTAAAGATTTATTTAGTAATTTGAGTGTTTATTCTATTGGTTGTTCTCATTATTATTTTGCAATGAATAATTCGGATGCAGAAGGTAAGAAAGCTTTATATAACATAATGTTTGAAGGTTATGTTTATTTTTCCGGTTTTTTTCTCTCTTTAAGATTCCGATATTGCTGATCCGTACAAAACAGATGAGGCAAGTGATTACGTGATTCATCATCATCGGACGATGAGCCAACACACGAAATTAATGCAGAGGCCACAAAAAATGAGGAGGGTGATCACAAAACACCATCAACAACAAGAAAGAGGAAACGGAATGTGAGTAAATGGAAAGTAAACCAGAAAAAATCTGGGGTGACATTCCGTTCATATAAATTAGCGACCGCATTTAAGCGACATCGCCTGCGACTTTACAGTCGAATGTGATTCCGTTCAGCGATCGATATTAAGTTCGGAAACATTCGTTAAAGAAGTCGATATTCTGTCAAAATATAGGGAAATTAAGAGTAATTTTAGGGTTTTTTTTACGTCGTATGGCGACATTGAGATAATTAAATAAATGTCTGATTTTTTTTTTCGCTTATGATATTGAAATTTGTGATCGTATTTTAAATATTAAACTGAAATAAACATAATGCGTTTGACTGCTGAACACCACGAGACCATCGTAACATTTGCAGAAGAGCACCCTGAAATAATTACGAATAAGTTTAGTGGTCTTGATGGCAAACAAAAACTGCAACAACTATGGGAACAATTGATGTTAAAGCTCAATTCACTTGGCTATGGAGTGTTATCTGCTCATGAATATAAAAGAGTAGGTTTAATTTTTTTTGTAGTAGCCTCATCATTCCATGCATGCCGAAGTATAATTTATAAAAATTATAAAATTATTGTTTCAGAGGATTGTAGACTGGAAGAGTAAGGTCAAGGCAAAAGCTGTAGATGTACAGAGAAGTTTGAGTAGGACTGGTGGAGGAGAGGGAATCCTTAAGGCTTTAACAAGAATTGAGCAGAGGCTACTTGCTATCATGGGCAATAAGTCATATGAAGGTGACCACAATAGAGAGATGTGGTTCTCACATAACCCAAGTCTTCAAAAATCTTTAGGTTCAGTTCTTATTCAAAGTACCACACAGTCCCCTAGTGTCTTTTCTTTTGACTCATTTTCACATAAATCAAAAAAAATGAGAAAAAATTTACCTTCAACTGTTACTTCCGAGTCATTTTGTCCCATGTTGACATCCAATACTACATCCTTGCCATTAAATACAGATACTTCAAATGATCAATATAGCTATGAGGACAGCTCAAATATAGAACTGGTTATCGAGGAAGTAAATGACATTACTGGTACAGAGGCAACTCCAGAAATTTCCAAAAAACCCTCCGTGTCCACAACAAGAAGAAAAAATCTAACATCCATGACAGATTCAATAAAAGAAATGAATAGTGAAACCCTAAATGTACTTAAGAGTATGGACGAAAATTTAAAGGGTATTAATGAGAATCTGAATTCAATAAACAAATCTTTGAAAAAACTTTTTGATTTTATAGAACTGAAATTTTAGTTTTCTTTTGCTATTTTGGTTCATTTTTACAAATATTGACGATTTTGTTATTTTTTTTTTGGCTCTTTTAGTTTATTTTTGTTCTTACATTTAGGTAGGTAGAATATGCATGGAGTAGGTAGGTATATTATATTGAATATGTACCTATTTTTATTTTTGTCAATAGTTATTTTGTACCTAGGCATATTTTTTTAAATCCTATTACTTTTAATAGTCAGAAATAGGCAATTTTCACATTGAATGATGAAAGACTGAAAATTGAATGTGATATTTCAAGAACTGAAAAATTATATAGATGTTATTATTGATTTTGACTGTACTACAAAGATTGTTTTGATGTGTTGGGATGTTTATTATACTTAATGTAATATTGTTGTTAATACAAAATAATAAAGATAAAATATTTTATATATTTATGGTATTTTATTTATTTAAATGATATACATTTGGTAACAGAGCATATTAAAATTTTAGTGTAATAATACCAATGGCACAAGTTGTACAAAATAAGAAAATCCCACTTTGAAAAAATTAATGCTTCAAAATTATCAAGTGAAATATCTTGTTATTAATCTCCTTCGTGCTGTAAGACCGATATCATCATTTCTGAAATTTACAGGAGGCTCGGCTTCTTCTAAAACTGGATTATTGTGTTGTATGTTGTTCTCAATTATATCTAGTCTTCCTCTCACACAAATGTTATGTAAAACAGCACAGGCACTTATAACTTCTCCCACTAGTTGAGGATTATACCTTAGCTTTCTATCGCTACTCAAGCAACGGAATCGACTTTTTAAAATTCCATTGCATCTTTCAATGCACACCCTTGCTCTTACATGGCAATAGGTGTATCTATAATCAGGACTACCTGGAAGTGCGTTTAAGATAGGTGTCATTAAGTAAGGCTTCTGGGGATATCCTGAATCTCCTAGCAGCCATGTATTTTCATCACCTAAATATAAATTAGTTGTTTAATAAAAAATAAATATAAAAAACTGATTAGCAGCAACAGTAAAAATTTATGATTTACCTGCCAACCAATTCCTTTCCATATCGGCAGAAACTGCACTATTTCTAAATATAAAAGAGTCATGTGCTGCACCTCCCCAACGTGCATTCACATTTAAAATATTACAGTCAGCATCATAAACCTACAAAATAAATTTATGAAAATTTTCAAGACCAAAAATAGGCCATCATCAATTTTCATAATCAGAATATTTATTGTTGAAAAAAACTTACAATTTGTACATTTTTTGAATGGTACCCTTTCCGATTTAGATAAGTATGTTCCTGTACTTGTGGTGCTAATATTGGAACATGGGTGCAATCCACAGCACCTATTACTCCTGGAAATCCTGTTTTTTCCATGAACCTTTGTTTAATTTGATTAATTTGTTGCCTGTTTATGGGAAATACTATCCACTCTTCACTTAGATTCTCAATAATTAGTGGAGTAACTTGGGATACTATTTTGGAAATAGTTGGCTGGCTTGACGGAAAATTGAAATTTTCGCCCAAACATATCTGGTATTCTCCTGATGCAAAAAAGGCTAATGTAATTAAAACTTTTTGAACAGGCTCAATTGCAAGGGTGCTTGCAACAAGAATATGTGGAACAATAGCTGGTAGTATTAAATGGCTAACCATTTCTTTGGTTAGTCTAAAATGTCCAATAAACTGCTCATCAGTTGTTGAAAATGGGTCACTATTACTTCTTAAAATGCGCCTATCTATATTTTTTAATCTTAATTGTTCCAATCTTTCTTCGTTTTCCAAAACCAAATGATTAAAAATTTGAATTGGCAACATTATACGCTTTTGTTTTTAAGAATAATAATACAATTAACTTGAAAGTCAAATAAATAATGAGTAATCTGTGTAAAAATTAAAAAAGAAGGCACAAGTGGCACAAGCAACGAAGCAACAAGGCACATAACCTAACTAAACACATACTAAACATTTGTTTTTGACAAGGAGAGAGAGAGAGAAAAGGCAAAAACATTCCGTCTTTGTTTTACACACGTTGGCGACACATCATAGGTACAAGAAATTCGGCGATCGCTTTAGAATTATTTGTCGCGACAAAGCGACCAAATTTGGTGAACGGAATGTGTATATCGACTAAGTCGATTCAAGACTACTCGCTAGTGTGAACAGAATGCCACCCCTGGAAGCTGATAGACAGACTCTTTTTCAGAAATTTTATGCTCTATCATCTTACGATTTGCAAAACTCATTTCTATCTTCCTGTATTAAAAAAAAACCTGTTCAAAGAAAAAAAGTGGAAGATAGTGGCAAGAGTTTCAGTACTGAAATTTTTTTCATAAATAAGCGGGTCTGCAGAATGTTTTTTCTTAAAACCTTTGATATTAGTAACAAAAGGTTTACTACTGTTTGTCAAAAAAGTAACGCTGTTGGTATTTGTGAAAAAGATAACAGGGGTCAAGGTCCTGGTAGAAAAATATAGTCAGAAAAACGAAAAGTGGTTATTGAACACATTAAAATGTTTCCAAAATATAAGAGTCATTACTCTAGAAGTGCAAACTTTTTTACTCGATATTTATCACCAGAGCTTAATATTAGAAAAATGTACGATTTGTATATTGAACACTGTACGGAAAAAAATTTAGATCCTGTTAAACATTCCTATTACCGACATATTTTTAACACGGAATTTAATTTAAGATTCCACCGTCCAAATTCTGATACTTGCAGTAAGTGTGATGGTTTTAATAATAATATTAAAAATTCTGATAATGCAGAAAAAGTTAATACTGCAAAGGTATCGCAGACAGTTCATCACAGAAAGGCTCAAAAGGCACGAGAATCAAAACAAAATGACTCAAATGTAAATAAAGAATCAACAGATACTTTTGTTATTTGTTTTGATCTGCAACAAGCTTTACCAACTCCAGATATAACTACCTCAAAAGTTTTTTACTTGAGACAACTGTGGACATATAACTTCTGTATACATAACCTCGTGACAGGAAAGTCCGACATGTACGTTTGGGACGAAACCATCGCTTCCCGAGGCTCACAGGAAATTGGATCCTGTCTGATTCATTATATAACTAATGCAGTTCCTCAAAATGTCACAAAGATTATTGCTTATAGCGATTCCTGTGGAGGACAAAATAAAAACAAAATATTGCTAAACTTTTCATGTACTTGGTCAAAGCAACAAGAATTCAAGAAATTCACCATAAGTTTTTGGAACCAGGCCATACGTTTATGGAGTGTGATCAAGATTTTGGTATAATAGAAAAGGTAAAACGAAAGAATCCTCAGATGTTTGTTCCAGAACATTGGAGACAACTAATAAAGAGTTCATGCAAAAAATTTACGGTTCATGAAATGTCCAAAGAACATTTTTTCAGCTTTCCTAACTTGAATAATATTATAAGCGATCCGAAAAAAGATACAGAAAAACGTGCTATTAAATGGAGAGAAATTCAATATTTCTTTTTCACAAAGGAATCAGAGAGATTCTGCTTTTTTCATAAAATTACTCTGGACTCAGAATTTCCTTTCAATAAATGCTTATGTCCTGGTAAAGCAGCAGGAAGACAGAAGTTGACATTAAAGGACACGTTTGATCAGTTAAACAGAGATAGTTTAAAAATAAACGAGCTGAAGTGGAAAAATTTGCAGACTCTTTTGGAATACGTTCCTCCAAAATATCATGAATATTATAACAGTATGCAACACGAGAAAAAAGAGAAAAGTGGAAACAATAAAACCAAAGCTAACAGGAACAAAAACCAAACTGATGAAGTAGCCATAGCTGAAGTAGAACCACAAGATGACACACAAGAAGAAAATAATGAAAATGATGTAGACTTTATTTTGTACTCCGATGACGAATAGTAGTAATATTTAAGTTTTTGTATTTCTTTAAAATAAATATGCCTATGTGTGTACTAAATTTTTTTTTTGTAAATTTTGGAAATAAAAAAGTTGGTATTAAAAGGGTATAAGTACTTTTTTTAAGTTTTAGCACATTTCTGGAGACTGGATCAATTGGCAAATAATAATTCAATCTCATTGTTAGAGTTTGGAAGAATGATAGTGCGCCACTATTTAGCATGTAATGAGAATTTAACAAAACCAAAAAAACGACCTGCTGCGCAATTACCACCAACTTTACGATGTCAGGAGGGTGGTCATTTTCCGAAAAAATTAGATCAACAGCGACGTTGTACTAAGTGTCACAAAAAAGCTAGGTGGAGTTGCTCAAAATGTGCAGTGACCCTTTGCATTGAACGGGAGTGTTTCAGAGTTTATCATTCCTAAGATGTTCATTGATCAAAATCTCTCTTATTAGTTTTGCTGTAGTTACTGATTGATTTTTGTTTAGTTTCAACCATTGCTGTAATTTTCTTTGTACTCAAAAATAATGCATAAGATGTAATGTAAAACTCTGATTTTTTAACACTTTATCCCATTGTCCCCATTCGGGGACATATACATATATATGTTGTATACCTTTAGGTTTCGAGTATAACTTACATTTGATTTCTTTTATTATAATACCCCTAACAATAATCAGTTGAAAAAAATAAATTTTTTTCTAAAAAATGTCTTGGGTTTTAATGGGTTGAGAAAAGCTGGATAGAAGAGGGGCAATTCAGAAACTGGGTCAAACAGGGAAAAAATGAATACTTTGCTATGTGCCGCGTTTGTAATAAAGAGATTTCTATTAAAAATACAGTAAGATTACCATTAGCTCGGCATCAGGATAGTGCGATGCACAAAAGGCTATGCAAATATGTATAAACAAAAACAGGGTACATTAACAGATATGGCGGTTTTTAAAGGGGTCCCAAATGAGCAAACTATATTGGAAACTACAGACTTATATCTTGCAGCTTTTGTTACTTATCATATAATGTGATGGAGCATTTACCTGCATTACTCACCAAACTGGCTCCTGACTCACAAATAGCAAAAAAAATCAAATGTAGTCGAACTAAATGCTCTTGTGTGGTCAAGAATGTTATTGGAAAGAGAAATGAGGAGGAAATTTGTGAAATTTTAACTAAGAATAAGTTTTCTCCAATTATTGATAAATCCACAGACCGTTCATGCACAAAACATTCGCGTCTTTTTTGTAGATACCGTCATAATAATTCGTAAGTTATTACGATAAAATAATTTAATAACTTTTAAAACTAAATTTCTTCTAGAATACAAGACAGTTTTCTTGCGTTGTTACCAATCAAAAAAGCGAGAAAACTTTTTTATCCTGAAGAAAATTCCATATTAACGAAATTTAATAGGATTCGCATTTTATTTCTGATGTTCTGTTTCTAATTGTTGTTAGTTGTGAAAATAAATGCTCGTAATATTTTGTGTACCAGTATTTATTCTAACTTTTTTATAAAGGCTCTCTTTTTCATCGCTTAAAAATCACAATTTTCACGGGCCACTTTCCAAGGTAAGTAATCAAAACTATATACAGTAATTACAAATACACATATGTAAAACCTCTCACATCTACATGAAAACGCAAGATTTCTGATTCGGTAAAAGTATATCGCGTGGTCGTAGGAATAATAGTGTACACAACGTGTGCGAAAGTGATTTTTCACACTCGTGGGTTGTCTCTCTCGGCTTGCGCTCGTGAGACAATACTTTCCACTCGTGTGAAAAATGTCATTTTCCGCACTCGTTACGTAATATACTATAAACATTAGGTATTTAGATTTCTATATCATAAATATAACAACCTTATTCAATTGAATGCACGATGCATATTTTTTGTAAAACGGTTTGGGGCTCAGCAATTTTACAATGGTAATTTATATTGCTGGATTACCAAATTTATTATGACAAATTCGATTGATATAAACGAGAAAATAAAACGTATGACCCTTCTTAAATTATTAATAATAATATATCATATATTATATTTATTTATTTTTTATTTATTTAATCCAGAAAATACAATACAAATATGCAAATCAACAATTATAAAATTTGCATACCGCTGCAGAGACATAATGTCTGTTCGCAGTCTGGCTTAAAACTACCTTAGAACTAAATTAGAAATTAAAGCTTACATACTAGAAAAACTAGAGAAATAATTATTTATTTCAATAACTAACTGGCACTCATTATTTTGAGATCCTTTAACTACTATCAAAATCAAAAATAGTTTTTTGTAAATTACAGTAAAAAATAGTCACTATGCTTATCATATAATCTTTGTTCCGATTTATTTTCGTTTTTATAATATAAATTCAAAACTTTTTGTAGCTTCTTTCAAGGCTTTTTTGACAATTTTATTATTTACATTTAGAATTATTTTCTTGTTATTTGGTAATTTATTGAAATAATAATGAGCACAATAAATGTGAGACCTTCTACCAATTTCTTTTTTAACTTTTGGTAGAACTAGATTTCTATACCTAGTCCTCACGGCATTATTAGTGTAACCTTCACATAGAGTAGGATAATGATAAAATAAGCATTCAACAATATATATTTGTTTCTTAACTGGGGATGGGTAATTTGGTCCCCGCTACCTGTGTTAATCCTTTGGTAGCCATTCACTTCGATAATCCGGCTGGTAATTTCGCCCCCAAATTAAAATATAATTATTTCTGCTTCTTGGGAAATTTTAGGAAAACAGACGAATATAAAACCCTTATAATATTATAACCTAACCTTATAGAAAAATACAAAAACTCTGAAATAGATAGAACTCATTTTTAACATGTATTTCATTTAAATGTGTAAAATTTTGAAATTCTCATTTGTGTATAAATTATTATTATTATTAGAGTTGAAATTAAAACCTTTCAACTATTTTCATGTTTTGATTTTATTTCTTCTTGGAACCGAAAGCATATAACTGATTTCGGGTCGAAATTACTTGTACGGAATTTATACCTGTCAGCCATGGAGACCAAATTACCTTTTGAAATTTCGTGACGTCATCTTTGGGGACCAAATTACCAACTCCGTCTTAACTGTAATGGTAAGTTAGTGGCATTATCCTCTCTTAGGATTTTGCTTACTTTATTGTGTATAGACAATAATTTTTTTAAATGACTTTTAGCAGCTGATCCTCATGCTATTATGCCATACGTGGCTGCACTGTAGTATATTCCATACATAATATTAATTAATAATTTATTAGATAAAATAGGCTTTAGTTTTGAAAGAACAAATACAGTATACTTAAGCTTTTCGGTTCTAGTAATTATTTCCTTCTCCCATCTCAGATGCTTGGCAATTATTACACCATTGTCTAATATAAAGAAAAATATTAGACGATTTGCTTAGTATATTACCTATGAGTACGCTCTTAGTAGCCATTAGTTAGAATGCAGCTATGACAGAATATCAAAGAAATTTTAGGAAGAGAAATAAGAGTGAATATAGTCGTCAGTATTGCACATTGTTACCATGTTTTTCTTATATAAACATATTGTTTTGTTTTTGTTTTTTTATGGCGTTTTGAGAACTCCATGCAGCCAAATACTTTGTGTTATATACATAATACAGAGGTATTATAAATATTATAATTATTGTATTTGAATATAATTTCAATGAAGTATCAATCAGATTCGATATTTTATTCGGATGGCGCATAAATACGTCATTTCATTTTCGTGTTATCTCTGCGGATAACGCATTTTTGCGAAAAGTCTTGCCGTTGCGCTGCTGTGGGCGTATATTTGTGTAAAACGAATGTCAGTTATTTATTTACTAGTTTTGACGTGTTTGAGCTAGTCAGTGGCCAGTAGTGAAGCAGTGGGTGAGTCGTTCACACGTTTAGTAATAATAAAGTAATGTTATTGGAATAAAACGTAGTTACTGTGGGTGAATTGTACCGGTACAGTGATTATTGAATAAAAGGTAATTATTTTGGTTGGATAGAGCTGGAATATTTATAATATTTATTCATTTTTTCAGTAATAACTATGTCAAATATACCCCTGCCGCCTAAAAGAGGGGAATATTATACCACTGCCGAATTAGAGGAAATCCTGACACAAAGTGACTCTGAAGATGATTTTATAGCCGGAGATGTATCGGATAATTCCGCTGACGAGATTGAAGCTCAAGTTTTGGAACAGCTATCAACCTCACCAGATGACGCTGAGGCGGAAGAACGGGCAGAGGAAGAACCAAAGAACATGAACGAAAATTTGAGTTGGGAACAGGTGAACATTGTGCCGCATATATTCCATTTTGACGCTAGTAATTCTGGACATAATATTCCGGATCTTTTTGATAACTGTTCCGAGTACGATTTTTTCAAGTTTTTTTTGGGAAGCAGATAACAGATTTTATAGTTGGCGAAACTAATAAATTTCATGAGTACGGGTACATATTGGATTTTATCATATATACTGGAGCAACCACAGAAACTGCGCAATCGCGTTTCGGAAAATCTGGAGATGTAGTTGTTACACTCCTTCAGCCCTTCTTGGACGAAGGTCATACACTCATTGTTGACAATTGGTATAGCAGTCCTGACTTATTTTTATGGTTATATGACCGGTGCACTAACGCTAGTGGTACTGTGCGCAAGATCAGAAAGCAAATGCCTAAAATGGAAGAAAAATTAAAAAGGAGCGAGTTTTCGTTTCGTACTACTGGAAATAAACTAAAAGCCATAAAATGGTGTGACAAGCGTGAAGTATTTATGCTTAGTACATCCCATGACAACAATGTCGCAGATACAGGTAAAACTGGGAGCAGTAGACAAGACTGATATGCTGCTGAGCTCTGTCGAAAGTGTACGGAGAACAACTAAGTGGTATAAAAAAGTCTTCTTCCATATATTGGACATGGACCTGCTGAACAGTCATATGTTATTTCAAGATGCGACAAAAAAGAAGATACCACTGGCTAAGTTTCGGCTAAATTTGATTTCTCAAATGAATTAAATTTAGGTGACTACGTTCACACAGCACGAAAGGCGCATGATCCAGCTCCATTTCGATTGACAGCTAGACATTTCCCTAGAAAAATTCCGCCAAGAAACCAAAATAACTTGATCGCTAGAAAAAGATGTTTTGTTTGTACTCAGAATAAGGTACGTAAAGAGACAGTTTATATGTACGAACTATGTGATGTCACGTAACCTAAAATAGATAAGTACATAATCATTTTGATTCGTACTTTCGTTTTGGTTGTGCTTTTACAGTCTGTTTTGTTTTTTAGAATAAGAGTCTTGTTATTTTTCTTGTAGGTAATAAAAGTTTTCTTGATAATTTTTTTTGTTATTTTTTATTTTATTGTCTGATATAAAATTAACCATAAAATACCAAAATTAATTCAGTTGTGATGATTATCAAATAAATAATAGCTTAAATGACATATTTTGACGCTTCACTGCGGATGACGTCTATTGGCGCAGCACTGAGGGAATCAAAGCCGGTTCGATCTAGCAGCAGCGAAAAGGGTTTGGGGAGGTGAGGGTATTGCTCGACTGCATTGAGATCCCTTAACAGCAGACCAAATGTCTTTGCTGTAGACTTAAAACCTATTCTCATCATAAAAAAAGACGTACCGTTGAAATATTAACTTGAATTTTACCTGCTGGCCTTGTAACATGTATCAGCAAAGCATAGAGGTAGTAGTAGAACATCAGATAATGAAATTTTCAAGCAATATTCAATTCTTCACCAGTGTGACAAATTTCTCGACCATATTATGGTGGACAAACGTATTCTAACCGAGGATTCAATTGAATCTGGTATTTAATTAATACGTCTTCCTTAGAAAACGGACCCAGTTTTCTCACCAAAAAGTTTAACTGAATGTTAGTATTATAGGGTACATGTGGAAAGGACAGGCCAAAAGATTTAATTTATTCAATAAAAATAGACACATTGATACAAAGAAATTGATTGTGTTGAAATAAATACCAAAGCACATAAAAAAGAATAACTTAAAATTAAATAGAAACAATACAAATTAATACTATGTGGTGTAATATAGATTGTTGGTAAATTAATTAAAATTGTATGGAGAAAAAATTTTTCATCCAATATCCCTATTTATCCAAGTCTCAAAATATGGTTACGGCTATTTGTAACATATACTTCCAATTCATTCATTTCATTTAGAAGGATTTTCTGCTTTATAGCTACAAATTACACTTTTCTATTTACTTTTGAAATATTTAAAATAATTCTCAATCCCTGTGGCTTCTTTTGCAGACCACTGCTTTTCGGGCATAAACTTTTATGAAAGTGTCACTTCTTTCCTCTACACTTTGCAAAAATATATGGCCAGCATTTGAAACTGACTGTCCCTCATTTATGAACCTAAACAAAGAGAAAATTAGAGACTCAAAGTATCACTCAATACAAAAGTACCCTTCTTGCAACTTTTGTAGATATTATTATATCAAAAATAAAACAAAAACACGAAAACAATCAATCACTGTAAGTCAAATGTTTATTCTAAATGACTAACCTATTGTAGCCTCTTCGTTATTCTTCAATCTTTCGGCTGACAATACAAGTAAGTCATTATTTTAATTTTCTTACTATAGATGTCAGCACCTATTTACAATAGTGAATGGATACTTTGTTTATGTTATTTTATATTTTTGAATTTTGCCAGGCAACTGCAGAGCTTAGAAAATAGTCTGTCAAATATTGTCTAGCAGTGTAAGCTTGTTTTTTTCCTCGATGCAACAAGACTGTTATCGGTGTCATGTACTTCAACGATTTCTAGTGTATCCTCAAATTGGAAACCGTCTCTGTCTCGAACAAAGTTATGGAACGCGCAAGTAGCTTTAACAATTGCAATAAAATTATTTACATTCAGCTTCATTGCTCTATGCAGTATTCTCCACTTATTTGTGAAAATTCCAAAGGTACATTCTACAAATCGTCCAGCACGGGACAATCGATAATATTTTTTTTTTAAGCGAGTGTCACAAAAAATGAAGTTTTACGGATCTATTAACGTCCCTAAAGTGTATCTTTTTTGGCCGCTTTTTTACTTTACGGCCGCTTTTTTACTTTACGGCCGCTTTTTTACTTTACGGCCGCTTTTGCAAACAAAGTCATTATGAGGGCAACCTACTAGAAACATTTAATTTGCTTATTTGAGTTATTTCCACGTCCGATATTAAGATTGTCAAATTATGAAGGCGGCCTACTAGACACACTTAATTTGCATGTTTGAATTATTTTGAAATTGAATTAGATGGTACTTCAGTAAGCAGCTTTCCAGCAAGAACCATTGTTACGGAAAATCAAGAAAATGAAATGTTTGTTAACAATGTCATGTCTAAAAGTGGTATTACATTTTCAAAATGTAGTAAATGTACATTTAACATAACAATTAATAGCAAATAATGCCCTAATTTATTAACTTCGTTATGACCCAACTTCTGTTTATCATACTTACTGTAAGTAATTCTGTACACATCTTTGTTACTTAATAATACATTTTTCATTTGGTTAATAAAAATTTGAATCTAATCTTCCAGTTTCGTCTCTGTTTAGAAACAAAATTGTAAAAAAAAGTTGTTACCTATTTGATGAGACACTCGCTTAAAAAATTTTGTGTGCACCTCGGCCGTATGATATTTTTGGCCTCACCTGAAATTTGCTTGGCCTCGGCTACGCCTCGGCCGCAAATTTCAGATTCGGCCAAAAAAGATCAACATTACGGCCTTGGTACACAAATAACTATTTTATTCAATTGCAAATCTACAATCTACTCAATAAGTATCCAGTAATAAGTAGATGATGTGGTTTCTTGCTAAATGACTTGAGGCGGGCACCATCCACTGATTGGTCTCCGTTGATCACCCTATGAGGTCTTCTGGCCAGCGTCTTTTCAATCTTCTCTGTTCCATTGGATCAGTATAAAGGTTGGATATTAGTGGATTTTGATGGTTTCCATTGCGGTTTTTGTTTCTCATTGCTGATGCCTGAATAACTTCATTGATGGTTGGAATACCAAGATCAGTATGTAATGTGTGGTTGCTTATAAACCATGGAGCATTAGCTATTATACGAAGAGTTTTAGATTGGAACGTTTGCAATATCTTGGTGTTCGATGGCTTACTGCAGCCCCATAGCTCTATGCCATAGGTCCATATGGGTTTTAGGATGATTTTGTATATTAGAATCTTATTTTCTATTGTTAACTGTGAACTTCTGCCGATTAGCCAGTTCATATTCTGAAGTTTTAACTTGAGTTGCGTTTTTTTAGCTTGTATGTGTTTCTTCCATGTCAACTTTTTATCCAAGTGTATTCCGAGATATTTGACTTCACTTTTTACTGGAATCGGCATATTGTTAATGGTCACTTGTGGACAGACACTTAGTTTTGTGGTGAACGTGATTTGTGCGGATTTGTCATTGTTGACTTTTATTCTTCACTGATCTAGCCATTCTTGTAGAAGATTCAGGTGGTATTGTAGCTTTTCTAATGCTCTTGTAGGGTCTAAATCTGAAGACATTATTGCAGTATCATCTGCGAAGGTAGCGATTAGAGTATCGTCGGTAGTTGGAATATCAGTATCTTCTGTATGTTCCTTGTGGTATATTATTCATTCTTTTTTAATTTCTTGGGAAATTAAACCACAATATTTTTGAATTCTTTATTTCAACGTTTCGGTAGCGTTCCAGCTACCGTTTTCAAGAAAAATAAGTAAAAATTGATTGATTTTTGATGAATCCCATAATATTAAAAGAACCCAATAATAAAAGACGAAAAATCAAAGAAAGTGCTTTAATACAACTAAATGCAGATAAATGTGTAGCTAGTATTTCAGCCGAATGTAGTCAAATTTGGTTACCAATGTTAGAAAGAGAAATTTCCAATAATCAATTACCTGCTTTATCAGGATAGCATCATAAGTTTTTATCCAGGTTTTCTTATGATTTATAATTTGAATAGTTGTTAATCGATACACAATTCAATACATAAAATCACAAAACTGAGTATACATACATATTTTGAAAACTTAAATATTCATAAACAAAAAAAGTATCAAGAAACGCGTTTTATTAACAACATTTTCAATATAAGCGAAAAAACGCGCTATCCCAATTTAAAAACCGTTCCTGGAACGTGCACTTCACTGGATTCCATTTCTAGTAGACTATCATATCGTGGGAATGTCATAAAATGAAATATTTCATTTGACATTTTACCGGGGATATGATCTACTATGAATGGACCTTAATAAAAATTTGACAACAAAATTTTGCAGTCTTAAACTTCAAAATATTTTTGAATGTCTAGTTGTCAAATTTTTTCCGTTGTGTCAGTTAGGAATAAAAATCAATTTTTACTTATTTTTCTTGAAAACGGTAGCTGGAACGCTACCGAAACGTTGAAATAAAGAATTCAAAAATATTGTGGTTTAATTTCCCAAGAAATTAAAAAAGAATTGGAATATCAGTAGTATACATAAGGTATAGATAGGGGCCAAGGACACTTCCTTGCGGAACACCTGATTTTATGGGATGATAATTGGATAAGGAGGTTTGGACTTTGACTTGTATATATCTATCACTTAGGTAGGATTTGAGTAAAAGGAAAATATGATGGGGTAATTTTTGTTTTATTTTTAACAGTAGTCCTTGGTCAGTAGTACTTTGTCGAAAGCCTGTTGGATGTCTAAAAATGCTGAAGCACATGATTGTTTTTGTTCTATTGCTTGCTTGATATTGTTCACTAATCTATGACACTGTTGGATTGTCGAATGTTGTTCTCTGAATCCAAATTGGTGTAATGGAATCAGTTCTTCTTTAGGTATGATTTCGCTAGTTCTATGTAGAAGGCTATGTAGATGGCTTTCCTTGGAAGATGTTTTAATACTTTCCCGGTTATTAGATCATATCCTGGAGCTTTATGTGGATTCAACAACTGGATTTCTCTGTACACTTCTGCTGGGGTAATTGCTCTTAGGGGAGGTGATAGTTGGTTGGCAGATTCTAAGTATGTTTCTACCTCGACATCTATTATTGGATTATTTGATGGAAGTGGGGTGAAAACTTTAGCTAAGTGTTCTGCAAACGTGTTGCTTTTTTCATCATTTGCGCGAGCCCAATTTCCATCAGGTTTTTTAATGGGGGGATTGATGCAGTGGGTCTTTTGAATTTTTTGGTGGCTTTCCATAGTGTATTATCTTGTGGTGATAAGTTTTAGATGTAGTAATTAAAAGTATCGTTTCTGTTTTGACTTAGGGCGCTCTTGATACGGTGGATTAATCTATTCAGAATTGTCTTATCCCCAGTGTTCCTGGTTGCTTGCCACTTTCTTCTGGCTTTCCTTTTCTCACTTACTAGTTGCCTTATGTGGAGGGGGATATTCTGTATTACATTTGTCTCCCTTTGAATTAATAGCGTTGATTTCCAGGCTGCTTCTTGTATGATATTTGTCAAGTATTCCACAGCCTCGTCGACTTCTTGTGGTTCCTGTATTCTGTGGTTTAGGTTTATGTTGGTGTTTATTATATGTTGAAATTGTTCCCAGTTTGTTCTATTGTTATACAGTTTTGGAAGCGGTGTTCTCCAGATAACGTTTGCACTTAGTGTTATTACAATAGCGGTGTGAACTGAATCTAAACCTAAGTCGCTTTCAATATGAAAGTGTATATCTGATATGCCCTTAGTTACTGCAAAATCTATTAGATCCGGTATTTTGTTTAGATCTGTCGGCCAGTACGTTGGCTCTCCAGTTGATAAGGTTTTCAGGTTCAGTAGCTGTATGGTTTGCATTAAGTTTCTTCCTTTTGGAGTAATTAATCTTGATCCCCAGGAAGTGTGTTTGGCGTTCCAGTCGCCAGCAACTATGAAGTGGGATCCTAGTGGTCGTAAAAAGTCACTGTATTCGTCTGCGGTTATAGTATGCCTTGGTGGGCTGTATATTGCTCCTATGGTCAGTGGCCATCGAAATGTATTGACTTTTATTAGAATAAATTGAATTTTGTTCGTAGTGTATGGTTGTAGTTCATGATGATCTATGGTCATTCTTATTATTACTGCTGTGCCTGCGTGTGCTGTACCATCAGGGTGATGTGCGTAGTATATATTGTAGTGTGGTATTTTAATTGTACTATGTGTAGTACAATGGCTTTCTGATATGAGTAGTATATCGATTTTTCTCTTATTCAAGAAAATATTTATTTCGTTTATGTGGTTCTTTACCCCGTTGGCGTTCCAAGCAGCAATTCTTAAAGAATCCGGGGGCACCATTATTTTGCTAATTTATTAATGACGGTGGTAAGCATGTTGAGTATCATGCTATTTTGATTGATCAACTGTGAAAACATTGTTTTAAGGAAATTAGTAAGCTTATCGGTTAAGTCGTTATTTGTGTTGTTCACTGCTGTAGCATACGAGCGAGTGGGTTTATTCTGGGAGGGTATTTGTATGGTTTGTTGGGACGGCATGGTGCTATGTATTATGTTTTCTCTCCGAGATGATCTATTGTTTTTTTCTTGATTTGGGTAGCTTTTTGCTCGTAGGTCTTTGTAGACTGTACATCCTTTATAGTTGGCCGGATGGCTACCGCCACAGAGGGCGCACGTTGCAGGAGTGTTTCTTGATTTAGCACACGTCTTACTGTCGTACGGTTTTCCACATTTGACACAGTTATACGGTTTATGACAATATGATTTGGAGTGTCCATAAGCCTGACATCGTGTACACTGGACAATATTATTTTTAATTCTGGGCGCTTCCACTCTGATGTTGGTATTGATCAGTTTCCCTATGTCGTGTATTTCCTTATTGTTCTTCTTTGGCTCTAAATCGACAAAGAACATCGGTAATGCTTGCTAACTGTGTGTCTTATATTTATGATGTTTCTCACTTCATGTCCTTTTTTTTTCAAGTTCTGTTTTGATTTCTTCGGTCGGAATAGAATGGTGAAGATCTCGAAGTAGAACTCTATATGATCTTTCTTGTTTAATTTGATATGTGTGGTGTATAATGTTTTCAGATGTCTAATTAGTTTTCTGTATCCATCGATGGTGTGAGTATTTATTTTAACTGTATTGTTTGATTGTGTTTTGGTTACATATAGTTCATCTTCTAAGACATCAGCGAAATTCTCTATCATAGCTTTGAAATTTTGAACACCGTAGACAAATATTGGTGTGGGTCGGGGGTTTTCGTTGTTTCTTGGTTTATTCTGTGCAGATGTTTGATTGCTCTCTTTCTCTGTAAGGACTTGAAAACTATTGTATGTTTTGGTAGATTGTTCATTATTATTTCTTTGTATTTTTGCGCGTCTTCTTTATCGGTTAGGGACTTGCTGCCACGAAGGAGCTTGTTTATCTTTGTCATCAATGTCATCTTGATCGCTTTCCATTGACTCATCTGACGATGACGTATCTGAATATTCTTGAGTTGAATCGGCTTTATCATGTTGAATCATGTTTTGTTGGGGGTAGTAAGGAGTTGGATTTGGGTTCTGGTTGTAAATGTGTGTTGGTGGAGGATTGACAGAATAAAGATAGGTCGGAAGAGGTGGGAATTGGTTTTGATAAGTTTGATAGTATTGGGGTTGTACTATATTGGCGTTAGCTATTTGGCTTGTTTGTTGGAAGTGAGGCTGTTGACTTGGCACTGTTGTCTCTACATTTGGCTGTTGTATGTATATATGACTTGGACCGGATCCGTTTCCGGATGCAAGCATTTTGGCCTCGTTGGATTATCTTTTTCTTGGCTTGTGCAGTTAGTCCACTCCCATCATTAACATTGATAAAAACGGAGTTTCTTTCAATTATCAATATTTGTTCTTACGAACAGTCAAATAACTAATTTGTTTTGCGGAACTGTTGCAATAAATTAACACTTACTAACACTTACCAGTGCAGTAGTTGTTACAATGAATCTGCTGGTTCACTTTCACTTTTCAACTTTGTAATCGATAATTAAAAATTTTCGGGCTGTGGTTGAGGCACTTTCCTGGGAATAAACGCATTACGTTCGGTTGGTACGTTGGTACGTTGGTATTCCAAAAGCTTCATTTTCAACAAAAACGTGAAGCACAACCTTCGAATATTAATTACTTTTTGCTTGCGGTGGGATATGCAACGAATAAGTTTCCAAAGCGTTTTCAAGAGAAGACCTGTAAAATATAGTTGAGTCTGTATCTTTCCCATAATATATAAATATATAAGACCTGTAAAATATAGTTGAGTCTAATATATATATATATATATACTGTTGCAGGTTATTGTGAACTCCGTTATATCTGTAGTCTAATTTGGGCTCCTAGCGTATATTTGATGTATATTACCATACAGGTTGACGTCGTAGTGGGATCCGGTATATGTAGCGGCTACAGTAGGCTCCGTTGGTGTATATTTGTATACTTCAAAGCAAAGTAGGATCCATATATGAAACATTTCAGGCAATATGGACTCCTTGCGGCGTTGTCACTATCGGCTATCGATTGAAATTGTTAATAGGTCCAACTCAATTTTAAGACTAATTTTCTAGATACGATGTGGTGAAGTTAAAAACTCTCCTAATTTTCTGATTATTCTTGAAAATTGAATTTATGTAGATGATTACATTCATGCTATCACATATTTACATACCAACCAAAAGAAAAATTATGTCTACCCACAAATTTATGACGCTAGGTTTTTTCATCGTGAGATCGAAGAATAGTTATCCAGAAACAAAACTTTATGGTGGGTAGCGACATAATACATTAAATACCTGTCTTGTCGATATAATTGAGGACACTATGTATAATACTTGCCTCTTTTTATTTAAATTCATACGCAATGAAATCCTGATTGGCACTAACTCCAAAAATGTATATTCTAAAACCTTAAGAATATAGCAAGTACCAGAACTAAAAGTAATAACACAAAATTGCAGAGTTAAACCGTCGAAATTTCTAAACAGAATGATTGATAATAAAATCGCATTTTCGGAATATTCATCCATACCCATTTTTTGTCTCACACTGTATGAATTAGTATTGCAGAGAATCCTAAAAAGTGAGAGTTATCAAAAATTTAATTTTAAATATTTTTTCACTAACCCTGTAACTATCAATGTTCATGGGTCTAAAACAAATGACTCATGAGTAAGGATTAACTGCCCTGCAAACTATTTATAATAAAGAGGGTTTTCAAAACAAAATATTACTTTTGGAAAACCGCCATTTTCCAACTTTAAAAGTCTTGTATCTCAAACCTCCAACTAGACTTTTTTGGTGTTCAGATTATTTTAAAAGATCATCTTTTATCTTAGAATTGTAAAATAGTTTTTGGAAAAATTGAAACAAAATATTTAAGTGCTTTTGATGACAGAAATACGGAATATAAAAAAATAATAGGCTGTTTTTGTTGGTTTATTTTATATTATAACATTTGGAAACGTGCCCTAAAGAAGAATTGTAGTTTCGGAAAGCGGTTTTTATAAGTATAATGATGTTTTAAACAGTTTGTAGGTACCACTCTGTATATAAATCTTCTTCCTTCTAGATTTAGCGGAAAATATACTATTATTGTTCATTAAATTTTGTTGCAAACATAATGCGCGTTTGAATTATTACGAGAATCAACTACAACAGTCTTCACGCACCATAGTTTATAAATCGTTTTTCTCTTTTTTTTTCTAGAAATAGTAATTGTTTTCCATCTTCGTTGCAAATTTTGAATTCGTTTAAATAAGAAAAAGTAATTTATGTCATGAATGAGCTGTTCATTTGATCTACCACAATCTTAAGTATCACCCCACACCACACTCATATTTATATATTCAGTTTCAAATATTGAATTTGTTTGGATTTTAAAAAAAAACGATAAATTTTTCTGCAGCAAGATGAATTACAAATCTATATTTTGTTTGGCGATCTACGCGATCTACAAGCTAATGAGTCTATATATTTGAAACGTTCATTTCAGTATCTGATTCGCTTTCCATATTATATTATCTTGTAATTTAAATTTAAATTCAGTGTTATAATTGAACTTCTAGCTATCACTATATTGTAATCGCTGAAACTCGCCTTGTGGCGGCCGGTCATTGCCTCACCCTGTAGATGCGGATACGCCCGAATATCTCAGCAATTGCCCTTCTCTCTTGAAATATAGACCGATAAGTTGTTAACGAAAAAACGCTTGACGAAGGGATGTAGTTTATTATGTAAACAGGGAGCAATTTTATTTTGTTATCTGTAATCTACTGATTTAAGTTACCGACTTTCATTTAATTACTTATATTATTATTATCATTATCATTTCCCTATTATGAAATAAAAGGAAATTACAAACCTATTCAAAACTTCAATTGTTTGGTCTTAAATATGATATACATATAATTGAACAATAGATAGAAGAACTTTCAACTGTATAGGGCATGTCCACGTGAAGTCACAAACTGCCTGGTGGTGGAACAATAAATAAAGCGTCCAGAACACGTAGTACTTAATAGTGTGGTCATAATGCTAATTTATAATGATAGATCGTTTTTGAGTTTAGTTGGTTTTGCTTCAGTGTACTTTTAAAGTTATTTTAATTGTTGAGCTTGCATATTAAATAATAAATAATACAGGTTAATAGTTGTTTGTTGTTTGATAATTTTTCATCGTGTCTATTGTTTTACCACCAAGGTATTGTCAACTGTCAACTGTGACTGATGACATGCCCTATAATTGTGTAACAGCTTATGCAGGATAATTCATAAGTAGTGGGCCATATTGTAACCATATGTTCAGAAGATGGAAATAAAATTATTAGACCAAATAATAGATCATTTCTTCCTGAGATACGGGGTGCTGAAGTTGGAAAAAATCCACTATATTTTTGTAAGTTATGCAACCATTTTTTTAGATACAGGCAGGAAAATGCTTGAGCTATTTTTTGTAACGACAAATAAGAATATAGTATATTCAAGGTATATGTCTCCTCTGACACTGTATTGAGTGAAAGTCATCTTCTCTGCTATCGTCTAATATCACTATTAGCTGTGAGTAACATAATATTTGGTTACATTCATACAGTCTATGTGAGGACGATTAGGTTATAATAAATCCAATATGTTTTTGTCTAAAGCAATTATAACAGAATGTTTACACAGGTTAATTTTTGTATTCAATTGCGTATCGTACTCAATCATTGGAAGTACGAATGACGTCACCACTTTCGCTTTGGAGTTATAGTCCAAAGCATTAGTTTGTTAATTAGTGACAAATGTATCAGGAATTTTCAATCTTATAATTCTATTGAAATGACTGGACTAATAAAATAAAATACCATTGAACATACAGAAGATATTCATTAACATGGTTTTTTGAATTGAATTGAAATTTTATTAATGTCCAGAAACCAGCGGGAAGTTTGTGAATTTTGTGAAATGATAAATATTTATATCGATCTATTAGTCAATCCACTGTATCGAAAATAGAAAAAATAATTGGAGAATTTGGTAACGTGAGAAATAATTATAAAGGTCAATCTGCAATTGGTAGTGACGAGCAGTTGGATTTGCTCCAACTGTTCAAGAGAATCCACACATATCCAGTAAACAAATCGCGACGGTAAACTCATTGAGTAAATCTACAGTTATAAAATATATCATAAAAAATGAGTTCCACCCGTACAAAGTTAATTTATTTCATGAACTTAACAATGATGATTTTTATTGAAGGATGGAATTTTGTGAAGTGATGATGGAGCAATGTGATAATGATCCACAATTTGTAGGGCATGTCAGATGAAGCAACATTTTGTTTGACTAGTACTGTCAACAGGCAAAACTGTAGATACTAGTTAGACACTTATCCTTAATGGATGATGGAGGCCCACACTCATTATCCTGAAAAAGTTAATGTTTGGGAAGGAATTGTTGGCAACAACATTTTGGGACCATTTTTTATTGAAGGAACGTTGACTGCTGGAAAATATTCCGAAATGCTAGAAAATTATATGATTACAGCCATTGCCGCGTTTTATCCAGACAATCAAAATCCAAACATTCCTAGCAATTTGATATGGTTATGGTTATTATGCGCTAATAGTGCGTGATTATTTCTCCCAACAGGTGGATAGGTAAAGCTCGTACTTAGAAGACAGGAGATTATACACTAAAATTGGCAACTCAGAAGAAGTACCATATATTACGCAGGCTGGGGTACCGCAAAGCTCGGTAATTTCACCAACCCTGTACTCGCTATTCACGGCTGATTTCCCAACGGACAGCTCTCTCTTAACTACTCTATACGCAGACGATGTGTGTCTTGTACAAACAGCGAGGACATCGGACCTTGCTCTTAAAAAAGTTGGAAACCATATTAAAACTGAAATCATTCCGTATCTTATTGAAAACAAGCTGGTGCTTAATACCTCCAAAACGGAATATATGGTCCTCAGAGGTAAATTCCGTTCCAACACAAACCTTAGTGGAATGATCAAGATACAGAACGAACGGATAGAACCTAAAACTTCGGTAAAATACTTGGGTTATATCATTCAGCGCAACACTTTGCATAACTTGCATGTTCAAGCTCAAATATCAAAAACCAAAGTGGCTATGCGGCAGCTGTATCCATTGATCTGTGGTAATAGCCGCCTCTCAATCGAGAATAAACTACTTTTATACAGGCAGGTTATTCGACCGACGATGACATACGGCTACCCAGTTTTCTGGAAAACCAGTAATGCACCATACAACAACATGCAAGTTGTGTAAAACAAGTGCATTAGAATGGCGGTGTGGAAGGGCGCACTTAATAAGCTCCCGAGAAACTCATTCACAAACAAGCGAACATTCCCTTCATAAAAGAATACGTATTCGATCTGTCAGTTAAATATTATAACTAAAGTATAAAATCCAAAATCAAACAAACACGCGCAATAAGATATAGAGGCTATAACCTTTTGCACGCGAATCTACCTATAGAGTTCCTACCGGAGAATAACAGCAGCTAAATCACTAGCACTTCTTGTAAATTTGTGAATATTGTACATATTTAAACGTCCTTGGCGGTAGATATTCAAACCTTATAAGGAACAAAAAGTCAATGGAAAAAATAACAAAATAATCGATCTCTCAGTCATTTTTAAAGTCAAGAAGTACATCTGCATAGAACCAGTAAAATTGTAATCCGAACAAGAAGATTAATAATTTCACATTCTCTTATTCCAATACAATGAAAAATATTTCTATTTCCGAGTAGTAATTGAGACGATTTTGATATTTTCATTAAAATAACTCTCAAGATTAAAAATGATGGAGTATGTTATCTAAATTGATAGAAGTGACTATAATTTGAATTTATATTCAATAAAAAACAGCCAACTACAAAGATCTCCCGTTTCTGAATCGTTCCAATCGTGTGCAATTACTCGAGAGCTCCTGTATGATATAACTATAATAAGCAATTACCAGTGCTGTAATTCTTTATCCATTTAATGAAATACCACTAGAAGGAGCTTACTCTGACCGCTTGATTGATGGTGTATTCAACTGCGGCGGTGCCAACGTTATCGGATCCCACTTCGACCTAGATATATAACATAAAATGTATATTAAGCTTTTAACATATCGCCATCTAGAAATATACACGCGCACTACAAAAAAATACAAATTCACAAAAACGGCCAGAGCTAGCTCCTTCTAAAAACTATACCAAATCAATCTAGACATAAATATAAGGTAGCTGATACAATTTTTAGGACTTGGTAAGTTAGGCTCCGTATATCGGAGCCCATTTTACCGCGGAGCTCACTTATACCTCAGATTTAACATGGGAGGAGGCTACTTTGTATGTTAACTAAATGTGTATATATATATATATATATATATATATATATTAGACTATATATATATATATATATATATATATATATATATATATATATATATATATATATATATATATATATGTTTGTAAAACGTCAACTTCGGGATCTTTTTTTGGTAGAAGACGTCAAGTTCGGGCTCCGACTGTCAAGTTCGGCTACGTAGCCAAAGTTACACTCAGATTTAGTTTAATAAGTGTAAAGTTCGGCTACGCAAGTTTGACTACACTAATATATAATCTTTATATATTTACTGACGCCGAAGTTACAGGTTTAGGACGGAGATCTGGGTGGGTGAATAGGGTATCTATAAAATGAATGAAAATTAATGTTTTTTTGTATAATATACCGTTTGATACAATTGTTAGGTGATTTTGCTAAGTTGTTGAGATATAATTATTAGTTGTTGAGATATAATTAGTGTAAATTTTTTGCTTTTTAAATTGGGGGTATCTATAGAGTAGGGAGGGTGAGTGTAAGCGATTTGCGTTATTAGGTTATGATTAGGTATTTGACGTTTTAAAAGAGACGATTTGATGTATTCATTTTAATTCATTTTAGCGTGAATTTTGATAATAATAGAATGTGATTGGATATAGCGGGAGTGAAATATTTTTCGTTATTCACTGGTGTGAAAAATTAATATCATTGTGCAGCTAAATATGTAAAAATAATTTGTGTATTATTTAGTCGTGAAGAAAAAAACATTACAATCAAAAATAAGAGCTAAGAACATTGTCAATACATTTATCATCTCAAACTCAAATATGACTGGTAACCATGCAGTGACTTGATTATTTTATATAATATACCTATGTGGGTATGATGTTGTGTTTATTTCTTAAGCTTTATATTAAGGTTCTTTCTGCTCTGTGAAAATACAATTTCAGATTGTACTTTTCATAACAGATTAAAATATTCCTTCCAGTTTAACAATATACATTTGAGAAAACCCACTTTTACTAAAATCTAGGTAAGTACCTAACTAATTGTGTGAAATTATGTTCTGTGCACTGTATAACAAATTTTTGCTTGTTAGTAAATAAATAAAATTTATATTTATTTATATTTGTTTCATTCACTTCAGTAACAGTTGATATAGAATGTACCCAGTTATCACAATAAGTAAAGTAATTCTGAAATGGAACTACACATTACACAAGCGGTTTATATTCTAATTCAAAAAGATTTTATACCCTACCTATTAATGTGACAAAAGTATACCCAAATACTTAATTTGGTAGAGGTAGTTGTGATCAAGTGTTCTAGATATCTCCAATATAGCAGCTACTAATGGAAAATTTGTTTAAATTATAAATAAGTACCTATAATTATTTTGAATTGTTGGGGGTATTCAAGACCAAAGCGTTACATCACACCACCTGCTGATGTCTTAAGAATTAAAGATTATCCTGTATGACTAGCTATTTTCATTTAAATATAGTTACATCAAACAATCTGTAATTGACTCCAGGCATAAAGAAATGAAAAATTTCTATCAGGTATTGTGAAAATTAATATCGTGTAAAAGAATTTAGACAAGTGCACACCCAATATGAATGATCAAATATATATTTGGCATAGGTACCAATAATATCTTCAAATGAATATTTTTAAAGTATTGAGTAAGTATGTATATGTCCTACCTATGTTTTAGTTTGTTCTCCTATGACATGTAGGTACTTATTATCTCTTGATTTGAGATGTGAAATCTGAGAAAAAAATAAAATTCAGTAGAAGGTAAGTTGGTTGGTGTTCTTTTGTAATTATCCAACTTTCATTTTATTATGCGGCCCATTGTTTTTTGTTGTAATACAATACCTTAATCCTACATTTTTGTATGGGTACCCAAATTCTTCAAAAAATAAAATTTATAGGTAGGTACCTACGAATTGTTTTGTTGACTTAAATAACCTGCAAATGTTTAATAAACTGAGAATCTTCTGCTACACGTAATGTCACTTTTACTCTTGTATTAAATGTAGGTATTATTTAAGTATGTACTTGAAAAAAGTTAGTTTATTTTGTTTGTGATGTATCATGAAAATTTTATGATTTTTGACCATAGGTAATGTTCTTGTATTACCTATTTTATCAAATAAATTTTGTCTTACAAACTATTACTAGGGATATCATTTTCATTGTCACCCATTTTAAAGTGAAACAATTTGTACAAAACAAAACAAAATTTATTGTATATATATATAAAATCAGCATACATTACATCCTACGAATGTAGATAAGCATTTCATAAATAATTATGTAGGTAGTGTTATATTAATTTTCTGCCTCTTTTTCAACTATTTTGGAGACCACAGGGATAAATTATATTTTAAGCTCATCTACTTTTCTTGTATTCTCAATTATTCTGATTTATGCAGCCAATTTTGTGTATATCTAAAATAATGATGTAATGAAAATTTTATTATAGATAGGTAATTGATGTTTGTTTTGGAAACCAATCTAAAAGCAAATAATATTTATGAATTCTTTATTTGTATCGATTTAACAAATTTTACTTACAAAGCATAATGCTACAAAATTATCCACTTCTTCAGTGTATTGGGACCTTAAAGCTTTCGTGACATCTCCCAGTAAATTTTCAACTTATATATCTTTGTCTAAAGATTTTCTTTTCTTACCAATTGGCTCGGTAGAGGCTGACGATTAAGGGAGAATCAAATTCTCCAGTTGATCTTGATCAGGGTTTGTTGAGGTACATCAGAGAAAAAACTAAAGGTGTAATACATCACTCTGGCTCAGTTCTAGAAGACTAGAAGCACGTAGCACGAAACTTTTGATACCTAGGTATTGCTATATATATTTTCCAAAAGATACAGGAGAGTATTTCATTTTCCTTTTATCTAACCTGAAAAATGCTTCAAAAATTCTGCAAATTTGATTCTCTTCGCTGGATAGGATTGTTTATTATCAAACACATTAGGGTTTGGACATAGAGAAATAATAAATAATGGGTTTTGGATTCAAAACACCACCAGCTTGGTTTGTACTTTGTAAATAAATTCTGGAAGGTCAACTTTTGGTTTGACAGTTCTGACCTTCTCCTTATTTTAGAAAAAGCTGTTATAGATATGAAGACAAGTGATATTTTAATGCTAAAGTTACCCTGACTAAAAAAATTAACCTCTAAAGATGTTTATAATGCCGACCCCTGAAACAATAAAATAAACAATCAGTTTTATAAAAATATAAAATTTATTCAAGAACCAAACTAAATATTTGTTTTCAAACTGGCTAGGGTTGCTAGATGTCATAATCATAGGAGAAGAAACTGGTTAAATTAAATCGTATTGTCATGTAAATATATAATAATTAATTTTCTTCTACAAAATTCAGGTAGAGCATTATGACATTGTGAATAAAATATTACATAAAGTATAATTTATACTAGATTAGATTTTTGTAGTTATTGGGGTATTGATCAGACCGTGTTGCCAGATGCTGAAGATGGAATTATGGATCATAGTAGAGAAAATTTTCGAATTAACCACAAAATTATGTTACACGCGTATTTTGATTTTTTTAAGCCATGTGCATTTTTCTCTCTTACGTTTGTTTATTTAAAATTAAAAACTGTATAACAAAAAACTTTAATTTTTAAAAAAGAGACACTTCTCTGATAAGTTTTTACACGTATCCATATTTTAGAGTTACTTTGACGTAAAAAAATTGCCAAGAAAACCTTTTAAGCAGAAAACGCTATTTCAGTGCCGTTGGCAGTGACGTCTCATCATTAGAAGTTTTTAATTTTATCCTATAACTAACTAAATAATTTATTTATTATCACGAAAATATTTTGCATAATTTCTAAAAACCTAAATTATGCGAGATAACCAAATTATGTTACAGTTATCGATTATGGTACAGAAATTTTTTGTGAAAATCACTAACAATTCGATAATTATGTTACATCTGGCAACACTGTAACTACAACCTTAAAAAATATATTGTACTCTAATATCCTTGGGCCCACTGACCTATATAAAATGTTTATTCATAGGTCAGTGGGGTTTGGATTACACGGTAATGAATTTCATACGGCGTTGCCGGTTTGTAGGAAACCAACAACATTATTGGAAAAATGTTTAACAAAACAAATGCAGAAGTACATAAAACACTAACGTAGAGTCATTATTAATATATTGTTGATGATCACAATTCTATTTTCAAATAATTATTATTACATATTCAGCACCTTGAGATTTTTAATATTTAAAGGTGTCAGTATAGAATGTGCTTCAGATAACTTTGTCAAAGTATTAAAAGTATACCTCTTTTGTAACAATAAATCCAATGTTCAATCTAATTTCCAATTATAATAGATATTTACGATATGTGTCGTAAAGATTCATATTAGGTACAAGATGACGATGAGAGAATATCGTAAGTGAATTTACGATTCGAATATAGTACAATATATTTTACCTACTACCAATAATATTAATTATTTACTCAAAATTAGTCAATATTCCTGAAATTGATGATATATTAGAATCATATGTAACAAGCAAGCAGCGCTCATTGTTGATTTTGCGAACTGTCAATTTTGACGTGTTCACTTCAATTTGGTATAATTGTATCGACATGAGCTCTGACTGTGAAAGTGTGGATTCTGATATAGAACTTGCTGCAAATTACGCAATACAAACCCTAGTACCCGCTAAATCCAGCAATAGATACGAAATAGTTATTTACGTAATTAGTGGGATATGGATATTATTAACGCACGCATGTGAAGTTTGCAAGACAAGGCCGTAGGCCGAGTCGTGTAATCACATATAAGTGCGTTAATAATTTCTATCACACGTGTTACGTACAAAATTTTGTCTACTAAATTGTTTATTAATATTATCAACAGTACCTATATTATAAAATTTTTTAAAATTCGAATCCAACGTATTTTTAATAATATTGACTGTAAACATAAGGTACTGTGTATCATATTTTGTGACCATATCATCAAAGACAAACAAGGATGTGGAAATAAAATTAGTTATGTCATCAAATTTTCAAATTTGAAACAATCTTCTTTCGGAAATTGAAAATGCAGCTTCCAGTGTTATTTTAAATATTTAATTCTGGTATTAATATGTTTCTATTAGATCCTCATTACCGCACTAGTGCGGTAATATACTTCATTATGACACTAAAAATAGTGTCAAATCGTACTCGTTACATGACAGTTCAAAAAAAGTCCATCAATTATCATTACGGAACTCATATCAGTATCGTAATATGATATATTATATATTGGTATTATAGTAGGTAAATGTAGGAAATAAACGTCGTAAGGTAAAAGGTAGACATTATAGATTTCAAACTTAATACTGCTTAAAATTCAACAAACACAGTTGGTAAATTAACAAGTTTTACAAGTTATCCTGGCGAGGTAGTATGTCATATATACCTACTTATTGCAGATAAGAATTGTTATTTGAATAAGAAAATATTCATTTTAGATAGACTTGGCAACACTGACAAAAATTAAAAGTGTAAACCAGGTGTAAACTGGTGTCACGGAATAATAACAATAACAAATACTAACAATACTATAACAATAACAAATACTAACAATACTATAACAATAGTATTCTGTGCTGGTGTGAACTGTAGGGGGTAAAAACGGTTATTTGCACAGCATGTTATGTTATGTTGAAATGTAGGATACTTCTTGGTTAACAAGGTAATATTGAGCAAAATACGGTGATATTCTGGAATGGCACCAAAACCTTCCCAATGGTAAGTTTTATAATACGTTAATTATTGTCCATCCATTCTATTTACTAGATGTTTTTTTTTTCAAATAGTTTGAGTAAGTTGCATTTGCATACCTACATGTTCTCTAGATTCTATACCACACTTTATGCAGTAGGAACTAAAATTTTTGTTGAATAATGTTGAATAATCATTGATTTAACACAGAGCCACTATTTTACTTGCTGAAATTTTAAAAATTGGCTAGGATGCTTGAGATGTTTCAAGATTCGTACCCACGTGGGCCACGTGTCTCGTGTCACCAGTTGCTGCATTTAAATCTAAAAAAAATTCTAATTTTTGAATAAGTGATCAATTATTGTTTTGAGAAGAAATGAATCATTTTGTTGATTAAAATTTGAAATATTTGCTAATTTTTTCCGCCCTGATGGAAATTGGAACGTAGGAACATGAAATTTACTTAGATTTCGAGATACAGCTTATTCAAATTATAAAAATGAAGTAATATTTTTGTATTATCTCGTGAACTGCTTGAATTCCTCAAATTTACTTTTGAAAACTCTAAGATATGACAAATATAAACTCTAGTGAAACTTGGCCTTCATTTCGAAGAAAAAAATTCCACAAGATACAAGAAAAGGTATTTGTCAAATTGTGGATTTTACAAAACCTATAAATAGAACATTCAGATTAATCTAAGAATGAAAGATAACCATTACAAAATAGCCATAATTGATTATTATAATATTGCAACCAATAGGTACTACATTGATTTTTTTAATCATTACTTTTTAGGTGCCTGAAGTATAAAAGACAATCAACAGCCAATGAAATACCAACTATGGTAAATATTTTGAGTAAAGCTATGGTGGATGTTGAACAGGAAAAAGAGTGCACTGAGTGTATGAATTAAAAATCCTCCTCCTCAAATAAAGTCGTTTGTTGCCTATCAGTCCAAAAAACTTCATCGTAAAGGTTACTCTACCTGCTCATTTTAAAGCTAATTTTATATGAATAATTTCATTAGAATTACTTGAGTGTAAACACTATATATCAGAAATCAAAATATTAACAAGGTTAGTAGTTGCAATTATTTTAAACATGCAAATTATGAAGAATCGGGTGGTTATTTCTAAATTTTTTTTGTAACTAGGATTTCGGAACACTAATATGAACACTATATTGTGATATATTTTTTTTTACCTAAAATGAAATTTTTGTAAATGATTTAGACCGGCACGTTCCTACTCAGAATCATTATTTTACTTTTAGTAGTGCAATTTTTTTTTATATTTACTTTTTTTAATATAAGATTTTTGTAGTTGTCAAAGGTATGGAACTCTAAATAGACATACCTTGCATTGAATTTGATTTTTGTTATCTGATAAGTTGGATTTTTAGTTTTGTTGTTTTTTTTTTAGTAT